>CM055079.1:3070755-3128760 GCA_029204045.2 Tillandsia leiboldiana
TATGGGGTGTACACCTAGCATCACCCCATGGTAGTTCTTTTTTTAAAACAATTGACAATTCATTTTAATATACAATACACTTTAATTTATAAAAAAAGAGTGCAACATATTATTTTAAATTGTGCATCAATTTGTTCTAAATAGTACAGTAGTATTTATACAAATAATGCAATATTTGAGAGAAAGGGTAAAATAGTTTTAACTTCCTGCTCTATGATAATATGTCCAGTAAATTAATAAACTGAGTTGTATTCAAGTTTTGAATAGTACTTATCTATGCAAAATTCAATCCAAATTTTTTTTCATATTGAAAATTTTTTACGACATTAAGCCTTCTGCCACATAAATAATAAAATAAAAAAAACTTTACTTTCACAACTCTAAAAACAAATAGCAGAAAAAAAATAATTTTAAACTGAATTTCAATTCAATCAAAAATTTATTTTAATTTAAATAATATTTTCAGTGAAAGTCGATTCAAAAGTCCCCCTCTTCAATTAGAGCAATGCTACATGTACACCCCGAAGGGGTGTACATCATACACCTCCATCATTTTAATGGTGGCGATATTTTTTACGGGTCACATCAAGTGATCCATCATCACACCCCCACCCTTGGATGGGTGGGGTGTTTGATGTACACCCCGAAAGGGGTGTACACATAGCATTTTCCCTTCAATTACTATGCTCCCACGTGGGAAATGTGTGGCTTGGATTAGGCGATTTTGATATCCCCAAAAGTAGACAATGCATAGTGGGCCACTAATACTATATGGCTAGAGAGGAATGGATAATAATTTTATTTTTATTTTTATTTAATAATTTATTAATTATCTTTTAGTATTAATATTTTTTAAAAAATAAATTATAAAAAAATGGTTAATTGCATACGGCTCCATGTAAATATATCGAATATCAGATATATTCTTATAAAGTTCAACTTTTCATATTTATTCATTCAAAAGTCTAACGTTATTCATATATATTCATATCGTCTATCTCTGTTAGAAAAATCTAGTTAACTATATGTTAAATATTTAATTTTGATTAATTAGTAAGGTAAATTTATTTTTTTACTTTTCTAAATATTTCTATATTATTTTTTAGAGAGATATTTTTGAAAAAACAAAATTGTCATTTCACATATAATCTGTTAAAAAATAAATAGTGAACTAACGATAATAAATCGGAGAGATATATAAGAATAACGTTGAACTTTTGAAAAAATAAATATAAAAAATTAAATTTTATAAAAATATATCTACTATTCGATATATTTATGTATATGATATTTAATTAATTTATAAAAAAATTTCAGCTTAGTTGAATGGGCCCACTGCCGCCGCCGCCACCACCAATTCCACAATTCCACTGGGGATATATATTAATTCTCCACCGTAAGTACCAAGTTAGTCTACGTGGCTTTCTCTCATCCATTATATTTTATTTATTTAGATTTTAAACTTAAAATTTTTAAATTTTAAATTTATATTTTAAATTAAAATATTGAATTTTATATTTTTGTTCATATCTTAAATTTTAAATAAAAATGCAAATTATATTAAAATTATCGTTTAGTACAAAATAATATTAAATTTGACTATAAAAAATATTTTAAAATAAACTATATTTTATTATCAAGATTACTAAATTTTATAAAATAAACCACATAATAATTTTATATATAGTAAAATTTCAAATACCTAGTTACATAACGTGAATCAAAAGGTGCTAATATGCTAACCCATTAATATAAATTATATGATACAGCGAACTCACGTAGGTACGTCCAAAATTTTATTCAAATTCGGATTTGAACGGACAGACTTATTTTATACTAAAAATATATAGCTTTGGATACGGATATAAAAAATAAAAATTCGATAATTTTGAATTCGGATATGAATTTTATGTGTATCCAACCCGAACCCGAATTAATTTTATATTATATATAATATATATAAATATTTAATATTATATTTAAATTTATATTTTAAAATTTTATATTTAATATAATATGTTTTGAAATATTGTAGAAAGAAATAATTATTTCAGAATCGAATTTTCGGATTCGGATATTAATTTTTTAAATCCATCCATTCAAATTCAGATTTAGTAGTCGGATTTGGGTTCGGGTTTTTGAAACCCTGACCCAAATCCAGCCCGTCGACATTCCTAAACTGAACCGATTAGTTTTGCGAATTTAAAATCAAATAAACCAAATATGCCTAGTAATCTGAATTTTGAGAAACTGAGCAAATTAAAAAGAAATTTGAGAAGAAAAAAAAAAAGCACACAAATCAATAATATAGCACAAGAAGATGCATTCTTTCTTTTATTACTTGTTTCCTCCTAACTATGTAAAAAGCAAACTAAATTTGCATCACAATTTGGTCCCAACATCTCAAACTAAGCACAAAGTACAACATCATAGAGCTATATTATTATAATTATTAAAATAACAAAAAATGGCAATAAATCCATGATTTTTGTTCAGAATACAAAGTAATGCCCTCTCCTCACAATATTAATAAATAGTAATGACCATCTATTCTTGGAATGTCGCAACAGCAGAGCTGTTCTTCAAGGGTTGATCCCGAACATGCTGTTCCTCCGCAACTGTCATTCCTCTTGTGGACTCTGGGAATCTAGCAGACTCAAAGGGCGGAGCACTAGGGCTTGAGAGGCGTGAATTAGCGACAATCCCTGCCGCATGGTGGACCATCTGGCTGGAGCGGAATAGAAAAATTTTTGACTCTTTGAAAAGATCGCCGGCTTCACTGGTCTCCGATATTCGAGCCGTCAGGAATTTGTGGACCTTACACTGTCGGTGATTTTTTTTTTTTTTTCCCTCTCTCTCTCTCTCTCTCTCTCTCTCTCTCTCTCTCTCTCTCTCTCTCTCTGAGGCCCTAGCTGCCTCCCCCTGTAGCCTAATTCATGCATCCCAATGAATGAAGCGGTAGCATGCTACCTTTTATTCAAAAAAAAAAAAGTAATGCCAAAATATTATGTAAAGATGCCAAAGAATATCTGTGACCAACTAAGAAAAGGAAAACACAAAAACAGTTACATTTTGCATACAAGGTGCATCCCAGAGATCATATGTCAGTTCTCTCATCAATGTCAGCATTGCTTGGGCATTCCCATAATTCAGGAGCTCGATCGGTAAGCTGCAGAGGTTTTGCTCAGAAGCCCATTCCTATGTGAAATCCATAAAAAAGGAAGAATGTAAATCAGCAACTTGACGCCTCGGAAAATTGAATAAAACATGCCAAACAACTAAAGGCAGTCTATATGAACATTTTGAAATGGAGCTACAACATACTGTCAATTTAAGTAAAGTGCATTCCAGTGGAAAAAGTTAGTGCTATGTCAGAGATTTATCAGGTGGAAAAAGAAATGATCTCCAAGATTAGAAATAGTGTTTATTCAGAATCTCAGAACTTGAACCAAGCATTGCACATACAGCCCCTTGCTCCGTCGAATCTACTTATAAATAGCTGATACCGGACTGAGTTAAATCATTTTTTTTTTTGTAAGTAGAAACCAGGTTGATTTGTAAAAAAAAATAAATAGCTAAATCAAATTAAAGATGAAAGTTTGGTTTGATTTTTGGTTCGCTGAGCTGGTTTTTGCAAATTCCTGCCAGAGGCAATTGCGAAAAAAAGAAATGCTTTGAGACGAACAAAAATACCATGAGGGCAGCTGTGAGTAATCACTCAAAACCAATGAGGTCTGAGAATCCTAGCTAAGACATCAACATGAAGAATCCAATCTGTAAGGCATGATGCACTTTCGAACTTCTAGCTTACAATAAAATTTATCTAATGAGAAATGCCAAACAACCAACTAGAGAAAACAACTCCACCTAGATAATGGTTCATCTAAGCCTCTTATCAATCAGGAACAGGCCCCATTGCAGAGGATATTGCAGAGTTGAGAATTCAGAACAAAATAATTGATCAAACCATACAAACAATCACCAACAACAAACAACAAACGCCAAAAGCATATTCTCGTAGGCACTCTTAAAGTATCAAAAGTGACTACATCTTAGACAAAGAAAATAGGTAGCTGATTAGCAGATGATTATGTGTAAGATGCTCTTTCCATAGGGAATAAAAGTCACTTATACCTGCAACTGCAATGCCTCAGAACGAGAATATGAATGAACAATTAAGACAGACGTATGAATACATTTTATTGGTTTAAGCACAGAAGAAATTCAGAACTAAACGTTTCCAAAATTAAGAAATATCAATTTTCAAGCATATGAATTCAAAGTGCATTGCAATGAGATTGGTGTCTTCAAGCATGAGTAAAATATATTTTCGATCTGCAACAAAAATAATACAAATCTCAGTTTTTGTCGCATTTCCCTATGCCTATGATCTGATTTTACATAAACATGATCTCACTCTTCCCAATTATGAAGTGCAAGATCTTTACGCTGATTTAGGACTTCAGTAACATCAAAATCATATTAAATTTGAACATCAAAGCGCAGAGAAGCAGCAAGTCAAAAAAAAAAAAAAAAACTAGGCCTTTAATTAAGAAAATTTTAATATGCAATTCCTTCAAAGTCAGTGTGATGTTAGTTTGTCAAGTTTCAGGATCCATCATATAACTTCTATCTTACAAACTCTTACTAGTTACGATACAATGCTCACTCTATACCAAAAAGGCCCTTTAGACTCTCTAGGTCTGCTACTCAGCCGGGCCCCTGCCCCTGTCGCGTGCTTCACCGGCAAAAAGAGTGAACCACGAGATGTGAGAACTACGAATAGTTCTCAGTGGGTTCATCCACCGAAGAACATGCTCTATACTTTTTGGTCCAATGAAAACATTAGTAGTAAGATAATAAGAAAATCAGTAAATTCTATACTAGCATGCAAACATGAAACTTCTACAAAACTAGTCCATGCAAAATACCACTATACTACTATGACATGCCACACTAGTAGGCTACTATACCACCCGGCCACTATGCCGCTATCAAGGATTAAAACTAACCCGATAGCATCCGGTCACATTAATCATATTATGATTTAAATTTCACAAAGGTTATTCGTATGGATAAGGCATCATCAGCTTAATTCTCGTAATATAAGCACTAAACCAAGTAAAAATGAACGCATTTTGAGAACTGAATAGTGCATTTTCATGATCAAAACAAGAAAATTTTACATCTTTCAATCAATTAACACAAAAAAAAAAAAAAAAAAAAACCTAAAAACAGTTAAATTATCCTGGTTTCCTTAATTTACGGATCTAACTCTCGAGAGAATCGAAACCGAGAACCACATCAGCGACATTCCCTAAAACCCAACACAAACAAAGCAAATTGGATCAAAACACACACATAATTAAGACGGGTGAAAAATTAGGATTTATGGCCACCTTACTTGGAATGGGGGACGAGAAGGAAGGTGATTGTGGCGCCGAAGTTGATCACTTTGACGATGATGGCGTCAGAGCTCGAAGATCTCTGGATTCTTCTCCGACGTCAAGCAATGTCGCCCTCCGCCTGCAGCTAGCCCGTGCCTCGCGTAGAGAGAGAAAGAGTCGGAGGAGAGAGAGAGAGAGAGAGGGAATGTGTGTGCGCAGGACAGGTTACGGTATTATCGTGGTCTGCTTAGTTAAACGTTGTTGTCCGATAATTTCGTAATTAGAAATGACAAAATATAAATTTTTAAAAGATATAAAAAAAAAAAGTAAAAAAACTAAAATTTTATAAAAAAAATTTAAATTTAAATTTATTTGTAAGTTTGAATTTGAATCAAAATAAAAATTAGTCTTATATTTTGAATTGCACAGTCAAATTTAAATTTTAAATTTTTTAAAAAATTTACATTTAAAATTGTGGCTAATTTGAATTTATATTTTGAATTGCCCAATCAATATTTTCATGTAAATTTTTAAAATTTACCTTTTTTTTTTTAGTTTGAATTTAAATTATAAATTTAATTTTATGTTTTGAGGTGCAACCTCTTTATTAATTTTAATTATTTTTTTATAATCAATTTTCTTTAAATTATTAAAAGTAGGAATCAATCAAAATATATTAGAAGATTTTATTATTTTATTTTAATTACCGTTTAAAATTGAACTTTACCTTAAAAGATTAAGTTCAAAAAAAATATTCAAAATAATTTAAAGGTGTTATCTTTTTATAATCAATTTTCTTTAAAATATTAAAAGTAGGAATCAATCAAAATATATTAGAAGATTTTATTATTTTATTTTAATTACGGTTTAAAATTGAACTTTACCATAAAAGATTAAGTTCAAAAAAAATATTCAAAATAATTTAAAGGTGAGGGGTTTATAAATAAATTTCCAACCGGTAAAACTATAAAATAAACAACGGTCAAGTTGCAGTGTGAAAGTATATCTAATAGTAATTCCTATTTCTACTCTTCATCAATTACGCTCACATCTTCGTTTTCTTTTTAACTCTTCACCTTCTAAATTTCTAATTTCTTCGAAAATTTTTACAAAAGATATAGTAGAAACAGAAAGTGTAAGCTTCTTAACTTTATATATCTAATTTTGCGTGCGCGTTCTTTAATCTATTTCAATCGATGGACTTGTTTTGTAGTTGGTGTGCAAAATTTATTAATTTCTTGATTTCTTGATTTTTTTTTCAGTTTCGTTTCTTTTATTTGTTGGATTGCAATACTAAAATATATTCTTTTTTTTTTTTTTTTGTCTAATTATGTATTGCTAAATTTTTTAGATCTCTATTGTTCAAGAATAAGTTTAGCAAATAGTAAATAGGCTAGAACTTGGTTAAATTTGTAGTTGAATTATAATTAGATATATTACTTTTATATTTCCACCTAGTAAAATAAAAACCCGTCAACTAAAAACCCACTTTAAACTGTATATAATGCCAAATGCTAATCATCATATGTACTAATTATAATTTATTCTTTTCTTCTATATATATATATATATATATATATATATATATATATATATATATGCAGAATCTATGCGCTCTAATTTTCGTTATCTTTTTAAATTTAGGATTCATGTACTGCGAAAGCTCTTAAATAATTTCTCCTTGTTCTTAATTTGATATACTTTTGTGTGTCCCCAGAGAAGAATCAGCTAGAATTTTGGTGTTAGCTGACGATGGAGTCCGGGTACAAGTTCATGCCCAACGAGCAGTTTCTGGTAGGCAACGTGCTGAGGATGAGGCTGCGCGGGGAGCCGTTGGATGGCGTTTCAGCACATTGCATAAGGGAGGCCGACGTCTACGGCGACGACCCGGCACGGCTCACCAATCTGTTCCCTCCCACAAATGAAGAACCCTGCGAGTGGTTCTTCTTCAGCTGGTGCAAACTCAAGAGCAACAAGAAAGCCCACCGCGGAGGCCGAGACGGAGGACGAGGATGAGGCCGAGGCCGAGGCGATCGTCAAGAAGAGTGGCGCACGAACAGTGTCAAGACGGTAAAGAAGGAGAGGACGGTGCGCGGTGCCGGAGGCATAGAGATCGGGCATTGGAGGTCCACCCAGTCTCTCAAGGACGTGATTCAAATCGGCGGCTCGAACCACGGCGTCACGATTGGATATCATCAGAATTTCGAGTATCGTGATAGCAAGAAGCAAAAGTCCGAATGGCTCATGGAGGAGTACGGCATTCTTCCGTCCTTGGAGGATGCAGCAGGCGATGATGATAAGGAGCTGGTTATATGCAAAATTTATAAGACGCCTGCTGCTAGACGTGCTGAAACAAAAAAATCTGCACCATCAATAGCCGGAGCTTTCCTGATTCCTTCTTGGCCTGAATTGCCGTCACAGCATATATTGCCGCAGCAGTACTATCCTTTGCCTGAATCACTTCAGCCACCCACACCCCCTTTTGATGAGCCTTCACAGCCAACAGTTGTGCTCCAGAATTGGCCCAATCCGGCAGCACATGTCTATGATGATCGCACACCTGCTGTCTCACACATCTCCCAAAGTACTACTGCGGAGACATCCGAACATCACGTGGATAATGGCAACATCGTCCTCCCGCCAGCCCAACA
Organism: Tillandsia leiboldiana; assembly: GCA_029204045.2. Lineage (NCBI taxonomy): Eukaryota > Viridiplantae > Streptophyta > Magnoliopsida > Poales > Bromeliaceae > Tillandsia > Tillandsia leiboldiana. The sequence goes on from CM055079.1 coordinate 3,078,794, forward strand.
ACAACAAGCAGAACACGCTGAGTTGGATGCTACTGCAAATACATATCCAGAAGATCCACGGCTGCAGGAGAGATCCGCGAAGAGAAGAAGATTCTTGGGACCTTCAGTTCTCTCTTCGCAACAGCCCCTCCGCGCCATCCGACAACCCGCAGAGCCCCGATGATAGCTCGATGATCGACAAAAAGGTGCATGCATGCATGGCTTCCTATTTTGTGAGAAGCACACCGTCGATGACTTTTTGATGATCCACAACGACGACTTGTGGCCGTGCGACGATCACTGATCATGCAAGCACTTACACACACCGTACGTAATTATGGTTGTACTTACATATATCAATGAAGATCGTATTCATAGAATCATTTGATTAATTTCGTTTTTCGGAAAATATATACTTGTAGTTAATTATATGTACTAATGCAGACCATACATAAATGCATTTTGAGAACTAAATAGTGCATTTTCATGATCAAAACAAGAAAATTTCACATCTTAATTTCAATCAATTAACACAAAAAAAACAAACCTAAAAACTGTTAAATTATCCTGGTTTCCTTAATTTACGGATCTAATTCATATTAAATATCTTACGAGGTAAGGGTCGAGAGAATCGAAACCGAGAACCACATCAGCGAGATTCCCTGAAACCCAACAAAAACAAAGCAAATTGGATCAAAACACACCCATAAGACGGGTAAAAAATTAGGATTTATAGCTAACTTGGAATCGGGGGCGAGGAGGAAGATGATCGTGGCGCCGAAGTTGATCACTTTGACGGTGATTGCGTCAGAACTCGAAGAGCTCTGGCTTCTTCTCCGACCCCAAGCGATCGTCGCCCCTGCCTGCAGCCAGCCCGTGCATCGCGTAGAGAGAGAAAGAGTCGGAGTAGAGAGAGAGAGAGAGAGGGAGTGTGTGCGCAGGACAGGTTACGGTATTATCGTGGTCTGGTGTTGTCCGATAATTTCGTAATTACAAATGACAAAATATAGATTTTTAAAAAATAGGAAAAAAAGTTAAAAAATAAAATTGTATAGAACTTTTTCTGTAATTTAGTTAATAATTAAATAAATAAATATGAGTAATGCTATTTATATACCTATTTTTGTAGTGTACGTCTAGCATTTATCAAAAAATATATTTTATAAAAATATCATAATTATATTTTATTTTATATATAAATTAAAATTTAGTTCTTTGACTTTAATTTTTAAATAAAATATAAATATAAATTTAAAAATTAATTTTTAAATTAAGATTTTGATTCAAAAATTAAATTAAAATATAAATTTGATCTGTATATTTAAATTTAAATTTATTTGTAAATTTGAATTTGAATCAAACTAAAAATTAGTCTTATATTTTGAATTGCATAGTCAAATTTAAATTTTAAATTTTTAAAAAATTTACATTTAAAATTGTGGCTAATTTGAATTTATATTTTGAATTGCCCAATCAATATTTTGATGCAAATTTTTAATATTTAACTTTTTTTAGTTTGAATTTAAATTATAAATTTAATTTTATGTTTTGAGGTGCAAACTCTTTATTTATTTTAATTATTTTTTTATAATCAATTTTCTTTAAAATATTAAAAGTAGGAATCAATCAAAATATATTAGACGATTTTATTATTTTATTTTAATTACGGTCTAAAATTGAACTTTACCTTAAAAGATTAAGTTCAAAAGAAATATTCAAAATAATTTAAAGGTGAGGGGTTTATAAATAAATTTCCAACCGGTAAAACTATAAAATAAACAACGGTCAAGTTGCAGTGTGAAAGTATATATAATAGTAATTTCTATTTCTACTCTTCATCAATTACGCTCAACTCTTCTTCGTTTTCTTTTTAACTCTCCACCTTCTAAATTTTCAATTTTTTCCAAGAATTTTTATAAAAGATATAGCAAAGCAGAAAGTGTAAGCTTCTTAGCATTATATATCTAATTTCGTGTGCGTGTTCTTTAATCTATTTCAATCGATGGACTTGATTTGTAGTTGGTGTGCAAAATTTACTAATTTCTTGATTTCTTGATTTTTTTTTTTCAGTTTCGTTTCTTTTATTTGTTGGATTGCAATACTAAAATATATTCTTTTTATTCTCGGAGAAGAATTAGCATACATGTACGTGGTGATTATAGGTTTTTTCTTCTTTTTTTTTTTGTCTAGTAATGTATTGCTAAATTTTTTAGATCTCTATTGTTCAAAAATAAGTTTAGCAAATAGTAAATGTGCTAGATTTTGGTTAAATTTGTAGTAATTAGATAAATTATTTTTATATTTCCACCTAGTAAAATAAAAACCCGTCAACTGAAAACCCACTTTAACCTGCGTATAATGACAAATGCTAATCATTATATGTAGTAATTACAATTTATTCTTTTCTTATATATATATATATGAGAAGTGCTAGGTGTACACCCCCAAATGGGGTGTACATCTAGCATTTTCCATATATATATATATATATATATATATATATATATATATATATATATATATATATATATATATATATATATATATATATGCAGAACCTATGCACTCTCATCTTCGTTATCTTTTTAAATTTAGGATTCATTTACTGCGAAAGCTCTTAAATAATTTCTCCCTGTTCTTAATTTGATATAATTTTGTGTGTCCCCAGAGAAGAATCAACTAGCATTTTGGTGGTAGCTGACGATGGAGTCCGGGTACAAGTTCATGCCCACCAAGCAGTTTCTGGTAGGCAACGTGCTGAGGATGAGGCTGCGCTGGGAGCCGTTGGATGCCGTTTCAGCACATTGCATAAGGGAGGCCGACGGCTACGGCGACGACCCGGCGCGACTCACCACTCTGTTCCCTCCTACAAATGGAGAACCCTGCGAGTGGTTCTTCTTCAGCTGGTGCAAACTCAAGAGCAACAAGAAAGCCCACCGAGGAGGCCGAGGTGGAGGCCGAGGCCGAGGCGATCGTCAAGAAGAGTGGCGCACGAACAGTGTCAAGACGGTAAAGAAGGAGAGGACGGTGCGAGGGGCCGGAGGCATAGAGATCGGGCATTGGAGGTCCACCCAGTCTGTCAAGGGCGTGATTCAAATCGGCGGCTCGAACCGCGGGGCCGTGATTGGATACCATCAAAATTTCGAGTATCGTGATAGCAAGAAGCAAAAGTCCGAATGACTAATGGAGGAGTACGGCATTCTTCCGTCCTTGGAGGATGCAGCAGGCGATGATGATAAGGAGCTGGTTATATGCAAAATTTATAAGACGCCTGCTGCCAGACGTGCTGAAACAAAAAAATCTGCACCATCACCAGCCGGAGCTTTCCTGATTCCTTCTTCCCCCGAATTGCCGTCACAGCATATATTGTCGCAGCAGTACTATCCTTTGCCTGAATCACTTCAGCCACCCCCACCCTCTTTTGATGAGCCTCTACAGCCTGCAGATGTGCTCCAGAATTGGCCCAATCCGGCTGCATCATCACCCGCCGGAGCTCTCCTAATTCCTTCTTCGCCTGAATTGTCTTCTTAGTATTTATCGCCACAGCAGTACTATTCTTGGCCTGAATCACTTCAGCCATCCCCACCCCCACCCCCTTTTGATGAGCCTTTACAGCCAGCAGCAGATGTGCTCCAGAATTGGCCCAATCCGACTGCATCATCACCTGCCGGAGCTTTCTTAATTCCTTCTTCGCCTGGATTGTCGTCTCAGCATTTATCGTTGCAGCAATACTATTCTTGGCCTAAATCACTTCAGCCACCCCCACCCCATTCTGAGCCTTCACAGCCAGCAGTTGTGCTGCAGAATTGGCCCAGTCCGGCAGCACATGTCTATGATGATCGCACACCTGCTGTCTCACACATCTCCCAAAGTTCTACTGCAGAGACATCCGAACATCACGTGGATAATGGCAACATCGACCTCCCGCCAGCCCAACAACAACATCCAGAACACGCTGAGTTGGATGCTACTGCAAATACATATCCAGAAGATCCACGGCTGCAGGGGAGATCAGCGAAGAGAAGGAAGATTCTTGGGACCTTCGGTTCTCTCTTCGCAACAGCCCCTCCGCGCCATCCGACAACCCGCAGAGCCCCGATGATAGCTCGATGATCAACAAAAAGGTGCATGCATGCATGGCTTCCTATTTTGTGAGAAGCACACCGTCGATGACTTTTTGATGATCCACAACGACGACTTGTGGACTTGTGGCCATGCGACGATCACTGATCATGCAAGCACTTACACACACCGTACGTAATTATGGTTGTACTTACATATACCAATGCGGATCATATTCATAGATTCATTTGATTAATTTCGTCTTCGGGAAATATATACTTGTAGTTAATTATATGTACTAATGCAGACCATACATAAATGCATTTGATTAATTTTGTCTTTGGGATTTCTATATCTTCTATATTACATATATGAATTTCTGGATTTGTAAGCACCAAATGCTTATTTTCTTCAGCTTCGTTAAGCGCGTCTTCGAAATGAGATTTTCCATACCTGCAACTACATGTGAGAAGATAAAATTTGAGCTTTACACAGAATTGCAGAAGATTCTTGGTTTTGATTAATCTAACCGAATTTACTTTGTAAGTTCAGGAACTGCATAGTTTCATTATTTTCATGATCCAGGGAAACATATTCTCGATTGCCGCAACGACCACCTGCTTGAACCTTTCTAAAACACGAAATTATGCATAAACATCATAAAGCAAAAGAAAAATAAATCAGAAGCTACAATAAGAATTGGGGGATATCTGAGTTGTCGCTCCTGTTGCATAGGATATGCCATTTGCCCTGTTTAGATGCTGGAAATATCTTATTGTAGCTAAGTCAGAGATTTATCAGGTCGAAAAAGAAATGATCTCCAAACCAAGCATTAAATGCCTTAGATAAGTAGCTGATAAGAGATGATTATGTGTAAAGTGCTCTTTCCATAGGGAACAGAAGTCACTTATACCTGCAACTGCAATGCCTCAGAACGAGAATATAAATGAACTATTAAGACAGATGTATGAATACATTTTATTGGTTCTGAACTAAACGTTTCCAAAATTAAAAAATATCAATTTTCAAGCATATGCATTCAAAGTGCATTGCAATGAGATTGGTATCTTCAAGCTTGAGCAAAATATATTTTCCATCTGCAACAAAAATAATACAAATCTGAGTTTTCGTCGCATTTCCCTGTGCCTATGATCCGATTTTACATAAACAATATCTCATTCTCCCCAATTATGAAGTGCGAGAGATTTACGCTGATTTAGGCCTTCAGTAACATCAAAATCATATTAAATTTGAACATCAACGCGCAGAGAAGCAGCGAGTCAACAAAAAAAAATAAACTATGACTATAATTAAGAAAATTTTAATATGCAATTCTTTCAAAGTCAGTTTGATTTTTTTTTTTTTTTTTTTTGAGAAAAAGACAGCACGCTATCCGCTTTATTTATTTAGAAAGTAAACTTGGCAACATAAGTGAGACAACACAGTCTCTCTCGAAAAAAAAAAGAAAAGAAAAGAAAACCCCCTAAGCACCGGGTGGTAAGATGCACGGATCTAAACACCAAGAGCACCCGTTGGTCTGACCTCTGGTCTCCTCCCACATCCTACTGAATCTAATGACTCAGGATACTGCAAGCTGGGGATCAGTCGAAAGTCAGTTTGATGTTAGTTTATCAAGTTTTAGGATACATCATATAACTTCTATTTTACAAACTCTTACTAGTTATGATTTACTGAAAATCGAGCAGCCAAAAGGTCTCGCATTAATCTCTGGACGAAATAGAGCATGCGATACAAAAATTAGGACAGCGATCGCATGTCATATGAGTATTAAAACCAAAATTTAATGACGTAGACGGCAGTAAAAATATAAAGGATATCAACAACTAAAACACCTGACGGAATATCTGAAGAATAGTAGTTGTTGAAAAGAATTCATTCTTCACTTGCGTAACTTTGGTAACATCCGGCGAAGTGCCATCTAAATGAGCTGGGAACAGCAAGGAAGCTTCGTAGTTATTCGATCCTTCCTGTGTACCCTATACGACCATAACAATCAATCATTTACATACGTAAAGCACAATGTTTTTTAATAGAATGTAAAGATTTAAATCGGATGTCGGATGTGGTATCTAGAATAATGTCACAATTAAGTTTCCAAAACAAACAAGATAGCACTTGAATGACCAAAAGGGTGATAACCTAAAATTTGTTCATCAAAGATGAGAAAGGAACATTCTCCTCGCGTCTGTTCAAAAAATGTGGCAGAATTTTGTTCACAGATGCATCTGAGAATAAGTGCGGAAGTCGACCATAAACAGATATGAGCTACCTTAACCGCAGTTATGGCTTGATCAAGAAGGGGAAGCAGATTAGAGTGACTAAATTGGGGAGCTACCTTAACCGCAGTTATACCAATCTCCTGCCGAACCAACTCCAGCTGCTGCTCGCTTTGAATAAGGACTTTCTTCATAGTGTACGTCCCATCAGCTGAAAAATGTAGTTCGAAAAAATTTAAATGATATGAATTGTTACATCAAATGATCAGAAACAAGTAACCAATTCACATGTATTGGGACAGAATCAAATCCCTAAAATTAGAATCTATGATGCATGGGCATGCACATTAATAAGCTGAAAAAGGGTATTCAGGAAGCAATTAAGTTAAAATTGGCAACTTTATAGTACATCAAACAAAATTCATTTTACTAAATTCGGATCCAAATAGAGATTTAGGGGGACAATTCCTGATCCAATGCATCAATCTAAAAATTGGCAATCGGGAAGCAATCAAGCTAAATTTGGTAACTTAGGACTACACAAAACAGAACCCAATTCCCCAATTTCATATACAAAGAGAGATCTAAGAGCTGAATTTAAGAAAACACATCCATTCCTAAACAAATGCAATAATCCGGCAGCAGATTAAACAATCTGAAAATGGGCATTTGTGGAAGCAACTAAGCCAAAATCTACATCTTTACATTCCGTCAAATAAAACCCAGTTCCCCAATTTCTGATCCAAAGGTAGATCTACAGGATAATTGAATAAGATCACCCAATTCCCAATCCAACACATCATATCCAGCAACAGATTAAACACACTGAAAACAATTGAGCTAAAACTAGCAATTTTTTAGTTCATCAAATAAAACCCAGTTCCCCATTTTCGGATCCAAAGGTAGATCTACAAGAGAATTGGAGAAAACACATACAATTCCCAAAAGAGAGCATAGCATCAATACACATCAATTTTATTTATATAGATTTTAAACTTAAAATTTTTAAATTTAAAATTTATATTTTAAATTAAAATATTGAATTTTATATTTTTGTTTATATCTTAAATTTTAAATTAAAATACAAATTATATTAAAGTTATCGTTTAGTAAAAAATAATATTAAATTTGACTACAAAGGGTATTTTAAAATAGACTAGTTTTATTATCAAGATTACTAAATTTTATAAAATGAGCCGCATAATAATTTTATATATAGTAAAATTTCAGATACCTAGTTACATAACGTGAATCAATATGCTAACCCATTAATATAAATTATATGATATAGCGAACTCACGTAGTACGTCAATAGTTACGGATGTCCAAAATTTTATTCCAAAATTTTATTCAAATATCCGGGGAGCGCCCACCGATGGATTTGGCATCTTGTTGGAGTTTCCTTAGATCCTTCTTTTCGGGGTATCAAAGGGACCTCTTTGATCTCTGTTACGCAGCGACTTGTTGGGAGCTATGGAAGGAACGCAACTCGAGAATATTCAATAACCGCCTCTCCACGCTAACACAGGTTGAGAGTAGGGTGTTAGCGACTGTCTACTTCTGGGATACAAACTTGAGGGCTCGACAACCTTAGGCTGCAGTTTTTTTGGCTTTTCTTGGTTTATTTGGTCTTGGGTTCATCGAGTTTGTGCTACAGAACCTGCTGATTCTTTTGGGTTTTTGCTGCCGTCCTTCTTTGTTAAGGAGCAGCCAGTCTTTTGGAGTTTTTTTGGTTCTGCTCCTCTTCTGTCTCCCCTTCTCCTGTAAAAAATAGGGTATATCCCTGTTTAATCAAAAAAAAAAATTTTATTCAAATACGGATAATACGGATATGAATGGACGGACTTATTTTATACTAAAAATATATAGTTTTGGATAGGGATATAAAACATAAAAATCCGATAATTTTGAATTCGGGTATGAATTTTATCTGTACCCGACCCGAGCCCGAATTAATTTTATATCATATAATATATATAAATATTTAATATTATATTTAAATTTATATTTTAAAATTTTATATTTAATATAATATGTTTTGAAATATTGTAGAAAGAAATAATTATTTCAGAATCGAATTTTCGGATTCGGATACGAATTTTTTAAATCCAACTATTCAAATTCAGATTTAGTAATCGGATTTGGGTTCGGGTTTTTGAAACCCCAACCCAAATCCAACCCGGCGACATTCCTAAACTGAACCGATTAGTTTTGCGAATTTGAAATCAAATAAACCAAATATGCCTAGTAATCTGAATTTTGAGAAACTGAGCAAATTAAAAAGAAATTTGAGAAGGAAAAAAGAAAAAGCACACAAAGCAATAATATGGCACAAGAAGATGCATTCTTTCTTTTATTACTTGTTTCCTCCTAACTATGTAAAAAGCATACTAAATTTGCATCACAATTTGGTCCCAACATCTCAAACTAAGCAAAGTACAACATCATAGAGCTATATTATTATAATTATTAAAATAACAAAAAATGGCAATAAATCCATGATTTTGGTTCAGAATACAAAGTAATGCCATCTCCTCACAATATTAATAAATAGTAATGACCATCTATTCTTGGAATGTCGCAACAGCAGAGCTTTTCTTCAAGGCTTGATCCCGAACATGCTGTTCCTCCGCAACTGTCATTCCTCTTGTGGACTCTGGGAATCTAGCAGACTCAAGGGCGGAGCACTAGGGAGGCGTGAATTAGCGACAATCGCTGCCGCATGGTGGACCATCTGGCTGGAGCGGAATAGAAGAATTTTTGACTCTTTGAAAAGATCTCCGGCTTCACTGGTCTCCGATATTCGAGCCGTCAGGAATTTGTGGACCTTACACTGTCAGAGATTTTTTTTTTTTTTTTTTTTTTCCTCTCTCTCTCTCTCTCTCTCTCTCTCTCTCTGAGGCCCCAGCTGCCTCCCCCTGTATCCCAATTCATGCATCCCAATGAATGAAGCGGTAGCATGCTACCTTTTACTCAAAAAAAAAAAAAAAAAGTAATGCCAAAATATTATGTAAAGATGCCAAAGAATATCTGTGACCAACTAAGAAAAGGAAAACACAAAAACTGTTACATTTTGCATACAAGGTGCATCCCAGAGATCATATGTCAGTTCTCTCATCAATGTCAGCATTGCTTGGGCATTCCCATAATTCAGGAGCTCGATCGGTAAGCTGCAGAGGTTTTGCTCAGAAGCCCATTCCTATGTGAAATCCATAAAAAAGGAAGAATGTAAATCAGCAACTTGACGCCTCGGAAAATTGAATAAAACATGCCAAACAAGTAAAGGCAGTGTATATGAACATTTAGAAATGGAGCTACAACATACTGTCAATTTAAGTAAAGTGCATTCCAGTGGAAAAAGTTAGTGCTATGTCAGAGATTTATCAGGTGGAAAAAGAAATGATCTCCAAGATTAGAAATAGTGTTTATTCAGAATCTCAGAACTTGAACCAAGCATTGCACATACAGCCCCTTGCTCCGTCGAATCTACTTATAAATAGCTGATACCGGACTGAGTTAAATCAATTTTTTTTTTGTAAGTAGAAACCAGGTTGATTTGTAAAAAAAAAATAAATAGCTAAATCAAATTAAAGATGAAAGTTTGGTTTGATTTTTGGTTCGCTGAGCTGGTTTTTGCAAATTCCTGCCAGAGGCAACTGCGAAAAAAAGAAATGCTTTGAGACGAACAAAAATACCATGAGGGCAGCTGTGAGTAATCACTCAAAACCAATGAGGTCTGAGAATCCTAGCTAAGACATCAACATGCAGAATCCAATCAGTAAGGCATGATGCACTTTCGAACTTCTAGCTAACAATAAAATTTATCTAATGAGAAATGCCAAACAACCAACTAGATAAAACAACTCCACCTAGATAATGGTTCATCTAAGCCTCTTATCAATCAGGAACAGGCCCCATTGCAGAGAATATTGCAGAGTTGAGAATTCAGAACCAAATAATTGATCAAACCATACAAACAATCACCAACAACAAACAACAAACGCCAAAAGCATATTCTCGTAGGCACTCTTAAAGTATCAAAAGTGACTACATCTTAGACAAAGAAAATAGGTAGCTGATTAGCAGATGATTATGTGTAAGATGCTCTTTCCATAGGGAATAAAAGTCACTTATACCTGCAACTGCAATGCCTCAGAACGAGAATATGAATGAACAATTAAGACAGACGTATGAATACATTTTATTGGTTTAAGCACAGAAGAAATTCTGAACCAAACGTTTCCAAAATTAAGAAATATCAATTTTCAAGCATATGAATTCAAAGTGCATTGCAATGAGATTGGTATCTTCAAGCATGAGTAAAATATATTTTCGATCTGCAACAAAAATAATACAAATCTCAGTTTTCGTCGCATTTCCCTGTGCCTATGATCTGATTTTACATAAACATGATCTCATTCTTCCCAATTATGAAGTGCAAGCGCTTTACGCTGACTTAGGACTTGAGTAACATCAAAATCATATTAAATTTGAACATCAACGCGCAGAGAAGCAGCAAGTCAACAACAAAAAAAAAAAACTAGGCCTTTAATTAAGAAAATTTTAATATGCAATTCCTTCAAAGTCAGTGTGATGTTACTTTGTCAAGTTTCGGATCCATCATATAACTTCTATTTTACAAACTCTTACTAGTTACGATACAATGCTCACTCTATACCAAAAAGGCCCTTTAGACTCTCTAGGTCTGCTACTCAGCCGGGCCCCTGCCCCTGTCGCGTGCTTCACCGGCAAAAAGAGTGAACCACGAGATGTGAGAACTACGAATAGTTCTCAGTGGTATCATCCACCGAAGAACATGCTCTATACTTTTTGGTCCAATGAAAACATTAGTAGCGAGATAATAAGAAAATCGGTAAATTCTATACTAGCATGCAAATATGAAACTTGTACAAAACTAGTCCATGCAAAGTACCACTATACTACTATGCCATGCCACACTAGTAGGCTACTATACCACCCGGCCACTATGCCATGCCGCTATCAAGGATTACAACTAACCCGATAGCATCCGGTCACATTAATCATATTATGATTTAAATTTCACAAAGGTTCTTCGTATGGATAAGGCATCATCAGCTTAATTCTCGTAATATAAACACTAAACCAAGTAAAAATGAACGCATTTTGAGAACTGAATAGTGCATTTTCATGATCAAAACAAGAAAATTTTACATCTTTCAATCAATTAACACAAAAAAAAAAAAAAAAAACCTAAAAACAGTTAAATTATCCTGGTTTCCTTAATTTACGGATCTAACTCTCGAGAGAATCGAAACCGAGAACCAAAATGCTTATTTTCTTCAGCTTCGTTAAGCGCGTCTTCGAAAGGAGATTTTGAGAACTGAATAGTGCATTTTCATGATCATCAAAACAAGAAAATTTCACATCTTTCAATCAATTAACACAAAAAAAAAAAAAAAAAAAAAAACCTAAAAACAGTTAAATTATCCTGGTTAATTTCCTTAATTTACGGATCTAACTGGAGAGAATCGAAACCGAGAACCACATCAGCGACATTCCCTAAAACCCAACACAAACAAAGCAAATTGGATCAAAACACACACATAATTAAGACGGGTGAAAAATTAGGATTTATGGCCACCTTAATTGGAATGGGGGACGAGAAGGAAGGTGATTGTGGCGCCGAAGTTGATCACTTTGACGATGATGGCGTCAGAGCTCGAAGATCAAAAGCAATATCGCCCTCTGCCTGCGCCCAGCCTGCAGCCATCCGTGCCTCGCGTAGAGAGAGAAAGAGTCGGAGGAGAGAGAGAGAGAGAGAGGGAATGTGTGTGCGCAGGACAGGTTACGGTATTATCGTGGTCTGCTTAGTTAAACGGTGTTGTCCGATAATTTCGTAATTAGAAATCACAAAATATAGATTTTTAAAAGATATGAAAAAAAAAATAATAAAAAAGTAAAATTTTATAAAACAAAAAAATTAAAATTAAATTTATTTGTAAGTTTGAATTTGAATCAAAATAAAAATTAGTCTTATATTTTGAATTGAACAGTCAAATTTAAATTTTAAATTTTTCAAAAATTTACATTTAAAATTGTGGCTAATTTGAATTTATATTTTGAATTGCCCAATCAATATTTTGATGTAAATTTTTAATATTTAACCTTTTTTAGTTTGAATTTAAATTATAAATTTAATTTTATATTTTGAGGTGCAAACTCTTTATTAATTTTAATTATTTTTTTATAATCAATTTTCTTTAAAATATTAAAAGTAGGAATCAATCAAAATATATTAGAAGATTTCATTATTTTATTTTAATTACGGTTTAAAATTGAACTTTACCTTAAAGATTAAGTTCAAAAGAAATATTCAAAATAATTTAAAGGTGAGGGGTTTATAAATAAATTTTCAACCGGTAAAACTATAAAATAAACAACGGTCAAGTTGCAGTGTGAAAGTATATCTAATAGTAATTCCTATTTCTACTCTTCATCAATTACGCTCACATCTTCGTTTTCTTTTTAACTCTCCACCTTCTAAATTTCTAATTTCTTGGAAGAATTTTTACAAAAGATATAGCAGAAACAGAAAGTGTAAGCTTCTTAGCTTTATCTATCTAATTTCGCGTGCGTATTCTTTAATCTATTTCAATCGATGGACTTGATTTGTAGTTGGTGTGCAAAATTTATTAATTTCTTGATTTCTTAATTTCTTGATTTCTTGATTTCTTGATTTTTTTTTCAGTTTCATTTTTTTTTATTTGTTGGATTGCAATACTAAAATATATTTTTTTTATTCTCGGAGAAGAATTAGCATACATGTACGTGGTGATTATAGGTTTTTTTTTTTTTTTTTTTTTGTCTAATTATGTATTGCTAAATTTTTTAGATCTCTATTGTTCAAAAATAAGTTTAGCAAATAGTAAATAGGCTAGAACTTGGTTAAATTTGTAGTTGAATTCTAATTAGATTTAGCATACATGTACGTGGTGATTATAGATTTTTTTCTTTCTTTTTTTTTTTGTCTAATTATGTATTGCTAAATTTTTTAGAACAAAAATAAGTTTAGCAAATAGTAAATTCGTTAGATTTTGATTAAATTTATAGTAGAAATCTAATTAGATAAATTATTTTTATATTTTCACCTAGTAAAATAAAAATCCCTCAACTAAAAACCCACTTTAACCTGTATATAATGACAAATGCTAATCATCATATGTAGTAATTACAATTTATTCTTTTCTTCTATATATATATATATATATATATATATATATATATATATATATATATATATATATATATATATATATATATATATATATATATATATAGAATTAGGCTAGAATACTATCGATAGCACCAAGTCATTGGTGCTATCAAATTTTTAGCCTTTAAATTAAAAAATGTGTGGTTAAAATGATAGTGGTCCACTAGGGTTTACTAGGTGGTTGGTTGAATAGTAAAAATCTTAGGGGACCACTATAATTCCAACCGCATATTTTTTCATCCAACGGCAGAAAACTTGATAGCACCAATTGCTTGGTACTATCGATAGTATTCTAGCCGGACTATATATATATATATATATATATATATATATATATATATATATATATATATATATATATATATATATATATATATATATATATATATATATAGGGACGAAGCCAGAATTTAATTACGAGGGGGGCCAAAATATATTCAAATAAAAATTTTACTACATCATCAATTTTTTTGTAAAAAAATTTATTATTTAAAAATATTTAAATTTTAATTATTTTATTTAAATTACTAAAAATTTTACTAAATATAACGGTAATTCAATTAGATCAATAACTTTAGCTAAAAGATCTATTAAATTTAGTATAATATTTTATTTAGTTAAATAAAATAGCTTACCAAAAATAGTTAGAAATTAAAAAATATGAAATAAAAAATTTGGAGTTAAGATATGTATTTCAAATAACTTGTAATTACGAGACCCCTAATATATTTTTATCTATTTAAAATATATACAAATAAAAAATAAAGAAAATTATATTGGCATAAAAATAAATATTAAAAAGTTGAGGGGGGCATTATTATCTAAAAGAGAGAAAGGGATAAATTAGTATCAAGGACTATTGAGTAATATTAAAATATTGAGGGGGGCCATGGCCACCTTGGGCCCTACTATGACTTCGTCCCTGTATATATATATATATATATATATATGCAGAATCTATGCTCTCTAATCTTCGTTATTTTTTTAAATTTAGGATTGCGAAAGCTCTTAAATAATTCTTCCCTGTGCTTAATTTGATATAATTTTATGTGTCCCCAGAGAAGAATCAGCTAGCATTTTGGTGTTAGCTGACGATAGATTCTGGGTACAAGTTCATGCCCAACGAGCAGTTTCTGGTAGGCAACGTGCTGAGGATGAGGCTGCGCGGGGAGCCGTTGGATGGCGTTTCAGCACATTGCATAAGGGAGGCCGACGTCTACGGCGACGATCCCGCGCGGCTCACCAGTCTGTTCCCTCCCACAAATGAAGAACCCTGCGAGTGGTTCTTCTTCAGCTGGTGCAAACTCAAGAGCAACAAGAAAGTCCACCGAGGAGGCCGAGGTGGAGGCCGAGGCCGAGGCCGAGGCCGAGGCGATCGTCAAGAAGAGTGGCGCACGAACGGAGTCAAGACAGTAAAGAAGGAGAGGACGGTGCGCGGGGCCGGAGGCATAGAGATCGGGCATTGGAGGTCCACCCAGTCTGTCAAGGGCGTGATTCAAATCGGCGGCTCAAACCGCGGCGCCGCGATTGGATATCATCAGAATTTCGAGTATCGTGATAGCAAGAAGCAAAAGTCTGAATGGCTCATGGAGGAGTACGGCATTCTTCCGTCCTTGGAGGATGCAGCAGGCGATGATGGTAAGGAGCTGGTTATATGCAAAATTTATAAGACGCCTGCTGCCAGACGTGCTGAGACAAAAAAATCTGAACCATCACCGGCCGGAGCTTTTCTGATTCCTTCTTTGCCTGAATTGCCGTCACAGCATATATTGCCGCAGCAGTACTATCCTTTGCCTGAATCACTTCAGCCACCCCCACCCTCTTTTGATGAGCCTTTACAGCCTGCAGATGTGCTCCAGAATTGGCCCAATCCGACTGCATCATCACCCGCCGGAGCTCTCCTAATTGCTTCTTCGCCTGAATTGTCTTCTCAGTATTTATCGCCACAGCAGTACTATTCTTGGCCTGAATCACTTCAGCCATCCCCACCCCCACCCCTTTTTGATGAGCCTTTACAGTCAGCAGTTGTGCTCCAGAATTGGCCCAATCCGACTGCATCATCACCCGCTGGAGCTTTCCTAATTCCTTCTTCGCCTGGATTGCCTTCTCAGCATATATCGCCGCAGCAGTACTATTCTTGGCCTAAATCACTTCAGCCACCCCCACCCCCTTCTGAGCCTTCACAGCCAGTAGTTGTGCTCCAGAATTGGCCCAATCCGGCAGCACATGTCTATGATGATCGCACACCTGCTGTCTCACACATCTCCCAAAGTTCTACTGCAGAGACATCCGAATATCACGTGGAAAATGGCAACATCGTCCTCCCGCCAGCCCAACAACAACAACCAGAACAAGCTGAGTTGGATGCTACTGCAAATACATATCCAGAAGATCCACGGCTGCAGGGAGAGATCCGCGAAGAGAAGGAATATTCTTGGGACCTTCAGTTCTCTCTTCGCAACAGCCCCTCCGCGCCATCCGACAACCCGCAGAGCCCCCATGATAGCTCGATGATCGACAAAAAGGTGCATGCATGCATGGCTTCCTATTTTGTGAGAAGCACACCGTCGATGACTTTTTGATGATCGACAACGACGACTTGTTAGATGTGACTCAAAATCTGAATCGCTTCGATATTATGATTCAGGTTCGCCGATGGCTTCGCGGTGCGACTAGAAATTTTGTGGATGTCTGTGGTGGAAGCGAAGGGCTCGGGCCGCTAGAGAGATCGAGCGATTGTATCAAGAAGAACTTTTGTATTCCCTCTTTTCTATATAGTAAAATCTCTCCTCTTTCGCCCGTGGTTTTTTCCCTGCAAAAGGGTTTTCCACGTAAATCTGTGTGTTAATTCTCTGTCGTGCAATTTGATTTTACTTTTCTGTCAGTGATCGCCAAATTGATTTTGTTTAGTTTGTGCGCTCGTTGCTAACATGACTTGTGGCCATGCGACGATCACTGATCATGCAAGCAAGCACTTACACACACCGTACGTAATTATGGTTGTACTTACATATACCAATGCGGATCATATTCATAGATTCATTTGATTAATTTCGTCTTCGCGAAATATATGCTTGTAGTTAATTATATGTACTAATGCAGACCATACATAAATGCATTTGATTAATTTTGTCTTTGGGATTTCTATATCTTCTATATTACATGTATGAATTTCCGAATTTGTAAGCACCAAATGCTTATTTTCTTCAGCTTCGTTAAGCGCATCTTCTAAAGGAGATTTTCCATACCTGCAACGACATGTGAGAAGATAAAAGTTGAGCTTTACACAGAATCGCAGAAGATTCTTGGTTTTGATTAATCTAACTGAATTTGCTTTGTAATTTCAGGAACTGCATAGTTTCATTATTTTCGTGATCCAGGGAAACATATTCTCGATTGCCGCAACAACCACCTGCTTGAACCTTTCTAAAACACGAAATTATGCATAAACATCAGAAAGCAAAGGAAAAATAAATCAGAAGCTACAATAAGAATTGGGGGATATCTGAGTTGTTACTCCTGTTGCATAGGATATGCCATTTGCCCTGTTTAGATGCTGGAAATATCTTATTGTAGCTAAGTCAGAGATTTATCAGGTCGAAAAAGAAATGATCTCCAAACCAAGCATTAAATGCCTTAGATAAGTAGCTGATAAGAGATGATTATGTGTAAAGTGCTCTTTCCATAGGGAATAGAAGTCACTACGAGAATATGAATGAACTATTAAGACAGATGTATGAATACATTTTATTGGTTTAAGCACAGAAGAAATTCTGAACTAAACGTTTCCAAAATTAAGAAATCTCAATTTTCAAGCATATGCATTCAACGTGCATTGCAATGAGATTGGTATCTTCAAGCATGAGTAAAATATATTTTCCATCTGCAACAAAAATAAAACAAATCTCAGTTTTTGCCGCATTTCCCTGTGTCTATGATCTGATTTTACATAAACATGATCTCATTCTCCCCAATTATGAAGTGCAAGAGATTTACGCTGATTTAGGCCATCAGTAACATCAAAATCATATTAAATTTGAACATCAACGCGCAGAGAAGCAGCGAGTCAACAATAAAAATAAACTATGACTATAATTAAGAAAATTTTAATATGCATTTCTTTCAAAGTCAGTTTGATGTTTTTTTTTTTTTTTTGAGAAAAGACAGCACGCTACCCGCTTTATTCATTTAGAAAGTAAACTTGGCAACATAAGTGAGACAACAAGGTCTCTCTCTCTTGAAGAAAAAAAAAAAAAAAGAAAAAAAAAGAAAAAAAAAGAAGAAAATAACCCACTAAGCACCGGGTGGTAAGATGCACGGATCTAAACACCAGGAGCACCCGTTGGTCTGACCTCTGTTTTCCTCCCACATCCTACTGAATCTAATGACTCATGATACTGCAAGCTGGGGATCAGTCGAAAGTCAGTTTGATGGTAATTTATCAAGTTTTAGGATCCATCATATAACTTCTATTTTACAAACTCTTACTAGTTATGATTTATTGAAAATCGAGCAGCAAAAAGGTCTCGCATTAATCTCTGGACGAAATAGAGCATGTGATACAAAAATTAGGACAAAAATTAGGACAGCGATCGCATGTCATATGAGTATTGAAACCAAAATTTAATGACGTAGACGGCAGTAAAAATATAAAGGATATCAACAACTAAAACACCTGACGGAATATCTGAAGAATAGTAGTTGTTGAAAAGAATTCATTCTTCACTTGCGTAACTTTAGTAACATCCGACAAAGTGCCATCTAAATGAACTGGGAACAGCAAGTAAGCTTCGTAGTTCTTCGATCCTTCCTGTGTACCCTATATGAACATAACAATCAATCATTTCCATACGTAAAGCACAATGTATTTTAATAGAATGTAAAGATTTAAATCGGATGTCGGATGTGGTATCTAGAATAATGTCACAATTAAATTTCCAAAACAAACAAGATAGCACTTGAATGACCAAAAGGGTGATAACCTGTAATTTGTTCATCAAAGATGAGAAAGGAACATTCTCCTAGCGTCTGCTCAAAAAATGTGGCAGAATTTTGTTCACAGATGCATCTGAGAATAAGTGCGGAAGTCGACCATAAACAGATCTGAGCTACCTTAACCGCAATTATGGCTTGATCAAGAAGGGGAAGCAGATTAGAGCGACTAAATTGGGAAGAGATACCAATCTCCTGCCGAACCAACTCCAGCTGCTGCTCGCTTTGAATAAGGACTTTCTTCATAGTGTACGTCCCATCAGCTGAAAAATGTAGTTCGAAAAAATTTAAATGGTATGAATTGTTACATCAAATCATCAGAAACAATGAACCAATTCACATGTACTAGGACAGAATCAAATCCCTAAAATTAGAATCTATGATGCATGGCCATGCACATTAATAAGCTGAAAAAGGGTATTCGGGAAGCAATTAAGCTAAAATTGGCAACTTTATAGTACATCAAACAAAATTCATTTTACCAAATTCATATCCAAAGAGAGATTTAGGGGGACAATTCCTGATCCAATGCATCAACCTAAAAATTGGCAATTGGGAAGCAATCAAGCTAAATTTGGTAACTTAGAACTACACAAAACAGAACTCAATTCCCCAATTTCATATACAAAGAGAGATCTAAGAGCTGAATTTAAGAAAACACATCCATTCCTAAACAAATGCAATAATTCGGCAGCAGATTAAACAATCCGAAAATGGGCATTTGTGGAAGCAACTAAAGCCAAAATCGACATCTTTACATTCCGTCAAATAAAACCCAGTTCCCCAATTTCTGATCCAAAGGTAGATCTACAAGAGAATTGGAGAAAATACATACAGTTCCCAAAAGAGAGCATAGCATCAATACACATCAATTTTATTTATTTAGATTTTAAACTTAAAATTTTTAAATTTAAAATTTATATTTTAAATTAAAATATTGAATTTTATATTTTTGTTTATATCTTAAATTTTAAATTAAAATGCAAATTATATTAAAGTTATCGTTTAGTAAAAAATAATATTAAATTTGACTACAAAGGGTATTTTAAAATAGACTACGTTTTATTATCAAGATTACTAAATTTTATAAAATGAACCGCATAATAATTTTAGGGGCAATTTTCTATATATTCCTAAAAATTTTTCTGTTTTTAGATTTACCCCTCTTAGAAAGCTAATATTAAAACTACCCTTCTTACGTTCCAACTTCTTTCTAAAATACCCCTGAAGTTAAACTCTGTTAGCGTACCGTTTGGAGCTGCCGTTATCTGTGTGAAATTACTATTTTGCCCTTTCAAATATACCCTTCTACCATAACCAACTTTTCTTATATACCCTTAAAATTTTCAATAGTTTTGATAGATAGGGACAAAATAGGTATATCTGATAGTTTTCAACTCCGATTATTATTGATAGATAGGGGCAATTTTCTATATATTCCTAAAAATTTCTCTGTTTTTAGATTTACCCCTCTTAGAAGGCTAATATTAAAACTACCCTTCTTATGTTCCAACTTCTTTCTAAAATACCCCTGAAGTTAAACTCTGTTAGCGTACCGTTTGGAGCTGCCGTTATCTGTGTGAAATTACTATTTTGCCCTTTCAAATATACCCTTCTACCATAACCAACTTTTCTTATGTACCCTTAAAATTTTCAATAGTTTTGATAGATAGGGACAAAATAGGTATATCTGATAGTTTTCAACTCCGATTATTATTTAACTCTAGTTTAATCCTAGTTAACTTAACAAAGTGAAACGGTAGGGGTATTTTTAATAACGGTGGAACGTATGAAGGGTATATTAGAAAAAAGATATTTCTTCAGATTTTAGGGATACACAGGCAATTATCTCATAATTTTATATATAGTAAAATTTCAGATACCTAGTTACATAACGTGAATCAAAAGATGCTGATATGCTAACCCATTAATATAAATTATATGATATAGCGAGCTCATGTAGGTACGTCAATGAGTATCGATACTCAAAATTTTATTCAAATTCAGATATAAACGGACGGACTTATTTTATACTAAATAGATATAGTTTTGGATACGAATATAAAAAACAAAAATCCGATAATTTTGAATTCGGGTATGAATTTTATCTGTGCCCGACCCGAGTCCGAATTAATTTTATATTATATAATATATATAAATATTTAATATTATATTTAAATTTATATTTTAAAATTTTATATTTAATATAATATGTTTTGAAATATTATAGAAAGAAATAATTATTTCAGAATCGAATTTTCGAATTCGGATTCGGATATGATTTTTTAAATCCATCTATTCAAATTCAGATTTAGTAGTCGGATTTGGGTTCGGGTTTTTGAAACCCCGACCCAAACCCAACCCATCGACATTCCTAAACTGAACCGATGAGTTTTGCGAATTTAAAATCAAATAAACCAAATATGCCTAGTAATCTGAATTTTGAGAAACTGAGCAAATTAAAAAGAAATTTGAGAAGAAAAAAAAAAAGCACACAAAGCAATAATATAGCACAAGAAGATGCATTCTTTCTTTTATTACTTGTTTCCTCCTAACTATGTAAAAAGCATACTAAATTTGCATCACAATTTGGTCCCAACATCTCAAACTAAGCAAAGTACAACATCATAGAGCTATATTATTATAATTATTAAAATAACAAAAAATGGCAATAAATCCATGATTTTGGTTCAGAATACAAAGTAATGCCCTCTCCTCACAATATTAATAAATAGTAATGACCATCTATTCTTGGAATGTTGCAACAGCAGAGCTGTTCTTCAAGGGTTGATCCCGAACATGCTGTTCCTCCGCAACTGTCATTCCTCTTGTGGACTCTGGGAATCTAGCAGACTCAAGGACGGAGCACTAGGGAGGCGTGAATTAGCGACAATCATTGCCGCATGGTGGACCATCTGGCTGGAGCGGAATAGAAGAAACTCTTTGAAAAGATCGCCGCTTCACTGGTCTCCGATATTTGAGCCGTCAGAAATTTGTGGACCTTACACTGTCGGTGATTTTTTTTTTTTTTTTTTTCCTCTCTCTCTCGCTCTCTATCTCTCTCTCTCTCTCTCTGAGGCCCCAGCTGCCTCCTCCTGTAGCCCAATTCATGCATCCCAATGAATGAAGCGGTAGCATGCTATCTTTTACTCAAAAAAAAAAAAGTAATGCCCAAATATTATGTAAAGATGCCAAAGAATATCTGTGACCAACTAAGAAAAGGAAAACACAAAAACTGTTACATTTTGCATACAAGGTGCATCCCAGAGATCATATGTCAGTTCTCTCATCAATGTCAGCATTGCTTGGGCATTCCCATAATTCAGGAGCTCGATCGGTAAGCTGCAAAGGTTTTGCTCAGAAGCCCATTCCTATGTGAAATCCATAAAAAAGGAAGAACGTAAATCAGCAACTTGACGCCTCGGAAAATTGAATAAAACATACAAACATGTAAAGGCAGTCTATATGAACATTTTGAAATGGAGCTACAACATACTGTCAATTTAAGTAAAGTGCATTCCAGTGGAAAAAGTTAGTGCTATGTCAGAAATTTATCAGGTGGAAAAAGAAATGATCTCCAAGATTAGAAATAGTGTTTATTCAGAATCTCAGAACTTGAACCTAGCATTGCACATACAGCCCCTTGCTCCGTCGAATCTACTTATAAATAGCTGATACCGGACTGAGTTAAATCAATTTTTTCTTATAAGTAGAAACCAGGTTGATTTGTAAAAAAAAAAAAAAAAAAAAGCTAAATCAAATTAAAGATGAAAGTTTGGTTTGATTTTTGGTTCGCTGCGCTGGTTTTTGCACATTCCTGCCTGAGGCAATTGCGATAAAATGAAATGGTTTGAGACGAACAAAAATACCATGAGGGCAGCTGTGAGTAATCACTCAAAACCAATGAGGTCTGAGAATCCTAGCTAAGACATCAACATGCAGAATCCAATCTGTAAGGCATGATGCACTTTCGAACTTCTAGCTTACAATAAAATTTATCTAATGAGAAATGCCAAACAACCAACTAGCTAGAGAAAACAACTCCACCTAGATAATGGTTCATCTAAGCCTCTTATCAATCAGGAACAGGCCCCATTGCAGAGAATATTGCAGAGTTGAGAATTCAGACCAAATAATTGATCAAACCATACAAACAATCACCAACAACAAACAACAATCGCCAAAAGCATATTCTCGTAGGCACTCTTAAAGTATCAAAAGTGACTACATCTTAGACAAAGAAAATAGGTAGCTGATTAGCAGATGATTATGTGTAAGATGCTCTTTCCATAGGGAATAAAAGTCACTTATACCTGCCACTGCAATGCCTCAGAACGAGAATATGAATGAACAATTAAGACAGACGTATGAATACATTTTATTGGTTTAAGCACAGAAGAAATTCAGAACTAAACGTTTCCAAAATTAAGAAATATCAATTTTCAAGCATATGAATTCAAAGTGCATTGCAATGAGATTGGTATCTTCAAGCATGAGTAAAATATATTTTCGATCTGCAACAAAAATAATACAAATCTCAGTTTTTGTCGCATTTCCCTGTGCCTATGATCTGATTTTACATAAACATGATCTCATTCTTCCCAATTATGAAGTGCAAGAGCTTTACGCTGATTTAGGACTTTTTTTTAACATCAAAATCATATTAAATTTGAACATCAAAGCGCAGAGAAGCAGCAAGTCAAAAAAAAAAAAAAAAAAAACTAGGCCTTTAATTAAGAAAATTTTAATATGCAATTCCTTCAAAGTCAGTGTGATGTTAGTTTGTCAAGTTTCAGGATCCATCATATAACTTCTATTTTACAAACTCTTACTAGTTACGATACAATGTTCACTCTATACCAAAAAGGCCCTTTAGACTCTCCAGGTCTGCTACTCAGCCGGGCCCCTGCCCCTGTTGAGTGCTTCACCGGCAAAAAGAGTGAATCACGAGGTGTGAGAACTACGAATAGTTCTCAGTGGATTCATCCACCGAAGAATATGCTTTATACTTTTTGGTCCAATAAAAGCATTAGTAGCAAGATAATAAGAAAATCTGTAAATTTTATACTAGCATGCAAATATGAAACTTGTACAAAACTAGTCCATGCAAAGTACCACTATACTACTATGCCATTACCACCCGGCGACTATGCCGCTATCAAGGATTACAACTAACCCGATAGCATCCGGTAACATTAATCATATTATGATTTAAATTTCACAAAGGTTCTTCGTATGCCATATAAGGCATCATCAGCTTAATTCTCCTAATATAAACACTAAACCAAGTAAAAATGAACGCATTTTGAGAACTGAATATAATAGTGCATTTTCATGATCAAAACAAGAAAATTTCACATCTTTCGATCAATTAACACACAAAAAAAAAAAAAAAAAAAAACCTAAAAACAGTTAAATTATCCTGGTTTCCTTAATTTACGGATCTAACTCTCGAGAGAATCGAAATCGAGAACCACATCAGCGACATTCCCTAAAACCCAACACAAACAAAGCAAATTGGATCAAAACACACACATAATTAAGACGGGTGAAAAATTAGGATTTATGGCCACCTTAATTGGAATGGGGGACGAGAAGGAAGGTGATTGTGGTGCCGAAGTTGATCACTTTGACGATGATGGCGTCAGAGCTCGAAGATCTCTGGATTCTTCTCCGACGTCAAGCAATATCGCCCTCTGCCTGCAGCCATCCCGTGCCTCGCGTAGAGAGAGAAAGAGTCGGAGGAGAGAGAGAGAGAGAGGGAATGTGTGTGCGCAGGACAGGTTACGGTATTATCGTGGTCTGCTTAGTTAAACGGTGTTGTCCGATAATTTCGTAATTAGAAATCACAAAATATAGATTTTTAAAAGATATGAAAAAAAAAATAATAAAAAAGTAAAATTTTATAAAAAAAAAAAATTTAATTTAAATTTATTTGTAAGTTTGAATTTGAATCAAAATAAAAATTAGTCTTATATTTTGAATTGCACAGTCAAATTTAAATTTTAAATTTTTCAAAAATTTACATTTAAAATTGTGGCTAATTTGAATTTATATTTTGAATTGCCCAATCAATATTTTGATGTAAATTTTTAATATTTAACCTTTTTTAGTTTGAATTTAAATTATAAATTTAATTTTATATTTTGAGGTGCAAACTCTTTATTAATTTTAATTATTTTTTTATAATCAATTTTCTTTAAATTATTTAAAGGTGAGGGGTTTATATATAAATTTTCAACCGGTAAAACTATAAAATAAACAACGGTCAAGTTGCAGTGTGAAAGTATATCTAATAGTAATTCCTATTTCTACTCTTCATCAATTACGCTCACATCTTCGTTTTCTTTTTAACTCTCCACCTTCTAAATTTCTAATTTCTTCGAAGAATTTTTACAAAAGATATAGCAGAAACAGAAAGTGTAAGCTTCTTAGCTTTATCTATCTAATTTCGCGTGCGTATTCTTTAATCTATTTCAATCGATGGACTTGATATGTAGTTGGTGTGCAAAATTTATTAATTTCTTGATTTCTTAATTTCTTGATTTCTTGATTTCTTGATTCTTTTTTTCAGTTTCGTTTCTTTTATTTGTTGGATTGCAATACTAAAATATATTTTTTTTATTCTCGGAGAAGAATTAGCATACATGTACATGGTGATTATAGATTTTTTCTTTCTTTTTTTTGTCTAATTATGTATTGCTAAATTTTTTAGATCTCCATTGTTCAAAAATAAATTTAGCAAATAGTAAATAGGCTAGAACTTGGTTAAATTTGTAGTTGAATTCTAATTAGATTTAGCATACATGTACGTGGTGATTATAGATTTTTTCTTTCTTTTTTTTGTCTAATTATGTATTGCTAAATTTTTTAGATCTCGATTGTTCAAAAATAAGTTTAGCAAATAGTAAATGTGCTAGATTTTGGCTAAATTTATAGTAATTAGATAAATTATTTTTATATTTCCACCTAGTAAAATAAAAACCGGTCAACTGAAACCCACTTTAACCTGCAGTAATTACTATTTATTCTTCTCTTATATATATATATATATATATATATATATATATATATATATATATATATATATATATATATATATATATATATATATAAATATATATGCAGAACCTATGCAATCTCATCTTCGTTATCTTTTTAAATTTAGGATTCATGTACTGCGAAAGCACTTAAATAATTCCTCCCTGTTCTTAATTTGATATAATTTTGTGTGTCCTCAGAGAAGAATCAGCTAGCATTTTGGTGTTAGCTGACGATGGAGTCCGGGTACAAGTTCATGCCCACCGAGCAGTTTCTGGTAGGCAACGTGCTGAGGATGAGGCTGCGCGGGGAGCCGTTGGATGGTGTTTCAGCACATTGCATAAGGGAGGCCGACGTCTACGGCGACGACCCCGCGCGGCTCACCAATCTGTTCCCTCCCACAAATGAAGAACCCTGCGAGTGGTTCTTCTTCAGCTGGTGCAAACTCAAGAGCAACAAGAAAGCCCACCGCGGAGGCCGAGGCGGAGGACGAGGCCGAGGCGATCGTCAAGAAGAGTGCCGCACGAACGGAGTCAAGACGGTAAAGAAGGAGAGGACGGTGCGCGGGGCCGGAGGCATAGAGATCGGGCATTGGAGGTCCACCCAGTCTGTCAAGGGCGTGATTCAAATCGGCGGCTCGAACCGCGGCGCCACGATTGGATACCATCAGAATTTCGAGTATCGTGATAGCAAGAAGCAAAAGTCCGAATGGCTCATGAAGGAGTACGGCATTCTTCCGTCCTCGGAGGATGCAGCAGGCGATGATGATAAGGAGCTGGTTATATGCAAAATTTATAAGACGCCAGCTGCCAGACGTGCTGAAACAAAAAAATCTGCACCATCACCAGCCGGAGCTTTCCTGATTCCTTCTTCGCCTGAATTGCCGTCACAGCATATATTGCCGCAGCAGTACAATCCTTGGCCTGAATCGCTTCAGCCACCCCCACCCCCTTTTGATGAGCCTTTACAGCCTGCAGATGTGCTCCAGAATTGGCCCAATCCGGCTGCATCATCACCCGCCGGAGCTCTCCTAATTTCTTCTTCGCCTGAATTGTCTTCTCAGTATTTATCGCCGCAGCAGTACTATTCTTGGCCTGAATCACTTCAGCCAACCCCACCCCCTTCTGATGAGCCTTCACAGTCGGCAGTTGTGCTCCAGAATTGGCCCAATCCGGCAGCACATGTCTATGGTGATCGCACACCTGCTGTCTCACACATCTCCCAAAGTTCTACTGCAGAGACATCCGAACATCACGTGGATAATGGCAACATCGTCCTCCCGCCAGCCCAACAACAACAACCAGAACACGCTGAGTTGGATGCTACTGCAAATACATATCCAGAAGATCCACGGCTGCAGGAAAGATCCGCGAAGAGAAAGAAGATTCTTGGGACCTTCAGTTCTCTCTTCGCAACAGCCCCTCCGCGCCATCCGACAACCCGCAGAGCCCCGATGATAGCTCGATGATCGACAAAAAGGTGCATGCATGCATGGCTTCCTATTTTGTGAGAAACACACCGTCGATGACTTTTTGATGATCCACAACGACGACTTGTGGACTTGTGGCCATGCGACGATCACTGATCATGCAAGCACTTACACACACCGTACGTAATTATGGTTGTACTTACATATACCAATGCAGATCATATTCATAGATTCATTTGATTAATTTCATTTTCGGAAAATATATACTTGTAGTTAATTATATGTACTAATGCAGACCATACATAAATGCATTTGATTAATTTTGTCTTTGGGATTTCTATATCTTCTATATTACATGTATGAATTTCCGGATTTGTAAGCACCAAATGCTTATTTTCTTCAGCTTCGTTAAGCGCGTCTTCGAAAGGAGATTTTCCATACCTGCAACGACATGTGAGAAGATAAAATTTGAGCTTTACACAGAATTGCAGAAGATTCTTGGTTTTGATTAATCTAACTGAATTTGCTTTGTAAGTTCAGGAACTGCATAGTTTCATTATTTTCATGATCCAGGGAAACATATTCTCGATTGCCGCAACGACCACCTGCTTGAACCTTTCTAAAACACGAAATTATGCATAAACATCAGAGAGCAAAAGAAAAATAAATCAGAAGCTACAATAAGAATTGGGGGATATCTGAGTTGTCGCTCCTGTTGCATAGGATATGCCATTTGCCCTGTTTAGATGCTGGAAATATCTTATTGTAGCTAAGTCAGAGATTTATCAGGTCTAAAATGAAATTAATGATCTCCAAACCAAGCATTAAATGCCTTAGATAAGTAGCTGATAAGAGATGATCATGTGTAAAGTGCTCTTTCCATAGGGAATAGAAGTCACTTATACCTGCAACTGCAATGCCTCAGAACGAGAATATAAATGAACTATTAAGACAGATGTATGAATACATTTTATTGGTTTAAGCACAGAAGAAATTCTGAACTAAACGTTTCCAAAATTAAGAAATCTCAATTTTCAAGCATATGCATTCAAAGTGCATTGCAATGAGATTGGTATCTTCAAGCATGAGTAAAATATATTTTCCATCGGCAACAAAAATAATACAAATCTCAGTTTTTGTCGCATTTCCCTGTGTCTATGATCTGATTTTACATAAACATGATCTCATTCTCCCCAATTATGAAGTGCAAGAGATTTAAGCTGATTTAGGCCTTCAGTAACATCAAAATCATATTAAATTTGAACATCAATGCGCAGAGAAGCAGGGAGTCAACAAAAAAAATAAACTATGACTATAATTAAGAAAATTTTAATATGCATTTCTTTCAAAGTCAGTTTGATTTTTTTATTTTTTTTTTGAGAAAAAGACTGCACGCTACCCGCTTTATTCATTTAGAAAGTAAACTTGGCAACATAAGTGAGACAACACGGTCTCTCTCTCGACAAAAGAAAAAGAAAAAAAAAAAAAAAACCCTAAGCACCGGGTGGTAAGATGCACGGATCTAAACACCAGGAGCACCCGTTGGTCTGACCTCTGGTCTCCTCCCACATCCTACTGAATCTAATGACTCAGGATACTGCAAGTTAGGGATCAGTCGAAAGTCAGTTTGATGTTAGTTTATCAAGTTTTAGGATCCATCATATAACTTCTATTTTACAAACTCTTACTAGTTATGATTTATTGAAAATCGAGCAGCAAAAAGGTCTCGCATTAATCTCTGGACGAAATAGAGCATATGATACAAAAATTAGGACAGCGATCGCATGTCATATGAGTATTAAAACCAAAATTTAATGACGTAGACGGCAGTAAAAATATAAAGGATATCAACAACTAAAACACCTGACGGAATATCTCAAGAATAGTAATTGTTGAAAAGAATTCATTCTTCTCTTGCATAACTTTGGTAACATTCGACAAAGTGCCATCTAAATGAGCTGGGAACAGCAAGTAAGCTTCATAGTTCTTCGATCCTTCCTGTGTACCCTATATGAACATAACCATCAATCATTTCCATACGTAAAGCACAATGTTTTTTAATAGAATGTAAAGATTTAAATCGGATGTCGGATGCGGTATCTAGAATAATGTCACAATTAAGTTTCCAAAACAAACAAGATAGCACTTGAATGACCAAAAGGGTGATAACCTAAAATTTGTTCATCAAAGATGAGAAAGGAACATTCTCCTAGCGTCTGTTCAAAAAATGTGGCAGAATTTTGTTCACAGATGCATATGAGAATAAGTGCGGAAGTCGACCATAAACTGATCTGAGCTACCTTAACCGCAATTATGGCTTGATCAAGAAGGGGAAGCAGATTAGAGTGACTAAATTGGGAAGAGTTACCAATCTCCAGCTGCTGCTCGTTTTGAATAAGGACTTTCTTCATAGTGTACGTCCCATCAGCTGAAAAATGTAGTTCGAAAAAATTTAAATGATATGAATTGTTACATCAAACGATCAGAAACAAGGAACCAATTCACATGTACTTGGACAGAATCAAATCCCTAAAATTAGAATCTATGATGCATGGCCATGCACATTAATAAGCTGAAAAAGGGTATTCAGAAAGATATTAAGCTAAAATTGGCATTTTATAGTACATCAAACAAAATTCATTTTACCAAATTCAAATCCAAATAGAGATTTAGGGGGACAATTCCTGATCCAATGCATCAACCTAAAAATTGGCAATCGAGAAGCAACCAAGCTAAATTTGGTAACTTAGGACTACACAAAACAGAACCCAATTCCCCAATTTCATATACAAAGAGAGATCTAAGAGCTGAATTTAAGAAAACACATTCATTCCTAAACAAATGCAATAATCCGGCAGCAGATTAAACAATCTGACAATGGGCATTTGTGGAAGCAACTAAGCCAAAATCTACATCTTTACATTCCGTCAAATAAAACCCAGTTCCCCAATTTCTGATCCAAAGGTAGATCTACAGGATAATTGAATAAGATCACCCAATTCCCAATCCAACGCATCATATCCAGCAACAGATTAAACACACTGAAAACAATTGAGCTAAAACTGGCAATTTTTTAGTTCATCAAATAAAACCCAGTTCCCCATTTTCGGATCCAAAGGTAGATCTACAAGAGAATTGGAGAAAACACATACAATTCCCAAAAGAGAGCATAGCATCAATACACATCAATTTTATTTATTTAGATTTTAAACTTAAAATTTTTAATTTTAAAATTTATATTTTAAATTAAAATATTGAATTTTATATTTTTGTTTATATCTTAAATTTTAAATTAAAATGCAAATTATATTAAAGTTATCGTTTAGTAAAAAATAATATTAAATTTGACTATAAAGAATATTTTAAAATAGACTACCATTTATTATCAAGATTACTAAATTTTATAAAAGGAACCACATAATAATTTTATATATAGTAAAATTTAAGATACCTAGTTACATAAGGTGAATCAAAAGGTGCTAATATGCAAACCCATTAATATAAATTATATGATATAGCGAACTCACGTAGGTACGGTAATGGGTACGGATATTCAAAATTTTATTCAAATTTGGATCTGAACGGACGGACTTATTTTATACTAAAAAGATATAGTTTTGGATACGGATATAAAAAACAAAAATTCGATAATTTTGAATTCGGGTATGAATTTTATCTGTACCCGACCCATGCCCGAATTAATTTTATATTATATAATATATATAAATATTTAATATTATATTTAAATTTATATTTTAAAATTTTATATTTAATATAATATGTTTTGAAATATTGTAGAACGAAATAATTATTTCAGAATCGAATTTTCGGATTCGGATTCGGATATGAATTTTTTAAATCCATACATTCAAATTCAGATTTAGTAGTCGGATTTGGGTTCGGGTTTTTGAAACCCCGACCCAAATCCAGCCCGTCGACATTCCTAAACTGAACCGATTAGTTTTGCGAATTTAAAATCAAATAAACCAAATATGCCTAGTAATCTGAATTTTGAGAAACTGAGCAAATTAAAAAGAAATTTGAGAAGAAAAAAAAAAGCACACAAATCAATAATATAGCACAAGAAGATGCATTCTTTCTTTTATTACTTGTTTCCTCCTAACTATGTAAAAAGCATACTAAATTTGCATCACAATTTGGTCCCAACATCTCAAACTAAGCAAAGTACAACATCATAAAGCTATATTATTATAATTATTAAAATAACAAAAAATGGCAATAAATCCATGATTTTGGTTCAGAATACAAAGTAATGCCCTCTCCTCACAATATTAATAAATAGTAATGACCATCTATTCTTGGAATGTCGCAACAGCAGAGCTGTTCTTCAAGGGTTGATCCCGAACATGCTGTTCCTCCGCCGCAACTGTCATTCCTCTTGTGGACTCTGGGAATCTAGCAGACTCAAGGATGGAGCACTAGGGAGGCATGAATTAGCAACAATCGCTGCCGCATGGTGGACCATCTAGCTGGAACGGAATAGATGAATTTTTGACTCTTTGAAAAGATCGCCGGCTTCACTGGTCTCCGATATTCGAGCCGTCAGGAATTTGTGGACCTTACACTGTCGGCGATTTTTTTTTTTTTTTTTCCTCTCTCTCTCTCTCTGAGGCCCCAGCTTAGCTGCCTCCCCCTGTAGCCTAATTCATGCATCCCAACGAATGAAGCGGTAGCATGCTATCTTTTACTCAAAAAAAAAAAAAGTAATGCCAAAACATTATGTAAAGATGCCAAAGAATATCTGTGACCAACTAAGAAAAGGAAAACACAAAAGCTGTTACATTTTGCATACAAGGTGCATCCCAGAGATCATATGTCAGTTCTCTCATCAATGTCAGCATTGCTTGGGCATTCCCATAATTCAGGAGCTCGATCGGTAAGCTGCAGAGGTTTTGCTCAGAAGCCCATTCCTATGTGAAATCCATAAAAAAGGAAGAATGTAAATCAGCAACTTGACGCCTCGGAAAATTGAATAAAACATGCCAAACAAGTAAAGGCAGTCTATATGAACATTTTGAAATGGAGCTACAACATACTGTCAATTTAAGTAAAGTGCATTCCTCTGGAAAAAGTTAGTGCTATGTCAGAGATTTATCAGGTGGAAAAAGAAATGATCTCCAAGATTAGAAATAGTGTTTATTCAGAATCTCAGAACTTGAACCAAGCATTGCACATACAGCCCCTTGCTCCGTCGAATCTACTTATAAATAGCTGATACCGGACTGAGTTAAATCAATTTTTTTTTTTGTAAGTAGAAACCAGGTTGATTTGTAAAAAAAAAATAAATAGCTAAATCAAATTAAAGACGAAAGTTTGGTTTGATTTTTGGTTCGCTGAGCTGGTTTTTGCAAATTCCTGCCAGAGGCAATTGCGAAAAAAAGAAATGCTTTGAGACGAACAAAAATACCATGAGGGCAGCTGTGAGTAATCACTCAAAACCAATGAGGTCTGAGAATCCTAGCTAAGACATCAACATGAAGAATCCAATCTGTAAGGCATGATGCACTTTCGAACTTCTAGCTTACAATAAAATTTATCTAATGAGAAATGCCAAACAACCAACTAGAGAAAACAACTCCACCTAGATAATGGTTCATCTAAGCCTCTTATCAATCAGGAACAGGCCCCATTGCAGAGAATATTGCAGAGTTGAGAATTCAGAACCAAATAATTGATCAAACCATACAAACAATCACCAACAACAAACAACAAACGCCAAAAGCATATTCTCGTAGGCACTCTTAAAGTATCAAAAGTGACTACATCTTAGACAAAGAAAATAGGTAGCTGATTAGCAGATGATTATGTGTAAGATGCTCTTTCCATAGGGAATAAAAGTCACTTATACCTGCAACTGCAATGCCTTAGAACGAGAATATGAATGAACAATTAAGACAGACGTCTGAATACATTTTATTGGTTTAAGCACAGAAGAAAGTCTGAACTAAATGTTTTCAAAATTAAGAAATATCAATTTTCAAGCATATGAATTCAAAGTGCATTGCAATGAGATTGGTATCTTCAAGCATGAGTAAAATATATTTTCGATCTGCAACAAAAATAATACAAATCTCAGTTTTTGTCGCATTTCCCTGTGCCTATGATCTGATTTTACATAAACATGATCTCATTCATCCCAATTATGAAATGCAAGAGCTTTATGCTGATTTAGGACTTCAGTAACATCAAAATCATATTAAATTTGAACATCAACGCGCAGAGAAGCAGCAAGTCAACAAAAAAAAAAAAAAACTAGGCCTTTAATTAAGAAAATTTTAATATGCAATTCCTTTAAAGTCAGTGTGATGTTAGTTTGTCAAGTTTCAGGATCCATCATATAACTTCTATTTTACAAACTCTTACTAGTTACGATACAATGTTCACTCTATACCAAAAAGGCCCTTTAGACCCTCTAGGTCTGCTACTCAGCCGGGCCCCTGCCCCTGTCGCGTGCTTCACCGGCAAAAAGAGTGAACCAAGAATCTTCTGCAATTCTGTGTAAAGCTCAAATTTTATCTTCTCACATGTCGTTGCAGGTATGGAAAATCTCCTTTCGAAGACGCGCTTAACGAAGCTGAAGAAAATAACCATTTGGTGCTTACAAATCTGGAAATTCATATATGTAATATAGAAGATATAGAAATCCCAAAGACAAAATTAATCAAATGCATTTATGTATGGTCTGCATTAGTACATATAATTAACTACAAGTATATATTTACCGAAGACGAAATTAATCAAATGAATCTATGAATATGATCCGCATTGGTATATGTAAGTACAACCATAATCACGTACGGTGTGTGTAAGTGCTTGCATGATCAGTGATCGTCGCATGGCCACAAGTCGTCGTTGTGGATCATCAAAAAGTCATCGACGGTGTGCTTCTCACAAAATAGGAAGCCATGCATGCATGCACCTTTTTGTCGATCATCGAGGTATCATCGGGGCTCTGTGAGTTGTCGGATGGCGCGGAGGGGTTGTTGCGAAGAGAGAACTGAAGGTCCCAAGAATCTTCCTTCTCTTCGCGGATCTCTCCTGCAGCCGTGGATCTTCTGGATATGTATTTGCAGTAGCATCCAACTCAGCAGCGTGTTCTGGTTGTTGTTGTTGGGCTGGCGGGAGGACGATGTTGCCATTATCCACGTGATGTTCGGATGTCTTTGCAGTAGAACTTTGGGAGATGTGTGAGACAGCAGGTGTGCGATCATCATAGACATGTGCTGCCGGATTGGGCCACTGTGAAGGCTCATCAGAAGGGGGTGGGGTTGGCTGAAGTGATTCAGGCCAAGAATAGTACTGCTGCAACGATAAATGCTGAGACGACAATCCAGGCGAAGAAGGAATTAAGAATGCTCCGGCGGGTGATGATGCAGCTGAATTGGGCTAATTCTGGAGCACATCTGCTGGCTGTAAAGGCTCATCAAAAGGGGGTGGGGGTGGGGATGGCTGAAGTGATTCAGGCCAAGGATGGCGTTTCAGCACATTGCATAAGGGAGGCCGACGTCTACGGCGACGACCCGACGCGGCTCACCACTCTGTTCCCTCCCACAAATGGAGAACCCTGCGAGTGGTTCTTCTTCAGCTGGTGCAAACTCAAGAGCAACAAGAAAGCCCACCGCGGAGGTCGAGGCGGAGGCCGAGGCGGAGGACGAGGCCGAGGCCGAGGCGGAGGACGAGGCCGAGGCCGAGGCGATCGTCAAGAAGAGTAGCGCACGAACAGTGTCAAGACGGTAAAGAAGGAGAGGACGGTGCGCGGGGCCGGAGGCATAGAGATCGGGCATTGGAGGTCCACCCAGTCTTTCAAGGACGTGATTCAAATCGGCAGCTCGAACCGCAGCGTCACGATTGGATATCATCAGAATTTCGAGTATCGTGATAGCGAGAAGCAAAAGTCCGAATGGCTCATGTAGGAGTACGGCATTCTTCAGTCCTTGGAGGATGCAGCAGGTGATGATGATAAGGAGTTGGTTATATGGAAAATTTATAAGACGTCTGCTGCCAGACGTGCTGAAACAAAAAAATCTGCACCATCACCGGCCGGAGCTTTCCTAATTTCTTCTTCTCCTGAATTGCCGTCACAGCATATATTGCCGCAGCAATACTATTCTTGGCCTGAATCACTTCAGCCACCCCCAACCCCTTTTGACGAGCCTTTACAGCCAGCAAATGTGCTCCAAAATTGGCCCAATCCGGCTGCATCATCACCCGCCGGAGCTCTCCTAATTCCTTCTTCGCCTGAATCGTCTTCTCAGTATTTATCGCCACAGCAGTACTATCCTTGGCCTGAATCACTTCAGCCATCCCCACCCCCACCCCCTTTTGATGAGCCTTTACAGCCAGCAGATGTGCTCCAGAATTATCCCAATCCAACTGCATCATCACCCGCCGGAGCATTCTTAATTCCTTCTTCGCCTGGATTGTCGTCTCAGCATTTATCGTTGCAGCAGTACTATTCTTGGCCTGAATCACTTCAGCCAACCCCACCCCCTTCTGATGAGCCTTCACAGTCAGCAGTTGTGCTCCAGAATTGGCCCAATCCGGCAGCACATGTCTATGATGATCGCACACCTGCTGTCTCACACATCTCCCAAAGTTCTACTGCAGAGACATCCGAACATCACGTGGATAATGGCAACATCGTCCTCCCGCCAGCCCAACAACAACAACCAGAACACGCTGAGTTGGATGCTACTGCAAATACATATCCAGAAGATCCACGGCTGCAGGAGAGATCCGCGAAGAGAAGGAAGATTCTTGGGACCTTCAGTTATCTCTTCGCAACAGCCCCTCCGCACCGTCCGACAACCCGCAGAGCCCCGATGATAGCTCGATGATCGACAAAAAGGTGCATGCATGCATGGCTTCCTATTTTGTGAGAAGCACACCGTCGATGACTTTTTGATGATCGACAACGACGACTTGTGGCCATGCGACGATCACTGATCATGCACGCACTTACACACACCGTACGTAATTATGGTTGTACTTACATATACCAATGCGGATTATATTCATAGATTCATTTGATTAATTTCGTCTTCGGGAAATATATACTTGTAGTTAATTATATGTACTAATGCAGACCATACATAAATGCATTTGATTAATTTTGTCTCTTGCATAACTTTGGTAACATCCGGCAAAGTGCCATCTAAATGAGCTGGGAAAAGCAAGTAAGCTTCATAGTTCTTCGATCCTTCCTGTGTACCCTATATGAACATAACAATCAATCATTTCCATACGTAAAGCACAATGTTTTTTAATAGAATGTAAAGATTTAAATCGGATGTCGGATGTGGTATCTAGAATAATGTCACAATTAAGTTTCCAAAACAAACAAGATAGCACTTGAATGACCAAAAGGGTGATAACCTAAAATTTGTTCATCAAAGATGAGAAAGGAACATTCTCCTAGCGTCTGTTCAAAAAATGTGGCAGAATTTTGTTCACAGATGCATCTGAGAATAAGTGCGGAAGTCGACCATCAACAGATGTGAGCTACCTTAACCGCAATTATGGCTTGATCAAGAAGGGGAAGCCGATTAGAGTGACTAAATTGGGAAGAGATACCAATCTCCTGCCGAACCAACTCCAGCTGCTGCTCGCTTTGAATAAGGACTTTCTTCATAGTGTACGTCCCATCAGCTGAAAAATGTAGTTCGAAAAAATTTAAATGATATGAATTGTTACATCAAATCATCAGAAACAAAGAACCAATTCACATATACTGGGACAGAATCAAATCCATAAAATTAGAATCTATGATGCATGGCCATGCAGATTAATAAGCTGAAAAAGGGTATTCAGGAAGCAATTAAGTTAAAATTGGCAACTTTATAATACATCAAACAAAATTCATTTTACCAAATTCAGATCCAAATAGAGATTTAGGGGGACAATTCCTGATCCAATGCATCAACCTAAAAATTGGCAATCGAGAAGCAATCAAGCTAAATTTGGTAACTTAGGACTACACAAAACAGAACCCAAAAACTGTTACATTTTGCATACAAGGTGCATCCCAGAGATCATATGTCAGTTCTCTCATCAATGTCAACATTGCTTGGGCATTCCCATAATTCAGGAGCTCGATCGGTAAGCTGCAGAGGTTTTGCTCAGAAGCCCATTCCTATGTGAAATCCATAAAAAAGGAAGAATGTAAATCAGCAACTTGACGCCTCGGAAAATTGAATAAAACATGCAAAACAAGTAAAGGCAGTCTATATGAACATTTTGAAATGGAGCTACAACATACTGTCAATTTAAGAAAAGTGCATTCCAGTGGAAAAAGTTAGTGCTATGTCAGAGATTTATCAGGTGGAAAAAGAAATGATCTCCAAGATTAGAAATAGTGTTTATTCAGAATCTCAGAACTTGAACCTAGCATTGCACATACAGCCCCTTGCTCCGTCGAATCTACTTATAAAATAGCTGATACCGGACTGAGTTAAATCAATTTTTTTTTATAAGTAGAAACCAGGTTGATTTGTAAAAAAAAAAAAAAAAATAGCTAAATCAAATTAAAGATGAAAGTTTGGTTTGATTTTTGGTTCGCTGCGCTGGTTTTTGCACAATCCTGCCGGAGGCAATTGCGATAAAAAGAAATGGTTTGAGACGAACAAAAATACCATGAGGGCAGCTGTGAGTAATCACTCAAAACCAATGAGGTCTGAGAATCCTAGCTAAGACATCAACATGAAGAATCCAATCTGTAAGGCATGATGCACTTTCGAACTTCTAGCTTACAATAAAATTTATCCAATGAGAAATGCCAAACAACCAACTAGAGAAAACAACTCCACCTAGATAATGGTTCATCTAAGCCTCTTATCAATCAGGAACAGGCCCCAATGCAGAGAATATTGCAGAGTTGAGAATTCAGAAGCAAATAATTGATCAAACCATACAAACAATCACCAACAACAAACAACAAACGCCAAAAGCATATTCTCGTAGGCACTCTTAAAGTATCAAGAGTGACTACATCTTAGACAAAGAAAATAGGTAGCTGATTAGCAGATGATTATGTGTAAGATGCTCTTTCCATAGGGAATAAAAGTCACTTATACCTGCAACTGCAATGCCTCAGAACAAGAATATGAATGAACAATTAAGACAGACGTATGAATACATTTTATTGGTTTAAGCACAGAAGAAATTCAGAACTAAACGTTTCCAAAATTAAGAAATATCAATTTTCAAGCATATGAATTCAAAGTGCGTTGCAATGAGATTGGTATCTTCAAGCATGAGTAAAATATATTTTCGATCTGCAACAAAAATAATACAAATCTCAGTTTTTGTCGCATTTCCCTGTGCCTATGATCTGATTTTACATAAACATGATCTTCTCACTCTTCCCAATTATGAAGTGCAAGAGCTTTACGCTGATTTAGGACTTCAGTAACATCAAAATCATATTAAATTTGAACATCAACGCGCAGAGAAGCAGCAAGTCAACAACAACAAAAAAAAGAAAAACTAGGCTTTTAATTAAGAAAATTTTAATATGCAATTCCTTCAAAGTCAGTGTGATGTTAGTTTGTCAAGTTTCAGGATCCATCATATAACTTCTATTTTACAAACTCTTACTAGTTACGATACAATGCTCACTCTATACCAAAAAGGCCCTTTAGACTCTCTAGGTCTGCTACTCAGCCGGGCCCCTGCCCTTGTTGCGTGCTTCACCGGCAAAAAGAGTGAATCACTAGGTGTGAGAACTACGAATAGTTCTCAGTGGGTTCATCCACCGAAGAATATGCTCTATACTTTTTGGTCCAATGAAAACATTAGTAGCGAGATAATAAGAAAATCGGTAAATTCTATACTAGCATGCAAATATGAAACTTGTACAAAACTAGTCCATGCAAAGTACCACTATACTACTATGCCATGCCACACTAGTAGGCTACTATACCACCCGGCCACTATGCCATGCCGCTATCAAGGATTACAACTAACCCGATAGCATCCGGTCACATTAATCATATTATGATTTAAATTTCACAAAGGTTCTTCGTATGGATAAGGCATCATCAGCTTAATTCTCGTAATATAAACAATAAACCAAGTAAAAATGAACGCATTTTGAGAACTGAATAGTGCATTTTCATGATCAAAACAAGAAAATTTTACATCTTTCAATCAATTAACACCAAAAAAAAAAAAAAAAAAAAAAAAAAAAAAAAAAAAAAAAAAAAAAAAAAAAAACCCTAAAAACAGTTAAATTATCCTGGTTTCCTTAATTTACGGATCTAACTCTCGAGAGAATCGAAATCGAGAACCACATCAGCGACATTCCCTAAAACCCAACACAAACAAAGCAAATTGGATCAAAACACACACATAATTAAGACGGGTGAAAAATTAGGATTTATGGCCACCTTACTTGGAATGGGGGACGAGAAGGAAGGTGATTGTGGCGCCGAAGTTGATCACTTTGACGATGATGGCGTCAGAGCTCGAAGATCAAAAGCAATATCGCCCTCTGCCTGCGCCCAGCCTGCAGCCATCCGTGCCTCGCGTAGAGAGAGAAAGAGTCGGAGGAGAGAGAGAGAGAGAGAGGGAATGTGTGTGCGCAGGACAGGTTACGGTATTATCGTGGTCTGCTTAGTTAAACGGTGTTGTCCGATAATTTCGTAATTAGAAATCACAAAATATAGATTTTTAAAAGATATGAAAAAAAAAATAATAATAAAGTAAAATTTTATAAAAAAAAAATTTTAATTTAAATTTATTTGTAAGTTTGAATTTGAATCAAAATAAAAATTAGTCTTATATTTTGAATTGCACAGTCAAATTTAAATTTTAAATTTTTCAAAAATTTACATTTAAAATTGTGGCTAATTTGAATTTATATTTTGAATTGCCCAATCAATATTTTGATGTAAATTTTTAATATTTAACCTTTTTTACTTTGAATTTAAATTATAAATTTAATTTTATATTTTGAGGTGCAAACTCTTTATTAATTTTAATTATTTTTTTATAATCAATTTTCTTTAAATTATTAAAAGTAGGAATCAATCAAAATATATTAGAAGATTTTATTATTTTATTTTAATTACGGTTTAAAATTGAACTTTACCTTAAATATTAAGTTCAAAAGAAATATTCAAAATAATTTAAAGGTGAGGGTTTATAAATAAATTTCCAACCGGTAAAACTATAAAATAAACAACGGTCAAGTTGCAGTGTGAAAGTATATCTAATAGTAATTCCTATTTCTACTCTTCATCAATTACGCTCACATCTTCGTTTTCTTTTTAACTCTCCACCTTCTAAATTTCTAATTTTTCTTCGAAGAATTTTTACAAAAGATATAGCAGAAACAGAAAGTGTAAGCTTTTTAGCTTTATCTATCTAATTTCGCGTGCGTATTCTTTAATCTATTTCAATCGATGGACTTGATTTGTAGTTGGTGTGCAAAATTTATTAATTTCTTGAATTCGTAATTTCTTGATTTCTTGATTTCTTGATTTTTTTTTCAGTTTCATTTTTTTTTATTTGTTGGATTGCAATACTAAAATATATTTTTTTTATTCTCGGAGAAGAATTAGCATACATGTACGTGGTGATTATAGGTTTTTTTTTTTTTTTTTGTCTAATTATGTATTGCTAAATTTTTTAGATCTCTATTGTTCAAAAATAAATTTAGCAAATAGTAAATAGGCTAGAACTTGGTTAAATTTGTAGTTGAATTCTAATTAGATTTAGCATACATGTACGTGGTGATTATAGATTTTTTTCTTTCTTTTTTTTTTTGTCTAATTATGTATTGCTAAATTTTTTAGAACAAAAATAAGTTTAGCAAATAGTAAATGTGTTAGATTTTGATTAAATTTATAGTAGAACTCTAATTAGATAAATTATTTTGGGGTAATTTTCTACATACCCTTAAAAATTTTCCTGTTTTCAGATTTACCCCTCTTAGAAGGCTAATATTAAAACTACCCTTCTTACGTTCCAACTTCTTTCCAAAATACTCCTGAAGTTAAACTCTGTTAGTGTACCGTTTGGAACTGCCGTTATCTGTATATAATTACTATTTTGCCCTTTCAAATATACCCTAAACCCTAAAATCCTAAACTCCTAAAACCCTAAACCCTAAACTCTAATAAAACCCTAAACCCTAAACCCTAAACCCTAAAACCCTAAAAAATCCTAAACCCTAAAACCCTAAACCCTAAACCCTAAACCCTAGAACCCTAGAAAACCCTAAACCCTAAACCCTAAAACCCTAAACCCTAAACCCTAAAACCCTAAAAAATCCTAAACCCTAAACCCGGGCAAAATTGTAGTAATTCGAAATATCTTTTTTTTATAAAGAGTTTAAAGGTGAATTTTTGAGTTGGTCTTGAATTCAAAAGACCTATGTTGACCTATTTGGTCAATCGCCAGTGTGCAAGTTGCACTATTTACGAGACAAAAAGGCTATCTTTTAATCTGGACGAAATCTTGGAAATCCGAGATGACCGTTGTGATCGTCTCGGCGAACTGAGCGAAATTCATATTCAGCACTTTTCAATCTGACGGTCGGATCTTCCAGAAATCAGTGAAGAAGCGGGCGAGTGTTGCGACCAATGTATCAGTGGTCTGCGCACAGGGTCACTTAAGTGAATTACTGTAGATGAACAGTAACCCCATTTTTCGGGACTCCTTTGAGTGAAACGCGGACCAATTCACTGTTCGGATTCCGAACATAGTGATCCAGGTAGTCGTTTTGATTGGTTTCGACGATCTGAACGCAATGGCGCTGACGGAATTTCTGTTTGACGACCCTAGAGTCTCGAGAAGCGTGCCATACTGTATAAGTGTACAGTAATTGTGGACCGAGAATTTATCCGGGCATCTCATCGAAAAATAAAAATCGCTACCTGATAGGTTTCGTCGAGCCGGACGTCGTGGCGAAGTCCATTTTTCGATTCGACGACTAGAATGCCTCAAAAAGCGTGAAATATAGTGAAAAACGGGGTATTTTGCTCAGTAGCCCTATATTTTTATGCTCCGTTTTGCGTGCTGCACTTTGGAGAGGGACCTAAATGTGATAGCTAGCTACTGTGAGGGACTGGGCTAAATATAATGGAGTTTGAGGGACTAAAGAGCAATTGTGCTATATGCACTATTAATTCACATCTCGGGCTAGGGTTTCTTTAAACCCTAACCCCGTAGCCATTCCCCGCAGCCGCATCTCAACAGCTCCCTCTTCCTCTGCCGCACCCATCGGAGGTCGCTGACCGGCCGCCGCCACCCCGTCGCCGGAGAAGAAAGGATCAAGAAACCATCTTGATCTTGGGTGCTTGGGGAGGAAGGTGCTCGGGAGGGACCTAGTCGATCAAGTCCCTGCCTGTGGAGTCCCCCGTGGAGCCGCAACCGAGCTGTGGTGAATCCGACACCCAGCCGCCGCCGTGCGCCGCCGCG
This sequence comes from Tillandsia leiboldiana, assembly GCA_029204045.2. NCBI lineage: Eukaryota > Viridiplantae > Streptophyta > Magnoliopsida > Poales > Bromeliaceae > Tillandsia > Tillandsia leiboldiana. The sequence continues at coordinate 3,121,233 of CM055079.1, forward strand.
GCCACCTTCCTCTTCCTCCAACTTCCCGGCGAGGTAAGTTCTTGGAAAAGGATTTATTTTAAAAGGACTTTGGACCTAAGTAGGTTGTTCCTGACGTTGAGAGGGCTCTCTCTGTGAAGCCCGAGCCGTCGCCGTGCCTCCGGTAGCCGGCGGAGGAACCTTGTCACCGGAAAACCATCTTTCGGCCGATCTCGAGCGCGGAGTTTTTCCGACCGTTGAAAACACGATCGGTACCGTTGATTCTCTTCTCCTCATCGACTGCAACCTACCTGCAAAGTTTGAGGATGATCGGTTGAGGGACCAAGCCGTACGGAGATGCCCTAGAACCGGGTTTTGTTGCACTCCGCCGGAACTCCACCAACCGGCGCCGCCGCTCGATTTCGTCGCCGGCCACCACTGCAGGAAGGTCCCGGGCATCCAGCAGAGGGTTTTCGTCCAAGTTGCAGAGGCTCAAGTTCACCGGACCGGATTCCGCCATTAGAGCTCTAGTTTTCCGGCGAACTCATTTTCCGGCCAACCCGGAGCTTCGCCAGGTGGGAAAACGACTCGGGTAGGTTCTTTTGGATATGTTGGAGCTTCCCATAAGTTTGCATGCGAATGTTAACGTGGGAATTTTCTGGTCTGTAGTTGCACCCCTCTCCTTGGCCGAGCAACCCCATCGCCGCCGCCGCCGCTTCGGACTGCCGGCCATCGATTCGGGTGAGCCCTAAATACCTTTTCTAGTGCTCCTATCATATTTGTTTAGGCTTAGAACCCCTGGTAAATTAATTGGCTCAACTTTGTTAAGTTAAGGATAATTAGACCTTTTCCGGCCGCCGCCGCCTCTGGACGTCGGCCGCGGGTCGGACCTGGTCCGGAGCTCCTCTGGGAAGTGGTTTTAACTTGTGCTCCACTTTGTTCCAGATTTGAAGTTGTTCTGATCCAAGTTGCCCAAACCGAGCTCTTTGCTTTGTGGCGGTGTTGCTCCGGCGAACTTTCCGGCCGGTCTCCGACGCACCCAAGGTGAGCCCTCGACATAGTAGTCAGCCCAGAGCATGATGCTCACATCTACTTTGATTTTGGTTAAGTGTTTATTATGCATTAGCATAGTGTTATTTGAGTGTTTAAGTAATTATGGGCCAACTTTGTAATTGGGCTTCCTACTGGCCCAAACCTATGAGCACGGGTTCCGTCTCGTCGTTTCGGACACGCTGAAACTTACGGCGTTGTCTTTAGCTTCCTGGTTTGGAAGAACGAGTCAAAACAACGGTTAAAAAAGGGTGTATTTATAATTCAATAGAGGAAATTGTGTTTTGGTCCCTCTCTGCCCAAACATCAAAATTATGATGTTTAGGGACAGCAGGTGTAGTTGGACGTTTGGGTATTTATAGAACGTTGGCGGGTCATGATTGGAGGTCCAGTGGATTTTTTTTCGGGAACTTCGGCCTAAGCCTAGGGTCGGCTAAGTGCCCGTATCAGCGGGATGTTATTATAGTGTTATCGGGATGGGTATGAGTGAGTCTAGTTCTGATCACAGTTTCCGTCCAGGGCCCAGCAGTTCAGCACCAGCCTCCCGGTAGTCTAGCGGGAGTTCGGGATCGGCCTGCATTCAGGTGGGGTTCTTTCTGTTTTGGGATTTAGCGTTGGGTTTCCGGCGATTGTGCCTTATTGAAATAAATATCTATTTGTGCTAACGTGGTAGTTCCTTGTGGTATTATCATTGAGTATACTTGGTGCTATGGTTACTTGCTCGAGGCTGCAGCACGCGCACCCGCGGTTTGGCCACCGCAAAGGGTGCGCTTTTCCGGAAAAGTGGTCCATGACCCGTGTATACCCACTAGGACGGAGTGGGGCCCCTGTAGTTGTGGGGCGGGATGCGCCCAGGGATGAGCGGTGCGACCCGTCGGTTTAGTTGTCCGACGTGGGAGCGGTGCGACCCGTCGGTTTAGTTGTCCGACGTGGGAGCGGTGAGACCCGTCGGTTTAGTTGTCCGACGGGGTCGGGTATTGCAGGTCTACAGGTGTTCGTGTCATCGTTTCCCTCTCGGGAGAGTGGTTGCTCCGGCTGGTTACAGTTAGACATATTACTTTACCCTGCATTACTTTATCATTATTGTTTAGTCGCTGACTTCCCACCTTGCGACAGGGTCCTTCAGGGGAGAGAGATAGGCGACGGTGAGGCACCGGCAGGAGTTCCTGGGTCTCTGGAGACCCCGAACAGTACTTTCTATTTTCCCTTCGCATTTCATTTACGTTGTAGACTGTGGTGTGGTTCTCGATACCCTCGTGGGGTCGGTGTGGATGTCGGCATGGTGGTTATTAAATTATTTAATTCCTTTCTATCTCTGTCGGCCGCTTTAAGAAAAATAAAACAGCAAACAAAAGAAAAGATTGCGAAAACTGTTTTCAAAAGTATGGGTGTCGTGTGGGCACCGCTTTCAAAACCTTGTGGATTTATGGATCTCGAAACTGGATTTCAAAACCTAAGTGTCGTGTGGGCACTGTTTTCCAAAACCTCTGGGTTTATGTTGCTTTCGAAATCTGTTTTCAAAATATGGCCGCCGGGTGGGCGCCGTTTCAACCATTGTGGATTTATCCTTTCAAACTGCTCGGCCGTGAGATTTATTCAGCATTTGTGAATGTGTGTATGTCAAAATCTGTTGTGATTGAATGGATATCCGTGTTTGAACTTGTACTAGCCGCGACGCCGTGCATATACAGGGGAGACTCTGTCCGTTTGCAGAGTGATCCTGTGTATGCGGCGGATCTGGGCACGCGCCGGGGAAGAAGGTTTTCCAAAAAAAAAAAAAAAAAAAAAAAAAAAATACATACCTTTTGTCATTCGTTTCCGCTAAATAATCCCCCGGGGCGTGACAGATTAAGATGGTATCAGAGACAAAACAACCTTTCAATCACAACAATTGGTGCCGACGTCCACAGGAATACCTCACTTAGCTACAATGAATGGAATGGATAGGGTGTAGGAGAGTAGGACGCGAGTGATCGAGGGGGGGGGGGAAAGAGTCTGGGTCTTTTTCTCTCGACAGGTGGTTCGTTGCTTGTTAGCGGGGTCTAAAGCTGACCTATGTTTTTGTGTACAGACATGGCCCGTACTAGATCATCGGCCGAGGATGCAGGGGCAGATGCGACGACGTCGGCGGCCGCGGAGAACCAGCTCCTGCGACAACAACTGAGGGAAATGGCGGGGCAGCTGGCGACTCTCACGGATCACGTGCGGTCAGTTGACGCAGCAACAACCAGCCGCGACGGTGACGGTCGCCACAGCCCCTCCGCAGGGGCCAGGCGCGCCGACGACGGGGGTCAGCGCAGGAGTGGCCCCTACAGCGACTGCAGCAGACGAGGTACCACCACCCCAGACGACGGCGCCAGCGGCGGTAACCGCGACCGCAACTGCGGGACCGGCGCCGGGAACCACCGGCGGGGGTACCTCGGGGGAGACCGTAGTCACCCCTTCCCCTACTGTGGCCGCCGCCGCCACGGGGGAGGGGTCAGTTCCGCTGACTGAGCGGGACCGCGTCCGGGCCAACCTGGCCGACTTTAAGAAATACGACCCACCCACGTTCGAAGGGGAGACGGACTGATCCCTGGGTCGTCGAGAAGTGGGTGGGATCGATGGAAAAGTTATTTGAGGACTTACTCATGGAGGATAGCGAGCGGGTTCCCCTTGCGGTGCACTTCCTTGAGGGGGACGCCCGCTTATGGTGGAAGACGGTACGCCCTGATCCCACAAGGGCACCGCCGTACTTCCATCGTGGACGGCGTTCAAACAGGAGCTGTTCGGAGCCTTCTTCACAAGCAGCGTTAAAAGAAGATGGAGGATGACCTGAACCACATCCAGCAGGGGAGTAAGACATGATGGCATATCAGCGCGAATTCGTACGACTGGCCAACTGCGTCCCTTTCGTTATAAGGGACGAGTCCCACAAGGCGCAACTTTTCGTCGACGGATTACGGAGTGATATTTTCGAAGTGGTGCAAGCGGCCGATTACACACTTTTCAGAAAGTGGTCGACAGGGCCACGGTGGTGGAGCGCGGGTTTCGCGGTTACGCGCGCCAGGAGGGAGGGCCCGGCGCACCATGAAGAAAGGAAGCGACAGCAAGCAGTACTCCGGGGGAGGCTCTCCTAGTGGAAAGCCGACCCCCCAAGCGGTGGAGGTCACGGTCGGATCTCGAAGCGCACCGGGAGGAGGATCGAGGACGGGAGACAGGCCTTGTGTTATATGTGGGGGTGGGCACCAAGTGGGAGATTGCCCCCAAAGGGGTGACCATTGCTTCCGATGCGGCAAACCAGGGGCACTTTCGCCGCAACTGCCCTTTAGCCTGGGGATCCGCGTCCTCCGCAGCTTCTACGCCCTCGCCACAGCTGTCGGGGCAGGGAAAGCTCCTGTGGGGTCGACTTCTAGACCCCCTGCACCAGGGCGAGAGGAGGATAGGCAGCCACAACCTGCGGGGCGAGTTTCTCGATGACCCGCCAAGAGACGGATCCGCCGGAGGACGCACTTGCAGGTATTACTTCTGTTTCAAATTTCCCGCGCTAGAACTCTTCTGATACCGGAGCAAACACACTCTTTCATTTCTCGTGACTTCGTGTTAGTGCATGGTCTTGGGGAGATACCCCTTCAAGTCTAATGGCGGTCCAAACTGCGGGTGGGTCCTTGGAGGCGAATAGCCTTGGGGCCGCCTGCTCGACTAAGCTAGGGCGACTACCCTGCCCTTGGGATTTGGTGGTGATCCCCATAAAGGAGTACGGCGTGGTGTTGGGCATGGACTGTTCTTGGGTCTACTTGCGTACGAACAAGGAGCGTCTTCGGGTGACCCTTCAGACCCTCAGGGACCAGAGAGGGTAGGCCAAACTCCAAGGTGTGAGTGGCGTAATACTCGGGAAAATTGTGTTAGTGTAAAGAGTGTTTTTTTTTTTTTTTTTGGTGCGAATGTGTGCGAGGAAACAAAATTAACCTTAGTGGTGCGTACCGGTGTACGGATGGCACAGTTGCCGAAGCACAATTTCCGCCTTCTCCGATCCGAGTCTGATCTCGGAAATCTGAGGTCGCCAGTGCGACCGTCTCGTCAAATCGAGTGGAAATGGTATAGACCGTTTGCTGATCCGACGGTTGGATCGTCCGAAAGTCAGCAAGAAAACTAGTGGGACCCACGACTTAAGTGAATAGTAAAATGAATAGTAACCCCTGTTTTCGGTCCCCTCTTGATCGGTCGTTGGCCATTTCACTGTCCAAGATCCAAACCTAGCAGTATGAGTAGACGATTCTAGTTTTTTTTTTTTAAGTTGTAAGTTTCGGGGACGAAACTCCTTTTAAGTTGTAAGTGATGTAGTAATTCGAAATATCTTTTTTTTATAAAGAGTTTAAAGGTGAATTTTTGAGTTGGTCTTGAATTCAAAAGACCTATGTTGACCTATTTGGTCAATCGCCAGTGTGCAAGTTGCACTATTTACGAGACAAAAAGGCTATCTTTTAATCCGGACGAAATCTTGGAAATTCGAGATGACCGTTGTGATCGTCTCGGCGAACTGAGCGAAATTCATATTCAGCACTTTTCAATCTGACGGTCGGATCTTCCAGAAATCAGTGAAGAAGCGGGCGAGTGTTGCGACCAATGTATCAGTGGTCTGCGCATAGGGTCACTTAAGTGAATTACTGTAGATGAACAGTAACCCCATTTTTCGGGACTCCTTTGAGTGAAACGCGGACCAATTCACTGTTCGGATTCCGAACATAGTGATCCAGGTAGTCGTTTTGATTGGTTTCGACGATCTGAACGCAATGGCGCTGACGGAATTTCTGTTTGACGACCCTAGAGTCTCGAGAAGCGTGCCATACTGTATAAGTGTACAGTAATTGTGGACCGAGAATTATCCGGGCATCTCATCGAAAATAAAAATCGCTACCTGATAGGTTTCGTCGAGCCGGACGTCGTGGCGAAGTCCATTTTTTCGATTCGACGACTAGAATGCCTCGAAAAGCGTGAAATATAGTGAAAAACGGGGTATTTTGCTCAGTAGCCCTATATTTTTATGCTCCGTTTTGCGTGCTGCACTTTGGAGAGGGACCTAAATGTGATAGCTAGCTACTGTGAGGGACTGGGCTAAATATAATGGAGTTTGAGGGACTAAAGAGCAATTGTGCTATATGCACTATTAATTCACATCTCGGGCTAGGGTTTCTTTAAACCCTAACCCCGTAGCCATTCCCCGCAGCCGCATCTCAACAGCTCCCTCTTCCTCTGCCGCACCCATCGGAGGTCGCTGACCGGCCGCCGCCACCCCCGTCGCCGGAGAAGAAAGGATCAAGAAACCATCTTGATCTTGGGTGCTTGGGGAGGAAGGTGCTCGGGAGGGGACCTAGTCGATCAAGTCCCTGCCTGTGGAGTCCCCCGTGGAGCCGCAACCGAGCTGTGGTGAATCCGACACCCAGCCGCCGCCGTGCGCCGCCGCGGCCACCTTCCTCTTCCTCCAACTTCCCGGCGAGGTAAGTTCTTGGAAAAGGATTTATTTTAAAAGGACTTTGGACCTAAGTAGGTTGTTCCTGACGTTGAGAGGGCTCTCTCTGTGAAGCCCGAGCCGTCGCCGTGCCTCCGGTAGCCGGCGGAGGAACCTTGTCACCGGAAAACCATCTTTCGGCCGATCTCGAGCGCGGAGTTTTTCCGACCGTTGAAAACACGATCGGTACCGTTGATTCTCTTCTCCTCATCGACTGCAACCTACCTGCAAAGTTTGAGGATGTATCGGTTGAGGGACCAAGCCGTACGGAGATGCCCTAGAACGGGTTTGTTGCACTCCGCCGGAACTCCACCAACCGGCGCCGCCGCTCGATTTCGTCGCCGGCCACCACTGCAGGAAGGTCCCGGGCATCCAGCAGAGGGTTTTCGTCCAAGTTGCAGAGGCTCAAGTTCACCGGACCGGATTCCGCCATTAGAGCTCTAGTTTTCCGGCGAACTCATTTTCCGGCCAACCCGGAGCTTCGCCAGGTGGGGAAAACGACTCGGGTAGGTTCTTTTGGATATGTTGGAGCTTCCCATAAGTTTGCATGCGAATGTTGACGTGGGAACTTTTCTGGTCTGTAGTTGCAACCCTCTCCTGGCCGAGCAACCCCATCGCCGCCGCCCCGCCGCTTCGGACTGCCGGCCATCGATTCGGGTGAGCCCTAAATACCTTTTCTAGTGCTCCTATCATATTTGTTTAGGCTTAGAACCTCCTGGTAAATTAATTGGCCTCAACTTTGTTAAGTTAAGGATAATTAGACCTTTTTCCGGCCGCCGCCGCCTCTGGACGTCGGCCGCAGGTCGGACCTGGTCCGGAGCTCCTCTGGGAAGTGGTTTTAACTTGTGCTCCACTTTGTTCCAGATTGAAGTTGTTTCGATCCAAGTTGCCCAACCGAGCTCTTTGCTTTGTGGCGGTGTTGCTCCGGCGAACTTTCGGCGGTCTCCGACGCACCCAAGGTGGAGCCCGTCGACATCGATTCAGCCCAGAGCATGAGCTCACATCTACTTTGATTTTGGTTAAGTGTTTATT
>CM055079.1:3128860-3270554 GCA_029204045.2 Tillandsia leiboldiana
CCGTTACTGCCAAACCTCGATACGGAGGCTGGCACGGGAGGGAAAGAAACTCCGCAACTGGACAATCCCTTATGTAAAGTTGGCCATTGTGAGGTGCTAGTATTTTTCTGCGATAGAGTGCGGAAAAAGAAAGCCGACGGCGCGATCGGATCTGAAATCCGATATCGGGATCTTCCGGAACGGAATTCAAAGTGATACGGTGATTAGTCGTGCATCGAAATCCGTGCAAAATATCTTGCACCCGTTAGAGATAAGGTGGGTTATCTCGTAGGGGATAATTAATTAGTTAATTAATTATCCCAGACGGAAAATATTAATTCTCTTACGTACAAATTAAAAGGGGAATTAATAAAAGGGAATTAATTAAAGATTTAATACGAGCTATATAAGGGATCCCGATTAAAGAAAAGAAAGAAAAAAAAAAAAAAAATCCTAATCGGTGAGAAGAGAAAAAAGAAAAGAAAAGACGGAACCCTAACCGGAGGAGAAATAAGGAAAGAGGGAGAAAGCGGAGGAACCCGATCGCCCCGATTGACGTCCGGAGACCGAAAGAACGAGACGCCATCGTCTACGGGGAGCGGATCCGGGTCTCCAACGCCGAAAGGAAACAAGATCGGTTCTTTAATTCCGATAGATTGAGGTTAGTGGTCGTTAATCCTTTTGTAGAATTAATCGGGGGTTTTCCGTGTTCTTATAAGGTTGTTTTAATCGGTACATCGATCACGGATTTTTGTCGGGGTTTTGATCAACACTTTATTCTCGTTCTTGATCGGGTGTGATCGATGATTTTTATCGGATTTAATTGGTGGTTTTAATCGGTTTCTTTTTATCGGACCTCCGATCGACGTGTTGGTTGTTCGTGGATCAACGTTTTAGCCGTTAGATTTACCGCGGATTTATTCGGAGATTTTTTTTGGGGATGTTTCGTTGGAACGTAGTAGGTTAACGGGAGGCCGCCGCCGCCGTTGTTAAACGGGAGGCCGCCGCCGTCGTTACCATGGTCGCGGGGTCTTCGCCGGAGTCGCACGGGAGCGAAAACGGAGAAGAAATCGCGAAACGGGAGCGAAAACGGCGAAGAAAATCGCGAAATTAGGGTTTACTGTGCTTGTCCGTACAGCACGGTCCACGGGTCCAGGCGTGCACCCGGTGCATGCCCGCAGCGTCGGAAGCACCAGACCCGGTGCACGGTTTCGTGCACCGGCCCGGCCCAAGGCGCGCGGTGCACGCCTCATGCGTGCACCCGGCGCACGCGCTTGCGGCCGAAGGGCAAGGACCCGGTGTACGCTCGGGTCGTGCACCGGCCCGGCCCGAGAAGCGCGGTGCACGCTTCCTGCGTGCACCCGGCGCATGCCGCCGCCGCCTGATGCCATAAACCCGGTCCACGCTTGCTCCTGTGCACCATCCGACAGCCCAAAGTTCCGTAGCTCCGTTTTTTGCCCGTTTTTCCACCGTTTTGAGCGCCGTTTTCGCCGTTGGGATCATTATTTCCGTGGTTTTCTTGGCATGGCCACCTAGGATCTTTTTGGTCACTGTCGTGACGTTGGGATGGGTATGTGTGAGTCCTTTACTGATCATAATTACTGTTACAGGGCCCAGTTGTTCAGCACCAGCCTCCCAATAGCTGCGCGGGAGTTCGTGGATCTGCCTTCATCCAGGTGGGTTAGCTTCGGCCCGGGCTAGCTTTTTGGCCCTCTGGTTGCTTTAGTCCAGTCGGACCCCTGTTTTTGACTTCCCGCTGATTGTATGACCTATCTTGACATATCATGATGTCACTGTTGACATTTGACCTGATTAGACCTGTGATTGAGATTACTTGTCACGATCAGCCGATTAACATATACATATTCGATATACCTGATTGATTGAGATATAGATTTGCATGATTAGATGATACCTGTTGATTCCTGTCATTGAGATATTTCTTGACATACGTCGATATGCATGATTGATTGATCCTGATTGATAGACACTACTCGATATGCATGATTGATTGATCCTGATTGATAGACACTACTCGATATACATGATTGATTGATTCCGATGGATAGATATAGACAGATGATTCCCTGTTGGGATTTCGGCGTGTGCCGACTACTCGGTCACTAGACCGTGAGATTGATCAGTACGACTTGCCACGCATCGCTGTACTTCACGAACATTGCCGGGGTCGCTCCCCGTGGCTATTGTTCTTTACCGGTAAAGTGGTCTGGAGGAAGGACCCGTGAGCCCCAGATAGCACATATGGGTGCGGGGTTATGTCAGTGGGATAGGTGCAGAGAGTGGTATGAGCCATGAGGTCCCCGTGACCAATAATGGCATTGGTTGGGTGCTTGATATTCTTGTGATTGATGCATAGATTATGTACTCCCATGTTCTAGCATGCTTTTCAGTACCTATTCCTGTTCTGTTATATTGGATTGGTTCTGGTATTTTCCGTACCTGTATATGTACTGTCACTTGATTATGCTTCATGCCAGTTCATTTCATATGCCAGCTTATGATGATTACTTGCCTAGTTAGCTTATCTGTGGATTTTGATTATGAGTGGATGTTTATGTTTTCCAGCATGTATGATCTACAGTTATGATTAATTCCAGTATACTTACCTGCAGTTCTTATTCTGATTACTAGTAGACCTCTATGCTTTCCAGCTTTTCCTGTTGACTCTTACTATCCGCAGATTTTAGTACCCAGTAGGTACGATTAGCTGAAGCTCGGCTCGTCGTGCCCACTGGGATGCACTCCGGTGTATCTCACACCCTCGGGTGACTGTTGTAGGTCCGTCGGGTGGTGAGATGTCGGGATCCAGTGAGCCGATTACGATAGAGCTATCCCCATGAGCATTGTATATCGACGACTTCGGCAGACATTTACTTTCCGCATTTCATTCCAGTTTATCGTGAGTTAGACATTTTAAACTGATGATGTAATAACTTAATTTTTGATTATTCCTGCTGAGTAGATTAGATTAGTTACTGATATATCTGTTGATCTCTGATGATGATTTTTAGCCGTGCATGTATAGGGGAGTCTTTGTCCTTGGGATAAAGAGTCTTCTATACGTGTGGCGGTCTGTTGCGCCCAGTTTGCAAACTCTGATTTCAAAAAAAAAAAATTTCAGACTTGATTTTTAAAACTCGGGGCGTGACAATGCATTCTTTCTTTTTATTACTTGTTTCCTCCTAACTATGTAAAAAGCATACTAAATTTGCATCACAATTTGGTCCCAACATCTCAAACTAAGCAAAGTACAACATCATAGAGCTATATTATTATAATTATTAAAATAACAAAAAATGGCAATAAATCCATGATTTTGGTTCAGAATACAAAGTAATGCCCTCTCCTCACAATATTAATAAATAGTAATGACCATCTATTCTTGGAATGTCGCAACAGCAGAGCTGTTCTTCAAGGCTTGATTCCGAACATGATGTTCCTCCGCAACTGTCATTCCTCTTGTGGACTCTGGGAATCTAGCAGACTCAAGGGCGGAGCACTAGGGAGGCGTGAATTAGCGACAATCGCTGCTGCATGGTGGACCATCTGGCTGGAGCGGAATAGAAGAATTTTTTACTCTTTGAAAAGATCCCCGGCTTCACTGGTCTCCGATATTCGAGCCGTCAGGAATTTGTGGACCTTAAACTGTCGGCGATTTTTTTTTTTTTTTCCTCTCTCTCTCTCTCTCTCTCTGAGGCCCCAGCTCAGCTGCCACCCCCTGTAGCCCAATTCATGCATCCCAATGAATGAAGCGGTAGCATGTTACCTTTTACTCAAAAAAAAAAAAAAAAAGTAATGCCAAAATATTATGTAAAGATGCCAAAGAATATCTGTGAAAAACTAAGAAAAGGAAAACACAAAAACTGTTACATTTTGCATACAAGGTGCATCCCAGAGATCATATGTCAGTTCTCTCATCAATGTCAGCATTGCTTGGGCATTCCCATAATTCAGGAGCTCGATCGGTAAGCTGCAGAGGTTTTGCTCAGAAGCCCATTCCTATGTGAAATCCATAAAAAAGGAAGAATGTAAATCAGCAACTTGACGCCTCGGAAAATTGAATAAAACATGCCAAACAAGTAAAGGCAGTCTATATGAACATTTTGAAATGGAGCTACAACATACTGTCAATTTAAGTAAAGTGCATTCCAGTGGAAAAAGTTAGTGCTATGTCAGAGATTTATCAGGTGGAAAGAGAAATGATCTCCAAGATTAGAAATAGTGTTTATTCAGAATCTCAGAACTTGAACCTAGCATTGCACATACAGCCCCTTGCTCCGTCGAATCTACTTATAAATAGATGATACCGGACTGAGTTAAATCAATTTTTTCTTATAAGTAGGAACCAGGTTGATTTGTAAAAAAAAAAAAAAATAGCTAAATCAAATTAAAGATTAAAGTTTGGTTTGATTTTTGGTTCGCTGCGCTGGTTTTTGCACATTCCTGCCTGAGGCAATTGCGATAAAAAGAAATGGTTTGAGACGAACAAAAATACCATGAGGGCAGCTGTGAGTAATCACTCAAAACCAATGAGGTCTGAGAATCCTAGCTAAGACATCAACATGAAGAATCCAATCTGTAAGGCATGATGCACTTTCGAACTTATAGCTTACAATAAAATTTATCTAATGAGAAATGCCAAACAACCAACTAGAGAAAACAACTCCACCTAGATAATGGTTCATCTAAGCCTCTTATCAATCAGGAACAGGCCCCATTTCAGAGAATATTGCAGAGTTGAGAATTCAGAACCAAATAATTGATCAAACCATACAAACAATCACCAACAACAAACAACAAACGCCAAAAGCATATTCTCGTAGGCACTCTTAAAGTATCAAAAGTGACTACATCTTAGACAAAGAAAATAGGTAGCTGATTAGCAGATGATTATGTGTAAGATGCTCTTTCCATCGAGAATAAAAGTCACTTATACCTGCAACTGCAATGCCTCAGAACGAGAATACGAATGAACAATTAAGACAGACGTATGAATACATTTTATTGGTTTAAGCACAGAAGAAATTCAGAACTTAACGTTTCCAAAATTAAGAAATATCAATTTTCAAGCATATGAATTCAAAGTGCATTGCAATGAGATTGGTATCTTCAAGCATGAGTAAAATATATTTTCGATCTGCAACAAAAATAATACAAATCTCAGTTTGTATTATTTTTGTTGCGTGCGTCCCTGTCGCGTGCTTCACCGGCAAAAAGAGTGAACCATGAGGTGTAAGAACTACGAATAGTTCTCAGTGGGTTCATCCACCGAAGAACATGCTCTATACTTTTTGGTCCAATTAAAACATTAGTAGCAAGATAATAAAAAATTCGGTAAATTCTATACTAGTATGCAAATATGAAACTTGTACAAAACTAGTCCATGCAAAGTACCACTATACTACTATGCCATGCCACACTAGTAGGCTACTATACCACCCGGCCACTATGCCGCTATCAAGGATTCATCAGCTTAATTCTCCTAATATAAAAACTAAACCAAGTAAAAATGAACGCATTTTGAGAACTGAATATAATAGTGCATTTTCATGATCAAAACAAGAAAATTTCACATCTTTCAATCAATTAACACAAAAAAAAAAAAAAAAAAAAAAAAAAAAAAAAAAAAAAAAAACAGTTAAATTATCCTGGTTAATTTCCTTAATTTACGGATCTAACTCTCGAGAGAATCGAAATCGAGAACCACATCAGCGACATTCCCTAAAACCCAACACAAACAAAGCAAATTGGATCAAAACACACACATAATTAAGACGGGTGAAAAATTAGGATTTATGGCCACCTTACTTGGAATGGGGGACGAGAAGGAAGGTGATTGTGGCGCCGAAGTTGATCACTTTGACGATGATGGCGTCAGAGCTCGAAGATCAAAAGCAATATCGCCCTCTGCCTGCGCCCAGCCTGCAGCCATCCGTGCCTCGCGTAGAGAGAGAAAGAGTCGGAGGAGAGAGAGAGAGAGAGAGGGAATGTGTGTGCGCAGGACAGGTTACGGTATTATCGTGGTCTGCTTAGTTAAACGGTGTTGTCCGATAATTTCGTAATTAGAAATCACAAAATATAGATTTTTAAAAGATATGAAAAAAAAATAATAAAAAAGTAAAATTTTATAAAAAAAAAATTTAAATTTAAATTTATTTGTAAGTTTGAATTTGAATCAAAATAAAAATTAGTCTTATATTTTGAATTGCACAGTCAAATTTAAATTTTAAATTTTTCAAAAATTTACATTTAAAATTGTGGCTAATTTGAATTTATATTTTGAATTGCCCAATCAATATTTTCATGTAAATTTTTAATATTTAACCTTTTTTAGTTTGAATTTAAATTATAAATTTAATTTTATATTTTGAGGTGCAAACTCTTTATTAATTTTAATTATTTTTTTATAATCAATTTTCTTTAAATTATTAAAAGTAGGAATCAATCAAAATATATTAGAAGATTTTATTATTTTATTTTAATTACGGTTTAAAATTGAACTTTACCTTAAAGATTAAGTTCAAAAGAAATATTCAAAATAATTTAAAGGTGAGGGGTTTATAAATAAATTTCCAACCGGTAAAACTATAAAATAAACAACGGTCAAGTTCCAGTGTGAAAGTATCTCTAATAGTAATTTCTATTTCTACTCTTCATCAATTACGCTCATATCTTGGTTTTCTTTTTAACTCTCCACCTTCTAAATTTCTAATTTCTTCGAAGAATTTTTGCAAAAGATATAGCAGAAACACAAAGTGTAAGCTTCTTAGCTTTATCTATATATAATTTCGCGTGCGTGTTCTTTAATCTATTTCAATCGATGGACTTGATTTGTAGTTGGTGTGCAAAATTTATTAATTTCTTGATTTCTTAATTTCTTGATTTCTTGATTCTTTTTTTCAGTTTCGTTTCTTTTATTTGTTGGATTGCAATACTAAAATATATTTTTTTTATTCTCGGAGAAGAATCAGCATACATGTACGTGGTGATTATAGGTTTTTTTTTTTTTTTTTTTTTTTTTTTTTGTCTAATTATGTATTGCTAAATTTTTTAGATCTCTATTGTTCAAAAATAAGTTTAGTAAATAGTAAATAGGCTAGAACTTAGTTAAATTTGTAGTTGAATTCTAATTAGATTTAGCATACATGTACGTGGTGATTATAGATTTTTTCTTTCTTTTTTTTTTTGTCTAATTATGTATTGCTAAATTTTTTAGATCTCGATTGTTCAAAAACAAGTTTAGCAAATAATAAATGTGTTAGATTTTGGTTAAATTTATAGTAGAACTCTGATTAGATAAATTATTTTTATATTTCCACCAAGTAAAATAAAAATCCCTCAATTAAAAACCCATTTTAACCTGTATATAATGACAAATGCTAATCATCATATGTAGTAATCACAATTTATTCTTTTCTTTTATATATATATATATATATATATATATATATATATATATATATATATATATATATATATATATGCAGAATCTCATCATATGTAGTAATCACAATTTATTCTTTTCTTTTATATATATATATATATATATATATATATATATATATATATATATATATATATATGCAGAATTTATGCGCTCTAATTTTCGTTATTTTTTTAAATTTAGGATTGCAAAAGCTCTTAAATAATTCCTCCCTGTTCTTAATTTGATATAATTTTATGTGTCCCCA
The DNA here is from genome assembly GCA_029204045.2 of Tillandsia leiboldiana. Taxonomy (NCBI): domain Eukaryota; kingdom Viridiplantae; phylum Streptophyta; class Magnoliopsida; order Poales; family Bromeliaceae; genus Tillandsia; species Tillandsia leiboldiana. Next base: position 3,136,552 of record CM055079.1, read on the forward strand.
TAGAAGAATCAGCTAGCATTTTGGTGTTAGCTAACGATGGAGTCCGGGTACAAGTTCATGCCCAACGAGCAGTTTCTGGTAGGCAACGTGTTGAGGATGAGGCTGCGTGGGGAGCCGTTGGATGGCGTTTCAGGACATTGCATAAGGGAGGCCGACGTCTACGGCGACGACCCCGCGCGGCTCACCAGTCTGTTCCCTCCAACAAATGAAGAACCCTGCGAGTGGTTCTTCTTCAGCTGGTGCAAACTCAAGAGCAACAAGAAAGTCCACCGAGGAGGCCGAGGTGGAGGCCGAGGCCGAGGCCGAGGCCGAGGCCGAGGCGATCGTCAAGAAGAGTGGCGCACGAACGGAGTCAAGACGGTAAAGAAGGAGAGGACGGTGCGCGGGGCCGGAGGCATAGAAATCGGGCATTGGAGGTCCACCAAGTCTGTCAAGGGCGTGATTCAAATCGGCGGCTCGAACCGCGGCGCCGCGATTGGATATCATCAGAATTTCGAGTATCGTGATAGCAAGAAGCAAAAGTCCGAATGGCTCATGGAGGAGTACGGCATTCTTCCGTCCTTGGAGGATGCAGCAGGCGATGATGATAAGGAGCTGGTTATATGCAAAATTTATAAGACGCCTGCTGCTAGACGTGCTGAAACAAAAAAATCTGCACCATCACCAGCCGGAGCTTTCCTGATTCCTTCTTGGCCTGAATTGCCGTCACAGCATATATTGCCGCAGCAGTACTATCCTTTGCATGAATCACTTCAGCCACCCCCACCCCCTTTTGATGAGCCTTCACAGCCAGCAGTTGTGCTCCAGAATTGGCCCAATCCGGCAGCACATGTCTATGATGATCGCACACCTGCTATCTCACACATCTCCCAAAGTACTACTGCGGAGACATCCGAACATCACGTGGATAATGGCAACATCGTCCTCCCGCCAGCCCAACAACAACAAGCAGAACACGCTGAGTTGGATGCTACTGCAAATACATATCCAGAAGATCCACGGCTGCAGGAGAGATCCGCGAAGAGAAGAAGATTCTTGGGACCTTCAGTTCTCTCTTCGCAACAGCCCCTCCGCGCCATCCGACAACCCGCAGAGCCCCGATGATAGCTCGATGATCGACAAAAAGGTGCATGCATGCATGGCTTCCTATTTTGTGAGAAGCACACCGTCGATGACTTTTTGATGATCCACAACGACGACTTGTGGCCGTGCGACGATCACTGATCATGCAAGCACTTACACACACCGTACGTAATTATGGTTGTACTTACATATATCAATGAAGATCGTATTCATAGAATCATTTGATTAATTTCGTTTTTCGGAAAATATATACTTGTAGTTAATTATATGTACTAATGCAGACCATACATAAATGCATTTTGAGAACTAAATAGTGCATTTTCATGATCAAAACAAGAAAATTTCACATCTTAATTTCAATCAATTAACACAAAAAAAACAAACCTAAAAACTGTTAAATTATCCTGGTTTCCTTAATTTACGGATCTAATTCATATTAAATATCTTACGAGGGTAAGGGTCGAGAGAATCGAAACCGAGAACCACATCAGCGAGATTCCCTGAAACCCAACAAAAACAAAGCAAATTGGATCAAAACACACCCATAAGACGGGTAAAAAATTAGGATTTATAGCTAACTTGGAATCGGGGGCGAGGAGGAAGATGATCGTGGCGCCGAAGTTGATCACTTTGACGGTGATTGCGTCAGAACTCGAAGAGCTCTGGCTTCTTCTCCGACCCCAAGCGATCGTCGCCCCTGCCTGCAGCCAGCCCGTGCATCGCGTAGAGAGAGAAAGAGTCGGAGTAGAGAGAGAGAGAGAGAGGGAGTGTGTGCGCAGGACAGGTTACGGTATTATCGTGGTCTGGTGTTGTCCGATAATTTCGTAATTACAAATGACAAAATATAGATTTTTAAAAAATAGGAAAAAAAGTTAAAAAATAAAATTGTATAGAACTTTTTCTGTAATTTAGTTAATAATTAAATAAATAAATATGAGTAATGCTATTTATATACCTATTTTTGTAGTGTACGTCTAGCATTTATCAAAAAATATATTTTATAAAAATATCATAATTATATTTTATTTTATATATAAATTAAAATTTAGTTCTTTGACTTTAATTTTTAAATAAAATATAAATATAAATTTAAAAATTAATTTTTAAATTAAGATTTTGATTCAAAAATTAAATTAAAAATATAAATTTGATCTGTATATTTAAATTTAAATTTATTTGTAAATTTGAATTTGAATCAAACTAAAAATTGGTCTTATATTTTGAATTGCACAGTCAAATTTAAATTTTAAATTTTTAAAAAATTTACATTTAAAATTGTGGCTAATTTGAATTTATATTTTGAATTGCCGAATCAATATTTTGATGTAAATTTTTAATATTTAACTTTTTTTTAGTTTGAACTTAAATTATAAATTTAATTTTATGTTTTGAGGTGCAAACTCTTTATTAATTTTAATTATTTTTTTATAATCAAATTTTTTTAAAATATTAAAAGTAGGAATCAATCAAAATATATTAGAAGATTTTATTATTTTATTTTAATTACGGTCTAAAATTGAACTTTACCTTAAAGATTAAGTTCAAAAGAAATATTCAAAATAATCTAAAGGTGAGGGGTTTATAAATAAATTTCCAACCGATAAAACTATAAAATAAACCACGGTCAAGCTGCAGTGCGAAAGTATATATATTAGTAATTCCTATTTCTACTCTTCATCAATTACGCTCACATCTTCGTTTTCTTTTTAACTCTCCACCTTCTAAATTTTTCAATTTTTTCGAAGAATTTTTACAAAAGATATAGCAGAAGCAGAAAGTGTAAGCTTCTTAGCTTTATATATCTAATTTCGCGTGCGTGTTCTTTAATCTATTTCAATCGATGGACTTGATTTGTAGTTGGTGTGCAAAATTTATTAATTTCTTGATTTCTTGATTTTTTTTTCAGTTTCGTTTCTTTTATTTGTTGGATTGCAATACTAAAATATATTCTTTTTATTCTCGAAGAAGAATTAGCATACATGTACGTTGTGATTATAGGTTTTTTTTTTTTTTCTTTTTGTCTAATTATGTATTGCTAAATTTTTTAGATCTCTATTGTTCAAGAATAAGTTTAGCAAATAGTAAATAGGCTAGAACTTGGTTAAATTTGTAGTTGAATTGTAATTAGATATATTACTTTTATATTTCCACCTAGTAAAATAAAAACCCGTCAACTAAAAACCCACTTTAAACTGTATATAATGACAAATGCTAATCATCATATGTAGTAATTACAATTTATTCTTTTCTTCTATATATATATATATATATATATATATATATATATATATATATATATATATATATATATATATGCAGAATCTATGCGCTTTAATCTTCGTTATCTTTTTAAATTTAGGATTCACGTACTACAAAAGCTCTTAAATAATTCCTCCCTGTTCTTAATTTGATATAATTTTGTGTGTCCCCAGAGAAGAATCAGCTAGAATTTTGGTGTTAGCTGATGATGGAGTCCGGGTACAAGTTCATGCCTAACGAGCAGTTTCTGGTAGGCAACGTGCTGAGGAAGAGGCTGCGCGGGGAGCCGTTGGATGGCGTTTCAGCACATTGCATAAGGGAGGCCGACGTCTACGGCGACGACCCGGCGCGGCTCACCAATCTGTTCCCTCCCACAAATGAAGAACCCTGCGAGTGGTTCTTCTTCAGCTGGTGCAAACTCAAGAGCAACAAGAAAGCCCACCGAGGAGGCCGAGGCCGAGGCCGAGGCGAACGTCAAGAAGAGTGGCGCACGAACAGTGTCAAGACGGTAAAGAAGGAGAGGACGGTGCGCGGGGCCGGAGGCATAGAGATCGGGCATTGGAGGTCCACCTAGTCTGTCAAGGGCATGATTCAAATCGGCGGTTCGAACAGCGGCGTCACGATTGGATATCATCAGAATTTCGAGTATCGTGATAGCAAGAAGCAAAAGTCCGAATGGCTCATGGAGGAGTACGGCATTCTTCCGTCCTTGGAGGATGCAGCAGGCGATGATGATAAGGAGCTGGTTATATGCAAAATTTATAAGACGCCTGCTGCCAGACGTGCTGAAACAAAAAAATCTGCACCATCACCAGCCGGAGCTTTCCTGATTCCTTCTTCGCCTGAATTGCCGTCACAGCATATATTGCCGCAGCAGTACTATCCTTTGCCTGAATCACTTTAGCCACCCCCACCCCCTTTTGATGAGCCTTTACAGCCAGCAGATTTTCTCCAGAATTGGCCCAATCCGGCTGCATCATCACCCGCCGGAGCTCTACTAATTCCTTCTTCGCCTGAATTGTCTTCTCAGTATTTATTGCCGCAGCAGTAGTATTCTTGGCCTGAATCACTTCAGCCAACCCCACCCCCTTCTGATGAGCCTTTACAGTCAGCAGTTGTGCTCCAGAATTGGCCCAATCCGGCAGCACATGTCTATGATGATCGCACACCTGCTGTCTCACACATCTCCCAAAATACTACTGCGGAGACATCCGAACATCACGTGGATAATGGCAACATCGTCCTCCCGCCAGCCCAACAACAACAACCAGAACACGCTGAGTTGGATGCTACTGCAAATACATATCCAGAAGATCCACGGCTGCAGGAGAGATCCGCGAAGAGAAGGAAGATTCTTGGGACCTTCGGTTCTCTCTTCGCAACAGCCCCTCCGCGCCATCCAACAACCCGCAAAGCCCCGATGATAGCTCGATGATCAACAAAAAGGTGCATGCATGCATGGCTTCCTATTTTGTGAGAAGCACACCGTCGATGACTTTTTGATGATCCACAACGACGACTTGTGGACTTGTGGCCATGCGACGATCACTGATCATGCAAGCACTTACACACACCATACGTAATTATGGTTGTACTTACATATACCAATGCGGATCATATTCATAGATTCATTTGATTAATTTCGTCTTCGGGAAATATATACTTGTAGTTAATTATATGTACTAATGCAGACCATACATAAATGCATTTGATTAATTTTGTCTTTGGGATTTCTATATCTTCTATATTACATATATGAATTTCCGGATTTGTAAGCACCAAAGATAAAATTTGAGCTTTACACAGAATTGCAGAAGATTCTTGGTTTTGATTCATCTAACTGAATTTGCTTTTTAAGTTCAGGAACTGCATAGTTTCAATATTTTCATGATCCAGGGAAACATATTCTCGATTGCCGCAACGACCACCTGCTTGAACCTTTCTAAAACACGAAATTATGCATAAACATCAGAAAGCAAAAGAAAAATAAATCAGAAGCTACAATAAGAATTGGGGGATATCTGAGTTGTCGCTCCTGTTGCATAGGATATGCCATTTCCCCTGTTTAGATGCTGGAAATATCTTATTGTAGCTAAGTCAAAGATTTATGAGGTCCAAAAAGAAATGATCTCCAAACCAAGCATTAAATGCCTTAGATAAGTAGCTGATAAGAGATGATTATGTGTAAACTGCTCTTTCCATAGGGAATAGAAGTCACTTATACCTGCAACTGCAATGCCTCAGAACGAGAATATAAATGAACTATTAAGACAGATGTATGAATACATTTTATATTGGTTTATGCACAGAAGAAATTCTGAACTAAACGTTTCCAAAATTAAGAAATCTCAATTTTCAAGCATATGCATTCAAAGTGCATTGCAATGAGATTAGTATCTTCAAGCATGAGTAAAATATATTTTCAATCTGCAACAAAAATAATACAAATCTCAGTTTTTGTCGCATTTCCTTGTGTCTATGATCTGATTTTACATAAACATGATCTCATTCTCCCCAATTATGAAGTGCAAGAGATTTACGCTGATTTAGGCCTTCAGTAACATCAAAATCATATTAAATTAAATTTGAACATTAACGCGCAGAGAAGCTGCAAGTCAATAAAAAAAATAAACTATGACTATAATTAAGAAAATTTTAATATGCATTTCTTTCCAAGTCAGTTTGATTTTTTTTATTTTTTTTTTTTGGAGAAAAAGATAGCCCGATACCCGCTTTATTCATTTAGAAAGTGAACTTGGCAACATAAGTGAGACAGCAGCGTCTCTCTCTCGAGAAAAAAAAAAAAAAAAAAAAAAAAAAAAAAAACCCCTAAGCACTGGGTGGTAAGATGCACGGATCTAAACACCAGGAGCACCCGTTGGTCTGACCTCTGGTCTCCTCCCACATCCTACTGAATCTAATGACTCAGGTTACTGCAAGCTGGGGATCAGTCGAAAGTCAGTTTGATGTTAGTTTATCAAGTTTTAGAATCCATCATATAACTTCTATTTTACAAACTCTTACTAGTTATGGTTTACTGAAAATCGAGCAGCTAAAAGGTCTCGCATTAATCTCTGGACGAAATAGAGCATGCGATACAAAAATTAGGACAGCGATCGCATGTCATATGAGTATTAAAACCAAAATTTAATGACGTAGACGGCAGTAAAAATATAAAGGATATCAACAACTAAAACACCTGACGGAATATCTGAAGAATAGTAATTGTTGAAAAGAATTCATTCTTCTCTTGCGTAACTTTGGTAACATCCGGCAAAGTGCCATCTAAATGAGCTGGGGACAGCAAGTAAGCTTCATAGTTCTTCGATCCTTCCTGTGTACCCTATACGAACATAACAATCAATCATTTCCATATGTAAAGCACAATGTTTTTTAATAGAATGTAAAGATTTAAATCGGATGTCGGATGTGGTATCTAGAATAATGTCACAATTAAGTTTCCAAAACAAACAAGATAGCACTTGAATGACCAAAAGGGTGATAACCTGAAATTTGTTCATCAAAGATGAGAAAGGAACATTCTCCTAGCGTCTGTTCAAAAAATGTGGCAGAATTTTGTTCACAGATGCATCTGAGAATAAGTGCGGAAGTCGACCATAAACAGATCTGAGCTACCTTAACCGCAATTATGGCTTGATCAAGAAGGGGAAGCAGATTAGAGTGACTAAATTGGGAAGAGATACCAATCTCCTGCCGAACCAACTCCAGCTGCTGCTCGCTTTGAATAAGGACTTTCTTCATAGTCTACGTCCCATCAGCTGAAAAATGTAGTTCGAAAAAATTTAAATGATATGAATTGTTACATCAAATGATCAGAAACAAGGAACCAATTCATATGTACTGGGACAAAATCAAATCCCTAAAATTAGAATCTATGATGCATGGCCATGCACATTAATAAGCTGAAAAAGGGTATTCAGGAAGCAATTAATTTAAAATTGGCAACTTTATAGTACATCAAACAAAATTCATTTTACCAAATTCAGATCCAAATAGAGATTTAGGGGGACAATTCCTGATCCAATGCATCAACTTAAAAATTGGCAATTGGGAAGCAATCAAGCTAAATTTGGTAACTTAGGACTACACAAAACAGAACCCAATTCCCCAATTTCATATAGAAAGAGAGATGTAAGAGCTGAATTTAAGAAAATACATCCATTCCTAAACAAATGCAATAATCCGGCAGCAGATTAAACAATCTAAAAATGGGACATTTGTGGAAGCAACTAAGCCAAAATCGACATCTTTACATTCCGTCAAATAAAACCCAGTTCCCCAATTTCTGATCCAAAGGTAGATCTACAGGATAATTGAATAAGCACACCCAATTCCCAATCCAACGCATCATATCCAGCAACAGATTAAACACACTGAAAACAATTGAGCTAAAACTAGCAATTTTTTAGTTCATCAAGTAAAACCCAGTTCCCCATTTTCGGATCCAAAGGTAGATCTACAAGAGAATTGGAGAAAGAAAACACATACAATTCCCAAAAGAGAGCATAGCATCAATACACATCAATCTTTTCCATAACTAGCTATCTGAGCCGGTCCCAATCAATCTTATCTTAGTTCCAACAGGCCCATTTCCCATGCTTCCTCCTCTTACAGCAAGTTAATTTTTGGGCTATTTAGAGCTGCATTGTTGACTGGTTTGCAGATTGGAAGTGCAGTTTCTACTTTACCATTTTTTTTCTGCAACTGTTACTATTGATTCTGTAAATTGGAATATGATCTTGAAGAAGAGTAAATTGAAATATGATCTAGAAGGTAGTTTCTTTTGTTTGATAATATTTGTATAATTTAGTGTAACGATCCGACTAGTGCTCAAACTAGTGTCTATGTCTCCTATAAATCCAATCACAACCCATTCCCATCCGATGTGGGACTATTGGGGTGTCACATTTAGGGAGTTAGGTTCAAATCAGATTTAACTGCTGCATCTTTTGGCTTATTGTTCCAGCAATATTTTCTTAGTGGCGTTGGTTGGAAAGATAGGATTCAAAATAGATCTATAGTAGACTAGTGCAGTAGTTATTTGTATCTCTGGTTTGACATTAGTTGTGACGCCCCCAATAGTCCCACATCGGATGTGGATGGATTTGTGATTGGGTTTATATGAGACTTGGACACTAGTAAGAATAACTGGGCTTAAGCATTTTGGGTTGTGGTTTGGGCCCAACGAGTTATTATTGCTAGTGGGTCGGGTCGTTATATTTGGTATCAGAGCCAATAACCAGCCGGAAGTGTGCGGCGAGTCTCGGCTGAGCCTGGGTCTAGATGACAGGGCTAGCGAGACGAGTCTCACATCGCCTGGTGATCTTGGGCTTGTGTGTGTGTGTTTGGGCTGACGAGGACGTCAGGCCTAAACGGGGGGAGTCTGTGACGCCCCCAATAGTCCCACATCGGATGTGGATGGATTTGTGATTGGGTTTATATGAGACTTGGACACTAGTAATAATAACTGCGCTTAAGCATTTTGGGCTGTGGTTTGGGCCCAACGAGTTATTATTGCTAGTGGGCCGGGTCGTTACATTAGTGCAACAGATAAAGAAGAGTTCATTTTCGGAGATAAAAGACTGTTTTTGGTGATTCATTGTTTTCGTGTTTTGCAATAAAATGTCTTCCTTAGTTCTATTGGTAAGTAGTTGTGACGCCCCACTTCCCAGGGGGTCACCCATCCTAGAACTACTCTAGCTCTAGCACGCTTAACTCTCATAACCTCTTGGATCTTGCTATCATCCAAAATATTATAGCCGGGTTAAAAGATTTAGTCCTATTATATCATTTATATATAGGACTAATCCAAATTCCGGGGTTGTCACATTCTTTCCCCCTTTAAGCCCTAACGTCCACGTCAGGCTCAAGCACACTCACAAGCACCAGGCGATGTGAGACTCATCTCGCTAGCCTTAGCCGACCTTGTGAGGAGCTGCACTCCACTCACAACGGTCATTAGCAGGGGAGCCTCGCTCTACCCGCTATATAACCCTGGCTCAGCCGAGACTCATCTCACATTTCCGGCTGGTGAATGTCTCTGATACCAACTGTGACGCCCCACTTCCCAGGGGGTCACCCATCCTAGAACTACTCTAGCTCTAGCACACTTAACTCTCATAACCTCTTGGATCTTGCTACCATCCAAAATGCTATAGCCGGGTTAAGAGATTTAGTCCTATTATATCATTTATATATAGGACTAATCCAAATTCCGGGGGTGTCACAGTAGTATTTGTTCCACTCCCAAATTTTCACTTGATACCGTTTGGGACCTATGGGCAACCTGTTTATGCACTTCACAAACAAGTTCTAGCATCTGAGCCTTAGGATCTAATTGACACTGCTGAGCCTTCATCAGGCTGAGCAAATAAAGAGTTAGTTCCGATACTGGAGTTCATCTTACCTCGTTCAGCCCCATGTAACTGATTGTTTATCATCTGGATCTTTAGCCGAAGGTTTCGTTGTGCGATTGGAATTAATTCCCTTATTTTGACTAACGTTTTTTTTTCACTATTATGTGTTATAAACTTGGTACCATCCTCTTTCAACAATTATGCATCTATGTACTACTCCTTTTTGGAGGAAAATTGTGATTCATATTGAGGTTTAATTCTGTCCTTGTCATGTCCAATCTTTGTTACTTTGAAAAGTAGAAGAATTGCTCGTGCAAATAACAACCAAGGGAACATTACAGCTGGTAATTCTGAGCATGTACTGCTGCAAACCAGCGGAAACTCTATGCCTATCGGTGCAAAAAAATTCCAATTTTTTCCGGTGTGGGAGTTATGATTTTGCAGTACATTACTCAACATGTTAGCGTAGACTTGCTAGGCAGACTGTAGGATTTTTTTTTTGAGAGAAAGGCAGAATGCTGCCGCTTCATTCATGACGTAAGTGAATTCAGCAACTGGGTAGCCGGTATCTGCAGTAGAGCAGCCGAGCCCAAAACAAAAAAGAAAAAAAAAAAAAAGACACCAATCCCGATCCTAGGCACAGAATCTGGACCAATACGATCAGGAGAGTCTGATTTCGGCCAGGATCGCACCTAGGCTACGGTTCTTGTTTTCGAAGGTCCTTCTGTTTCTTTCCAGCCAAATGAACCACCACGTGGCCGCGATTGTGGTAAGAGCCCTTTTACCCAAAGTCCCCTTCTTGAGAGCGCTCACCTTCCACAGGCTGTCAACGGTTGAAATGTTGCGGATCTCCAATTTGTTTGGCAGTAAGACCTCCAGCAGCGTTTGTGCTGCGGTACATGAGACAAACAGACTGTAGGACTTGTTTTTATTCATTGCCATCCATCAAGAACTGCCATTTTCGCTTTCCTCCTCGTTATCTACTTTGCGTGATCTTTATTTCTAATAAAATTTTCTCGTGTCATTTTATCAGCATTGGTTTTTCATCGTTTGTCTCCGAAGAGACGGAAAAATTCTCTTGTTGGATTAGATGTGCATAGAGTGAGCTACTGATGCATGTTTTCTAAATGAATTCAGTTCCTAACTTCATTTGGAATATGGTGAAGGTACTTGTACAGAGGGTTGGCAACTGGAGATCGACCAACATGCGACCAATGCCTCGGAATTCATGAAAAGCTTACAGAGCGCGCTGGATTGGGATGCATACTTCGCTCCCTCGCACACACTGTGAACACTGTCTAAAGCTTTATGTAGAAACTGGTAAGTAAGATTCCTAACTACATCTTTTAATTGAGTTAAAAGGATTAGTATACCTTACATGCCCCTTAGGATTAGTTACAAACAGATCTATTTCTCTTGCATGGAGTCAGCAATATCCGAGCATCGTAAGTTGGTAATTTCAAAAATAAAACCGTGTTTTTAAGGGATCCGATGCTCCTACTCTTCTTGAGAGACATATCGGTGTAGTTATTCTACTCGAAATGATCCACCGCGGAAGGATCTCTCTTTCTCTTTCGCATGACAATTTCTCCGACAAAGCGAGTGCTATGAATGAAACATCTATCTGAATGCACCTCTACCCTTTACTCTTCTTTTTGAAATTACTATAGTAGAGAAGAGTACTGCTATGAATTTTCTTAAAAGCTGCTAATATGCTGGCATATTGACGTACAATCATAATACGGACAACCAACCAGATTATCAAATATAGCGAATACTGTTGCCAAATTAAGCATTACCATTACTCGTGATCAAACCAAGCAGATACAATTCCGTTGGTTTGATTTAATTTTGCGAATTTTCAAATCCTACACTCCATTAGTTCGTGAGTTCAATTCGAATTTTCAAACAAATATTAAAAATGAATATTATAGCTAGTTCTCTTTGAGGGAGCTTCAACTTGGGACCTCAAACCATTAGCCATTAGTCAATTGAAACGAATAATCAAACTGAATACGGATATCCGAAATTTTATTCGAATTCGAATATGAGCGAAGCAGATTTATTTAATGCTAAACAGATATAGTTTAGAATATGTGGATGTAAAAAATAAAAAGAGACTTGAATTCGGGTATGGATTTTGTTTGTACCCAACCCGAAGCTAAACCCATCTCAAACCCGAATTAATTTTACATTATATAATATATATAAATATTTAATGTTATATTTGAATTTGTATTTTAAAAAGTTTAGATTTAATATAATATATTTTGAAATATAGTAAAGAGAAATAATTATTTTGGATTCGAGATTTCAGATTCAGGTTTTGAATTTTTTGTTAGGTACGGATTTGGATATGAATTTTTAAAATCCAACATATTCAGATTTCAGATTTGGTAGTAGGGTTTGGGCTCGGATTTTTGAAAACCCAACCAGAATCCAACCAGTTGACATCCCTAAACTGAACCAACTCATTTCAGTTGGTTCTTTTTAGTTTTACCAATTTAAAATCAAATAAACCAAATAAACCAAGTAATCTGAATTTTGAGAAGTTTAAGCAGTTTAAAAGGAAATTTGAGAAGAAAAAAAAGTATATAAAGCAATAATACAGCACAAGAAGATGCATTTTTTGTTAGTGCAATAATTTTTCATTCAGAAATTTCAATTAGTTCTATTACTTGTTTCCTCCTAACTATGTAAAAGCATACAAAATTTGCTTCACAATTTGGGCCCAACATCTCAAACAAAGCAAATACAACATTATAGAGCTATATTATTATAATTATTAAAATAACAAAAAATGACAATAAATCCATGATTTTGGTTCAGGATACAAAGTAATGCCCTCTCCTCACAATATTAATAAATAGGACTATTGTAAAATTATGGCATTTGAATGGCGTAAATTAAACAGATGCAGTATAAAATTACAGATACAATGACAAAAGAATCATCTTAATTCGAGTATTTCGCGATGAGCTTATCGACGTGGATGATGATGTCGTCGATGTGAGGTCGAACGGCGGGCTGAGGCTGAAGCATCCAAACTACGAATTGGCAGAGGGACTCCGGGTACGGGGTGTCCGGTCCCGGAGCCCATTTTATTTCTGGATTTGTAACCACCAATTGCTTATTTTCTTCGGCTTCGTTAAGCGCGTCTTCGAAAGGAGATTTTCCGTACCTGTAATGACATGTGAGAAGATGAAATTTGAGCTTTACACAGAATTCCAGAAGATTCTTGGTTTTGATTAATCCAACTGAATTTGCTTTATAAGTTCGGGATCTGCGTAGTTTCATTATTTTCATGATCCAGGGAAACATATTCTCGATTGCCGCAGCGACCACCCGCTTGAACCTTTCTAAAACACGAAATTAAGCATAAACATGAGAAAGCAAAAGAAAAATAAATCAGAAGCTACAATATGAATTGGAGGATATCTAAGTTGGTGCACCTGTTGCATAGGATATACCATTTGCCCTGTTTAGATGCTGGAAATATCTTATCTAGCATTTCCATTCGTCTAATCAACGGCCATATGATAGTTGGTCCTTGGGAGGGCGTGAAATGATGTTCACAACTCACAGGTGAGCAAGAACGGTTAATTATAAGTAATTTGAACTTGATAGGGAACGACAAGTCACCCCCTCGGCATAATCAACTATTCTCTAAGACCTCAATGGACTAAAGCCATGTTCCTACACTAACTTGCCAGAGGAAAACACCATCCAACTTGAGTAAATGGGAGCTTAACTTTTTCGCATAATCACTTTTGGACTATAAAGTCAGGCTCCTGACTTCTAATGACCTACCTCAATGAGTACCAAATGTGTTTTCGTTTGCATTTCATGGCCAAATTTTATGGTAAAATAGTCAATTTTATGAAAAGATGCCAAAGAATATCTGTGACCAACTAAGAAAAGGAAAACACAAAAACTGTTACATCGGAAAAGGTAACCTTACATCATTGCATACAAGGTGCATCCCAGAGACCATATGTCAGTTCTCTCATCAATGTCAGCATTGCTTGGGCATTCCCATAATTCAGGAGCTCGGTAAGCTGCAGAGGTGTGCTCAGCAGCCCATTCCTATGTGAAATCCATCAAAAAGGAAGAATGTTAATCAACAACTTGACGCCTCGGAAAAACGAATAAAACATGCCAAACAAGTAAAGGCAATCTATATGAACATTTTGAAATGGAACTACAACATATTGTCTATATAATTAAAGTGCATTCTAGTGAAAAAAGTTAGTGCTATGTCAGAGATTTATCAGGTGGAAAAAGAAATGATCTCCGAGTAACTAGCTTTAGATACAGGACTTCCAGTGCTTGTATTTCCAAACTCTTGTGCAGATTGTATGCCTTTGAAGATTAGAAACAGTGTTTATTCAGAATCTCAGAACATCAACCTAGCATTGTGCATACAACCCCTTGTTCCGTCGAATCTACCTATAAAGAGCTGATACCGGACTCTGTTAAATCAGATTGATTTGTAGAAAAAATAGCTAAATCAAATTGAAGGTGAAAGTTTGGTTTGATTTTTGGTTCGCCGGTTTTTGCACGTTCCTGCCTGAGGCAATTGTGATAAAAAGAAATGCTTCGAGACGAACAAAAATACCATGAAGGCAGCCGTGAGTAATCACTCAAAAACAATGAGGTCTGAGAATCCTAGCTAAGACATCAACATGAAGAATCCAATCTGTAAGGCATGATGCCCTTTTGAACGTCTACCTTACAATAAAATTTATCTAATGAAATGCCAAACAATCAACTAGAGAAAAAAACTCCACCTAAATAATGGTTCATCTAAGCCTTTTATCAATCAGGAACAGGGCCCATTGCGGAGAATATTGCAAAGTTGAGAATTCAGAACCAAATGATTGATCAAACCATACAACAATCACCAACAACAAACAACAAACGCCAAAAGCGTATTCTCGTAGGTAGTCTAAGTATCAAAAGTGACTACATCTTAGACAAGGAAAATAGGTAGCTGATAAGCAGATGATTATGTGTAAAATGGTCTTCCCATAGGGAATTAAAGTCACTTATACCTGCAACTGCAATGCCTCAAAACGAGAACGAATTGCTTTTCTGGCAGGGCGAGCACTCTCAAAATCCATTAAAATAGCTAGAGGTGGTTGCCCCTTTCTGTGCGTTATGAGTACATTCTCAGGCTTGACATCATTATGCGCGTACGGAGGGTCAAAACTGTGCATATTCTTCAGTCCTGCACAAAGCTACAATATCCCAATACTATATGTCACCAAGGTTTATAACGTCTGGTAATTATGTACATGTAAAGTGCAAAGTGCACCTATTTTAATCGTCCAGGCTTAGGAACAAAAATGAAAAAAAAAAAAAGGAAAAAGAAAAGTGCAATGCCATCAGACAGGTATCTTCGAGCATATGAATGAAATATTAAGATAGATGTATGAATACATTTTATTGGTTTACGCACAGAAGAAATTCTAAGCTAAATGTTTCCAAATTTAAGAAATCTCAATTTTCAAGCATATGTATTCAAAGTGCATTGCAATGAGACTGTTATCTTCAAGCATGAGTAAAAGATATTTTCAATGCGCAACAAAAATAATACAAATCTCAGTTTTTGTTGCATTTCCCTGTGCCTATGATCTGATTTTACATGAACATGATCCCATTCTTCCCAATTATGAAGCGCAAGAGCTTTACGCTGATTTAGGCCTTCAGTAACATCAAAATCACATTAAATTTGAACATCAATGCGAAGAGAAGCAGTGAGTCAACAAAAACAAACCATGCCTTTAATTAAGAAAATTTTAATATGCATTTCATTCAAAGTCAGTTTGATGTTAGTTTGTCAAGTTTTAGGATCCATCATATAACTTCTATTTTACAAACTCTTACTAGTTATGATTTACTGAAAATACAGCAGCGAAAAGGTCTCGCATTAATCTCTGGACGAAGTAGAGCATACGATACAAGAATTAGGACAGCAATCGCATGTCATATGAGTATTAAAACCAAAATTTAATGATGTAGACGGCAGTAAAAATATAAAGGATATCAACAACTAAAATACCTGACGGAATATCTGAAGAATAGTAATTGTTGACAAGAATTCATTCTTCTCTTGCATAACTTTGGTAACGTCCAGCAAAGTTCCATCTAAATGAACTGGGAACAACAAGTAAGCTTCGTAGTTCTTTGATCCTTCCTGTGTACCCTATACGAACATAAAAATCAATCATTTCCATACGTAAAGCTCAATGTTTTTTAATAGAACATGAAGATTTAAATCAGATGTCGGATGTGATATCTGTAATAATGTCATAATTAAGTTTCCAAAATAAACAAGATAACACTTGAATGTAGGGGTGGCAATCCAGCTCGCTGTTCGCGAGCCGGCTCGTGTTCGGCTCAAAATGAGCTCGAGATCGAGTCGCTCGTTTAGTAAACAAGTCGAACACAAGTTGAATTTTTCAGCTTGTTTAATAAACGAACCGAACATGACCTGGGGTCAACTCACTCATGTTCGGCTTGATAACAACTCGAATACATATATTTTATATTTATATAATTTATATATATTATATTTATATATATATTAATTATAATTATATATATATAATATAGATTTTTATTATTTAATTTTTAACCCAACTTAAATAGAGAGTCCAACTTAGTTATAAAGAGCCTCATTTATAAAAAATGATCATTTATCAATGCTGGGGCTGAAATGTTTTTAAAAGCACCCAAAAAAAAAATTGTCCTTGAAACTGATTTTTTGATCATTGGATTAAAAGTCAACAATAATGATTACTTATGAAACTCACCATTACATATGATAAAAAAACTATTAGAATTGATTCAATGGCAAAAAATATTATAGCACCAATACTTTGATACTTTCAAAAGCACCTCGACCGAACTTTATACATATATATATTATAAATTTTTACTATTTAAATTTTAGGCCAACCTAACATAAAAAAATCAAATTTTTTGTGAATTTTAATTATTAAATTAACATTCTAATTTTCTTTTCTTTTTTTTTTTAACTTTTCATCTACTATAATAGTAGGACTGGAAATCTAACTTGTTGTTCGCGAGCCGGCTCGTGTTCGGCTTGAACGAGCCGAACACGAGCTGAATTTTTCAGCTCGATATTTTAACGAGCCAGCTCGTGTTCGACTCGTTGACACCCCTACTTGAATGACCAAACGGGTGATAACCTAAATTTGTTCATCAAAGATGAGTAAGGAACATTCTCCTAGCATCTGTTCTAAAAATGTGGCAGAATTTTGTTCACAGACGCCTTGCCATGTCCATGGTTCCCGTTCACGGCATTTTGGAACATAGTGCCTACCATGGTACCATCATTTCGGCTCAAGGTGCCTGCTTCATCATCACTTTTTTGGGTTCAGGTTACCTCTACCATAAAACCACTAGCTCCATAAGAGCGACAAAAACTGTTAAATCAGTTAGCAATATAAACTGCTAGAATCCTTTCTCTTTTTTGCAGACTAATTCTTTATTTAATTTCATTTGTAGAGCTTCAATTTGACAGAAGAGTCACCACAAGAATCACATCCACCTTCGCTTATATCAACCTAAATCTTTCAAGTTACACCAGTTTACTTTTACTCTAATCACTCGTAACCCAGATCCCCCTTTGAACCGAAACTCGACTCTAACAATACAACGGTCAAAAATCAGAGCAGAGTCTAATCTATTTACCAAAGTATTTCACATATAAAGGGAGACACATTTCTAGACTTAAGTTTCCATCATTTCAAATAGAAAATATCTCAAATTAATATAAGGATATGTAAAATTGTTAGATTTGCAGTCCGATTTTTAATTAACTGCATAATTGACCTTGCAAATGTAGAACAACAATACTGCCTGATCAATCAAGAACTCCATAATATAAAAGAAAGTCACATTCAGGGGATGAATAGCAATATGCAGAATATCACAAAGAACACCAAAGTTAAATAACCTATGGCTTTAATCTCAAACCAATCTATAAAAATACACATATGAAAGCAGAAAAGTTTATGCATCTGAGAATAAGTATGGAAGTCAACCATAAAAATATCTGAACTACCTTAACCGCAATTATGGCATGATCAAGAAGGGGAAGCAGATTAGGGTGACTAAATTGGGAAGAGATACCAATCTCCTGCCGAACCAACTCCAACTGCTGCTCGCTTTGAATAAGGACTTTCTTCATAGCGTACGTCCCATCAGCTGAAAAATGTAGTTCGAAAAAATTTTAATGATATGAATTGTTACATCAAATCATCAGAAACAAGGAACCAATTCACATGTACTGGGACACAATCAAATCCCTAAAATTAGAATCTATGATGCATGGCCATGCACATTAATAAGCTGAAAAAGGGTATCCAGGAAGCAACTAAGTTAAAATTGGCAACTTTATAATACATCAAACAAAATGCATTTTTACCAAATTCGGATCCAAATAGAGATTTAGGGAACGATTCTGATCCAATTCATCAACCTAAAAATGGGCAATTGGGAAGCAATTAAGCTAAATTTGGAAACCTAGGACTTCACAAAATAGAACAGAATTCCCCAATTTCATATCCAAAGAGAGATCTAAGAGCTGAATTCGAGAAAACAAATCCATTCCTAAACAAATGCATCAATCATCCAGAAGCAGATTTTATAATCTGAAAATGGGCATTTGGGGAAGCAATTAACCTAAAATCGGCATCTTTGCATTCGGTCAAACAAAACCCAGTTCCTCAATTTCCGATCCAAAGATAGATCTACAGGATAATTGGAGAAACACATCCAATTCCCAATCCAACGCATCAAATCCAGCAACAGATTAAACAAACTGAAAACAAGTAAGCTAAAACTGGTTAGTTTTAAGTTCATCAAACAAAACCCAGTTCCTCATTTTCGGATCCAAAGAGAGATCTACAAGAGAATTTGAGAAAACACATACAATTCCCAATGGAGAGCACAACATCAATCTATATAAAATCAATCCTTTCAATAACAAACTCTAAACAATCTTAGTTCCAAGAGGGCTCATTTCCTATATCCCCTGACATGATTCACCTGATCTCGTCAATACACAACAATCTTTTCAATAGCATATGCAGAGTCTCATCGCGCATTTCGTGACATGATTCATCTAATCTCGTCAATATGCGTCCGTAGAAACACTCGATTATTTCAGTACCGTTTTCTATCAGATCTCTTCTCGATCACGCAAGTTTCAATATTTGGATCTGAAAAAAAAAAAAAAAAAAAAAAAAAAAAAAAGTGACCTGAAATGTGGGATGGGTTGACGCCCTTCTTGCGGGCGAGGCCGCCGGTGCCGCCTGCAGCGGCGGCGGCGGCGGGGACGACCTCCTTGACGAGGAAGACGGAGGCGGCGGCGCCGTCGCCGAGCTGCTTCAAGATTCGGAATCGGTTCTCGTTGATCCACGCATCGCCGCCGCCGCCCCCCACTGCGCCGTAGATCGCGTTGAGCCCTGAGAAGGAGCACCCCATGTTCGCCTCCTCTCTCCTCCTCTTCTTACCTTCTCTCTAGAGGGAACGGGAGAGAGAGGCAGTGATTATTGATTTTGATTATACTAATCTTACATTTATATATTTATATATAGTAGATCCATCTCTCTCTATCTCTCTCAAAACTTTTTGTTCCAAGTTTTGTAAGCAGATCTCGTCTCGACGAGCTTCCTTGCATTGACATCAATAAATGTATATGAGTAAATCGCACCGTTGGTCCCTCAACTTTTAGCCTGTTTCATGTAAGGGCATATTTGGATGCACAAAAGCGCGGATGTTTGGTCCCTCAACTCGAAGATCGGATTCGAGGAGTGGTGGTTGGAAGTAGGGATGGCAATTCAGTTAGGTGTTGGCGAGCCAGTTCGCTGTTTGCGAGTTCGTTCGTATTCGGTTCGAAATGAGTTCGAGATTGAATTGTTCATTTAGTAAACGAGTCGAATTTTTCAACTCATTTAATAAATGAACCGAACACTAGCTGGGATAAGCTCGCTCGTGTTCGGCTCGATAATAGCTCGAATATATATATATATATATATATATATATATATATATATATATATATATATATATATATATATATATAATTAAGCTTCTATGTTTGTAAAAGTACCAAATTATTTGTGCTTGTGAGTTTTTTTATTCTTGGATGTAGGAATATACGGTTAGGATGATGATGGGCTCCTTGGATTTAGTGGATGATTAGTAAAATAGTATAATATAAAGGGTAGAATTAATCAAAAAATTAGATCTAACGGTAGAAAACTTACAGGCACCAATTGCTTGGTACTTGTACAAGCACAGTAGCCGAACTTTATATATATATATATATATATATATATATTTTTAATTTTTTTAATTTTTTAAAATTTTACACTTAATAGTAGGAAAAATCAAACTTGTTGTTCGCGAGTCAGCTCGTTTTCGGTTCGTTACTAAATGAGTCGAATACGAGCTGAATTTTTCAGCTCGATATTAAAACGAGCCAGCTCGTGAACACGAACCGATCCCAGCGCACTCGTGTTCGGCTCGTTGACACCCTAGTTGGAAGACTGCGATGGGTGTAAAAACGTGACTCTATCTCCTACCAAAATAAAGTCGATATTGGGTGCACGGCTGAAACACACAATCTCCGGAAAAACGAGCACGCCCGAAAGTGTTGGTAGATCTCGAGTGCATGGAAGTTTTGAGTTTTTCTGAAAATTTTGCTTTGCTAGATGTACAGTCCAAAATTCATATAGCCAGAAATTTTACAGTTATATTTACATTTCACTCTGTAAAAAAACATATACCAAAAATAAAAAATAAAGAAGTTCTCTCCCTTATACCAAAACTCTACTTTTCGCCCGTAAGTTAATCCAATCCAACTCCGACTTGTTTTTGTGTCACGGTTAGGATTATACGGAAACCTGGCTCGCTAGTAGATTTGTCGCATGTACGAAAAATCTCACATAAACGAAGCATCTAATCTATATAGAGAAGTCACAACTATAACTATACAGATATCAAAGTTCCAAAGAAACAACCAATATAAATAAATACAAATCCATTGTATAACCATCCCCTGAGTATGTAAACATCTCACACTGCGGAAAAAAAATACAAAATATCAAGATGTACATGAGCCGCTATCCCAAAAACTAGCTACTAGGGTACTCCTCTGATCTGACCAGCACCTCAGATAGAAATCTAACTCAGCAACTTTCTTATCTCGATCGGCAATAACAGTGAATTCTGAAATATCTGCAAAGGGCAACAATCGCGGGTGTGAGAATTACTAAAACAAAATAGTCCTTAGTAGGTATCGTCACCAATGCCGACGATCTACCCACTAGATCCACTAAAGGCAAAAGTATACACCTACTATAAAAGTAGGAAAGTAGAGCTAGAAATAAAATCTACAAATACTATACCTCTAAACTAGCCATACAGTAGATAATGTCATGGAATAGGTAAATGCATCAATTCTCAAATAGGAATCTCATCTAATCCAATCTCACTGATTGTCACATCACTAATTGTCACATCGGGTCCCGTCATGCCTCTACCACCACATGTCACCTCAAGGTGGCTGGTTGTACACCATAACATCACTGAGGGCTGGCCGTCGTAGGTCGGCCCCGTAAGGCGGCAATGACATCAACAAAAACACGGCCAAGCTCCGGAGCGGTACTCGAGAGACGCGACTCCACCGAAAAAAACTTGTCTATTTGTCGAGTTCAAATTCGACACCTCATGCTATAATCAATGCAAATGATCAATTAGACCAAAGGATCTACAATCCATATGGCTACAGCACATTCCGGAGTGAGACTCGTTGGTCCGGGACTACCGTCAACCCGATGGCACCGAACTCAAACACGGCTCCTCAGGCTATAACCAATACAAATGATCAATCAAATCAAAGGTCCTATAATCCACATGTCTAAAACACAATTCGGAGTGGAACTCGACGATCCGAAACTACCGTCAACCCCGACGGCACCCAACTCAAACACTAATGTAAATAAACCGCAACGACTACGATATTAGGTCAATAATCTAGAGTAGGTTAAATATGCAATTGTTCTGGTTAAGCTGTATTTACTTTATTGCATTCTAGTCTCCACAAGGATTCAACTATAGCAGAAATTCTAAGTCGACATGAACCCTCAGTTCTATCACATGATGGAAATCCACCAGATTATCAACTAAAGCAGTGACATAATTTATCCACATGATGTATCTGATTTTACTACTAATCGGAATACTACAAATCATGCTGGACATAATAAATAGTTCGTCTGAGTTCGGTAAACATCAACCCACCTCAGCCGCAATCCAACTACAGCAAGAATCCTCACTGCAGAAGCTCGCTCCAGACAGTCGAGGATCAACAAAGAGCTCCTCAGTCAACAGGGTCACTGTGTACTGTACGAGTCCTTCCTCTCAACTCAGGATCAGTCGCACATTCCAAAACAACTATCTGACTAATCCTACCCTCCTCGTACCGCATTCCTAAGAAGTTAGCGAAGTACGTTCCCGTACTCGTACTACGCACCACAGCGTATCCCGTTCCACAAAACATAGGTAGAAGACACAAATTAAAAACAAAGTCCAGGTAAACTAACATAATCCATTACAAACGAGTAATTTTTGGCATCGGGTTAGTGCAAAGAACTCGGTTTCTAATGCTCTGTCTTCACTTTGACATCTCCATTCGGTAGAACGTTCTGCGACTGAGCCTGCCTCTTCGACTCCTGCACGAGACAGCAGTTTATATTAGATTGAAAGCTTGATGATCGTAGAGCGCGACAAAAAAAAGCAAAGATAAGCAGCATTCCATTGATGTCAAAAGAATATATCACACAATATCATATGTGACTAGGAATGGAACTAGGGGAGGTTGGTTAGTGGGTCGGGTCAGTTTGAAGACTGACCTGAACCCAACCATTCGGCATCATACCAAACACGTGGGCATGTTTGTTTCACCGAAGATAAAATTTAGATAGAAGTAGACTTTCAGAAGAACTAGAATTTAAGTGAAAATTATTTTCTTTCCACTTTTTGTTTGTATAGTTGTGGAACTGAAGTTCCTCTAGTTCTACTGTTTTGTTTGGCAAAAAATGAATGTTATGTAAAAGCTGGAAGTGAGAGATGGGTTAGTATTTTGTTAATTTTTCCTCACTTTTTTTTCACCGTAAATTGACTTCGGCTTGGGGCGGGCTGAAGTTAACTACGGTATTTTGGAGAGTTTTGAGTTCTACTGAAGGTGAAGTTACAGCGAACGAAACAACAAAAAAGGACATTCATGGCCGAAAACCATTTCACCCCTCTTCACTTTAGGTATAACAAACACACCCTAGCCCGATTCAACCCTACTTACGATGATCAAGCTTTTGTAAATTTTAATCCATCCCAGCCTCACATTGCGCTAAAACCAAGCTGGGTCAGGTTTAGCACAAGCTATGATCGGAAGGGACTGGTGATTTGTATAGGACACGAAGTAACAGGGGGAAGAAGTCTAAAGTCATCCTTTCTCAAGAATTCTGTTGGGTATTGACTACAACAAAAAACAAGCCTGTAAAAATTTGTCCTGCTCAGGCCTTTGGAACTCAATTACACGTTTTCGAAACCTGATTCACTTAAAGACTACCCAAAAGATGGGGAGAGAGGCAAATATACATCGGGTTGATGAGTTAGGACGAGTGCTGACTAAAAACCCTGAACAACCCCAAATTGGAGAAGCGTTCAGTTTTCTTAACCCTAACCCAATGCTAAATTGTACAACCCGATCGGATTGGCCAAGTTGAGTCGAGCACCAAAGCAAGGAAAGAAGGCAAGGTGCTTCCAAGCAAAGGTTCTCGGGACTGCACCTATCAAGTAATCAATCCTCCGCAAAGTTTGTGTCAAAATCAAGTTATATGGCATCCATTTGGGAATAAGAGAACTGTTACACTTTCTAGGCTCGCACTTTATGAGGCAGCAACGCTAGAAATCTTATGACTTGCATTCATGATCTAAGAACAAAGTTTAAATGTACAAATAGTCCTTAAACTTCTGATGAATCAGAAACTCAAAAGATTACAAACCAATCCCTTCCAATGTCATTTCTTGGCTTGTTTGCCGACCAAAATCTACGCTAAAGGTTAGCATTTTTTTAGTTCAAGTGCTTGTTCTAGCACATAAGAACATGCATGTTTAGAAATGTTCTACTATGAAAGAACCAAAAAAACTATCAAATTGCAGTATACTACGACAGAACGGCAATTTATGGAAAGATAAGAGGAAGTGACATAATAAGTAAAAGCTTTATTTCAACTTACAGCAGCAGAAGATGCACGTATCTCCCTATAAGTTTCCACCTCATCAGGAAAAGTTTGTTCAAGCTCCTCAAGAAGGTGCTTTCTCAGGCTCTGCAACCATCGAGAAGGGAAACAAAATTATGAGCTCCTTATAAAATATCCTGAATTTGGACTGCCAAAAATGAGATCATGCTAAAAGACAACCTAGTTCTTAGGACCTTTTTATACACAGTAGTTTCCAATCAAATCAAACAACAAAACAAGCATGATCGTGCAATAATAAATGACCTCTCATTTTTATACTGCTCACTGAGAGATAAGAAACAGAAGCAATCATGTAAAACATAAGAGTATTGATGGATTTAACAAGAGAGAGAAAGGTTTCTTCAGAGAGGATTAATCAATAATCATTGGATAAGTTAGTTTAGCATGTATAAATACCGTCATTCCACACTAAAAATGAACTAGAAAAAAAGGAAGATTCAACAGAACTCTAATATTGTCAATTAAAACTGCATTGTCTAAGAATGATTTCCTTAGTACCAAATACATGAAGAAAACTTAAACCTAAATTTTTTCAACTTATTGTTACTAGTGTTTCCCATAAAGTTCCACTAAAATAATATATCCCAAAGAATCAGATAAGGAGGGAAATGGAGGTCGCAACAGACACATCCATAGACAAGGTCATGTGCAGGTCAGTATCAAGTCGTGCTATAATAATAGGTGGCATGATTGGCATCATTCAAACTCAAAATTTTCAAAACCACAGTGTTTGGTTTTTAAGAAAAACGAACTTTGACTTCACCCCTTCAATGTCCATGGAAAACTGTTTAATTTTTTACATAAATGGGATCAAAACCATCAAAATTGTTTATCACTGATTCATCAAATGTCCACATGTTATTTGTGGAAAACAAGGACCACAAATTCGGAAAATCAAACTCCCCTCATATCGACCATCCATTCATCAAACTGAAACCATTCAAATGCATGAATAGAAGAACACGCAAGTTTAGATTCATTTAGTAAGAAAAAATACAAAAGGAAGAATTTTAGCCATGCTGAAGGCTGTACCAGCTGACACCTTGCCAACATAGCCCGCGTCAGCACGCATTGAAATGCTTAACAAAGACACACAATAAGTGTAAAGCTATTTAAATTTGCAGATTGAGTTTAATTAGTATAGAGAATCTTGACTCCATTAGGAAGTCAACATTTTGATAGCTTCAGAAATTAGCCCTATTGGTGTCAAAGTATGTAAAGCTCTGGATTGATAATAATTCTAGAATAATTGTGAGATTTCAGTACTTCCTTTTAAGACCAGCGTAATGCCTTCTTATGTAAGTCTAAGAACAGAAATGAGGTGACCATATTGCTTTATTTTGAGGAAAGGAAAAATATCAGTCTGAGCCTGTTCTTTCCTCCTCTTCCTCATCTTTTCTCTTGCTTTCTCTCCACAATATCTCTTCTTTCCGCTGTATCCCGTTTTACTATAGATAAAATTGTCGGTGTTCACAGCAAATGAACACTAAGCACCTAATTTCCACACAAAGATAGAACAACAGAATGACCTCTAACTACCTACTTTCTCTTTATTTCTTATTTCTTCAAAATCATGATACAAGTGAAAAGAATTACCTTGAAAGCGTCGGTCTTTCCCTTAGTGATCTGGTTCTTGGCAATACAGCTGTTGAGGACATCCCTCGTGAACTCGTCTGGGTTCTTCCCATCATCAATCAAGCTACAAACCACAACCGGACCCTCAGAACCAACCAAAACAACACAAACTGAACCAACCGAGGATGGTGTGGAGATCAGAGACTCACTTGACAACCTCCATAGGTACTTGGATGTTACAATTCTCCGCCAGCTTCTGCATTGAATCAAGCTCGGCAACAAGGGCGTTCCTAGGGACCAGGAGAAGAAACACTAGGATTAGAAGGGAAAGAGTGCGAGCCGAGGGAGGAAGGGGCAAGCGAGAGGCTTACAAGCGCTGGAGGAGAGGCAATTGGGAAGCAACATTGAAGGCAGACACGGTGAGGTAAAGCTGGTGGAGAAGGCCGAGGGTCTTCTGAATCGAGTCTGTGACCTGCACCAGCTTCTGCTTCGCGTCATCCAAGGCGTCAGACGCGGCAGCACCACTGCTGTTGGCATTGGGAATGGAGGAAGCAGCGGCATTGACAGAGTTCTGAGGTGTGGGATCCATCTGTGGTTTGAGCGTACCCAGTTCGACTTTCCGGCACAATTAACACTCAGGAGAATAGCTGCAGCAAACCAGATTGAACTAGACTGGATTAGGATAGGACTGGATACATATATTACCCAAATTCTGCATTTGGTGATGCATATGATTAAAACGGTACTCTATTATATTTCTTTTGTTATTTTCTTTCTTTCTTTTTTGGGTAAAAACGTATAGAACTTACCTGAATTATGAACCACTTTGAATCTATTATCCGACCTTTCAAAGAATTGATTTACCATCCAACCTTTCAATTTATTTGATTTAAGTCAATTAACGATGCTTTTACTTCAAAATTTAAGCTTATTTTTTCTTTAATAAATTTATAATTATGATAATTGAATAAATATACTAACTAAATTTGTAAAGATAAGCGACGCATTCAAATTTTGAATCAAATCAAACAAACTGGAAGGGTGAGTAGTAAAATCAAAATTTTGAAACATTGGGCTAATGTATACAATGAAACTAAACATGGATTAATCCTATAAAAAATTAGCAAGAACTTGATTGCCTCTTTTATACTCTACTTTAAACAGAAAAAAAAACAAATTACTTCTTCGGAGATGATCAAATTTATGATAAATCTAAAGGAAACTATATAATTATCATACAAATAAGTTAAAATGAAAAAAAAATAATCCAATTATATACGAAATGGATTTCTTCTTCCCCAAGATAAAAAAAAATTCCACACAAAACCAAACTCTATCACACAAATTTCATATATTTAAACCTTTATATCACTTAAAAACCCTAGATATCACGAATCCAAGTGAAAGATATCTACATCTCTCTCAAAAATATCACCTGAATCTTTGATGTCGCAATTGAAGAAAACGAGGTTGCGGCGATCGAGATTCTCCACTTCCTCCTCTATGATCGAGCCGCTGATCGGAAACCCAGTGGTAGATCGGAGAAAACTGCCCAGGAATCCGAATCTGATTAGGGTTAGGGTTTCAGAAATCGGCGTGGGTACAGAGAGAGGAGCTACACGAATGCGGGAGATGATCAAAGGCCTCTCCTTTCATACTTAGTGGTTGAATTGCAATTTAGTCCTCACTTTTACAGCATTCTTTTTTGCTCCCTAACTTTTTTATTTTGAGCTATCTTAAAAAATTAGTTCGCCAAATATTTAAATTTAAAAAATTGTAATCCCAAATTTACTATGTAATAAAAGCGATAAACAATTGATTATCTTGTTATAAAAAATATTAATAAAATAATAAATTATTTCAAAATTTTTTGAGAAAGAAAAAAAAAAAAAAAAGCGACAAATCATTTCATATTTTTAATGACATTTTCTTAAAGTTTTTGTCGCATAAATATCTTTAACCCTAACGAAATTTATCACATAAACACCAAATAATATGTGTCCAAATAAAGATGCTTTTGATGATAGGAAGCGAAATAATTGATAATAAAGTTAAGGACCTGATTGCAAGAATCAAAGTTGAAAATCAAAATAAAATTCGAGTCAAAATTGAGTTAAATTAAGTTTCTACTATCAAAAATTACATTGAATCTAACAAAAGTTGTTACATCAGTAATAAAATCTTCTACGGGGTTAGAATCGTTTGACGAAATTCGTGCGGCGCTCGTCCGTCACCTGCACGAACGAGCCAGCCAAAACCGTCCCGAGGCACAACTCCGCAAATTGTATTGAGCGAGAATCGAGAGAAAGGCAACCAAATGGTCCGGTAAATAAGCACAAACAACCGATATTTTATTGATTAGCGAAAATGGATTACAACGAAAAGGGACACGACTCGACTTGGTCGGGCACCGACCGTTGAGGCAAAATGAACACCAAAGACACCCCATTTTTCAGGCGGAGCCGGCTCACTTCATGCACATCAATCAAACCATCCCGGTACGACAATTTTTGTCCATGTAACTCAAAAAATCTCAAAAATACCTGCATCTTTCACTGAACTAATTCTTGTTTAATCTCAGCAAATCAGTAGTTCGCCTTTTGTAACTGTGATCTGATTTAGCAGCGAAATTTCTCTCAACATAAACAAAACATTTCAGTACAGTCCACTGCTGTGTCAGCATTACAGAAACTGCTAGCAGAAAACATTCTTCATGATCTTCATTATTTCAAATTGTGCAGCAGTAGGTTCAGAAAACTGCAGTAAGTAAAGATGGCAGGATTTGACACACTAAGATGGAAAATTTGCATTAGATATAAACTAGAAATTGTTTAGAACATTCGAAAACATCAAGAACAACAAAATTGATGATCTGTTTATTTTTACACACTAATTCATCTCACGAAAACACGCGAATTGCAGGCAAACAAAGTCCAAAATACCCAAAATACTACAATTCAAAGCACAAAAGCAAGAAATTTCTTACATTAAAAGAAAGGCGAACAAGTAGAAACAAAGACTAAGAAGCAAAGGATCATGAGCACATCTCTTGAACATGGATTGCTGCTTCTTATGCGCAGTGGCGTTTCTGTATAAGAACTTGCATTTCCTCAGTAGAAACAAGCTGAAAGATGCATTTATCTCCCTTCTGCAAATTATTCGCCACAGCAAACTCCTTCCACCCTTTATGAATTCGGCAAAATTCTCCCCCATGCCATATTGTCACAGGCCATGATCTCTTCTTTGGATCTCTAAGTACAATCTCATTCCTCAGGAGCACGTACGACGAACGGAAACTCTTCGGAAGACACTACGTTAATCGATCGAGTTTCACAGTTAGTGCAACAATAGTTGGCAAATAAAGAATTGAACCAACTTGTGTAATTACGTAGATAATCGATACGAACTGTTCTATTAAGAACCTAGTGAACTAACCAGGCACATGCGAGAACTCTTTTGGTTGACGTTGTAATGTCTTATTATCTTCTCAAAATGCGGTAGACGATTTGTAGAGTTTTGGTTCTCTGTCGATTTCTCCTTTGCTGAAAAACCCGGTGGAGCGCGCAGCTCTTCGGTGACTGCTCGTTGCTTTCGAACGCTTTTAGAATGCCGCACTGAAAATTTTTGTTCATTGTCTGAATGACACTTTCGTGTAAAGAAAACATCTTCGAAATGAGAAGATTTGTTTAAGTACTCGAAAAAAAGAGACTAAAAATGCTCACAACTACGAATGTTGTTGCAGTTTACATCTTCGGTTTCAATTGAACTTCTCTTCGGAACTCCGTGGACGATCTTATCGTACAGTTTAAGGCATCCGCTCGTGTCGAACACTTTGGCCTTGAAGACCATGTTTCCTTCGTAGCGAAACAGAACGAAATCACCTGCAACTAATTCGTGGGCTCGCGAGAACTCGCGCCAGCCATTGTCGAAGAACACTCTACTATCGCCATCTTTGACGAGAGTGACGTGCCAGAATTTGCCGAGGGGGCTAAACAAGGTTGCAGTTTCAGTATGCTTTTTCGCGAGAAGCTCGGCAATCGAATGAGGAATTGGCTGCAGTATATATATCAAGGCAAATGTGAATCACTTCTATTTTTTCTCAAGAAAGTTAACAAACTGAGCAGAGTGCAGTCCTGTCACTTATTTGCAAGTCAGATTCATGTTAACAGCTTGATTCAAAAAAATTTTAAAAATAATCTTATAAATTTTTATAATTGTAAAAATAGTCTTCTGAAGTTTTTTTTTACAAAAATAGTCTTAAGCGGTGAATGGTTTACCGCTTTTAAAAACGGTAAACCATTCACCACATTCATAAGGCTCCAGAAAAATTTTAGTCCTATGAAAGCAGTAAATGGTTTACCGCATTTAAAAGCGGTGAACCATTCACCGCTTTCATTCACTTATACCCATGCACCCCCCGCACCCGCACCATTCTCTTCTTTTCTTCTTCTCTTCTTCTTCTTCTAAAAGCGGTGAACCATTTGCCGCTTTTAAAAGCGGTGAACCATTTACCGCTTTTAAAAGCGATGAATGGTTCACCGCTTTCATGGAACTATGACAAATTTTGTGAATACGGTAAACCATTTACCGCTTTTCAAGAAAGCAATAAATGGTTTACCGCATTTGGATTATCTAACACTCCGAGGCCTATTTTTATAAATATTTTTTTTAGAAGACTATTTTTATAAATAGGATTGTTAGTGTGGTTAATTTGTAAATAAACCGTTTGATTCGATGTCTAAACATCTTTTTATTTATTATCTTCCGAGAAACAAAACATTCTCTAAACGGTCAGAAAATTATTTTTTTAAAAAAAAAAATCTCCAGGAATCTAAACACCCTACAATCCCAAATGATTCATCCCATTTTCCTTTTATGTAACAATATCTACTTCCAAGAACTTGAAATGAAAGATACTGAAACAATTAAGAACAACTAAAAAAATAAGTTCTAATGAGAAAAATTAAAATGGAATGAGAAGTAGAAGAAGAAGAAAAGTACCAGCTTTTGCAAATATTCTTTTGAGAGCAGCAATACAAACTGAGTCTTATGATTATTAGTATCCATTTTTTTGCACATGAAATTTCCTCTCTAATAAACGTTTATGAGCTTTTTAGAAAATTATTTTTTCAACATGCATTATTTTTCTTAATATATAGAGAGGGATTGAGCTCAAAGCTCAAAAAAATAAATGCCGGTTCATCTACCTTTCCAAATATTAGTTTTGAGAATTAAATTTTATTATTTTTTTATTCTAAGAATAAGTATCTATTATTTTTATTTATTAAAGTAGGTTTAAATATATTAATTTGTAAAAATAATTTTTTGGATAAAAATTCGTCTTTTTTACTTTTCTTCTGATTTTTAAAAATTTGTATTTTATATTTAAAAAAATTTCAGAAAATATTTTAAAAAATTACGACGGCAGTGGAAAAAGTGAAAGGACCAAATTAATTTTATTTATTTTATAAAAAAAATTAGTATTTAAAAGAAAATAATAAATAATATACCGTATTTAAAAACCACTGATTCATTCATTCTATAAGTCTAATTTTATAAATAATTTTTTAAAAAGTTATTTTTATTAGTATAATATTTTTTATGTCTATTAATATATATTATTATAAATAATATTTATTTTAAGTTCTACTAGAGCTACCGAAATTGCCGATTTATTAAACAATTTTGGTAAGAGTGCATGGGAACTCTCTCTCTCTACTAGATATTATTTTGAAATAGACCCCTTAACTTCTTTTTTATCAAATAGGGTATATCCCTGTTTACTCAAAAAAGAAATAGACCCCTTAACTTTGATTATTATTATTTTTTATTTACACCCCTCAAAAAAGAAAGATTTTTGTTTAACTTATGTGGATTTATTAGCTATTAACAGTGAATTAATCAAGTTTTATTCACTACAAAGTAACTTGAACTATAAAATGGGATGAACTTATCAAAAAGAGTATAGTTGAGGGGGCTATTTTAGATTGGCATATAGTTGAGGGGGTCTCCCTACAATTTTATCAGTAAAATTTGGAAAATACTTGTTGTACACCCGATTTCGGATATTCACCGGTCATTTCGAAGTGACCAGTGAAAACGTTCTTATTCTAGAATGGATGGAATGCATATCGTACACCCGATTTCAGGTGTACGGATAAGCATTGCTCGTAAAATTTACCAACGGTTGGGGATCCGGTACTCGTTCCGGTACTATATTCTGTGAACCTGAAGCCCACTTTGGTACCACAATCCACGTCTGTGCCGCATAATGTTGGGATTCCACAGCGAAAATATTAAATTGAATTTTTTTTATCAAAAACCCATCCCATCAACATAACTGAAACCAACACAACCACCAAGAAGAAGAAAAATCAAAACAGAAAATATGCGGCTGAAATAAAATTTATTAACCAAGAAAAGAATTATATCGACTCCTCTTCTGCAATAGACTAGTTTCAACCCGAGCCCTCCTCCTGAATCTTTCTCACCATTCTCTCGTTTGCAATAGAGTAGCTCATCTCTTTGAATGCATCCGTACGTGCGTTCAAAATTATGGGCACCTTGTCCATGCCATATGGGTGTGGCTAAACTCTAACTCGCACCACCTCCATGTCACATGGGTATGGTTAAACTCTACCACCACCATCGTATTATATAGGTGTGGTGACTAAGGGTGTCAACGAGCCGAACACGAGCCAGCTATGGCCAGCTCGTATTCAGCTCGTTTAATAAACGAGCCGAAGTACACGAGCTGGCACGTTTAAATATCGAGCTGAAAAATTCGGCTCGTTTATTAACGAGCCGAACACGAGTCGGATCGCGAACAACAAGTTAGATTTTCATTCTCACTATTAGGTATAAAAGTGAAAGAAAATTAAAAAATTAAAATCTTAATCTAATAATTAAAATTCATAAAAATAAAAAAAAATTTATATTAGGTTGACCTAAAATCTAAATAATAAAATTTACATGAGCATTAAAAAATTTTTAATACTTTTAAAAATATTCTAGTTCAGGGAAGATAAATGAGTTTTTTTTATAATTAGTACGAAGTTAGATTTTATATTTAAGTTAGAATAAAAATATTATATATATATATATATATGCGCGCGCGCGTATTCGAGCTGTTATCGAGCCGAACACGAGCAAGCTGACCCCAGCTCATGTTCGGCTCGTTTATTAAACGAGTTGAAAAATTCGGCATGTGTTTAACTTGTTTATTAAACGAGCGATTCGATCTCGAGCTCATTTCGAGCCGAACACGAGTTGGATTGCCACCCCTATGTGTGACCACTACCAAAATAATAGCAAATATGCTATATTTATAGCTTACATCAAAAGCTATCCAAATTCTAATCTAAATAAATTTTTATTTTAATTAATATTTAAATCTTAATAAACTTATCTCTAACCCATTTAAATATTAATCTTAATCCAATTATGATCCAATTACAAATCTAATCGAATTCTAACACCAATTTTATCTACCAACCTATTTATCAAAATATTGTATATGAATTAGGCAATCATTTCAAACTAGTTAAAGACCTGCGCTTTGCGGCGGACGAATAAATTTACAGTAAATTAACATTAATAATTAATAATTAATAAGTAATAAATAATAAATTATTTATTATTTATTAAAATATTTTATATATGGTAAAATTTTTAACTTATAAGTCAGAACATATGAGTTTCATTACTTTGATACAAAACCAAAAAAAAAAAATACAAAAGTACAGTTAATATATATATCAATTGTTCATTAACTAATAACCTATCGTAATAGAAAATGTTGACTTAAGTTCATTTAAAGCTCTCTCTTTATAAATTTTATGAATTAAT
The DNA here is from genome assembly GCA_029204045.2 of Tillandsia leiboldiana. Lineage (NCBI taxonomy): Eukaryota > Viridiplantae > Streptophyta > Magnoliopsida > Poales > Bromeliaceae > Tillandsia > Tillandsia leiboldiana. The sequence goes on from CM055079.1 coordinate 3,170,057, forward strand.
ATTGGCAAGGTATATCTAATGCAAGATGATAACGCGTAAATTACACTTTTTTTTGTTTGTAATCAAAAAAAAAAATTATAAAAAAAAAATTTCAAATTCATTATTTGACACCTAAATTTTAAAAATATTTCTATATTGAAAAATAAATTAAAAATTCTAATTTGAAGCCTACATATATTTTTTTTAATTTTAAATTTAAAAGATACAATTTAAAATTCAATTTTTTAATCTAAATTCCGATGCGGGAAAGTTCAGTGCACCGGGTGTAGGCTTTAACAATTTAAATTTATATTAAAAAAATAAATTTTGACATGTTTTTTTTTTATATAATTCATAATTGTTAGTTTCATTCTCTTACAATCAAAATTTAAATTTTAAATCTAAATTTAAATTGCTATTTAAGTGGCGGTTCGTAAATTAAACCGTACACCCGGTGCACAACTTTATGGAAGGCAATAAAAATCAAGCCTCCTTGGTGGCTTTTGGATGGTCTGGAGAAGTTCGACGTACCGAGTGCACGCGCTAACTTACGAACCGCAACTTAAATAGCAATTTAAATTTAGATTTAAAAATTAAATTTTAATTGTAAGAGAAGGGAATTAAAAATAATAAATTATAAAAAACAAATGACAAAACTGTTTTTTAATATAAATTTAAATTATTAAACTGGACACCCGATGCACCTAATTTTTTCGGACCGATCAAAAGCCCCCCAAATATAGGGAGGGTTTCATTTGGTTGTCCTTTCATGTATTTGTATTGATTGTATTGATGTATTGATAATGTATTGATTGATTCTCGAATGATTCTCGAACGTGCTCGAGATACCAGTAAAGTGCAGTGTTTAAATTGATACAATATTTTATGTCCGGAGCAATTGAGATACAAAATAAAGTGAATTTTTTAATTTAGCCTTTTTATTTTCGAGCCATATTTAAGTTCTTTGATTTCTCGAAAAAAATTTACAAAAACCTATTTTTCATAATTTTTATTTTTTATAAAAAAAAATTTCCATGAATTTTGAAAAAGAAATTCCCAAAAACTTTTTTCTAAAACCAAGGACTATTTGATTTTTCAAAAAGGATTAATTATATACGGCTCTCTGTAAACATATGGAATAGCAGATATATCTCTACAAAGTTTAATTTTTTATATTTATTTTTTTCAAAATCCAACGTTATTCATATATATCCCTACCATTTATCTCTGTTAGAAAAATCTAGTTAACCATAGATTAAATACTTAATCTTGGTTAGTTAGTGAGATAAATTTATTTTTTTATCTTTTCAGATATTTTTGTATTATTTTTTGAAGGGACATTTTAAAAAAGGCAAAACTATCATTTCACATATAATCTGTTAAAAATAAACAGTGAACTAACGATAATAAATCGCAGGAATATATATGAATAACGTTGGAATTTTGAAAGGATAAATATAAAAAGTTGAACTTTATAGAAATATATTTGATATTTGATATTCGATAGGTTTACAAGGAGCCGTGTGCAATTAACCCTTTAAAAAAATACAAAAAAATAATAATTCAAAAACAGAGATTTTCAGTTTTCCACCCATTTGGTTAAAAAAAAAAACTAAAAATTATTTTTTTTTTTCATATTTTATGAAACATTAGTGTCTTTTATTTTTTTCTCAAAAACAAAAATTTAATACTTTTTCGAGAAACTAAATTAAATGAACGAAAAATATTTTTCTGGTTAGAAAATTATTTTCTGAATTTTTTTTTTTCCAGGAAACCAAAGACCCTGCTATATACTACAAGAAAAGCGGTCTTTGGCGACGCTTTTAGAGTCACATAACGACGTGTAAAAGCGTCGTCAATGTGGTCGCCGACGCTTTAGAAAGCGTCGGGAAGTGGGTCGGTAAGTGCAGTGACGAGAGAAATATGGCGACGCTTAGAAAAGCGTCGGTAAATATGCCGTCGCGTTATTCCCGACACATGAAAGCGTCGTTATTTTCGTCGGTAATAACAATCTATTGTCGACGCATTAAAACATCGGCAAATGATCGTCGATTTACGACGCTATGAAGCGTCGCCTATTTTCCTTTTTCCCGACGCATGAAAGCGTCGCTATTTTGGTTGGTAATAGAAATTTATTGTCGACGCATTAAAGCGTCGGCAAATGATCATCGAAAAAAGTCATATAACGACGCTTTAATGCGTCGATTATTTTCATTTTGCCCGATGCATGAAAGCATCGTCATTTTGGTCGGTAATAGAAATGTATTGTCGACGCATTAATGCGTCAGCAAATGTATATATATATATATATATATATATATATATATATATATATATATATATATATATATATATATATATATATATATAATTTGCAATACAAACAAAAATTCAAGTAAGAACTAAAATTTATTTCTCATACACATTTATAATTAAAGAACTAATCACAATGACAACAATATAAATAAATAGTCAAAATATAAACTTCATTCCAAATGTATTTTGTTACTAAGTCAAAATAGTAACCATCTATTTGCATATAAAGTTAGTTCCAAAAGTATGATACTTCTAAGTTTTACAAAATTAAAACTAACAAAAAGTCAAAGTCATCTAAATCATCTATAGTGATGGTGATTCTCTTGTCTCAATGCCTAAGTTCCCGGATTGGCCGACAAGCCGATGCAATAGAGATTTTATTTCATTCATTTCCGATTCGTGTTTCTTTTGCATATCTTGCATTTGAGCTTGCAACTTTTGAACTTTCTCTTTCATTGGATCATGCCTTTCATTCTCTACATTCCTTAGTTGAATTCCAAAAACTTGTGTTGGTGTAGGGGCATGTTGAACAGCTTCACTAGAAGAAGAAATAAAAGATTCTCCGTGAAATACCTAGTCGGTATAACCTAATGAGAATCCCTTCCATACCAAATGTTCCCCCACAACTTCTGGAGTATGTGAGGAACAATTGCAACATTTTCGACAAGGACATACAATCTTTCCTCTGTTTGATGATTTTTCGGTAGCAAATCTAATAAAATTAGCAATACCATCTAAATAAGCCTTACTATTTCTCTGCTTATTAATCCAGCTTTTGTCCATTTGTTTAGACTGCCAATAAACAACTAATTACCATAAGAAAAAAAAATTATGAATTTACTATATATTCTTATATTTCACTCTATATATAAACTATTTTAATTAGTATTCTAATAAATACACAAGCATTTGATTTAGTTTTGCAGGCCAAAAAGAGAGAAAATAAAGAGCTGGTGTAGTAATTAATATGATTCACTCTAATAATACATATATAAAAAAAACACATCATAATTAATAATGAATAATATGTCACTATGCACAAATATATATAGCATTCATTTTGTACTAAAAAAAAATTAATAAGAATAACTTTTATTAGGCTAGAAACCAAAAAAAAGTATTCTACCAAAATGATCAGATACTTAATATTCCTACAATTAATTAACACCATAGATGATAACAAAATGAATGCTATTAATATGCAGAGTGATGTACTATAGAACACATTATGAAATGAATGTTATTAGAACGAAATGAACGCTAGGGTTAGGAGAATGTCAATATATCATAAAATCATACAGAGTGATGCAATATGCAGATTGATGTATATAATTAATAGCAGAACATCAAATATTTTATTTTTTTTAACAAATATATATAGCATTCATTTTGTTCTAAACACATCACGATAAATTAATTTTAATAGTAAAGCAAAAGCAAAATAATTAGGCAAATAAGATTTTTTTACAGGGCAAAATTCTAACCCATCACCCAATTTTAAAAAATAAATTGCGTCGAATTTCTTCAAAAGGGGCCCTCCGTGCATTATAGGTCATTTTGAAATATGTCACCCCAACTTCATTCTTTTTTATTGAGCCATTAAATTAATCTAATAAAATTTTTAATTTACTAAGTATGAAAACTCAACCTAGTCACCTCTAAATGTTTGACTTGGAGGATTATTAATTAGCATGCTTTTCTTTTTGTCATGTTCTTTTTATAGGAATATTAGCCTGAGAGGAGTTGCTGCTCAAGCAGCAGCACATAATATATATTATAAAATGACTTATGCTATTAAATAGTAGTTAGGTAGATTCTAAGACACAACCTGAATTAATAAGCCAGCTGAAAACATAAAACGTGTGGACCAAGACCTCCGTCGGCAAACTGCAAGAGGTGATAGGACTAACCTTCAAGTTGACGGTGGTTGTGGCGGTGGGGGGTGACAGGTGGCGGCGCCGACGAAGAGGCGAGGTGCGCGGGTTAAGGGCGACGCGCGTTGGGGGTGACGGCGGTGGGGGGTGACAGGTGGCGGCGGCGACGAATAGGCCTTGTGCGCGCGGGTGACGGGTGGCAGCGGCGGGTGCGCACGTTGGGGGCGACGGGTGGCAGGTGGCTGTGGCGGGTGCGCGTTGGGGGCGATGGGTGGCGGCGGCGACGAAGATGCCTTGCGCGCGCGTTGGGGAGGAGGGAGAGCTGCTGGGGGCGCGTTGGAGGCGACGGGTGGCGGCGGCGACGAGGTGCGCGCGTTGGTGGCGACGGGTGGCAGCGGCGACGAGGTGCGCGCGTTGGGGGCGACGGGTGGCAGGTGGCGGGTGCGCGCGTTGGGGGCGCGTTGGGGGCGACGGGTGGCGGCGGCGACGAGGTGCGGCGTTGGGGGCGACGAGGTTCGCGTGTTGGCGGCGGCGACGAGGGCGCAGGTGGCTGTGGCGGGTGCGCGTTGGGGGCGATGGGTGGCGGCGGCGACGAAGTCTGCTCCGCGCGCGTTGGGGAGGAGGGAGAGCTAGCTGCTGTGTTGTGTGGGAGATAAAAATGTAAAAAAAAAAAAAAAAAACCAGAGTGATGGGTGGGGAAAAAAGGCAAAGTGTGGGGGCTGTGGTGGGGGGAAAAGGAGTGGGGAAAGTAAAAAAGTATTTTTGGTGTTTCCCGCCACATTTATTTGCCGACGCAAAATTCAAGCGTCGGTAAATTTTTGACAGTAGAAGAAATTGTCGACGCTTTTTAAATGCGTCGTCGTAAAAGCGTCGGTATAGACCCCTTTTTTTGTAGTGAATTATATTTTCCTTCAAAGGAATTACAAGTACTTCCAAGAGCTTGAAAAAAAAAGTAATGAAACAATTATGGGCAACGAAGAAAATAAGCCCAAATTAATGAGAAACAGTAGATTTTTATGGAATGAGAAGAAGAAGTGTGTATTTATATATAGGCTAAATTACAGAAAACTCCTCTATAATATATCGCTTTTTCATTTTGTCCCTCTATTTTTCAAAAGTCTACATTTTGTCCCCTCGTAATTACAAAATTATTTTTAGAAGGTAACGCAATTAACAGAACATGCAAAATGACAATAATGCCCTCCTTCTAACACATCTTCTTCCTCCCTCAACGTGAAGGCAAGACGAAACCCTAGTTCTTTTCTCCACGTCGTCGCCGCCGTTGAAGCCAGAGCCGGAGGGGAGCAGATCCGGGTGGGCCTTCCCTGCTGCATCGCGCACATGGGCACCCGCATGCACGTGCCGCGCATGGGAGCCGCGCCGCCGCCCTGGGCACCCACATCATTTTCTTGAGCATTTTCTTATCGTTCGACAAAAAAACCTTAATTGATTAAATAATGAATTAATCAACCTGGAGCACGAGGTCGAGGAGGGAGGCGTAGAGGCGGCACTTGGGGGAGTAGAACTCAACCACCGTCGCCTTCTTCCTGCTCGCCAGTGCCGCCGCGAGGGCCCGGTGCTCCGCCTCCCCCTGCTCGAGGATCAGCCTGGCGTGCCCTGCGCCAGGAGCGACGGCCGTCGCTGCATGTTGCCGCGCCTAGCCGCGCAGGCCCGAGCGGCGACTGCGCCGACGATCGCCGGGGGCTCCTGATAACGGCGGCGGCGGTAGCACTCGACCTCGGAGCGATCAGAAGAAGAAGGGGTTGAAGGGTATTTTCGATATATTAATGATGAAATTGACGGCTCACTAACGGGGGAATGCTGACGGCGGGGGTGTAAATGCACAATTCCAGAATTACGAGGAGGCAAAATGTAGGCTTTTGAAAGACATAAGGGCAAAGTGAAAAAACGGTATATTATGAAAAGATTTCTGTAATTTAGCCTTATATATACCATCTTTCACAAAAATTATGTTGAGAGCAGCAGGACAAATTGATGATTATAATTATGAGAATTCAATTTTGTGAATGAATAAATAAAACTTCCTCCCTGATTGAACGTTTCTGAACTTTCACCCTTTCAAAAAAATACTTTTCCCAACATGTAGATAAAAAAAAAAACTACTTTTTCCTATATATATACAGAGGGGCTCATAGCTCAAAAAGAAAAAAAAATAAAAAAAAAACAAAAAAAAATCCCTTCCTCTACTCCTCCAAATGTTGCTTTTGATGATTTAGATTTTTTTTTTTTATTATTTTAATAATAAGTATCCATTAATTTTATTTATCGAACTAGGTTTAAATGTATTAGTTTTTAAAAATGATAAGTTATTAATCATTTTTATCAAACTAACATAATTTTTTGATTAAAATATAGAAAATTTATTGTAAAAATTCATCTTTTTTTACTTTTTACTCTAATTTTAAAAAATCTATATTTTATCTCTTTAAAAATTTAGAAAATATTTTTAGGGATTACAGCATAAGTGGAGAGATTAAAATGACCAAATTATTCTTACTAATTCCATAAAAAAAATAATAATATATTTACATAGGGTTAAATGCACCAATTTAAATTTTTGAGAAGGTAAAATGTAAATTTTTTAAAATCATAAAAAGTATAAAAAAAAATTGGTATTTACATGCAGATTTTTTATAATTTGGTTTAATTTTTTTATTTCTAAACTGCAAAAGATGTATAGTATTAGATCCTAAAAATATGTCTAATATTTTAAAAATAATGATGAATGATCTACATTTAAAAAGCAGTGATTCATTCATTGCATAATTATAATTTTATAAATAATTTTTTTAAAATTTATTTTTATTATTATAACATTTTTTATTTCTATTAATAAAAAAAATTGCTCTGAGAATAAACAAAAATTGAGTCTAGCTTGTTTATCTTGAAAGTGGACTTCAAATTAGAATTTTGAATAGCCTAGAGTTCAAATAAATTTATTTTTTATTTGTTTAAATAGTTGGAACTAAAGATTTTTTAATTTTATTAATTATTTGGCAGAAAAAAAAATAACGTAAAAATTAAAAATATAAAAAATAATTAATATTTTATGTTATTATTATTTTATTTTATTTTTCGTAATTGATTTTTATTTGGAATGAATAGAAATTAATTATATTATTTTGAAAAGTTTGAGTTTTAATTCAAGATAAGATAAGGGCGTATTTGATTCCTCATAAAAATTGCCCGAGAACTCTTTTTCAATTTTTGAAAATAATTTTTAAAATATTTAATTTGTCATAAAATAAATTTTTGGTAAAGAAATATTTACTGAATAACATATGGTTGTTCGTTTTCCATTACTTTTGTGCCAAAAGTAAGTAAAAAAAAAAGTTGCTTTTTCTCTCTCTCTCTCTCTCTCTCTCTCTCTCTCTCTCTCTCTCTCTCTCTCTCTCTCTCTCTATATCTATATATATATATATATATATATATATATATATATATATATATATATATATATATATATATTTACTATGTTTGTACAAACACAAAGCAATTGGTGCTTGTAAGTTTTTTACCGTTAAATCTACTACTTTAATTAATTTCATCACTTAGATCATTTTATTGCACCAACCATTCATTTAATTCAAGGGGTCCATCATCATCTTAACCGCACATTCTTTCATCAAAGGGTTAAAAATCTATAAACACCAATAATTTAGTACTTTTAAAAATATAAGAGCTCAATTATATATATATATATATATATATATATAGAGCAATGCTACATGTACACCCCGAAGGGGTGTACATCTTACATCTCCACCTCTTTAATGGTGGCGATGTTTTTTACGGGTCACATCAAGTGACCCCTCATCACACCCCCACCCTTAGATGGGTGGGGGTGTGAGATGTACACCCCTTACGGGTGTACAAGTAGCATTTTCCATATATATATATATATATATATATATATATATATATATATATATATATATATATATATATATATATATATATATATATATATATATATATCCAAGTGCAGTGTAATTTTTTACCATTAGATTTGTATTGAGATTTGTGTTATTGTAAAGTCAATTAAAGAGAAAAAAAGAAAATACAATAGTACGGATCTCAATACAAATCAAATGTTAAAAAATTTACAAGCATAGTTTCGTATGTATTTTTGAAAGTATATAAGCTCTACTATATATATATATATATATATATATATATATATAGTTAGGCTGGAATACTATTAATAGTACCAAGTCATTGTTACTATTTAGTTTTTAATCCTTGAATTACAAGATGTGTGGTTGAGATGATACTGGGCCTTTGGGTTAGTAGGTATATATATATATATATATATATATATATATATATATATATATATATATATATATATATATATATATATATATATATATATATATATATATATATATATATGTATGTATATAGGTGAGCTAGCTAGAATGCTATTAGTAACAAATCGGCTCGGTTGCCATCCACATCCATTTATTTTCGATGATGAAGCTTTTAAATCGATGATCAACACCGTTAAACATGATCTAAAATATTAGAAGCATTTAGAAATTAAATTTCAAATCTTTTCGACATTATTTACCTTCTGATCAAAATATTACAAAATTTATAATTTTAATAGTAAATATAAGTCTTCGCTCTTTTAACGGTGTAAAGAGATTTAAATTAATTGAATTTTTATTAGAAAATTTTTAAAACTATTTAAAATAAGATCTATACCCTTGATCTGACTACATGACTCCTATCATCACTTTTTGAATGGTATTTATTTTCAACCGTTTATTTTTTTTTATCCAGTTGATAGATCAGAAAATATGTGACAACCCAACTTTTCAGGGGGTCACCTATGCTAGAGTTACCTGGCTATAGCATTTTTGGTGACAGTAAGGTCCAAGAGGTTAAAAAAATTAAGCGTGCTAGAGTTAGAGTAGTTCTAAGATGGGTGATCTCCTGGGAAGTTGGGGCGTTATAGTTGGTATCAGAGCTATTTACCAGTTGAAAATGTGAGATGAGTCTCGACTGAGGCAGGATTTTATAGCGAGTAAAGCGTGACTCCCTGACTGATACTTGTGAGTATGCTTGAGTCTGACGTAGACGTCAGGGCTTAAAGGGAGAAAAAATATAACACCCCGAGAATTTGGATTAGTTATATATATAAATGATATAATAGGACTAAATTTTTAACATGACTATAGCATTTTGGGTGGTATAGTAAGATCCAAGAATTAAGAGAGTTAAGTGTGCTCTAGACTAGAGAAGTTCTTGGATAGGTGACCGCCTGAAAAGTTGAGGCGTCAGAGTCCCACATTTAAAATTATAATTTTAAATGTCAAAATTATAATTTTGCATCTGCATGGGGTTTAAAAGTTTAGACCTGAAAATATTTTAGGTCTATTTGTATATATCTATCTAAACTAAGCCAAATATTTTATAATTTTAAATCAAAATTAATTTTGTAAAAAATATTTTTTCAGAATCTAGGTCATACAACAACAAATAATTAGAGAAAAAATAGAAAAATTTAATAAAATATATTTTTACAAAATCTTAAACAAATATATAAAGACGAGAATTATTTTACATTAAATTAACAATAAATTAATTCAAATTTACAACCAATCTAAACTTTTAAATAATTTTTAAAAAAATATTAACTAGATATATTTTTACAAATTTTTACTATTTCAGTAATTTATAATGATTTTACTATTTTAGTAATACCTTTTATAATTACCCAGCTGGATGTTAATAATTTAATTTTTTTTTAATATAAAATATTAAGAATTATTCGAATTTTATAAATTTTAAACCTAAACCCTAATTCATGATAATCTAGTATTTGTATTACCTAAAAATCTCCAATAATTTTACTATTTTATTCATACTTTCTACACCAGTCCAACTTAATTTAATACTTTTCATAAAGTGCAAATCAAATGAAAAAAATTAATGTCTTTTGTATACTTCATTAAATTTTATTTTTCACTTCATGATGAGGAATAGATAAATGTTCATCCTAGAATGAATTAGGTGAAGAAGAATGTACATTTTAAATGAAATGTACATGTAGCTAGGGGTATTAACGAGCCGAACACGAGCGAGCTGGAATCGGCTCGTGTTCGAACACGAGCTGGTTCGTTTAAATATTGAGCTGAAAAATTCGGCTCGTGTTCGACTCGTTTATTAACGAGCCGAACACGAGCTAGCTCGCGAACAACAAGTTTGATTTTCATTCCCACTATTAAGTATAAAATTCAAAAAAATTAAAATTTTAATCTAATAATTAAAATTTATAAAAGAATTAATGGCCTAAAATCTAAATAGTAATATATATATATATATATATATATATATATATATATATATATATATATATATATATATATATATATATATATATATATATATATATATATTCGAGCGGTTATCGAGCCGAACACGAGCGAGCTGACCTCAGCTCGTGTTCGGCTCGTTTATTAAACGAGCTGAAAAATTCGGCTCGTGTTCGGCTCGTTTACTAAATGAACGATTCGATCTCGAGCTCATTTCGAGCCGAACACGAGCTGATTTGTGAACAGCGAGCTGGATTGTCATTCCTAGCTTTAGGGTAGCTAAAAAAGAGAACCAAGTTGAGTCATTCGACGCAGTTGAGCCCTAGACTCCATAGTTAATTAATTCGCGAATTATTCGCGAATTATTTGCGAATTATTGAGAATCCGAATTAAACGTGCCGTTTTCGACTTTTTCCAAAAATTCGGAATAATTCGTGAATTTTTGAATCAAAAAGTATTATTCGTGAATTATTCACGAATTACTAATTTTTGAGTAAAAAAATCGTTCTTTTTTAAAGCATAGTTAGTTAATTTGCGAATTATTAAGAATCCGAATTAAAATTATTTGTCGGGAATAATTTTAAATTATATATTTTTTTTATTTTAAATAAATATTTTATTTATTTCTAAAATAAATTGATTAAATTATTTTAAAAAATTATAATTATTTATACTAATAGTATAAATTTTTTAATTTTTTTAATTTAATAGCCAAATTTTTAATCTCGAATTTTTAATTAGTGAACGTATTATTTTCATATAAATTACGTATTGAAATAATTAACGTTTCTGTATAAATTACGTATTCGAATAATTGACGAGCTCCTTTTTTTTTTTAGCCGAATTTTTCAATAAATTTTAAAATTATAATACTAATTTTATCCGTATTAAATTTATACCAAATTTTTGACGAATCCGAATTCCGTTCCCGTCGGCCGAACATATTTGCAGGACTGACAGAGAGAATAACGGAAGTAGGAGGGAGAGGTAGGGAGGTCCATGGGAAGTGGGAAGAGAGGCGACTACATGGGCGAGGATGACAGGATGGCGCAGTTCGCGCAGATCCCCACCAGCTTCGGCCACGAGCTCCGGGCTTGCCTCCGGTGCCGTCTCGTCAAGACTTACGATCAGGTCTGTAATCTCTCCCCCTCTCTTTGTCTTCCTCTTTCTGTAGTTTGGAGAGCTAGGGTTTTGATAAATCCAGCACTGTTGCTTTCTATCGGGGAGCCGTTCCTTTGACAGAGCTAGGGTTTTAGAGTTTCTTCAAGAGAGAGAATAGATATTAATTATTGCCTTCGCCCAGTGTTCTATTCTCATGCATGTGAAATGTCTTAAAATTAAGATTTATTCTGAGGTTGCAGTTTATAACATCTGCAGGACTTTGGTATATTGAAAAAAAAAAAGAATCAGAGCTTTTTTTTTTTCTTTTTTTTTTCTTCGTTCATTTGAACAATGAATTTGACTACCAAATTCATTGTTCAAATGAATGAAAAAAAAAAAAAAAAAAAAAAAAAAAAAAAACCTTGGCTACAACCTGAGAATCAGAGCTTTTCAAAACCTAAAACCTTGGCATGTGTTCTGATGTTTGCAATCTATATATATAAAAAAAATCACGAGTTTTGAAAACCTAGCACCCGGTGTATGGATCCTCATGCACTGCACTCAATATTTGATGATTAATGTCTTAGTCAAAAGTCTCTCTCTATATGTATATATAAAAAGGAAAATCTCAAGTTTTGAGAACCTATAACCTAGTCATCAAATAGTCCAAGAAATCAACGGTACACAAGGGACATTGTTCGATTCGTAATAAGTTCGTGTTCAATACCCATGATTTTTTATATGTAGCCCTTTGAATGTTATAAAACACATCGAATGAATTAACTTCTGATTTTAAGACCTTTATGATAGTGTATGGATAGAAACTGAATTATAGGTGCCTTGGACCTAGTTTCGATATCTAGGTTAGGATCGTCCTTTGGAAATGGATCGGTCTCTGGCTTGACCCTCGAATGCGCCACGTTCATATCAAGCGATTCGGTCGAGGAGAGGTCGGCTCGGCTCGGCTCAACCGGATTCTATTTCACTTAGCAAGCAAAAGCCGAAAGAGTGGACTCGGCTTATCGAAGACTCGGCTGAATGAGCCGAATCTTTTTTATTGAGAAACATGAAGCTTGGGTTACAAGTTAAACTACTTCTACGAAAAAGCTGTTAGTGCAGGAAAAGGAAGGCTACAAGTTAGACTACTCATAGAGAAGGCTGTAAATTGTAAGAAATTGTAAAAGGTGGTCTTGTTTTGAGTGTGTAAGGCCTTTATTACGGACTTCAAAAATACTATTTATAGCATTCTCCTGTCGACCTGCGTTGTTGGTTGGTTCACGTAGTGAGAAAGTGCTTCAGCCACAATCGTGAAAATCACGCCCCACGTTCCAACTGTTCCCGCCTAGAGACTCTTCATCCTTAGATGCTTTTCTTCCGGCTCTTGGTGTACTGTATGTCTTTATTTCCTTCGCTCTTGCCTGGGCCGGGTCGTCTACCCCATGGCATTTTTTTTTTTTTTTGCACCAACAGACAGTTTTTTAGGAATACGATGCATGACCCACTAGGTGCATGCAATAATTTCTTGAGAACTGATATTATGTGTTTCTGTAGGAGTAGAGGTATTCCTAGATATTGGGCATCATTTTTTTGCTAAATTGTATTGCTGTAGCCATTTTAGGCCGTTAAAGATGCCTTGAATTTGGATGTAGATTTGCTTAATGTCGATGTTTTACTTGGAGGTTTTAATTGCTGTTGCTTTTGTAATTTTATTCCTTTGTTTCTCCTCCAGTTGTTTCTGTTATGTTTGCTTGATTTGGTATTTTATAAATTTTATCTATTACATTTATGATGCAGTTTAGGGAATCGGGTTGCGAGAACTGCCCCTTCTTAGAGATGGATAAAGAGCACGACAATGTTGTGAATTGCACCACTCCCAATTTTACCGGGTGGGTCTTCTTAAATTTTATGCTTCAATATCTTTAGCATTAACCTTAGGGTCATAATCGTGCTATATAGTACCCATAACTGCTTGGGAATCAGAACAAATCGCTTTGCTTTTCAGTGGACTATTAATTAAGATGTAATTATAATTCGATTCATTGGGTTATTATGACATTCGTAATGTCAACTCCTTAGGAGAAAGACAATAAATTTGGGCTGCAAATCTGTGACGAAAGTTTTGTAAGTACGAAGGACTTAATGAAGATAGAGTTAGGCACATCATACACACAGATTCTAAAAATCTTTTGGCTAGCAGCTATTTCCATTAAAACTAGCCAGCTAAATTAAACCATATAGATAGGGCTGTGATTCTTCATGCCCAATAAAGAAGTTTTATGTGTGTCGATTTTTATAGTTCAGAAAAGGCAGTGAGAGATTGATTTTTGGTTATCAAAATTATGGCCAAGTGAGGTTTCTCATGTATATTCTTATTGTTGTTTGTGCTATCATTGCACAGGAAAGCATGAAAGCATGAGAACCCTTGTATATGTAATAGGTGAAATACTAAGATAATTAATGTAAGATTTTCTTTATGACACATCGTGTTAGAAAATTCTACCAAGAGAAAGAATTAGCACAAGTTGAAATGTTGGGACGAGCATTAAAAGTTGAATCTATTCTTTTTGCAGTATAATTTCGGTAATGGATCCGAGCAGGAGTTGGGCTGCTCGGTGGCTGCGAATTGGTAAGTGTGACTTCTATTCCTTGGCAGTTTTACTTTGAAGACTTTGAGATGTTTATAATACTCAGCGATAGAATCCGTATGTGTACGTTACATGCTCGGGATCTTTCGTTGCAGTGTATGTGAATACTATCTATAGGCTTAATTAAATAGTTATGTTTAAGAACTTGTTCATTATCATTCTAGAAATTTCAGTTACTATCCAAATTGAAACTCATGTGATTCGCAAGTATTGAAGGGATCACTGCATAACCATAAAACTTTTATACTTGTTGATAGGGATGAAACTGGTCTAATTAACTAGAGACCGTTAACCAACTTTTTCTAAACTGGCTTTAATTAGTTTTGGGAGAGACCTTAATGCGTCCTTGAATCAGCTCTCTAGAATCTGTTTGTATACCCTTCAAGCCAGTTTGGAGAACCAGATAAGTGGTGTCCAATGTGGACCAAAATGATTTTTTGTATGCTTTAAGTCCTTTGTGGTAGACGTTACAAAGTAGATTGCACAAATCTGTAATCTTCCTTTCCTTGATTCCAAGGCTTCTCAACCATATTATCAGAGACACATGACATATGCATTAAATGAAGTATTTTCTATGTATGATGATAATAGTCATAAATAGAGAACAATGATCAAAAAGAACTCAAAGAATAGAAAAACTGTATATTTCCAATGTTCTTTTGGCATTCAGCCACTAGTCCGGTCTTTCAAAGTATAGAGACTATCATCTAAATCTGCACTAAAAGCATTAAATTTTTTTTATAAAATTGCCTCCTCAGATCAATAGCAGAGAATAGAACTTGGAAGGAGAAGGCCTACAAATGTGAAAGCAATCATATTTTATTCTCTGGACTTGCTGTTATCGACTCTTGATTTTTAATCTACTAAAACTTCAAGTACAATCCAGTGTAAGCCATATGTTATCTACTAATCAATTTTTTCTTCATGTAAAGCCGAGAAGGCATAAGCAGAATTTAGAGAATCGCCAACTAAATCCAAATGTCGGGGGGTTGGGGGTGCGGGGCGTTTGTTGTGTGGAATCCAATCTTTTATCTTCAATGAGCAAAATTTTGAATTCTCAATGATTTACACCTAATAGCTGAAAACCTCAACTATTTACTTCTAGTAGTGAAATCTAGCCTATAACTATAAATCAAATTTCATCTGCATTCTGTGCTGTATTTATGCTTAGTTAGATTAAGCTAGTCAATCAATTTCATAGAGTTTTAAGAAAATGAAGGGAAGGAGATTCCGGGAGGCATCTCCCTCCAACTAGCAGCTCATCATTTGTCCAGCTGTCCAGGTTATAGAACTCTTTGCTACCATAGAGTAATTAGAGTGAATTTTGTGATATTTGTGCTGGATCTGAATTAGATTTGTGATATACTGCAAAAAAAAAAAAATAATGTTGCCGTATATTTGTAGATTACATCCTATAAAGGTCAAATCTTTCGATACCATGCTTTTCAGTTATACTCATTACTGACCATACCGAAGTACATTCTGGTGGAAAAAAGAGTTCAATATTGGTAAAAATTGAGGAAAGCAAATCTAAGACGAAATTGAATCTTTTTTTACTTCGTTTATCATGTACAGGGAGGTTTATTCCTGGGTGCTACACACTTGCTGTCTCTGAGGAACTTCCTGAAGAATATCAGGTACGCTTTTTCATCATAATTGTTCTCCCTCAGTAATCAATGCCTTTTCATGCATCTCTAGAAAGTAATAACAATATATACTCTGCTATAATTTCAGACGGTTTGTGCTGACAACAATGTGCAATATGTTCCTCCCAAGCGCTCCTAAATGGTGTAGAAGGGGATTGTTATCTCCTGCGGTTAGTTGTTTCTGGCGATTACTGTTTTGTTTGCTTACTAAACTTGTTACCAGCAAATTGTCTCTTCTCCCAATTGCGGAATTTAGCTGTATCTACCTGAACTGCAACCTGGAGTGACATTATCTTAAATATTCAAGAAAGAAAACTTTGTTTGCTGATCATGGAATAGTGCTTAATGTTTTGAATAGGTGCAAAAAAGATGGCCTAACCATAATTTTCGTTTATGACCGGATTAATTTGGTAATACATGTATGTTTCTTCTACTTGTCCAAGAGCATATTTATTGGAACTGAAAAGCATAATTTGTTTGTTGTGATTAACTTATGCGTTCGTGTCTCTTCTTTTTCTCGGTGTCTCTTTGTTTCTTTTGGGTGACACTTTTGATCAAGTGAATGGCAACTTAATTTTAGAGCTGGTTTGGTTTGTAGTATTGTAATTTCGTTGTCACAAGTATAGAATCTTAATTATCGTAGTTTTGAAAATGTTAGAACACAAAATGCTATTAGAGTATTTACGATAATACCGCCAAAAGAGGTGCTTACTGTGAAAAGAACCTGAGCATGTTTATTAGGAAGGCAATGCAAGATCTGTTTTCTAAAGTTGTGTGTGTTTTTGTTTTCTTTTTCTAATCTTAGAGCTTCATTGCATGTATATGGGACTGCATTTAGAATCTGTCCAAAATGACAATTTTAATATGTGGGCTTTGCTATTTTGTGTAGTTTGACACTGCAAATGAAGGCATTAGATAATGAAGATGGTGTCTTTATTTTTTTCTGGTGTCGTGAAAAGCAAAAAAAAAAAAAGAAAAAAAAAGAAAAAAAAAAGAAAAAAAAAAAAAAAAAAAGAAAAAAAAAGCCTTCTTGGCGACAGCTACAAAAAGTAGGCTTTATGCTTACATCGGAGTCGTCACCCATTTTAGAACTACTCTAGTTTCGGCACGCTTAACTCTATTAAGCTTTTGAGTCTTGCTACCATTCAAAATACTATAGCCTGATTAAAAAATTTAGTCCTATTATATTATTTATATATAGGACTAATGCACATTTTGGGGGTCTTCTTTTAAGTCCTGACGTACTCGCCAGGTTCATAGACACTCACAAGCACCAGGCCATGGAGATTCGTCTCGCTAGTCTTAGCGAACCTTGTGGGGAGCTACATTCCATCCACAATGGTCATTAGCCGGGGAGTCTCGCTCTACCCGCTATATAATCCTGGTTCAGTCGAGACTCATCTTATATTTCCGGCTGGTGAATGACTCTGATACTAACTGTGACACCCCACTTCCCAGAGGGTCATCCATCCTAGAACTATTCTAGCTTCAGCACGCTTAACTCTCTTAATCTCTTGGGCCTTACTATCATCCAAAATGCTATAGCCGGTTTAAGAGACTTAGTCCTATTATATCATTTATATATAGAACTATAATGCCACATTCTAAGACCATCTCTGTATTTTATAGTTGTCAAGTTCATCTTTGATCCTCTATGTGAGGATTTTTATGTTAATGGTGTTCCAGTAAATAAAGTTTTGTTAATTTCTTATCATCCCTTCGTGTGTGCATGCTTCATTGGCCAACGACACAAGTTGTGAATTAGTTGTTACCACTCAAAATTCTCTGAGATATGCGAGTAATCCTGCTAGGTAAAATCATTGCCTCTTTTTTTTTTTTTTTTTTTTTTTTTTTTTTTTTTTTTTTTTTTTTTTTTTCTTTTGTATTGCAAGCTTGAAATAGATTCAGCAACCTTGCTATCTTGTTGTTTAATTTATTTTTTTAATACTTTTCTATTTTCTTTTAGATTCCTATCTATAGCAGTAAAGAAATTGATGCCAAGCAATTCATATTAATGAGTGAGAAGATGTTAAACAAGATGCTGAATTTTTTTTTTTTTCATGCAATGGGTAATATTGGGTTTGTTTATATTCTCCTTGTTTTATTTTTTTACTTATATATTTTGTGAATTGTATTTGATATTTTGATACCGGGCAATGATGCAATTATAAATGGTATGACTAGGGGTGACAATCTAGCTCGCTGTTCGCGAGTAAGTTCGTGTTCGGCTCGAAATAAGTTCGAGATCGAATTGCTCATTTAGTAAACGATGAGTCGAATTTTTTAGCTAGTTTAATAAACAAGTCAACTCGCTCGTGTCGAATATATATATATATATATATATATATATATATATATATATATATATATATATATATATATATATATATATATATATATATATATATATTAATTATAATTATATATATAATATAGTTTTTTATTATTTAATTTTTATCCTAATTTAAATATAAAATTCAAATTCGTTATAAAAAGATCAAATTATAAAAAAATTTATTTATTTATGCTGAGCTAGAATGTTTTTAAAAATATTAAAAAAAATTAATTATTAGAATTGACTTTTTGGTCATTAGATGAAAAGTCAGTAATAATGATTATTTGTGAATATTTGTGAATCATTGTGCGTAATTTAAAAAATTATTTGAATTAATTTAATGGTTAAAAATATTATAGTGTTAGTACTTCCAAAAGTATATTGGTCCAACTATATATATATATATATATATATATATATATATATATATATATATATATATATATATATATATATATATATATATACACACGAAAAATACTTTTATAAATTTTACTATTTAAATTTTAGACTAATCTAATATTATAAATTTTACTATCTCTCACCACCCCCACATGAAAAAAAAACATTTGTGATGAGTGGATCAACTCCGGCGCAGTCCGACCATATAGAGAGAGAGAAAAAAAAGAAAAAAAAAGAAAAAAAAAAAGAAAGTGAGAGAATATCTTGGAGATTTGTCAGATTCGATCATAGTTTTGGGAGAGAGAAGGGTGAGAGAACGGTTTTAAAGAATTGGAAAAAACTCTGAAATATTAAGTGAGAATTATATTAGGATAAAAGAGAATAATACTATTTGTTCAGAAATAATTTAGGTATTTTTGATAAAAATTTAAAGTGAAAATACTGATTTTGTGAGAATCAGTTTTAGAGAAGCAGCTTTTTTTTTTCTGCTTCTGATTCTGAAGCTTTGAAAATCAGATTCTGAAAAGTAGAATTAGATTTTTCAATACTAGTTATCAAACACTCTACTGAGCCCCAAATTACTTTTTTTTTTTTTTTTTTTTTTTTTTTTTTTTTTTTTTTTTTTTTTAACAAAAAGCTCCTCATTCTCTCGTTTCCCACATTCTCCACTAAAATTGCTGTTGGTAAAACTTATCTGATGGCATATGCAGACTCAAATAGAACTCAATTTGCTCCCTCTGTTACATTCAATGATAAATTTATACAAACTACTTATAAAATTATAATCATTATTTTAAATTTTAATAAACAAAATTGCTCTAAAGTTTGCGAAGATTCAACTTGTGCTGTTGTAAGTAAAATCAGAGAGTACAGTAACAATCTCTTACATATCTTTGCTGAATCTCCAAATGTATCATCCAGCAAATAACCAAGCGAATTTTGAAAATGATTTGACATAGAGATCAATGTAAAATCAGGTTTCATCATGAAAGGACATGTTAAATAGACTCTTTAATTCTCCGCGCGACAAATTAACATCTAATGAAACCTTGTAAATCACCGACAATTGAGGATGGATCAGTCTAGCATATAGGCCAAACAAGATTACAGTTCTATCAGAGAAGCAAAGGATGACTAGAACATGCACGAAACGAAAACACGAAGCGAAGGATCGACGCAGAACTCGAAGATGAGCTGCAATTACGCTGCAGCACGGCATTTCCGTATCAGAACTCGCATTATCCCATCAGAGACAAGCTGAAAGATGCACTTATCTCCCTCTTCTAACTTGTTCGCTGCAGAAAACTCCTTCCACCCGGACAAGAATCGGCTGTCGTTTACGCCGTGCCACAATTTCACAGGCCATGATCTCCTCTTCGGATCTTCGAGCACTATGTCCTCCTTCCTCATCAGCCTGTTCGACACGCAAAACTTCCTGGGCACACTCTACAACATCAAGTAGTTTTGCACCATTAAGGTGATGAATCAAACTTACAAACTAAATTATAAACTTAAACAGCTAATGAACTGACCATGTGACTGCAAGAAAAGTTGTAAGGTCTAATTATCTTCTCGAAACGAGTCAGAGTTTTCGCACGGTTTTTCTTCGTCGCGGATTTATCTTCTGCTAGAAAACCTGGCGGAGGCCGCAGCAGCTGTTCTTCGACACTGCATTGCTTCGAGCATTCCTTCAAATTCTGCGCTGCCAATTTCCCTCTCTTTCTGCAACTTGTCGACAGAGTCTGCAGATCATCTGAGTTACAGTACTCAAAAAGTGAATACACCACCTGATATGAGAAGATTAACTACTTGGAATCAGTCCTTACCGTCGCAAACATCTTCGATGATTTCATCTTTGACGCCGAATGATCTTTTTTCTGGAACCGCAACTGCTTTATGTGTGATTTTATCATACTGTTTGTGGCATCCGCTTGCGTCGAACACCTTCACCTTGAAGACCATGTTTCCTTCGTAGCGAAACAAAAGGAAGCAGCCCGCGATTAAATCGTGTGCTTGTGCGAACTCTCGCCAACCGCGGCCGAAGAACACATTATCATCTCCATCTTTCTTGAGAGCAATGTGCCAGAATTTGCCGAGGGGACTAAACAGAGTTGCAGTTTCATTATGCTGATGCATGAGAACCTGGGCAATTGCATCAGGAATCGGCTGCAATAAGATGAATATGGTGATACAGTTTAGTAACCATTCGAAACGTAATTCGAACGCGAAAATTAGCTCTCTGGTTTAAATTTGATCCATATACTTGTGCTTCTTCTTTTGTATGAAAATCATAGATCCAAGTTACTGAATTTTCAGATTTGATGATATACATACTAACTTTGAAACATCAGAAGAACAACTGCACTTGCAGGATTCATTAACATGGAAACATACATTAGTGGGTGTCATTTGAAATACTTTGTGAAAATTTGGAATGTGCCAAGAACAATTATGTCTCAAGTTACCAATGCCCTCTAATTTTTTTTATGAGCCATATGATTAAGGGGAGAAAAAAAAACAAAAAAAAACATATGAAAAGTACACAATGGAATGACATGAGCAAATAAATTCAATTGAAAATCATGGAATTGCAAATATAAATTACAATACCAGCTTTTCCAAGAACTCTGGTTGAAGCACTTTTACAAACTGTGGCTTATTATGGGAACCCATGCATGAACACCTCTTATGAATTTTTTGTGGGAACATATATATATATATATATATATCACAAAGAGAAGTCCTAAACTTATGATAATGCTGCAAGGCATTTCACATGTGAAAGCACAATTATTGTCCTTTTACTGGAACTCTGTGGCACTGCTTTACCAGATGGAGAGGGAAAGAGGGTAAATTACATGTTTAGTCCTCAAACTATGATATGTTTCACACTATGTGTTAGGATTTGATTAGATTTGTAATTGAATCCTAGTTGGATTAAGATTAATATTTAAATCTTAAAGAGATAAGTTTGTTAAGATTTAAATATTAATTAGAATACAAATCTATTTAGACTAGGATTTGGATAGCTTTTGATGTAAGCTATAAATATAGCATATGTGTTATTATTTCAAGGTGGTGTTAAGGAGATACACCCACGGTGGTGTTAAGGAGATACACCCACGGGGGTGTTAAGAGGATATACCCACGATGGTGGTAATATCCATGGAGGTGGTGGGGGCTAGGATTTAGCCACACCCATATAGTGGTATCCACATCAAGATGGTGGTAACACCCATGGAGGTGGTGGGGGTTAGGATTTAGCCACACCCATATAGTCTTCTAGGTTTATAGAAGACGAGAAAAGGGAGTCTTCTAGGTTTATAGAAGACGAGAGAAGGGTGAGAGAGATTCAGGAGGAGGGCGCGGGTTGAAGCTACTCTATTGCATAAGAGAAGTCTGTACAATCGGTGTAATTCTTTTCTTGGTTAATGAATCTTATTTCACCCGCATATTTTTGTTTTGGTTTTTCTTCTCCTGGGTGGTTGTGCTAATTCCAGTTATATTAAGAGGACGGGTTTATAGTAAAAATCCGATTTGACGTTTCCGCTGCGGAATCCCAACTTTAGGCGGTACCAAAGCGGATTGCGATATCGAAGCGGGTTGCGGATTCAGAGAATCTGGTATCGGGGCGAGTACCGGATTTTTCCAACACTATGGTCCTTAAATTTTTATTTTGCTAGTTATTTAGTCCTCAATTCTTGTGAATAATGAATAATAATTTACTTAAAAATAAAATTAGATTAATTAATAATTTAATAACTAATATAGTTATTAAGTTTTTTTTTTTTTTTAACTAAACTAAGTGTAGAAATTCAAATAAAAAAAATTAAAAGTTAAATACTCGAATAGAAAAGAAGTTAAAGAGATCTGATTTTAAAATTGGTAATGGTAAGACTACTATGTAAGATTTTTTATTTTTTATTTTTAATATTTAAAAATTTATATTTTATTTTTCAAAAATATTAAGTTGATATATTTAGCCCTCCTTATTTGTATTCTGTAATTATTCCGTTAATTTTTTTATAATTTATAGAAAAAAATATTACTAAAAATATATTAAAAATTTATTATTTTTTTATAATTGGCACTCGCACTGTAATCTTTTAAAAATATTTTTAAAATTTTAATAAAACAAAATATAAATTTTTGAAAGTTACAAAAAAAAGTGCATATTTACAAGAAGATTTTATGCAATGAGTAGGGCTTATATACTTTTAAAAGCACAAGCAAAATATATTTATAAATTTTTTATTATTGAATTTGTATTGAGATTTGTTCTATTTATTTTTTCTTTCTCTTTTTTTAGTTGACTTTACAATAGCACAAATCTTAATGCGAATTCACTGATAAAAAATTCATAAATATAGTTGGACTTGTATTTTTGAAAGTATATAAGCTCTACTCTTATGTAATTTAGCATTATAAGAATAATATTTAATATATTTTTTAAAATTTTAAAAATATTTTATTTATTTTGGATGACCAAAATATACTTGTTGAGTTTAAAAAATTGATTCAAATATTTCTCCTTTTTTTTTCTAGAATTTACTAATGAGATTAATTTTTAGTAATATTTTAATTTTGAATAATAAGAATTATATTATGCCAACACAACAATAATGGACAACAATAGCAATAAGGACCCCCCCACTGTAGTACCTATAAATAAAGGGTAAATGTTTTTTTGGTAAAAATAAAGGACCCACTGTACCCACTCAAGTACAGGTAGAATATTTTTTTGGTAAAAATGTATGGAGACCCCTCAACTAGAAGAGTGTAGAAGGTTGACCAGTCAGAAATTGTCTGACTGTATCCGGAAAATGTCCTCCCATTCAGTGTTCACGTGAAAAGCAACATGCAGCTGCGTTTGGTTTGAATATAAATAAAAATTAATTATTTTAGAAATAAATATAATTTTAGATATAAATAAGAATTATAGTAATTTTGTATTTGGTTGAATATAAAAGTTGTACCGAAATAAGAAACATTGTGTTTGGCAAATTAAAGAGAAATAACAATAATAGAGGGAATTAAAATTTATAAAATAAAATAAAAAATTTTTAAATTTTATAAATTTAAATATCTTATAATTTAAAAAATTTTAATTAAAAAAATAATAATAATAAGCAACAGGTGGAACAGCTGTTCCACCTGTGGGGGTGGAACAACTGTTCCACCCTTATACCGGAATAACCTAGTATGTGGGGAATATTGGAAAAATTTATCTTTTCAAATTAATTCTTTTAAATAATTTAAACTTAATTTAAACTCAAAATACTATAAAACAAAGTTTAGACTGTGAATGTTGAGGCGTGCGTGAGCACTGTCCTAGAAGCGAGATTGTCCCTCCACGTGCGAGGCTCCGGCAATCACCCCTAACGATACAACGACCACTGTTCACCCCGTCGGCAACGACTCCGGAATGGTGCGTAGCGAACCCAACGTCTTTCAGAAATCCAGCAAAATAAAAACTCAAAGAGCAAAAATGTAAAACTTAGATTTTCTGTAAATTTTAAGGAGAGGAAAAATACTGTAGCTCAGGTAATTACCAAGCTTCCTCATGATCTTCTTTTAAAGAGCCCAAAACTCATCAGGAGACAAGCTCCAACGGGTGCTTTCTCGGGCAGCCCACAAAGACCCTTTCCACAAAGGCCCTTTCCAAGGACCCTTTCCAAGGAAGGTCTTTAGGTAGCCCGAAAAACAAGTTCCCAAGGTGCTTTCTTGGGCAGCCCACAAAGGCCCTTTCCAAGGAAGGCCTTTCGGTAGCCCGAGAAACAAGTTCCCAAGGTAGGCTTTAATCTAAAAAGAAAAGTCAAAATAAAAATATACCAAGTCAACATCACACGCGACCCGGCCTAGCTCATGCTGTGCACAAGTTAAGGAGAAGGCTTACTCTCACTTTCGCTTAATTAATATAAGTACAAAAGAGGGAGTAAATAAACCCACTCTACATGTGATGAGTTTTCGATGTGGGACTAAACATCACATGTAGAGGGGAAATGGATTTGGGCTCTCAGGTAAAGCCCATTTATATTGGGCCGCCCAGAAAAGCCCACAGAAAAGCCCAAAGGCCAAAATAAAAGTTTAAAATCACCAAATCCAAATAAAACCCAACAGGGAACAGCTATTCTCCCACACTTAAATGCTGTTTGAGTATAAAAAAGGGGATAACCTCCTTATCCCCCTCTTATACCGGTTGTCAAACGCAACCCTAGAGTATTTCTTTCTTTTCTTCTATTTTAGGCTTAGTTTCATACTTCCATTGTCTTAGATTAGAATTGGCCTAGACCCTGCTCAATTCCCGAATAAGAAAAAGGAAAATACTTGATGTATACCCAAAAAGGGTGTACATTTTATACTACATCTATTTTAGAATAGAATGAATTTCATCCATCACTTCGAAGTGATGGATGGAGAAGCTCCCACCCTTGAAAGGATAAAATGTAAGATCTACATCCAAAAATAAGTGTAGAGATAACATTGGTCTAAGAAAAAATTAGTTGTACCGGAGATAAGTATAACTATAAAAATTAGCTGGAACTATTATAAAAATATGTTTGGTATGATAATAAAAAATAAGAGGAATAGAGAATAATAATGGTATAAAATGACGAAATTACTCTTAATCATACTAATTTTTTATAACAAATAAAAATTTTACTAGTATGATTTTAAATATTTAATTTAAGATATTTATTTTAAAAAAATTATTAAAATTTATATTTTACTGTATATAAAAAAATTATTAAAAAATTTCAAATTTTTAAAATTTATAAATTTAAATATTTTAAAATTTAATATTTTTAATTTTTTTTAAAAATAAAAATAAAAAAAAAAAGAAAGCAAGTGGAGACAAGGTTGAAAAATGTGCCCGATTGGGTTGGTGTCTGGCACTAAAAAATGAAAAAGATGTCCCCCTTTTCGTTTCAAAATGGATGTTAAATTTTAAATTTAAAATTTTGAAAAGCCAAATTATGACCTATGATTCAAATTTACTTGGGTAAAAATATGTGGAGAGCCCCTCAAGTATTTGGCCTTTTGATACTAACTTTCTAATTTTCATTGAGAGTTATTATTACTTTTTAATCTTTTTTTGAAATTTAAAATTAGAGTAAAAATTTATTAAATTTATAGGTGATTCCAACAAATTTAATGATTTTAAACACGAGCAGAATTATTAGATTTGATACAATTTTTAACTTAACTAAAATATAAAAAATCAAATAATCGTTGCTGTTTTTTTTTTAATTTTTTTTAAGTATAAATTTTATATAATTTGATATACCAGATAATAAACAATTAAGTAATACATTATAACTTATTAAAAAAAAATTAAAAAAAAGGAAACAAATATTTTTAATATTTTTTGTTTTGTAAAATTTGAAAATAATTCACTATCCACTCCTATATAATTTTATATAAAAATTTATTTAAAAATAAAATATAGCAGCAAATAAAACACCTGACATAAAAAGTTTTGATAAAAAAAAAAAATCTAATATACCATTTAAAATTTTTAAAATATCTACTGTATCTTTAGTGGTATTTAATTTAGTATTTAGAAGAATATTTTGAAAATAGTGGGACAAAAATAAAAATTTTGAATAATAGTGAGCCAAAGTTGAGGGCTCAATTACATTCAAAAGTCAAGGCCTCGTTCAAGTACTACATTATAATTTACTAAAAAAAATTAGAAATAAAGAAACAATACTTTTAAAATTTTAAAAATTGGCTAAAATATAGAAAATTTTCATATAAATATTCAATTTTTTTAAAAAAAAACTTTTAAAAATCTACATTTTACCTTCTTAAAATATTAAAAAATATTCTCAGAAGCTATAGTATTAACGAAGAGCGTGAAATGACCGACCATATTGCTCTTACTTATTTTATAAAAAAAAAATAACTTTTAAGTATTTTTTTGTATAAATTATAAAAAATTAACGGAACTCTCACAGGGCCAAATGCGTCAACTTGAATTTTTGAGAGGGTAATATATAAATTTTTAAAAATTAATGAAAAAGAGAAAAGGTGGATATTTACAGAAAATTTTATATAATTTAACTTAAATTTTTTGAATAATAGTGATCTTATACACGAGCAGAGACGATGGTCTCCCCGCACTTTTATCACGCTCTTTTCCTTTTCTTTATTCAATTCTAATCTTAGTTAGTTAATTTGTAAATAATTCGTGAATTATTGAGAATTCGAATTAAACATGATATTTTTGATTTTTTCCAAACATTCAGAATAATTCGTGAATTTTTAAACTAAAAATAATTATTCACGAATAATTCACGATTTTTAAATTTTCGGACCAAGATTTCGCTTCGGGTGTAAAACAGGCCGAGCCGCCCATGGGCCGCCCAGCCCGGCACGATTTTGGGTCGGGCCGTGGCCCGGCACGATTATTATAGTACCGTGTCGGATCGGTCCGTTCTGATTATTTGAACTATACTAGACCATTACTTTAAAATCAGTCGACCCGGCCCGATACGGTCTGTGACAAACCTGGGGTCGTGACGGGCCAAAGTACAGGCCCCCGACCCGAACCTCAAGGTCTAAAACAACTTGCCTTTTTGGTCCTTTGGGTCAACTTATGGGAGGAAGAGCTCCTATGAGTCCTTCTTCCAACCGTTTTTGTACGGAAAATGTGAGCCCCCTACCCCTCCTTTCCCTCCAAAAAAAAAAAAAAAAACTACCTTCCACTTGCAAAGAAAAAAAAAAAAAAAAAAATTCCATCACAGGACACGGCACCACCCCACGCTCCCGCCTCCTCCCACGCCGGCCGGGCGGCGTGCCGTCGCCAAGTCGCCATCGGATCGGAACCCTCCCAGGGCGCTCGCCGCTTGCCATCGAAACCCCTCCCAGACCGCGCGCCGCTCACCATCGGAACACTCCGGACCGCGTGCCGCTCGTCATCTTCATCGCCAGCACTAGTTTGTGTGTTGTGATGTTGTAAATATGTGATTTCGTAAATTTGTGTATTAATTCATAGTTTGGGTGACTTTAATCTATATATATTTTTTAATATTTTAATTATTCGTTTTTTTTTTTTTTTTTTTTTTTTTTTTTTTGTTCTTGGTAAAAAGTCTTTTAGAATTCTGTTATTATTATTATTTTTTTTCTGAATGATTTTGTTTTTTATTTCTATAATAGGTTGATTAAATTATTTTTAAAATTTCGTTAGACGAGATTTGTACTTCGATTGTGTAGTTGAGTTTAACTATTTTATTATTTTTTTCTATTCTCGTTGTTTATAGATTCTTGGTGATAGTTTTGAACCATTAGTTGTGGCTGCATGATAATTTTCTTCTTGTCTAGTTTGTGTGTGCTTGTGGTTGTATTGCTTGTACTCTTATACTGTACATGTACAAAAAAAATTCTGTCCGTGTGAATAGAAAAAATTCTGTGCCTGTGGCGGATTTATACACGTTGGCAAAATTTTCAAAAAAATAAAAATTATATATTTTTCTGCAAACTCAATTTTCAAAATAAAAGGGTTTTACCGAAAAAAACTTTCCAAAAAAGATCCGAGGCGTGACAATTGTACTCAACTACTAAATAAAAGAGAAGGAATATTAGTAATGGCATTTAAAAACTATATAAATAAAGGAAAATGCTATGTGTACACCCGTAAGGGGTGTACATCTCACACCCCCACCCATCTAAGGGTGGGGGTGTGATGATGGGTCACTTGATGTGACCCGTAAAAAATATCGCCACCATTAAAATGATGGAGATATATGATATACACCCCTTCGGGGTGTACATGTAGCATTGCTCATAAATAAATTATTGTTGTGTTCAGAAGACATATTCTAATGCTAAAAGAAATATTCTTACAATTTAATGTCAACTTTTATAACTTGATATTTTTAGGTAATAGTCAGATGTTATCTGCCCTTATTTTCGATTATTTCAAAAACTCTTTTTTTTAATAAAATTCCTATAAGATTAGGAATATTCATTTTGGTTACACAATATTATTTCCATTATGGATCACTGGATCCATCATCCATTATATAAAATGCACAAATGTCAACGCAATGTGAATTATGGATTCAATGATCTCATGATATGAACAGTTTTTGTTAAAAAATTATTCTCTATAGAAGGTCTTATGTTGGATTAGATTTAGATAAATATTATTAGAAAAGAAAATCAGGCACATGAACATATTATTTTATTTTTTTGTCTCCTATTTCTCTCCTTTAAGGTTGTGAGTCATGTTCACAATTTTCTGGATTGAAGGCTAGTTGCATTTGTAGCAAATCAAAAGTAAATCGAGTATTTGCTTGTTGGTATGCCCCAAGAATAGTCACATTCTCCCTCGGCATCATTGCAAAGCAGAATACTCCCTTCTCTTGAACAATGTAGAACACATTCTGCCATGCGATACTCATCTCAGCCCCTTGAAGATGAAACTTCATACTCGGCATGAAGCTTTGATACTGTTGCTGAAAAAGCCAACAAATTTTAAATGAGAGGCCATATCTCGTTGGCTTCACTTGATATAAACTCCTACTCCTGAAATAATTCGAAAGATATTTCTTCACTACTTCAAAAGCTGGGGTTATTAGCTGAGTGACTGCTGTGCCGGAGTCCACAACGAACCCGCTCGAACCATTCGGCTTTCGTGCAAACATTCCTGGCTCAAATCTAAGTCGTTTGGTGCCAACACTGATGTCATTTAAGATAATATAGTAGTAGCATACACCTTGGACCGGTACTATTGGTGTGGTTTGGACTGGACCTCTTTGCACAATGTTATCTCCGAATCGTAAAAAACTCCTACTTGTTGAACCTCTCGAGAGAAGACAGTATGAGAAGCGAACCTGACTGTTATGCTTGTTAAGTTGCCTTGCAAACGATTCCTCAGACAAACCTAATGCAATTATTCCTGACGGATAACCATGGTTCAATGAAAGTAGTTGGCTATCATGCGAGCAGCCAAAGACAAGCTCCTCAACAAACTCCAGGTGGCTACCATCGCTAGAACGGAAGCCGAATTTGTCCTTTGAGAGTGTGCCTTTTGTGTAGGACCCATCTAAAGAGCCAATATGGTAGTGGCAACGGCTGTCGATGCAACGGTAATACCTTTGCGGGCAGGGGTTTTGCGGTGAGCAAGAGATGTCGATGAAGGAAGGGGATTGTCTAGGGTCGAAGTAAGGATCATTTTGTGGGTAGCAATTGATGCATGGCTTGCATTGAGTCCAAGTAAGAGGACTACCTGCGTTAATGTTTAAGTAGTAGCCAATAGTACCGTTGCTAGTGCCAATCGTTAAATATACCAAGTATAATGAATCATATTGAGTGATAGTAGGGCGTATAGCAGTTATGTCATAGCCCGCTGACATTGCTTTAGAGTTGTTTAGTTGCAGGAATCGATTCTCAAAATGGTGGAGGGAGTCTTCAAAATGTTGTGAATCAGTGAGGCTAGAGTTGTAAATAGGGGACCGAGGTGAGTAACGATAGATGAGCTCCAAGCTTATGGATCTTTTCAGTGCTTCAATAGTTTCAATTGAAAAGAGTAGGATAGATATTGAAAGAAGAAAGATAAAATATGAATAGATGGTTTTGGCCATGATTGATGTTTTGTGAGTTTAGAAATATATTGTGGACAAGACGAGAAGATATATATATATATATATATATATATATATATATATATATATATTATATATATATATATATATATATATATATATATATATATATATATATATAAGGAGAGAGAAAGAGAGAGATAGAAAGAGAGAGAGAGAGAACGAGAGAGTTTGGCTATGGTGCTTTTAAAAGCACCAAGCACTTAGTGCTTGTAAGTTTTTCACCATTAAATTTATTCATTTAATTAATTCCAACCCTAGATCAAGTTATTTCACCAACCACATATCAAACCCTATCGAACCACTATTTTTCTAATTGCACATCCCTTCATCCAAGAGTCAAAATCCACGAGCACCAATGACTCGCTACTTTTAAAACAAAATCTATACTCTCGATTTTGATTACAACACTTCTATCATGCCTTTTTGAAGGATATTCATTTTCAACCGTTTATTTTTGTGTTCACTCGATGGCCAAGAAACGAATATCGAAAAAACGTGAAATTTAATTTCAAGATAGTATAAATGGTTTAGATCATATTTAACAGTGTCAATCGTCGTTTTAGAAACTCCATCATCGAAAACAAATGGGTGGCAACGGAGCCCGTTTGCTACCGATAGTATTCCAGCCTAGCTCTCTCTATATATATAGAGTTGATATCTTTGATAAAACTAGACAAGATAGGCAACAAAATAATAATAAAAAATCCATAAGATATCTAAGGTGCAGAAAAGACAATTGTAGATTCCCACTACATAATGGTTTCTGTTAAACTAACAAAATTACATGTAGGTAATATTTAAATGATTAATTACTTATGGAGGTTACAACTACATGTGTTAAAGCCAATGAAAAGTAGTCCTAACGTTCTTGGTGAAAATGTTTAGGACCTATTTGGGAACTGTGAATTAAATGTAGAGTTTTTTGTTTCAATGGCATAAAATTTGATCAAAATAATATTATTTTAAAAAAAAACTTACTGAGTTTAAAAATGAGCAATGCTACATGTACACCCCGAAGGGGTGTATATCATATATCTCCATCATTTTAATGGTGACGATATTTTTTACGGGTCACATCAAGTGACCCATCATCACACTCCCACCCTTAGATAGGTGGGGGTGTGAGATGTACACCCCTTACGGGTGTACACATAGCATTTTCCTTTAAAAATATATTGTGGACAAGACAAGAGAATATATATATATATATATATATATATATATATATATATATATATATATATATATATATATATATATATATATATAGAGCTAGGCTGGAATACTATTAATAGTACCAAGTAATTGGTACTATTAAGTTTTTAACCGTTGAATTAAGAGATATGTGGTTGAGATGATGTGGGCGTCTTGGATTTAATGGGTGGTTGGGGAAATAGTAAAATCTAACGGGTGAAAATAATTAAAAGGCTCGATCTAACGGTAGAAAACTTGATAACACTAAATGTTTGGTACTATCGATAGTATACTAGTCGGACTATATATATATATATATATATATATATATATATATATATATATATATATATATATATATATATATATATTTGGAATTGAGAGCTCCTATGCTTTTAAAAGTACCAAGTCGTTGGTGCTTAGGAGTTTTTAACCCTTGGATGATAGGATGGATGATTGAGATGATAGTGAGCCCCTAGGGTTTAGTGGATGGTTAGTGAAATAGTATGATCTAAGAAGTAGAATTGATTAAAGGGATAAATCTAACAGTACAAAATTTACAAGTACCAAATAATTGATACTTTTACAAGCACCATAGCATAACTCTATTGAATCGATCTCTTTGATAAAGCTAGAGTAGATAGGCAACCAAATAAAAAAAAAATCTATAAGATATCTAAGATGCAGAAAAGACAATTATAAATTCCAACTACATAATGGCTTCTCTTAAACTAACATCATTACATGTAGATAATATTTAAATGATTAATTACTTTTGGAGGTTACAAATTACATGTGTCAAAGTCAATGAAAAGTAGTCTTAATAATTTTGGTCAAGATGTTTAGGACCTATTTGGGAACTATGAATTTAATGCAGAGGTTTTTTTTTCAATGGCATAAGATTTGCTCAAAATAATATTATTTTTAAAAAAAACTTACTGAGTTTATAAATATATTATAAAGGAAAATATATATAGAGAGAGAGAGAGTGAGTGAGTGAGTGAGAGTCCGGCTATAGATTTATCACTTTAATTAATTCTGTTCCTTAGATTATATTATTTCACTAATCTCCTATCAAACCCTATGAAACCATTATCATCCTACTTGCACATCCCTTCATCTAAGGGCCGAAAATTTACAAGCACCAATGACTTGGTACTTTTAAAACAATATCTATACTCTCGATTTTGATTAGACTTCTATCATCTCTTTTTGAAGGATATTCATTTTCAACCGTTTATATTTGTGCTCACTCGATAGTCAAGAAAAGAATATCGAAAAAGCGTGAAATTTAATTTTCAGATAGTATAAATGGTCTAAATTATATTTAACGTTGTCAATCGTCATTTTAGAAGCTCAATTATCGAAAATAAATAAATAACAACAAAATCTGTTTTCTACCGATAGTATTCCATCCTAGCTATATATATATATAGAGAGAGAGAGAGAGTATATATAGAGAGAGAGAGAGAGAGAGAGAGAGAGAGAGAGAGTTGATCTTTTTGATAAAACTAGACATGATAGGCAACCAAATAAAAAAAAAAAAAGAGCAATACTACATGTACACCCCGAAGGGGTGTACATCATACATCTCCACCATTTTAATGGTGGCGATACTTTTTACGGGTCACATCAAGTGACCCATCATCACACCCCTACCCTTAAATGAATGGGGTGTATGATGTACACCCCGAAAGGGGTGTACACATAGCATTTTCCAAAAAAAAATCCATAAGATATCTAAGGTGCAGAAAAGACAATTGTAGATTCCCACTACATAATGGCTTATCTTAAACTAACAACATTACATGTAGGTAATATTTAAATAATTAGTTACTTTTGGAGGTTACAACTACATGTGTCAAAGTCAATAAAAAGTAGTCCTAAAGGTCTCGGTGAAAATGTTTTGGACCCATTCATGAATTTAATGGAGAGTTTTTTTTTTTAATAGCATAAAATTTGCTCAAAATAATATCTTTTTAAAGAAAAATGTACTGATCAGCACCAGATGGATTAGCATGTACACCTAAAACATTATTTGTTATGTATAACAAAACTTTGAGACCCATCAATATTCACTAAAATACTGTTTGGTATGTACACCCAAAAATACTGTTTGGTATTTTTTTCTTTTCTTCTATTTTAGGTTTATCTTCGTACTTCCATTGTCTTAGATTAGGATTGGCCTAGACCCTGTTTAGTTGCGGAATAAGAAAAAACTAGTTGACTCGGAGATAAGTATAAGGCTAAATTACAGAAAATTTTCTTGTAATATCCCGTTTTTTTACTTTGCCCTCCAGTCTTTTAAAAGTCTATATTTTGTCCCATCGTAATTACCGAATTATCTTTATGGGGCAACAGCATTAACGGATGAGGTAAATTGACGAAAATGCCCTTACCTTATATTGGAGGAAAAAGGTAATGGAGGAAAGAGAGAGGAGTTTAGACTTATTTCACGTTATTTTTGAAGGGTATTTTGGGTATATCCAATAATATTTTTAAAAAAACTGACGGCTCACTCACGGAATCGTGACGGCGGGGGGTAAATGCATATTTCGGTAATTACGAGGGGGCAAAATGTAGGCTTTTAAAAGACAGGAGGGCAAAGTGAAAAAACAGAATATTACAGGAGAGTTTTCTGTAATTTAGCCTAAGTATAAATATGAAAATTAGTTGGAACTATTGTAAAATTATGTTTGGTATGATAATAAAAAATAAGAAAAATAGAGAGTAGTAATTATATAAAATTGCTCTTAATCATAATATTTTTTTAAAACAAATAAAAATTTTATTGATATGATTTTAAATATTTAATTTAAGATATTTATTAAAAAAAATTTATTAAAATTTATTATTTTACTGTATATAAAAAAAATTATTACAAAATTTTAAAATTTTAAAATTTATAAATTTAAATATCTTAAAATTTAATATTTTTGATTTTTTTTAAAATTTCTTTTTTTTTTTGAAAAATGAAAGAAGAAGAAGGGACAAAATTGGAAAATGCATTTGGGGATTAAAGAGGATATTCCCCTTTAATCCCCAAACCAAACACACCAAATTGGGTTGGTGTCTGGCACTAAAAAAGAAAAAGATGGCCAAATTTCAAACTAAAAATTTTGAAATGCCAAATTATGACCTATGATTCAAATTTACTTGGGTAAAAATGTGTGGAGAGCCCCTCAAGTATTGGAGCTTTTGATACTAACTTTCAATTTTTCATTGAGAGTTATTATTACTTTTTAATTTTTTTTTGAAATTTAAAATTATAGTAAAAAATTTATTAAATTTATAGGTGATTCCAACAAATTTAATGATTTTAAACACAAGCAGAATTATTAGATTTGATACAATTTTTAACTTAACTAAAATATAAAATATCAAATAATCTTTGCTGTTTTTTTTTTTTTTTTTTTTTTTTTTTTTTTTTTTTTTTAAAGTATAAATTTTATATAATTTGATATACCAGATAATAAACAATTAAGTAATACATTATAACTTTTTTTTTTAAAAAAAAGAAACAAATATTTTTAATATTTTTTGTTTTGTAAAATTTGAAAATAATTCACTATCCACTCCTATATAATTTTATATAAAAAATTATTTAAAAATAAAATATAGCAGAAAATAAAACACCTGACTTTAAAAAAATATCTAATATTATACCCTTTAAATTTTTTAAAATATCTACTATATTTTTAGTGGATATTTAAATTTAGTATTTGGAAGAGTATTTTAAAAATAGAGGGACAAATATAAAATTTTTGAATAGTAGTGAGCCAATAAAAACAAAGTTGAGGGCTCTATTTCACAACATTCAAAAGTTAAGGCCTCGTTTTGCATCGTTCAAGTACTACATTATAATTTACTAAAAAATTTAGAAATAAAGAAACAATGCTTTTAAAATTTTAAAAATTGGCTAAAATATAGAAAATTTTCTTATAAATATTCACTTATTTTTTTTTCTCTCATTTTTAAAAATTTATATTTTACCTTCTTAAAATATTAAAAAATATTCTCAGGAGCTACAATGTTAACGAAGAGCGTGATTTGACCATACTGTCCTTACTTAATTTATAAAAAAATAATAATTTTTAAGTATTTTCTGGATAAATTATAAAAAATTGACTGAATATCGACGGAACTCTGACGGGCCAAATGCGTCAACTTAAATTTTTGAGAGGGTAATATGTAAATTTTTAAAAGTCAACGAAAAAGAGAAAAGGTGGGTATTCACGGGAAGTTTTATGTAATTTAACTTAAATTTTTTGAATAATAGTGATCTTATACAAGAGCAGAGACGAGGGTCTTCATGCACTTTTATCACCCTCTTTTTCTTTTCTTTATTCAATCCTAATCTTAGTTAGTTAATTTATGAATAATTCGTGAATTATTGAGAATCCGAATTAAACGTGGCATTTTTGAATTTTTCCAAACATTCAGAATAATTCGTGATTTTTTGAACTAAAAATAATTGTTCACAAATAATACGTAATTTTCGAATTTTTGGGCGCTTGGAGTGTAAAACGGGCCGAGCCGCCCGTGGGCCGCCCAGTCCGACACGACTCTAGGTCGGGCCGTGGCCCGGCACAGTTACTGTAGTACCGTGTCGGATCGGTCCGTTCTGATTATTCGAACTGTGCTAGGTCATCCCTTCAAGACCCGTCGGCCCGGCCCGGCACAGCCCGTGACAAGCCTAGGTCGTGCCGGGCCGAGATGCAGGCCCCCGGCCCGGACCTCAAGGCCCAAGGCAACTTATAGTGAGAAGAGCTTTTGACCCTTCTCCCATGAGGCCTCCTTCTAAGGTCTGTTTTTGGGAGATGTGGTTTTGATCCAATGGATCAAAATTTTATGATCCATTGGATCAAAACTTTTTTCCAAATTTATTTTTTTAAGTAAAATTTTATAAATAATTTTTTAAAAATTTTAAAAATTGCTATTTTATATTTATTTTTTGTGAATTTTAAATTTTTTTTTTTTATCAAAACATAAAATTAAATAAAAATAATTTATTATATATATTTTAAAATTATATATATATATATCTTAAAAAATAAAAATAAAAATTTTAAAAGACCGGCCGGAATCACGACTCGGTCCTTGCCTTCCGGGCCGGAGCCGGGCACGGCCTGGCCCGTATTTGAATCCAGGCCGGGCCGAATTGGCCTTGGCCCGTTTTGGCACGGAAAATGTGAGCCCCTACCCCGCCTTGCCCCCCCCCCCCCGCCCCGAATAAAACCCCACCTTCCACTTTCAAATAAAAAAAAAAAAAAAAAAAAAAAAAAAAAAAAAAAAAAAAAGTTTCCCATCACAGGACACGGACCCACCCCACCCAACCTTCTCAGTTCTCAGTTCTCACGCCCTCTCACGCTCCCGCCTCCTCCCACGCTGGCCGGGCGGCGTGCGGTGGCCAAGTCGCCATCGGATCGGAACCCTCCCGTGGCGCTCGCCGCTCGCCATCGGAACCCCTCCCGCGCCGCGCGCCGCTCGTCATCTTCGTCGCCAGCACCAGTTTGTGAGTTGTGATGTTGTAAATATGTGATTTTGTAAATTTGTGTATTAATTTATAGTTTGGGTGACTTTAATCTAATTTTAATTATTGGTCAATTTTTTTTTTTTTTTTATTATTATTTTTTTTTATGTTCTTTGTAAATAGTTTTTTAGAATTGTGTTATTATTATTATTATTATTATTATTATTATTATTATTATTATTATTATTATTATTATTTTTCTTTTCTGAATGATTTTTATTTATTTATTTCTATAATAGGTTGATTAAATTATTTTTAAAAATTATAACTATAATATTTCGAATAACCCGTTTTTTATCCGAACTTTTCAGCGAATTCAAAAATTATAAATCATTACCCGTTTTTTTCAGCGATACAAATTTTAACCGAATTTTTACCGAATCGAATTAACTAACTATGATCCTAATACGAATTAGATTATGATTAATAATTAATTAATTTATATTTATTAGTTGTTAGACGATTTTTAGGGCACGCTTTTTCTTTTTAGGGAAAAAAAAGGGAAAAAAAAGAAAAAGAAAAGGAAGAACAGTTTCTTTTTTTCTTTTTTTTTATTGCAGGATTAATGACTTCTGCAAGAAGCAGCCGCAATTCGAAGAGGCCGCAGTTCTTCAAAGTGCTTCTTCCTGGATCTTTCGACAAGTTGGTACGGTTTTTTTTTTTTTTTTTTTTTTTTTTTTCTCTCTTATAGTATAATATTTTTTTTCTTTTTATTTTAATCTTTGTGCATTATATTCTTTAGATTTTTGTATATTTTATATTGGATGAGTGAGAAGGGTTCAATTTTCGTGTTAGAACCCCTAAATTTTTAGAGTTTTTGAAATAGGCTCCTCATTTTTTTATGCTTTATTTTTGTTTGGTTGAATTAGACTTTTGAGAAAGTTATGCAAATTTTAGTTTGTTATAATTTTTTACTCAAATTTTTTTTATCAGTATAATTAAATTCTACTAATACGTAGGTAATGTGGTATTTAAGTTATTGTCGTACTGAATTCTGTAATAACTACATATCTCATAGTTTGAGGACCAAAAGCGCAATTTATTTACCTATTTTTTGAATTGACGCTCCTTTTAGATAACAATTTTCTTAAATTTAGTAGCTCTGTTAGCTATTATTTGTTAATTGTTTGAGTTTTATTTGGTGCAAAATTATTAAGTCCATCAATGAATTTTATAAAATTTCTAATTTACTTGACCGAAAATCGCTTTAATCTTGAAAATATAAATTAAGAGATGCCGATCCCGAGAAAAAAAAAAAGTTTCGGTGGTGATTTTATAATGGCCTATAGTTGGAGGGCGAATGTACATTTTTACCCAAATTTTATATTAGGAGCTCATTAGAGAAGATATCGTAAGAAGCCATTAGATGTCATTCATGGCCAACTAATTTTTGCGAAAACAACTTTGGGTATTGGTGCTACGTGATTTCATTTGTAAATAAATCAGCGAAAGTGAACGTTTGTAGGGTGCTATTCTAGTTGTCCGTAAATTCAAAAAATAGAATTTGATCTACTGTAAGAGGTCTGAGTCATGTTTGAATCAAGTTCTGATTTAAGCTCGACACACGATCAAGTCAGAAAAGGAGTTGAATTGGGGTTTTGGGTCGAGTTCAGGTCGAAATCCTACGCATATATAGGAGTGTCAACGAGCCGAACACGAGCGAGCTGTGGTCGGCTTGTGTTCGGCTCGTTTAATAAACGAGCCGAACACGAGCTGGCTCGTTTAAATATCGAGCTGAAAAATTTGGCTCGTGTTCGGCTCGTTTATTAACGAGCCGAACACGAGCTGGCTCGCGAACAACAAGTTTGATTTTCATTCCTATTATTAGATGTAAAACTAAAAAAAAAACTAAAAAAATATAATTTATAAAAAATTAATAGCTTAAAATCTAAATAGTAATATATATATATATATATATATATATATATATATATATTCAAGCCGTTATTGAGCCGAACACGAGCGAGCTGACCCCAGCTCGTGTTCGGCTCGTTTATTAAACGAGCTGAAAAATTCGGCTGCGCTCGTTTACTAAACGAGCGATTCGATCTCGAGCTCATTTCGAGCCGAACACGAGCTGGCTCGCGAACAGCGAGCTGGATTGCCACCCCTACGCATATACGATTAAAATCCTATCTAAAGTGTAATTCTAATTAGGATAACAATCGCAAGCCATCTAAGTAATACAGACGAAACCACGGAGCATTGATGTGATAACAAATTACTCTTTTTGAAGTTTACCCCTCCTTAGAACAAGGGCGTCTAACCGCTCCTGATGACGTCTTTAATAATGAGCTCCTTACAAAATTTGTTCGAGTTTCTTGCGAACGAAAATGTGTACATCCTCATGTAGTGCAATTTGCTTATGCTGTTCTTTTTTGCAGTCTTGCCATGTTGGTTGTTAATTTAATATCTCAGATAACAGTAATTAGTAAACAGTTGCTTATGTTCTTTTGCATGTAGTGGATTCCTCGATCATTCGCGAATCGTTACATAAATGAGGATCATCGGAAGGCCACGTTTTATAGCCCTCTCGGCAAGTTTTGGCACGTCGACCTCGATCGCAGCAACGAATCAAATGATGTATTCTTTGGTGACGGTTGGTGGGAATTTGCCAAAGCCCATGACATAGGTGTGGGCTACTTGGTCGTGTTTCGCCACGAAGGAAACATGGTCTTCACTACCAAAGTTTTCGATTTGAGCGGATGCCTCAAAGAGTACAATGCGACTATTTTGAATCATGCGGGCCAAGTACTAATAGATATCGATGATGAGAACTTTAACGTCACCACAAATAGTAAGTCTATGTTGTCTTTTTCTTTTTATTTGATTTGTCGGACACTTATTTCAGGCCGACAACAAACTTTTATGTTAATCTCTTCTTGTCGTGCAATAATTTCAGATCATTCAGCAAGGGCACAGAGATACAACTTACGAAAAAGAGGATCTCAGATGCCAACTCCGCCGACTCCAAACCAAGTATTTCCTCACTATAAGAACAAACTAAGGAATTATTCTCACTGCGCAAATTCATCACCTCAATTTGAGAAGATGGTGCGAGCGTATAATCTCGTTCGGAAATGCATGGTAAGGGTTTGGGATTCTAACTCCAAACCTTTCAAAGCAAGAATGGTTATGTTTACGAAGATAACTTATTCTGTATTTTATTGTGTTGATCTGCAGAACGTACCAGAAGCATTTTGTTCGTCCGGTGGACTCCAGGATAAATCCGTGATCAAGCTTCGAGATTCGAGAGACAGATCGTGGCCCGTGTACTTACATCGTTATCCTCAAATTGCGCAACTTAGGAAGGGGTGGGATGAGTTCTGTGAGGGAAATGATTTGAAGGCAGGTGATAAGTGCATCTTTCAACTAGTATCAAAAGAGGAAATTCATGTTAGAATAGTGAGAAAGTGAGCATGGATAGATAAGTTTTAGTTTAACCCTTTTTGGTGTTTATAGAATAACCCTCTTTAGCTAAAATCCAATTTTGGTTTGCAAGTGCATTTTGCTGCTTCCTCCCTCTAATCAAAATTTATGTATGCTAGGGATGCAGTCCTTAATTCATGTTCGATATCTGTCGTTTTTGTTAGTAGAAAAGACTCTTTTTAAGTTGGAGTTGTTGTCGACTTTGATTCTTCTTGCAAATTTGCTTTATCTTTTGCCCTTTTCTTCTTCCATAAATTTGATTTGCCATATGAAATTATACTCCAAGAAATGATTGGAATAGTGAGAAAGTTAAAAGCTGCCTCTTGTGTTTATAGAATTGCTTGTTGGTTTGGTGCTGTTCAATTTTGCTTTGCAGTTGCATTGATGTTCTTTTCAATCATAATTCACATATGTTTAGGGTGTTTTGTCATTGATTTAGAGTTCTATTGTTTTTTTTTTTCTTTTCTTTTTTTTTTCACTTAATTGTAGTGGCTCTTAGTTGCAGTTGTTAACAGCGAAGATTCTTTTGGCAAATTTGCTTTATCTTATTTCTTTTTCTTCTTTCATGGATTTGTTTTGTCCCTTGAAATGAAGATTATTTGAATCAATGGGGTTCTTTGGTTGGCATTGAATTGTAATTACACTGTAGTTGTGATTGTATGCAAAATTCAAGCAGTGTTTGATTTGATGCATTTGAATTTAGTTGTTACAGTTAAAATTGTATAAGGAGGCTTAATTGCAACAGTTAAAACTACGTTCCAATAGGTCGCAGTTTGAACTGCAGTAATTACGCTCCAGTAGGTCGCAGTTTGAGTTAGTATGATTTTTGTTAAGAGTAATGTTACTTGTACACCTCAGAAGAAGTCTACATCTTATTGTTATTTTAGTACTAATTTTCTTCAAAAAAAATAAAAAAAAAATAAGTGATTTCTATGGATAAGCTCAAATTTGAGAAATGTCTATTAAGCTCAAATTTCAATCCCCAAAAATGTAGACAAAAAAAAAAAATGAACAAAAAATAAAAGAAAAAAAAAGAAATGGTGGTATTGACATTCTCTTATTACACTTCTATCCAGCTAATATTTTAGTTTGGTTCTCCATTATAATTAATTAAAATTAAGCATTTGATAATGTTTTTACTTATCATTGATCACATGAATTTTCATGTACTTAAACCCCCCCCACCCCCCCCCCCCCCCCCCCCCCCCCCCCAAAAAAAAAGACAAAAAACTAAACTTATCAACATCCAAACAGGCAACTAGTTTAAAGTAAATATCCTACTAAGCAAAAATGTGGCACAATTATTAAAGTTAAAAAACTTTAAAACTTCATATTTGCCTTATTTAATCTTGAAATATGATTACAAATATGTGGAACAACTAAAAAAAAAGGAGCGAAAAAACAGGTTTTGAAGCAAACTGGCACTAATCTAGCACCACTGTGATGAGAGTTACAGGTTAGATGTGAAAATTCATCAGGGAACATAACATGCCCAACTATTTATTTATTTATTTATTTATTTACTTTTTGCCGCAACGAAAGAACCGCAGAGAAAACAAAATGTGACCAAAAAGTCATGTAATTTGTTGTTCCTAGCAAGGGCGCGGCGGCAGTCACTTTTGCCCGCTGAAACGGAGGATTCCGTAGACGTCGACCACACCTGGAGGGAACACAGGATCTGTCGCGGCCCTCACTGCGACCTTTGCGACCACGGTGACGCTCACGGGCGGCGTGAACAGCGGACCGACGACGGGAAGTCGATTGAGCGGCTTCGCGTATTGCAAGATCTGCGAAAGCAACAAATTATTGCATTTAGAAGAAGTCCAACGAAAAAAGGCGGTGTAAACTTACAAATCCGATTTACATAGTAACTTAGAGAGATGTTACCATCTCGAGTGGTGATCCGATGAGACCCAAAGGTATCTTCATGCTCCCGACTTGGCGAGTCCCGTGAATAAAACCTGGCCTGAGTATTACGCCTGTAAAAGCATGCAGTGAAGAGATCGACTTATCAAATCGTAGGAAGTGGAGTTGTTAGCATGTGCTGCGATTTTTGTATATAGGAGTAACATTCGAATATTGCATGTAAAACATTCCGAAAAGCTACTAGATTACAGGATTTGTAAGAATTATTTTCTCCTAACGATGAAGTAAACAACGATTTGATAATACGAGAATTAATTAAACTCACCTCCATAAGTAAATTTCGCCAACAACTCAGATTCAGCAGCTCTCTGTGGAATCAAATGAAAAATAATTACCAAAAGGTAATAACCGTATCATGTAAAGCGCATCTAAGGGAAAGTTGTCTGCGCAGTGCTAAATGAGTACTACAAAAAAAAATAACAGAAATTCAAAAGCTGAGGAAATTATAAAGTCGGGCCGCAAAAAATGTTTCTTGCAGGTCACATGGTATAGATAATGTTTTTCAGACAATAAAAGCAAAGATAGGATGCATATACCTTAAATTTAAATAACAACATTTATCAATGGATTCAGCCTGCTATCAATTGTATTAATGCTTTTCTGTTATGCACGGAAGCAGTCTTCATGCAACAAAAAATTCCTTTGGCTACGTACCATCCTTTTCTTTTTTTTCTGGGTGTGCATTTCATCCTGTGCAGTGTTTTAAATAGTGGCCGCTGTAGCAGATTTTATGTGCTACCACTATGCCATAATCTCTAAAGCGGAATTTAGCGGATCGGGTTCATAGCGGCAGCTTTGGCGGCATAGGGACCGCTAAAGCGACCGCTATAAAGCAGTCGGAAAACGGGGTGCTATGAGCCCACCACAACTTAAAAAAGTGCAAACGGGTTAAAACATCTAATCGGATCCGGTTCTCAAGTGAAATAAAAAGATCAAATCCTATTTCTAAGGCTTGCAATACTAAAAACAAGGAATGATTAGTTGTCTTTTCTTCAAAATTTTGTCTTTTCTTCAAAATTCTATGTATTTTTTATAAGGAATATAAACATATTAATTTTGTCTTTATGAAACCCGCTATGGGTTCATAGCGCCCGCAATCCGCTTTCTACTATGGAAATTCTCCAAACGTTATGTGCCCACTGTCCACTATTTACAACCTTAATCCTTCGTAAAATGTTATAGGGTGTTAATATGACAGCGGAAAACATAAAACCTTTCAATGTCCCGATCTCCCTATTACATTCAAAATATACTTCATGCTCCAGATAAGGCATACTAAGGTTCAGAGAGAAGCAAAAAAAAAAAAAAGAACACAGTGAGAACCATTTGCAATAGGAAAACCATTCTGGAAATTTTATTGGCCCTAAAATAACAAAGCTACCTGACAATAGGAAAACCATTCGCAATATGTCATTTTTAAGAACAGAAGAAGACAGGAGTTTAATGTCCCAAAATGGAAAAAAATTGTTGATGTCGTGCTGTTATGCACTATTATACTGATACCGACAACAAAGTTACTGAGTGATTCCTCCAGTACAATTACCCAATGAGAAAGCTGTTTTAAT
Organism: Tillandsia leiboldiana; assembly: GCA_029204045.2. Taxonomy (NCBI): domain Eukaryota; kingdom Viridiplantae; phylum Streptophyta; class Magnoliopsida; order Poales; family Bromeliaceae; genus Tillandsia; species Tillandsia leiboldiana. The sequence goes on from CM055079.1 coordinate 3,213,961, forward strand.
GCTAGTATTATCCTCAAACATGAAAGGCTCATGACAACAAGCTATGTGAATAGCAGAAAGGTTTTACGCAAGAATTCATAAGATGGCACTTGGTCAGTTTTAGACTGATCAAATGTGACACAGTAATGGTTGTTTTTGCATATGCTAACATAGTATAGTATGTCGGATTGTTGGCGCTAACCGTTAATTCCAAAAGCTCGAGTTGCTAGAAAAATGCAACTAATTCACTTTTAAGCGTATAGACACAGCGTCCATAGGTCTCGATTGTGATTCAGCTCAACCAGCCTCCCGCCACTTCGAACATAATTCGGCCCAACTCGGCTTACCGCCATTTCGAATGCGACTTGGCCTAACCCAACCTCCCGCTACAGGACAGGATGCTAGCCCCTTTAAGCCAACAATCCTCCCCGCAGCACTTACACAAATTTGCAGTATACGGGAATCAAAACCCGTAACCTCTGTCTCTAATACAACTTATCGGATCGCTGGCACTAATCATTAATTCCAAAAGCTTGAGTTGTTAGAAAGATGCAAGCAATTCACTCAAAGCGTACAGACAACGCCCATGAGTTTCGGTTATGACTCGGCCCAATCTGGCCTCCCGCCATTTCAAACGTGATTCGGCCTAACCTAGCATCCTGCCACAAGGCAGGATGTTGGCCCCTTTAAGCCAACATAGTATGCTCTAGAAAATTTTGTCTGCCATACTAGAACTGAATTATTAATTAACTAACTATGAATGCCTCACAATTTGCTAGTCGTTATTCGCTCACAATATCCTTTTCATTATCAGATGAAGATCATAAGAAAGACATGGAAACTGATGGCCATGTGGGGATTGAATGCTAGCGATACTGCACAAACTACTTGTTGAAATAATCTGGCCTCTTTCATGTTTTATTTGAATTATCAATCTTGAGCTATGTTGCTGGTGATTTTCAAAATTGAAATACTGAAAAGACAAGAATATCTGAGGTTACTGTTAATAGAGACCTCTGCTTAGCTTGCTAAGGATGCTCTTTCACCTTACACAAGTAGGCCTATGTTTCTAGAAGGCACCACAGATTGACCCATCTCTTACATAAATGTTCAAACAAGCAGGGTGAAGTACTTGCATATCAAGCGTTTACTATAAATCCTTTCCAGATGAAGAATAAATGATCAACTTGTTAAACAATAGTTTAGTAATAACAGCAGTATGTCACACACATAATCTGTAGTCAGCAGCCCAGTTTAGGTTGAATAACACATTTACAATCAGTTTACTTACTTAAATTAAGTGAACATTTGAGAGCACACAAAATAATAGCAAAGATAGCTAACGACAAAAATTCTTAAATTACACATATGCGAATAAAAAAGTAAGAGAGCTACACGATAGTGTACCTTGCCCTCATAATAACCTTGCAACAGATAATTTACCAACCCAAAATCAGCAGCTGAAATGTACACAAATCTTTTTACACCTGCAGATGAGAATAGCATTAATAACTAAAGCTCCCTTTCAACTAAATTAGCACTAATCTTCATAATGGCTGATTCATTGAGTTCTATCAACGAACTGCATCATAATTTGCATCACTTACATAACAATCTCAAGTCTTAGAATTTGCATAGCCTAATTAATAGAAAACTTGTAATAGCAGAAAACTAGTATATGTTTTATCTGTAAACTGAGAGTTCAAAAGATAGCAGTGAATAATGCCAGTCACCTTTCCTTTTAATTGCATCTTAAAATCATTCTTTAGACTAAAATTTCAGATTCAAAGACCTGAATATCCACATGGTCTTTTTTTCTTTTTTTGTGATTACATGTTTTCAATTTTTCTGTTCCTTTGGAAAATACACATGAGAAAGAAAATGTCGAGAAACTAACCTTGTCTAGATGGAAGGGACAATCACACTATCACATGGAGTCATTGGAGCAGATTTTTTTTCTTTCGTGTTATTTTGATTTTTTTTGGAGAGAAAGGTAAGAAGCTATTTGCTTCATTCATTTTCTAGAAATGAACTTAGCTAGAAATGTGAAGGAACTAGGCATCGAACTTGAGACCTCAGGTACCAACTATCAAGCCCTTAGCCAATTGCGCTAGGTCATAGGAGCAGATTTAAAATCTAAAAATTTAGGGTATATTTGCAAAAGTATGAAGAAAGTTCATGGATCTTGGAACATCTATCCCTAAATAGAAATTTTACTCTACCAAATTTTCTGTCAAATGTAAGAAATTCTTGTCTTTGTTGTGACAACTATTAGTTTGACAAGAAAGCATAAAAGGAACGAGAAAAGTCAGGTCAACTTTGCAGGGAAGAATGCCAAGAATTTAGTTCCAGGATATACATCATGATAAGGAAATAAGATTTGTATACCTTTCTCAGCAGCAGCTCTGATAGCATTAATGTTCGCAGTTCCATTGATTTTATACATTTGAGTATTTGACCCAAAACCTCCAATGCATGATATCTGTTAGAGTATTTTTCCAACCTGATTAGTTCGACGAATTACAATGTAGCATAAATGACACATAGTGTCTGCAAATTATCATGAATACATTGCAGGTATCCCTTCTTTACGAAACACTTTAGTTGAAATCCTCTCCTACTTTTATAAACTTTGAGGATAACACCACGTGACATCTTCCAGAATAAAGGGAGTCGCTAGTAAGAGTAAATCATTAGCAAGATAAACTATTTAACAGGTATAAGATGTCTACACAACCCTCTAATAGATAAAAGCCCAAACAAATACCAGTAACAAGGCATATAGATAAAAACAAAGACAAGGATGTATGGATACGAATAAAGGAAGTTAGATACTTTTAACTGAAATTCCAAATAGTTCCGGTGGTACAGTTGAGTTTTTTCAATTAAACTGACAGTTAAGATTAAGGTACTGTAAACAAGTTTGAAAGAAAATCATCGAAAGCTGGGACACACTCGCCAGATTGAACTAAATATTAGGCAATATAATTCAATATTAACCAAAAGTTTTGAATTTACAATAGCAGATAAAGCAGTTTTAAAATAAATGAACTAAATGAAATACAATTAATTAATACTACAATTAATTTATAATTCATATTGTTAACAACTCTTTAGTACATCTAAATACCTTTGACAATGGTAATAAGCAAGAAAACACATACCACAGCAGTAACGCCATTCATAACATCCTTCAATGAATCAGGTACAAGAAGGTTTCCTACAATAAGCAATAGTAAGACAAAAAAAAAAAAAAAAAACAAAACAAGAGAAGCAAATGGAAAAGGAAAAAAGAGGGGTAAACGATTGAGGCTCTTCCTCTTTGAGATTCAACCTTGATGCCACTCAACTTTATCAGCCCAAGATTCACGTATAGATGACCTTCCAGATCTGACAATCAAATAAAGGCACGATATTAGTTGCCTCTAGAAAGCGCAATACATTAAACTATTCCAGTGTGAAAATTAAAAAATATATATTGATTTAACAGCTTTAACCCCTTAATGCTAAAATCAACAAATCATATGGAAATATATATTACCCAATGACAGGAGTCAGCAAATTTCAACAGAATTATGTTGCATTCATTGATGGAATAAAAAATCATCCATAAATGCGACCTCAAAATACAAATGGTATTAAATTTTCACCCCCAAAAATAATCTTTTGCACAACAGCTTGAAAATCACATCATATCTAAGTATTCCAGAGCAAGACAAATGAATAGAAATTTAGGAAGAAGCTTAAACCCGCAAACATGAAAAGCAAAAAAGTGGCACACTTTAATTGAAAGGATAAGAACTTTTTTACTAGGGACTAGACAAAAGAAAGGAGTAAATTTCTCCTTTAAACAAATCTCAGCATTTGAAAGTTTGACATGAGTGCAAATTTATTACTATAGTTATTATACGGAAGCGCATCTACAAATTAGAGTAATGTTTAGGTCATACCATCTGATTATAACTTCCATGTGTAACTTGACCTCCTCCATGTTTGATTTTGACTTACTGACGTGTGTACCAGGTAAGCCACTAGTTTATCCCATATTGGGAATTTTTTGGAGCAAGTCTCTCTAAAATTTATTTGTGAAATTCAACTCCTACTCAGCGTTAATCGCAGAATTTACCCTATCCTCTGTTTCTATCTGTTTCTAGACTTTTTGCCACACCAATGGGAATGGAGGTATTATGGGACTTCAGACACCAATTTGCTGCACTTGACTAAATCAGTGTACCCAATAACATGCTGCAAAATTTCATCATGCTAATCAACAGCATACAACCGAAAGATCTCATCAAGCAATATGGCCCAAAATAAAATGCATATAGTTCTCAAAGAAGAGCATAATTGACACAACTACAATCAGAGAAACAAGAAATAGGTCCCAACATAAAATGGACATAGTTTAGTTCTCAAGATGTGTATACCTGCTAAGGCTAGAAACAGACAAGCCTCGATCCAAAGCCTCTTTGCAAACATGTGAACCAACAAATCCATTCCCGCCCAACACAAGCAACTGCACATGCATAACGAATTAATCTGGTTCTCTCAAGTTTAATCCAGCAACTACAAATCATGAAATCAATCATGCCAAACACCATACTAGGATTGCAACCTGACTAAACAACTAATAGATATTTGCGTCAATTGGAGATGCATGATAAACAAAAAACAGAAACAAAAGAAAAGATTGAGAAGAAAAATTCAGCCCCCATCACCATTCCGACAACGCAACCCTCTTTATTCTCTGGTCATTGCCAGCAGAAACTTTTCCTTTTCTCAAAAATTCATGTAGGTGAAAATCAGGAAATGCAGCCTACAGTAATGAAATTACAAAAGGAGTTACCAGAGCAAATTGCTCAATGTAAACTGAACGGTTATGCAAGCTTCAATTTCCTTTTGGCTTTAGTTCTGCAAATCCCAAGGAGACACCGGAAATTTCAAAATTCTTCCTGCTCTTCAGAGCACGAGGGTCAAAAGAGGGAGTTTTATAAATGCCATGCAGATGTGACCCGAAAAAGAAGAGCACACCTTAGGATAGTGATCTAATATTGGACAGCATCATAATTTAAACAGAAAAAGCAACCACATCAAATCAAAATGAAGCAGTACCTTATCTGAAGGTGGTGGTGGACTTTTTACCGTCTCAGCTTCCTCTACTTTGAAGGGTTCGTCGACACGATTCTGATCATTGGAAGTATCAGTAGAAAAGGCTCTTCCGCTACTCCACTGACCTGATGAACTGTGTAACATTCCCACGAAATAGTTAATTAGACAGCGACAAAATAATCTGATAATGGATTTCTAACTTGAATTAATTACATTTCAACTTAAATAAAAGCACGAAGCACAGCTAAAAGGGTCGACCATAAATCTGAGAAAGCTATATATCTGCAAATGAAACAAAATTTTGAGAACAAACAAAATGACACACGGAAATCCTTTTCAAACGAAAAGTTCTGACAATTCTCCAAAACCCTCGTCTTCCCAACATACATCTACTCGTCTACAGCCGGAAAAATATTTCCACATCCTATTGTTTCTGTTCAAGTCAATTTTGCCATGAATGAGGCAAAAAGATTTTAATAACACAGATCAAAACAAAGTTGAAACCGGCAAAAAGTATCAAAACTGATGAAACTTCAAAAGTTAGTCCGTCGAAAGAATTAGGCAGACAAAATTAGTCAACGCAGGACAAAATGGCCGGAACTTCAAATCGAACATGGTTTCAGAATGTTTTGGTTGAAATATATCAATTTTGATCAAATTGGACTAGTATTAGTATAAAAGAAGGTGATTACTCACATCAAACCAAGATATCTTAAATTTCTGAAAGTTGCAAGCTACTCTCTATAGCAGCAAAATACACAAAAATGTTTAAAGCAAGTAGAAAAATGTCACAAGAACATCCTTTGCTCTATTCTCTTTATTTCAATAGGCAAAACATCATAAAGCCAAAATTAAAAAGATTAGAAACGAAAAAGATAAAAATACACCCAAAACAGCAAATTGGGATACTGAAATCAACAAATCAACAATTGTATGGAGCACCCTCAAACTATAGACCATTCCGAAACATGCCCCTTCGCATTATTCTTTGCTTTTTTTCTTGGATTTCCTTCAGCTTCTAATTCTTCTGATTTAAGCTATTCCCGTTGAATAAATCGGGCATTGCATTGAATTTTAACAGTGATCTTACTAAATTATAACAGCATTATCGATATGTTTCCTAACGAAGCCACCAATTTTAACGAAATTCTCAATTCAACCAAAAAAAACTGAGGGGTTTATTTCAAAATGTACTACAGAAACAGGAATCTCCACACATTTTTGCTAAAAAAAAAAGAAAAAATCACAACAACTATTAGAGATTACCATTCCGGAATTGTTAGTGCATTATTATCCATCAAATTCAACATCCAAAAGATTCACTATAAGAATCAAAACCCAAAAAAAGAAGAAAAAAAATCAAAGAGAGAGAGAGAGAGAGAGAGAGAGAGAGAGAGAGAGAGAGAGAGAGAGAGAGATGGGATTACCGGGATCGGGAGAGGGAGGGTGAAGAGCGGAGGATAAAGCGAGAGGCGATCGACCTCATTTTTGTCGTTGATAAATGCTTCTGATGATGAGGGTTTTGGAATCAAATGAGGTGAGTGGGGAAGAGTTGCTGTTATATTAGTAGTAGAGTCTCCAACAAAAATGAAAGGGGGTTTTGTTTTAGTAAAATGCGTTGGTGTGATGGAGCATCAAAAAGTGAACAAGAAGGAAAATGGAGATTCTAGAGAGAGAGAGAGAGAGAGAGAGAGAGAGAGAGAGAGGGGACAGGTGGCAGGGAGTGGGGAAGTCTGTGGGGGCTAGTACTTGTGGCTCTCGGTTAGGGAACGCTGCTCTGTCGAGGTGCAACCATTCGGTCTTTGTTCTGTGAGCAATACTACACGTACCACCATCAAAATAAGAGGTAGATGAAAACTCTTTTACAATTAATATGCTTATAAAAAGATGAAAACTCTTTTACAATTAATAGACTAAATTACAAAAAATTTTCTATAGTATTTTATTTTTTTATTTTATTCTTTTTTTTAAAAAAAATTATATTTTGCTTCTGCCAGTATTTCGTGAGTGAACCGTCAAATTTTTAGTGAATATATCGAAAATATCCTTCGAACTCCATTCCCTGTTCTGCCTCTTCATTGTTCGCCGGGTAGCGCCGCTACCCGGCGCCTCCCTCGCCGCCGCCAATGGGAAGACGTTGTCACACGCCGCTCCTTCCCGACCCCATCCTCCTCCTTGAACTTCTCTTCCACCTCCTCCTCCGCCTCCTCCTCCTCCTCCTCGAACTTCGAACCGTAAACCAGCGCCGCCGCCGGAGTAGTCGTTTTTTCCGGCGGCGGCACTGTGGACGGAGAAGTTCGGATCTCGGGCTATTAGAGAGAGCGTGACCGTGTTAGAGAAAGAGAAAGAGTCGGAGGAGAGAGGCGGCAATGGGAATACGCTTGTTCTGTTGACAGGAATAAGGACATTATCGTAATTTCGTCTGTTCGATTAACTCCGTCGTTCTCTAAAAATAATTTCGTAATTAAGAAAGAGCAATAATTCAGAAAGTTGAAGAACTAAAATATCACATATTTTATAGTGTGAGCTAGAAATTACAAGTAATTAATGTTGGAGACCTAAAGTGCCGCACGCCTAATACTTTGAACCAAAAATTATAACAAATTAAAATTTGAGGACAAAAGTGTCTCGTACCTCATAGTTTGAGGACAAACAGTGTAATTTATTTTTTAGTTAATTAAAAATAAATAAATATAAAATTTATTTAAATTATAAATTATTTTCATTCCATTATCTACTTTTTAAAATTTTAAGTTTAGGTCTCATTTGGTATCTAGTTTGTTTTCTATTTTTTAAAATCAAATTTTGTATCAAAAAGTGTAGTAATGGACATTGGATTACAAGCAATTCTTTTATTCAAATTATTTATTGGACAACAAAAAAAAAAAAAATTGAAATAAAGTTTTTTTGCTTCCCATTTTTAAATTTTTTAAATTAGTTACTATCTATTATTTAGCTAAATGTATTGTAACCTAACAAACGATAACAACAAAAACAAAGTTTTCCCTTCAATACATCAAATTATGCAGAATTAGTATTTAGAAAAATAAAAAAATGACAACAATACCTAACGAAACCTTATTATCTAACTTTTTAATTTATTTTGTTTTAGTTATTTGATGACTCATTCGATATAAAATTTAAGTTAATTATTTATTTTAATTAATTTTCACTTGTATGAATTACATAATATATGCTAATTAAACCAAACTGCAAAAGATAAACGGTATATTTAAAATTTGAGATAAAATAATTTCTTAAATAATTAAAATAATTCAAATTTAAAAATTAGTTAGAAAAATCAAAAGTTTAGTAGTTAGGCAATTAGATCAAAATAAGCGATAATTGAGGTCTATTTTATACATCTTTACTTAATAGCTAATTTAGTTGTTGCATTATGTTCTAAATATATAGAATGTAATTGGTGTCTTGTATGAATGCATTAATATCTTATTTAATATATTTTTTTATTTGTTAAAAAAAAAGTTTATTTGATAAATGTGGAGAGTGATGAGGAGATAATAATTTAATAATTTCTTTTTAAAAAAATGGTTAATAATGTAGAATTTGATGAGAAATCGGTAGGTAAATTGTAATGACCCGGTCCACATCCCGTCCACTAATAATAATAACTCGTTGGGTTTAAATTATAGTTCAAAATGATTAAATTCAGTTATTATTATTAGTGTCCATATCTTATATAAATTTAATCACAATTTTTCATCCATATCTGATGTGGGGGGACAATTGGGAGCGTCACAGACTCTCCCTGTTTAGGCCTGACGCTCTCGTCATTCAAGTCACAGACTTCTGTTTAGATCTGACGTCCGCGTCATCTAAATACACGCACAATCCAAGATTATCAAGCGATGCGATATAAGACTTGTCTTGCTAGTTCTGTCATCTAGACTGAAGCTCAGCCGAGATTATCATACACTTCCGGCTGGTTATTGGCTTTGATACCAAATATAACGATTCGGTCCACTAGCAATAATAACTCGTTGGGCCCTAAATCACAGTCCAAAATGATTAAATTCAATTATTATTACTGGTGTTCATATTTTATATAAACTCAATCATAATTTTTCATCCACATTCCACAGGAATAATTGGGAGCGTCACATCAATGCTGTATTTAAATAAGAGAAAGTTTATGACATAGCAAACAAAACTAATTCTAGAAGTACAAGATGATTATTTTGCCTATATTCCATGTGGCCTGTTTTGATTCAGGGTTTGTAATAATTTGGTAATCCTTCGTATGTTTTACTGAAAATATTTAAATTACTATTATTCAACTTAAGTTGCTTAGTAATAAAACTATTGATAACGTAGTGAAATCATTATAAATTCTCAACTAGTAAGAATACTAGATTACCACATATTAAAAAGTATTCTTATTTTCATACTTTATGAAATTCATTAATTGTCAGTTAATAAAAGTATAAAAAAATTTAGGAAAATGCTATGTGTACACCCCTTTCGGGGTGTACATCATACACCCCACCCATCTAAGAGTGGGGGTGTGATGATGGGTCACTTGATGTGACCCGTAAAAAGTATCGTCACCATTAAAATAGTGGAGGTGTATGATGTACACCCCTTCGGGGTGTACAGGTAGCATTGCTAAAAAATTTAACCACCTTTTAAGGGCGCGTTGGTTTACGCTAGATTATTTGGACATAACTAGTTATTTAAAATTTTTGAATCGAATTATTACTGATCTTATATCACCACATATGGTTTAATACAGTAATATAATACTAAATTACAGTATATATAGAATTACTATATTTAATTTATTTTATAAAATTCAGTAATTTGATAATAATGCATAATTTATTTCAAAATTGCGTCAGATTTAATATTATTTTTATTAAACTATAATTTTAATATAATTTGTAATTAAATTTAAAATTTAAAATCTAAATAAAAATATAAAATATAAAATTTATAATCTAAATTTAAAATTAAAAATCTAAATTAAAATATGAAATTTAAAATTTAAAATTTAAAATTTGACCATTCAAAATTTTAAATTAAAATTTTAAAAATAACATATTTAAAGGGTTCAAGGGATTGAAGTAAACTAATAATTTTATATAATATGTAAGATAATATAAAATATTCAGCTCTACATTCAAAGTTATTCTGCGACTTTTGTAATTCTATATTAATAATTTCGAAATTATTCTGTAACTTTTGTAATACTATATTATATTACAGATTAAATTTCAGACCAAATTACATAACAAAACATAGTAATCCTGACAAAATAATCCGAACCAAACACACCCCTCGCTTGTAACAAATTTGTCATGCAAAATATAAAACCCTCTACATAAAAACACACAAAACATGACAGGACAGCTTATTACTATTTCAAAGAACTTGATGAGAAATAGATTTAGACCTAAGTAGTGGTGCAGTTTATTAGTTTATAATATTTTACAAGTACCACAAATATTGTATTTGAAATGACTGAAATGTTGCTAATTTAACATGCCACTGGAGTTAGAATTGTTACTCATTTAAAAGATTTATGAAAAAGTATAAACTGTGGAGATTTGTATATTCTTAAGTATAACTGGCGCCATCAGCAAAGTCATTTTTTGTAAAGTTTTTGCATCTAAATTCAACAAATAAAGTCCAAAATTTTATGCCAACTTAAAAAAAACAAGAGCAAGATGCAGCAGCCACCAACAGGGTTAACTGAGACAAAAGGAGAAAGTGCAAGGTTGGTTTTGCAATTTAGCCTTGTGTTTTTCTATTTCTGCATGAAGATTTCAATAACAATGAACAATTACAACCAGGAAATTAATGAGCCAACACTAATTTTATACAGAATAATAACAACGGAATAAAACAGAGTCATGAATATTGATTCTAGGGTTCCCTATATTTTTTGTATGGGTGGCAATAAATTTCGCAAAAAATGACCTCAAATTGCTTTATCCAGCCACTTGGGAAGTTTCAAAGAACCCCTCAGTCCAAGTTTTGTAAGGAACACAGCATACAATATATGCAGCAAAAAAACGAAGAATCCACAGTTGAGTAGAAGCTGTTCAGCAACAAAAAAAAGGTAAATTAACAAACATTGAAGCGCAATATCATACACGAATTCAGCTAAAGAAATGTGAGATTTGAATGTTGTGAGCATCACCAGAGTTCCAAATAAGAGATATATGGTGTCCATCGTTGGAACGGCATTGACTCCTACGGCCGTCAGTATATAAGTGAGCGAAGCGTGAATGTTAATGGTGATCTGCAGATGATCGATAATTGTTTAGTCTCCAGAAATGCTCACAATTGAAGGGGAGGATTGTGTCTTGAAAGTAGGTAAATTGCACCACGGATCACTGACATTTTCAAGAGGTTTTAGTTTCTCCACAATCTTCAAATTGTTACAGCTCGGTCCTTAAACTTTACTTTCTGCAGCAATCTTTACCCTTTTCATTGACTAAAGTAAATTGATGTAAACCAACTGACAGGGTAAGATTATAATGGAGAGCAAAGGGTAGGTGCCCAATTGTAATAACTGAAAGGCTCGGGATCAGACTGAAACAAAGCAAAAAGTTGAGGACCCCTGATGTAATTTATCCTTTAAAAACATACCAAGTCAAGTATATTCTCTCGTATAAGGAATGAGGAAATCAAAACGTATCCAACAGCTCCCATTGCTCGGACCTGCATGATAAGATTAGATACACTCAACACTGGCTGAGAAATTTCATTGTTAAGCATGTTCAAGAAATCGAATATATAGGTAAGAGCATTACAATCGAGCAGAGGAAGATGGATGTTAACCAATTTGTCCCAAGCCTGGAAAGAGGACGAAAGTGCATAAGCATATTCGGTCAATTCTAATACAACAGAGGGAGCGAGTGATGAATAAATACGACAGTTCTAAACCATACCTATACTAGAGATAACAGCAGCTAATCAAGAGAGGTAAAGGAGTGGATTTAATCTTAACAGTTCTCACCTCCATAGAGAACCCATAACAAAACCAACAAGCCCGTGCATAAGCTGCAGATAGATTATGACAGAAAGCATGAGTCTCAAGAGCTTAAATTTGGAGAATGGATTGATACATTCAAACAAAGAAATTGTATGTTGACATAATATAATAAAATGTGATAAGTTCTCTAGAACCTGACTTAAACCAACTTAAAAGGCCAGGTTATGCATGGCTGTATAATAGACAAAGAATTTGAATATAGGAACAAAATTAGGTACTGGATTCCAGAAAAAAATTAATTAATTGAATTTCACATCTTAATAGTTGTGGGAATGGATGAAATCGAGTTCTGTTCTCAGTTTTACTTTGGACTTGCAATGACCATAACTAATAAGTAATTATCATAACACACACAGAAGCCCAATAAATGTTTATTTATTGCTTGAGATATCACAGATTTTCCATTTCACAAAGTTTCAAACATATAGAAGCCTAATATTGAGTTTCATAGTTCAATTTCATTAAATTTATTTTATTATAAAGGATGTTTTTCTTAGTTTGAGGTCGCTTCGGTCCTTTCGCTGGGTGACTTGTGTACTGTACAAGGAACAAATTTCATGAAAGAATGCTCTTTTTTCGAGAAGAATGGGTAATGTTTCAATGGAACTAAACCAAGAAGCGACCATTCTGAAGGTAACTGAAGAAAGCAAAACAACAACTTTCTATGCTGAAATGTAAGGAGAGAAGCAGAATTGCCCATGCCACCCTACTTCCTGTGTCATACTGTGCTGGCATATGGCATGGAGTCATGTCGACTAGGGATGTCAACGGGTTGGATTCGGGACGGATTTTCAAAAACCCGAACCCGACTACCAAACCCGAATCCGACGGATTTTAAAAATCCATATCCAAATCCGAACCCGACCAAAAATCCAAAACCCGAACCCGAACCCGAAAATTCAAACCCGAAACAATTATTTTTCTTTTTCTCTTTACAATATTTCAAAATATATTATATTAAATTTAATTTTTTAAAATATAAATTTAAATATAATATTAAATATTTATATACACATATATTATATAACGTAAAATTAATTCGGGTTCGGGTCGAGTTCGGGTTTAGATCGGGTACAATCAAAATCCATATCCAAATCCAAATCCGTCGGGTTTTCATTTTTTATATCCATATCCGAATCCATATCCGTTTAACAACGGGTAAATCCATTCCGTTCGAATTCGGGTTCGGATAAAATTTCGGGTATTCGTACCCATTGACATCCCTGATGTCGACACTATATTGAAAAATGATTATTATTTTTTTTTTTAATTTTTTGTGGTCTTTTTGAGATTTTTGAGGTGAAAAGTTTTACAAAGGTTTTTCCATTACATATGTAATCATGTAAATCTACTAACGTTTGAAACAATTAGTGAGTTCCATTACATAATGAGATCAACTTCTAGTGAAAAAATACAAAAAAGAAAATTTTCCCCAATTTTCTTTTTTATCATTTAAGATATCATGAGTTTACCCATACTAATGTTTTCCAATAAACTTTTACCCAAATATGACTTTAATATTATTTTCATGCAAATGCTTTCAGAGTATGTATAAAATGATTTCTTTTAGTTATTAAGATGTTTATGGCCCTCTCATTATAAAATTGTGTGAGATATAATATTTGACACATTTTTTACAACATTAGAAATATCAAAAAAAAATCTTAAAAAGTTATTTTTTTTTCAAAATTTAATAAAAAAAGACCTGTGTCAATGCAAGTCGATGTGCCACTGGTATGTCACTGGCATGAGGGGGCGTGCCAACATTGGCACATTGTGCCATGCCATGCCGCTGGCACAACAACATGGGCCGTGCCGCTAGCACGTATCCTTGGTGAGAACTAACGTCTAACAAACTAAAGATGAAACTCAAAGGGAAATACAATACAAAGAAAAGGCAGAAGTATAGAACTCAAAAGTACTTACCAAATAAGTTGATGCTTTTACTGGTCCGGATAAAGTGAGTAATAGGAATGTAGTAGCCACCTACAAAATATATACAATAATAAACTAAAATTGAAGAAATCGATCAATAGCCAACCATAAAATCAGAGGAAATTATTGTTGAAGGAGGCTAAAAGAAAGAAGTCTAGCTTGAAGCTTACCATGGTTTTCCTACCAGCTGCCACTCCCCATCTCATCGAAGATATCACTATGGGCAACGAGAAGAAACAACCAAAGTAGTTCTGCAGGTGCAAAAATACAATTTACAAAGTTCTAAGTTGGATATTACAAAAATTGAAAATAATGCATGTAATATTAAAAACAAACCTCGGGTGTTGTTCTCAAGGAGAAAAACAGCATAAAAGACATCAAATTGTTAATTGAAAGGTATACAGCATAATGTACCACTAAAAAGAAACTGAGGAAGGTTTTTGAATGCTATAACAACCTTCACAACAATTTTATATGTGGAGATGAAGCTAAAAGCAGTATAGGCTAATAGCATTCAGAAAGCAGAGGACAGCAAAGGTTTAAGGTGCTGACAGTAAAACTAAGATAAGCTAGAAAAAGATATAAAAGAGGATATCTATCTTGGAACCTCTTAATGGATTCTCCCTTGAAGAAGAGATTAAAAATGATATTGTTTCCTATAGTAATAGGTGAATGGTCAAAGTCGAGAAGTGCTCGAGTGCCTTTTGTGACAATTATGTACTCATAAAATTAGACGGCATGGTTTATAGTTTGGAACCGTAGATGTTAACCAGTTAGAAAAAATAAGCATAGCTAAGACGAGGGTGCTGGTATGTCTGACTGGCTTTACTACGAAAGATGGAGCTGCCAATGACTGAACCTTAGTTAGGAGCAAGATTATATAGTTTAGTTTACAACAATTGGTCACAATATTCTAAGCACATCGACATAAGATCATATAGTGCACAGGTAACAAGCGATCGAAGTCACCTAGAATACCACGCAAGAAGGGGAGATAGAATAAAAGAACTACTCAGATAGCACTATAGCAAACAACACGACAAAATGCTAAACAGGCGCTGAGGGATGCGCCACAAAAGGAATGTTTTACTGTTACTTCAGCATTCATCCTATTAGATAACAATTGCTATACATGATTAACTATCAGTAGCTCTTTCTTAGATGCATTCCTTGGAATATTTTACCGTAACGATGTGCTCTTCTTACCAGGTAATGTTTTCATTCATTTCATGCTCGGACTAAACCCAAATGACCTAATCCACTATATGATGAAGGTATTACTGAATTTGGCGAGACGAGCGATAAAATATCTAAACTCCATGAATAGAATGATTTGCTGTTATACTACAACATTCATCTGATTAACTTGGCCGTAACACTACGCTCCTCTTACCAGGTAATGTTTCAATCATTTCATGATCTAACAGAAACCGAATTCGAGCAATACCCAAATGACAAAGATGCTATCGAATTCGGCGAGAAGAAGCTCACCTCGATGGCGAGGGAGTTGCTCAAGAAGTAGGCGAGGCCGGCGACGGAGGCGAACATGGCGCACTCCACCAGCCTCAGCGTCTTCTCGAACACCATTCTCGCCCACTTCCACGCCAAATTCCTCAAACCCTCCCAAAACCCCATCCCCTTCCTCGGCATCCCGCTCCCTGACGCTTCTCAGCCCCACAGATCGAAACCCTAGAATGGGTTTTAGGGCGCGGGCGCAAGGTTTGAAAAGGAGAGAGAGTAGAAGAGAAGGAGAGGGCGACGCTAGGGTTTGAAGGGAGAGAGAAGTGAGGACGAGGAAAATGCGGGGACGGAGAGAAGTGCTTTTGAGAGCGAATAGGAGAAGGTGACGGAGAGAAGAAGAGTAGTCGTTGGTGTGAGAGAGTCATGGGAGAACAGGAGAGACAACCGAACTAGAAAAAAGCTAAATCCCAAACTTCAGGTTAGGGTCTAAATTATTAACTCTTATATTGAAAATATGATTTGTATTTTTATTTATTTTTATTTTTAAATTTTTTTTTTTATTTTTAGATAATGAATGATCAATATTAATCATATGATTGGATTTAATCCTCTTACTAACTTGATTACCATCACATTGAATCCAATTGCTCATGTTACTCTTGATCTCTTTTCGTCTTCCTTTCCCAATCCTCCTGTTGTAACATTTTATATTAAATGAATTAACTTATGCATATGTAATGCATTCATTCCTATAACCTACACAATGGATTAAGTTAATTGAGGTTACATCATTTATATTTTGCATTCATTGTTAACAAAATTTTGTTGTTGAACTCTATGAGAAAAGCTAACTCCTAATTATGAATTTAATTAGTTGTAACCCAGGCATATGAAGCCTATAAATAGTGACCTTGTTCTACATTGAAAAAACAACAAAAAGTAATTCCTATATTATTTCTTTTATATTTATATTTTACTATAATAGAGAGAGGTCAAAGAAAGGTGTTCTTTTTTGGTAGAGCTTTGGGCTCATCTACTTATGCAGAGTTGGTGAAGCCACACGATGAGGGTCGAGCCGTTGTATTCTGTAGGAACAAGTCAGTATTCTGCTGCATCTCAAAATGCGTGTCGGCCTCGAAATACGTGTGCACCTAAAAAAGCGTGCCTGCTGCTACAGTAAATCTGGGCGCCGCTACAGTTCAAATCGGGCGCCCGATTGTACGGCAATTTTCGGATTTCGCCCGTTTTTGCTCGTTTTTCGGCTGTTTTCATTCGTTTTCGTCCGTTTTTGTCCCGTTTTTACCCAAATTTGACAGTCAGGCTCAACTCAACTTAGTTTATCACGAGATATTTTAAAATTTCAGTTTGGGCCATTTCTAGGTCACCAAAAGGCTCGCTGTATCTAGAATCGCTAGTGGACCCCGTTCTCACTATCCGGGTATCCGATCAACGCGAAACTTTTACCATGACCTTAAAACATAATTACGGACCTCCCGTAATTTTCTCGAAATTTTCTGACACTATGAATTTTTTGGTAAAAATCTGGGCCCCTTTTTCTTATAAAAATTCTAGATCTCTACTTTTATTCCGATTTCGACCCAATTCTCTTCCAAATTATTCTTTACTCCTCTAAATTTCATAAAAATAGTATTTTATACCATTTTTATTTATTTATATTTATTTATATACCAAAAATCTGGTACAGGTCCCTCACCAAATAATGATACGCATTTCGGTGCATAAAATACTAAGCTTTTTCCATAAAATACACCAAAATTTACTGTATTTCATACTTTTTGAGGCACTAGGGTTGTCAAATCGAAAATCAGATAACACCACGACGTCCGGCTCAACGAAACCTACCAACTAGTAATTTTGGTTCGGTGTGTTTGGACTTCGTTAAATTCAAATTCCATCTTATATAGTGAATTGTGTTGTTTGGCACGCTTTTCGATGACCTAGGCTCATCGAACATAATTTCGACTGCGCCATTGCGCTCAGATCGATGAGACCGTTCAAATCGACTATCTGGATCGTCGGATTCGGATTCGGATTCAAATTGGTCAAGTTAGCCGACTTCCTGTCAGAAATGTGAAATTTTCGAAAGTTACTATTTACACTTAAGTCAACACTATTCACTTCTATACATCTATATATAGGGTTATTTGCACACCGGTATATATACAACTTAGGGTTTTCTTTATATTTCAAACTCAATTTCAAACTCGAATTTCTCGAGTACTACATATGCTCATCTCCACCACAAAATACATGATAAATTTAATCTGTGGGCAACTGGTTGCATTTTTGTGGGATATCCTTATGGGGGAAAAAAGGTTGGAAAGTCTATGATTTAGCCACTAAAAAGATTTTTGTTTCTCGCGATGTGATATTTTATGAAGACCAATTTCCTTTTGCTAGTTTGAGCACCTTTTGTCACGCCCCGGAGTCAAAACTACGACTTGAGCTCGCTAACAGATTCGCCACCCATACGAAAAACCCCGTATAGGCGAAGCGTCCAACCTGCAAAAGATAGTAACTAACAACTATACAAATATCAGAGCTGAAATAAAACTGCTATCAAATAAACATACATATCCACTGTACATCTGTCAGATCCTCAAAATACAACTATCTCTCAAAACAAAAGATAAATACAATCCAGTTGACACGGTTCAGAATCCTCCAAAAAGTAGGTACATCTACTCTCTCTAGCTTTGGTAGGGATCTATTTTGCGACTCCCTTACATCGATCAGAAGAACCAGCACGAACAGATGCAAAAGCTGAAGTATTTGAAAAAGAAATACCACAGCGGATGTGAGAACTACATCAAAAGAGTAGTCCTCAGTGGGTACCGTCTCCAAGATCAATGATCTACCCACTAAGTCTACTGGAGGCAAAAGTAACAGGTATGATGAATAAAGTAGTAAAGTTGAAATAAAACTGCAGCTATTATGCCTCTAACTATCATGCTCAATGAAATAACAGAATGAAGTGATAGTATGCAATCACTCACTCGCACATCTCTCAAGTCGACCCAATCTCAATGATTGCCAAATCGGGTCCAGTCAAATCTGCGCTCACCTACTATTACACATCCACAAGAGGATGAGATTTACATAAGGCGTCCCAATGGACTATCTCAACATCGCGCGAAACTGCCTCAATAGGACCAACATCCGGAGCGGCTCTCGAGAGAAGCGACCCCACCGAGGAAATGACGTGGCACAAACAAGCTCAAGAGTGTCTCATGCAGGCTATAGTCAAATCCACGATATCTCAGATCGGAAAACTCACTATGCTTAATCATCTCACAACAAAGGTCGGAGAACTCTCAACGACTTTAGAATCACAGTCTACCTGACTGATTCCCAACACAAGAAAAGACTAGTCACAACTATCAAAGTCCACTTGGTCTCCAAACTCGAGTGCAAATGCAGTCTACATCACCCTAATCACTCAAACTCAAATCTCAAGTGCCCCCAAGATTAAAGGATAGCAACAATTTCGATCAACAATAATATAATCAATGTTCGGCCCCCAGGCACGAATATAAATGCAACCCAGAACTCAGATCACTCAAACCCTCCACTTAGGTGAGAAAGAATATATGAAGTTAATAATGACAAGAATAGAAGATCATTATCGCGCGTTTTGGTTCCAAATTTTTGAATCAGAGTTGTTGCTGTTTGGAATGGTTGTCGAGCCTTGTTGGCTAGCCTAGACTCATTATTTGGCATTTCCCGTGGCAGCGAGTGCGTTGTGGGTGGTCCCGATACCGAACTAGGCATCTCAGGAGCCATTTTGAGCTAGTGTTGGAGTTGTGGCTCCTATTGAGGCGTGATTTTGTTGCGGCTGTCTCAACACCTAAAATGTGGTGTTATGGGACATCGGGTGAGACTTGGAGGTGTGTGGTATGCCCAAGGACACTTTGTGGGCTGAAGTGGCATCTTGGTGGGTTTTCACGAAAATCGGCAGATTCTAAAAATCGGTAAATGTGTTTGAGATTTCGTTTGTGCCGACAAGTGCTGTGGGTGACTTCATGTCACCAATTGGTGATGTTACGGTGTTGTGAGTGTCCTAGGGCTGATTACATAGTGTGTGTGTGAGGTTCGACACCAAAGTGGTGTTCGAATTATTGTAACGGTACCCTTAGGTCCCGTCGTGGCATTATTTGACGGTTGTCATTTAGTTGTCGAGTACTTAGCGTGCGGTTGTCCCGACACCTAAAGTAGTGCGTCTCAGGATAGTGGAAGTATTGTTGTGACTTCGTGCGTCTCAGGGCAGTGGAAGTATTGTTGTGACTCCCAATTAAGTCAGTTAGTGGTTGAAACTTAGTTCTGTGAGCTAGATTGTGAAACTAATGTTTCCGATTATGCCATGGTACACGTGGATATAGATTGAGCGTGCCATTGGTATTGTTGACACGTAGGGTATTGATTATGGCCTTTGGTTGTATCTTCTATGTACAGGTGACCTTTAGATACATTGATTGAGTTGAGGACTCGGATACTTTGTGAGGTGGGTGCTTCATTTCGAAGTCGGTAAAGTTGTGTCTTACTCGGTTTTCCTATATGTTTCTATTATTCCATTACACTTGTGAGTAGTGCAACTTATCTTGGCATCCTACTATTACATACTCATTACTCTACATGTCGGTTACTTGATCTATCGATTCATCATATTGCTTATATGAGTTATCATGGCTGCTTTTCATCTCTATATTATGTAGGACATGTAGAGTAGGTTGTCATCTAGTAGATTATCCACCTGACTATGATAGGACTTGATTGGTCAGTATCTATTCCCTGCTGAGATTTGACCTTGTGGACTACTAATTACTCCATAAGATTTAACCTAGTTTATCGGTGATTTCCTCATGAGATTTTGACCTTATAGGTCAGTTGGCTTATTTAGTTCATGATTAGGTCTTTAGCATGTTTCACATCGATTTCTTGCATTATTGTTGCATTTCTGGATATTTGTGTAGTGTAGCATACTAGTCTTATGGACTTTTCTTGGGATCACTTCTTTACTCCTCTTATCACCTAGGGCAATGACTTGACTAATGACTCTAGATTGTTGGAGCCTTGAGCATATACATGTGACTATAGCTTGTGATGGCACTGTAGTTCTTAGACAAGGTTCACAACACTAAGTTCTTCAATTTGTCGGCCCAGTAGGAGGTGTTGTTTCATAGACAGGGTTCGTCACCCTGAGAGCTTCACCCCTAGATTTGATGTACACCACGCTTAGACAGAGTTAGTGACTTTGGGTGCTGGTTGTTGTGTCCCTCTAGAGTGGTACTTGTTTTTGGCCTTCGTGACCTATTGGGCGAGCTTAGGCCGGGTCTACATGATAGGCCATAGTGATTGGGTATACATTGGGACTATTATATGTCCAGTTGATGCATAGTATCTCTACTTGAGTTGTGCATGGCATTTTGATAGTTGTTTGGATTACAGTAGCGGTAGCCCTTGTTAATGATCCATGATGTTTCATTTGGTATTATCGTGCTACTATAGTTGGTATTTCTGTTTCACTTATATATGACTTTTGCTTACAGAAGCGGTAGTAGATTTATTCTATTTTATGATTTTTACATGCTGATATTCATGCTACTGTAGTTGTTATCTCCATCGTAGATATTCATGTGACTTTTGTTTATAGTAGTAGTTGTAGATTGCATTCCATTTCATATTCTTGCTTACTGATCTTTTTGCTATTGTAATTGATTGTCTTGATCTTTTAGTTATCTCTTGGTTATTATAACTATTCCTTTATTGCACACCTTTATTGACCAGTGAGTGCAGCTCGCCTTTGTCGGCGTACGACATCCACTGGGAGATCCTTTGTTGGTTTCTCACTATCCCCCAATTGTAGGTACAGCGGGTGGTGGTGATCGGGACGGTTCGTGAGGACGGTACTAGTTAGTAGTGTCCCAAGGATTGATATATATGGTCGACTCGTCGTGATCCAATAGTTACCTCGAGCCTCAGATCTTGGTTGTTGCCCTATATTTACATGTATTCATCTTATTTACATTATGTCGAGATTTGTACTTCAGTTGTGTAGTTGAGTTTAGCTATTCTTATTGGGTTTTCCTATTCTCGTGGTTTATAGATTCTTGGTGATAGTTTTGGATCATTAGTTGTGGTTGCATGATGATTTTCTTCTTGTCTAGCTTGTTTGTGCCTGTGGTTGTATTGCTTGTACTCTTACGCTGTACATGTACAAGGAAAACTCCGTCCGTGTGAATAGAAAAAAACTCTGTGCATGTGACGGGTTTGTGCGCATTCTGGGCAAGATTTTCCAAAAAAAAATTTATACATTTTTTTGCAAACTCAATTTTCAAAATGAAAGGGTTTTATCAAAAAATGCTTTCCAAAAAGGACCCGAGGCATGACAATTGTACTGAACTACTAAATGAAAGGGAAGGAATATTAGTAATGGCATTTAAAAACTACATAAATAAATTGTTGTTGAGTTCAAAAGACATATTCTAATGCTAAAAGAAATATTCTTACAATTTAACGTCAACTTTTATAACTTGATATTTTAGGTAATAGTCAGATGTTATCTGCCCTTATTTTTGATTATTTCAAAAACTCTTTTTTTAATAAAATTCCTATAGGATTAGGAATATTCACTTTGGTTACATAATATTCTTTCCATTATGGATCATTGGATCCATCATCCATCATAAAAAATGCACATATGTCAACACAATGTGAATTATGGATTCAATGATCTCATGATATGAACAATTATTGTTAAAAAATTATTCTCTATAGAAGGTCTTACGTTGGATTAGATTTAGGTAAATATTATTAGAAAAGAAAATCAGGCACATGGACACATTATTTTATTTTTTTGTCTCATATTTCTCTCCTTTAAGGTTGTGAGTCATGTTCACAATTTTCTGGATTGAAGGCTAGTTGCAGTTGTAGCAGATCAAAAGTAAATCGAGTATTTGCTTGTTGGTATGCCCCAAGAATAGTCACATTCTCCAACGGCATCATTGCAAAGCAGAATACTCCCTGCTCTTGAACAATGTAGAACACGTTCTGCCACGCGATACTCATCTCAGCCCCTAGAAGATGAAACGTCATACTCGGCATGAAGCTTTGATAATGTTGCTGAAAAAGCCAACAAAGTTTAAATGAGAGCCCATATCTCGTTGGATCCACTTGATATAAATTCCTATGCCTGAAATAATTCGTAAGATATTTCTTCACTTCTTCAAAAGCCGGGGTTATTAGATGAGTGACTGCTGTGCCGGAGTCCACAACGAACCCGCCCGAACCATTCGGCTTTCGTGCAAACATTCCTTCCTCAAATCTAAGTCGTTTGGTGCCAACACTGATGTCATTTAAGATAATATAGTAGAAGCATACACCTTGGGCTGGTACTATTGGTGTGGTTTGGACTGGACCTCTTTGCACAATGTTATCTCCGAATCGTAAAAAACTCCTACTTGTTGAACCTCTCGAGGGAAGACAATATGAGAAGCGAACCTGACTGTTATGCTTGTTAAGTTGCCTTGCAAACGATTCCTCAGACAAACCTAATGCAATTATTCCTGACGGATAACCATGGCTCAATGAAAGTAGTTGGCTATCATGCGAGCAGCCAAATACAAGCTCCTCAACAAACTCAAGGTGGCCACCATGGCTAGAATGGAAGCCGAATTTGTCCTTTGAGAGTGTGCCTTTTGTGTAGGACCCATCGAAAAAGTCAATATGGTAGTGGCAACGGCTGTCGGTGCAATGGTAATACCTTTGCGGGCAGGGGTTTTGGGGCGAGCAAGAGATGTCGATGAAGGAAGGGGATTGGCGAGGGTCGAAGTAAGGATCATTTTGTGGATAGCAATTGATGCATGGCTTGCATTGAGTCCAAGTAAGAGGACTATCTGTGTTAATGTCTAAGTAGTAGCCAATAGTGCTGTTGCTAGTGCCAATCGTTATAAATACCAAGTATAATGAACCATATGAAGTGATAGTAGGGCGTATATTAGTTGTTTCATAGCCAGCCGACATTGCTTCAGAGTTGTTTAGTTGGAGGAATTGATTCTCAAAAAGGTGGAGGGAGTCTTCAAAAAGTTGTGAATCAGTGAGGCTAGAGTTGTAAATAGGGGACCGAGGTGAGTAACGATAGATGAGCTCAAAGCTTATGGATCTTTTCAGTGCTTCAATAGTTTCAATTGAGAAAAGTAGGATAGATATTGAAAGAAGAAAGATAAAATATGAATAGATGGTTTTGGCCATGATTGATGTTTTGTGAGTTTAGAAATATATTGTGGACAAGACGAGAAGAAATATATATATATATATATATATATATATATATATATATATATATATATATATATATATATATATAGAAGGAGAGAGATAGAGAGAGAGAGAGAGAGTCCGGCTATGGTGCTTTTAAAAGCACGAAGCACTTAGTGCTTGTAAGTTTTCCACCGTTAGATTTATTCCTTTAATCAATTCCAACCCTTAGATCAAGTTATTTCACCAACCAACTATCAAACCCTATCGGACCACTATTTTTCTAATTGCACATCCTTTCATCCAAGAGTCGAAAATCCACGAGCACCAATGACTTGCTACTTTTAAAACAAAATCTATACTCTCTATTTTAATTACAACACTTCTATCATGCCTTTTTGAAGGATATTCATTTTTAACCGTTTATTTTTGTGTTCACTCGATGTTCAATAAAAGAATATTGAAAAAACGTGAAATTTAATTTCAAGATAGTATAAATGGTTTAGATCATATTTAACGGTGTCGATCGTCGTTTTAGAAGCTCCATCATCGAAAATAAATGGATGGCAACGGAGCCCGTTTGCTACCGATAGTATTCCGGCCTAGCTCTATATATATAGAGAGTTGTTCTCTTTGATAGAACTAGGCAAGAAAGGCAACAAAATAATAAAAAAAATCCATAAGATATCTAAGGTGCAGAAAGGACAATTGTAGATTCCCACTACATAATGGCTTCTGTTAAACTAACAAAATTACATGCAGGCACTATTTAAATGAGTAGTTATTTATGGAGGTTCCAACTACATGTGTCAAAGCCAATGAAAAGTAGTCCTAACGATCTTAGTGAAAATGTTTAGGACCCATTTGGGAACTGTGAATTAAATATAGAGTTTTTTTTTTTCAATGGCATAAAATTTGTTCAAAATAATATTATTTTAAAGAAAAACTTGCTGAGTTTAAAAATATATTGTGGATATTGTGGACAACACAAGAGAATATATATATATATATATATATATATATATATATATATATATATATATATATATATATATATATATATATATATATATATATATATATATATATATATATATATATATATATATATATATATATATATATATATGAGTGGAGCTTATATGCTTTCAAAAGCACAAAACAATTCATGCTTGTGATTTTTTAACCATTGGATTTGTATTGGGATTTGTGCTTTTTACTTTATCTTTCTCTCTCTTTAGTTGACTTTGCAAAAGCACTAATCCCAATACAAATCCAATGGTAAAAAATTCACAAGTATGGATAGTCTCGTGCTTTTAAAAGCATATAAGCTCTACTATATATATATATATAGTCCGACTATGGTGCTTTTAAAAGCACCAAGCACTTAGTGCGTGTAAGTTTTCCACCGTTAGATTTATCACTTTAATCAATTCCAACCCTTAAATCATGCTATTTCACCAACCACCTATCAAACCCTATAGGACCACTATCATCCTAATTGCACATCCTTTCATCCAAGGACTGAAAATCCATAAGCACCAATGACTTGGTACTTTTAAAACAATATCTATACTCACGATTTTGATTACAAGACTTCTATCATCCCTTTTTGAAGGATATTTATTTTGAACCGTTTATTTTTGTGTTCACTCGATTGCAAAGAAAAGAATATCGAAAAAGCGTAAAATTTAAATTTCAGATAGTATAAAGGGTCTAGATCATATTTAACGACGTCGATCGTCGTTTTAGAAGCTCCATTATCGAAAAAATATGAATGGCAATGAAGCCAGTTTTCTACCGTTAGTATTCCAGCCTAGCTCTCTCTCTCTCTGCTCCTATGCTTTTAAAATTACGAAGTCATTGGTGCTTGTGAGTTTTTAACCCTTAGATGAAAGGATGGATGGCTAGGATGATAGTGGGCCCCTAGGGTTTAGTGGGTGGTTGGTGAAATAATATGATCTAAGGAGTAGAATTGATTAAAGGGATAGATCTAACAGTGAAAAACTTACAAGTGCCAAATGATTGGTACTTTTACAAGCACTATAGTAGAACTCTATAGAGTTGATCTGTGTGATAAAACTAGACTAGATAGGTAACCAAATAAAAAAAAATATCCATAAGATATCTAAGATGCAGAAAAGACAATTGTAGATTCCAACCAGGGACGAAGCCATAGTAGGGCCCAAGGTGGCCATGGCCTCCCTCAATATTTTAATATTACTCAATAGTCCTTGATACTAATTTATTACTTTCTCTCTTTTAGATAATAATGGACCCCCTCAACTTTTTAATATTTATTTTTGTGCTAACATAATTTTCTTTATTTTTTATTTGTATACATTTTAAATAGATGAAAATATATTAGGAGTCTCGTATTTACAAGTTATTTGAAATACATATTTTAACTCCAAATTTTTTATTTCATATTTTTTTAATTTCTAACTATTTTTGGTAAGCTATTTTATTTAACTTAATAAAATATTATACTAAATTTAATAGATCTTTTAACTAAAGTCATTGATCTAATTGAATTACGGTTATATTTAGTAAAATTTTTAGTTATTTGAATAAAATAATATAAATAAAATAATTAAATATTAAATAATTTTTAAATTAAAAAAATTTAATATTTTTATATTAATTATTTAATTAATAATTTTTTTTTAAAAAATTGATAATGTACTAAAATTTTTATTTGAATATATTTTGGCCCCCCTCATAATTAAATTCTGGCTTCGTCCCAGATTCCAACTACATAATGGCTTCTCTTAAACTAACAACATTACATGTAGGTAATATTTAAATGATTAGTAACTTTGGAGGTTACAATTACATGTGTCAAAGTCAATGAGAAGTAGTCTTAATAGTCTCGGTGAAACTGTTTAGGACCTATTTGGGAACTATGAATTTAATGCAGAGTGTTTTTTTTTTCAATGACATAAAATTTGCTCAAAATAATATTATTTTAAAGAAAAACTTACTGAGTTTAAAAATATATTGTAGATATTGTGGACAAGACAAGAGAATATATATATATATATATATATATATATATATATATATATATATATATATATATATATGGAAAATGCTATGTGTACACCCCTTTCGGGGTGTACATCATACACCCCACCCATCTAAGGGTGGGGGTGTGATGATGGGTCACTTGATGTGACCCGTAAAAAGTATCGCCACCATTAAAATGGTGGAGGTGTATGATGTACACCCCTTCGGGGTGTACATGTAGCATTACTCTATATATATATATATATATATATAGAGAGAGAGAGAGAGAGAGAGAGTGTGTGTGAGTGAGAGTTCGGCTATGGTGCTTTTAAAAGCACCAGCACTTAGTGCTTGTAAGTTTTGCACTGTTAGATTTATCACTTTAATCAATCCCAACTCTTAAATCATGCTATTTCACCAACTATCTATGAAACCCTATAGAACCACTATCATCCTAATTGCACATCCTTTCATCAAAGGGCCGAAAATCTACAAGCACCAATGACTTGGTACTTTTAAAATAAGATCTATACTCTTGATTTTGATTACATAATTTCTATCATCCATTTTTGAAGGATATTTATTTTCAGCCGTTTATATTTGTGTTCACTCAATAGCCAAGAAAAGAATATCGAAAAAATGTGAAATTTAATTTTTAGATAGTATAAATGGTATAAATCATATTTAACGTTTTTAATCGTCATTTTAGAAGCTCGAAAACAAATAAATGGCAACAAAATCTGTTTGCTACCGATACTATTCCATCCTAGCTCTCTCTATATATATAGAGTTGGTCTTTTTGATAAAACTAGACAAGATAGGCAACCAAATAAAAAAAAAAATCCATAAGATATCTACGGTGCAGAAAAGACAATTGTAGATTCCCACTACATAATGGCTTATCTTAAACTAACAACATTACATGTAGGTAATATTTAAATGATTAGTTACTTTTGGAGGTTACAACTACATGTGTCAAAGTCAATGAAAAGTAGTTCTAAAGGTCTCAGTGAAAATGTTTTTGACCCATTCGGGAACTGTGAATTTAATGAAGAGTTTTTTTTTTTAATAGCATAAAATTTGCTCAAAATAATATCTTTTTAAAGAAAAACGTACTGATCAGCACCAGATGATTAGCATGTACACCTAAAACATTATTTGTTATGCATAACAAAACTTTGAGACTGATCGATATTCACTAAAATACTGTTTGGCATGTACACCCAAAAATTATTCTTGTTTCGATAAATTTTACAAGATGAATGATACTGAACGGCAAAAGGAAAAAAAAATGGCAATATTATTCTGTAACCATATCTTGAACTCTACGTTGCTATTGTACATCACGAGTACAATTCTTAGAAATGTTCTTTATCCCCTCTTCTCTTCTCCTAGTGATGCAAAGATTATGTAATAATATAACTAAGATATTGTAGGCACTACACCAATAATAAAAATTAGTGGCAAATATATTGTGGCCACATAAATTATTGCCACTAAATTCTCATAATTAATGGCGATTATGTAAATATTGCCACTGTTATTATTATTTTTGATGGCCAAATATTATCACCACCAATAATAAAAATTAGTGGCAAATATATTGTAGCCACATAAATTATTGCCACTAAATTTTCATAATTAATGACAATTATATAAATATTGCCACCGATATTATTACTTTTTGGTGGCCAAACATTATCGCCACCAAATAAAAATAATAATTATTATTTTTTTTTTCAAATCAAAATTTATTAGTTTCGGTGGTGACATATTATTGTCACCATATAATTTTTTATATTTAATTTTTAGTGGCGAAAACTTGTCGCCACCAATTATATATATATATATATATATATATATTCTTATTTTTTTGTGGCCATAATTTATAGTCACCATATAACCTCTAATTTTTTTTTTTCAATTAATTTTATTGTGGCAAAAAAAAATTTGCCATCAAATAAATTTTTTTCATTTGGTGGCAAAAATTTATGGCCACTATATAGTTTTTAATTTTTCTTATAATTAATTTTTTGTGGCAAAAATTTTTGGTCATCAAATAATTTGTTTGTTTTTATTTGATGGCCATAATTTATGGCCACCGTAGACAAAGAATAAAAAAAAAAAACCGGATAAGACCCGACCCCTTCTCTCTTTCTCTCTCTCCCCTCCTTTTCGTTCCCGTCGCCCCAATCACCGACCCGAACCATCGAAGCTCAGGTGAGAGAGACGCATCTCCCTCTCTTTCTCTCTCTCTCTCTCTCTCTCTCTCTCTCTCTCTACGCAATGAGTGGATCGAATGGAAACCTAATCTCCAATCTTCGAAGAATCGGATTCGTGGAGCCTCCGATCTCGAATCGCTTCACCATTGTTGTAGGGATTCTTCCTGTCTCATCTCGATTTGATCTTTTGGATCAGTGGTATCATTCATCTGCTGCTGATTGATCTATTTTTGGATCTTAATTGTGGTTGTTGATGTAGATGGATTGCTATATTGTTCCTAAAGATTGAGTACTACTAGAGTTGTGTCAAAATATAGGAAGAATTATGGCTTAGGTGTAGCTACGTAGCATATGTTTCATCAATATTCAGCTATCTCGTGCCCTAGATATAGTTTGAATATTCAGTTACTGGAACATTGACTGTTAGATTCCAAGTTGGGATTGATAGAAGTATTGTTCATTGAGAAGTGTTTTTAAGCTCCTTTTCTGGAGTTGTTAATATAAAGTTTACATTTTCATGATTATCGAACTCTTCTTATTACATTTTCATGCTTATCATATAATTCTATTTAATGTGATTTTACTGTGTTGGATATAACCACCATTTCATAAATTTTTCAACTACAAATTGGACAATTATCTTAAATTTGTAGGCCTATTCGAGAATTTTAAGTAACCTGAGGCCTTTTTGTGTGATCCTGGGCGTTCGGATTTTCGACCTCAAACTTATGGAGATCACATTGTATTGGTTGGACTGATTGTAATCTCGACCTCACATCAACTACTTTACTTGATAAATGAAGTAGTAGTGTAAAGTTTCTGACACTGTTTTGTCTACAGATTTTGGAAGGACCCTTCTGAGAGCACTCCATCTGATCAATGTCACCTGTTGAACTTATGCCATGCTCTACATTGCACAAAATACTTATTATGATCGAGCACTTATTATGAAATTATAGGCATCTGCAACTAACATGGTTTTCACTAATAAACCTATGATGTTGGATTACTCATTTAGTTCTAGGTCTTAATTCTTGGTTTTGATTGAATTCGTCTCCATTTGTCACAGTTGGATCTCATAATTTAGGTTCATAATTTACTTTATTGGAGCCATTTTTCTGTACTTTATTGGAGCCATAAGTATCAATTGGAGCCATTTTTCTGTACTTTATTTAGGTTCATAATTTACTCGGTACTTTATGTCGGTACAATGACACTAGACATGTCAAAGCATATACATTTATTGACTGATCCTCGTTAATTTCACCTGGTGTCTAATTTGTGGCCTACTTGGAGCTTCTACAGGAGCGCGGTTTGAATATTGCTGCTTGTAGAAGCTCTAACAGCATATATTCTTATAGTACTTTACAATCGCTTTTGAGTAAAGATCTACAGATTTTCGGCTCGCCAAATTCCCTTTTTTTTTATTTATTTTTTTTGGAGAAAGTAATGTAGCATTCTACTCGGTTCGTTCTTTTTTCTTTTTTAAGAAATGATCTTAGCTGAAAATTTAAAACAATTAAGTTTGAAATTTGAGATTTCCGGTATCAGCTATCAAACTCTTTGCATAGCGCACTGCATTAGGATGGTCGGTGCTGCTACTTTTTAATTAGAGAAGCTGGCTGAGATGCCAAAAATGCTCTGAACTAACTCTGCTTAAATTGGAGCTATTGACCTGTAAACTCCCATCTGCAGATTACCAAGAATTTCTGCACTTGCTTTCGTGCCGAACAGATTCAAGTAAAGTTTTCAGAGCTGCTTAAAAGATGAATAAATTGATTGCATCGTAAGTCTCCAAACTTTTGGGCAAGTTTTTTCTTGGTTCTTGAATTTTTAAGTTTGATGTTAGTACTCTCTAAACTATGATTTTTTCTTTTTTTATTCTCATGTTTCAATCATACTATTTAAAAAATGAGGTACATAAAGAACTGATGAATTCATGGTGCATGGACATGCAAATAGATTAGATGTGAGCAACAACGATCTGCGCTCTGAAGTAAATATTAAAATAAGATATGCTTGAAAGTTTAGGGATTAAAATGAAAATTCATAGAAAGTAAACAAGTTCGAGAACTAAAAGGAGACCTTCCTTTTGAATGTACCTTTCTAACTTAATTAGTTGATTAATGATGCAACAAGGTGCTTAATGGGTAATCATTATAATTGTCGGCATTCGCGATTGATTAATAAATTAGAAACTTCATAATTGGACTATTTGACTATTATTTTTTCGTGACAAAACCATCGAACAGTTGCTAAATTGTGGTTAGGCCATAATTTTGATGGTTTAGGCCATTTGTCGTGATTATGGATTACCATAATAAATGTGTGGGCATCCAGAAAAGAGCAAATTAAATAAGATCTTGAGTTGCTTTTGCTCGTGCTTCTTCTTCTTGGGGGCTTATGATACCACCAACTTGTAGGAATCCTTGCTTACTAAAATAAGTTCTAAAAAGGAGATAAGCTTGACTTCTTTGGGGAGCATTTTGATTTTTGTGCTTTTATTTTTAATATATATATATTTTTTATGATAGGACATTCGAATCGACATCAGCTTCTTTTGACATAATTTATGTTATTTGAAGCAATTGCTAGTGTTAGTGCATACCTCAGAAGGTATGATAGAAGGAAACTTGATTTAGTTTCATTCTTTAGATAAAGGCCCTCACATATATCTGTTGCATGACTTCAACTTGTGTTGCAGGAGGAGCAGTTGCTTCTCGAGAGGCGCTTCCATTTATAGAGGAGTTACAAGGTGACCTCTTTGTTTTGTTTGTTGCCTATGGAAATATATCTGGCTAAAATGCAGGAAATCCCTTTTCTTACCATGTCATCTGCTGTAATTGATTGCAGAATTCAATTATTTGCATGGGAGGGAATTAATCCTATGTCTAGGGAACTCCATACAAAAGGCCATGTATAGAACAAAATTGCCTCCTTTAGACAGTCTTTTTTCTTGAAAGTGGTAATGGGAATATGCCTCATTGACCAGAATTTATTAAGATGATAATATCTACATCATCCAACTTTGCATAGATCACCAGTTGGATGATCTCTGATCTCTGCTACTTAGAAAATGAAATGATACAAAATTTAAACTGCATGAAAGATGTCAAAGTGAAGAGATATCTCCTTTAGATAGTCTTTAACTTTACAGTGATTTGATTCTATTGGTTTTTTATCTATTGCAGGGTTATCTTGATCCCGAGTACTTCCTAACTCATAAGCTTACAGACAAAAGCGATGTATATAGCCTTGGTGTCGTCTTTCTGGAGTTATTGACAGGGATGCAGCCTATTTCTCATGGCAAAAATATAGTTAGAGAGGTATGTAAATTATATGTAAGCTCTGTTCTTAAGTGAATATAACATCAAGATGTACAGCATTCGGACTGGCAAAAACGAACCAACATCATTTTTTTTGTCAGCATTGCATCTACATGTTATCAACTGAAAATTCATTATAATAGAAAGATATGCTGTAATTTTACTTGCATTTGGTCGAAACAAGTGCTTAATGATTTACTTTATAGTGTCCAAGTAACGGATCAAATAGAGGTACTAATCCAAATGCTTGTAGAATTTGCTATTATTGTGCTTTAGTAATTAGGCCTGTTGCCAACTGAAATTCTCAAAATGTAGCAGCTGTTTCACTCTGATGATTATTGGACTATATATATATATGCTGTTCTCACTGTCTAATTTATTTTTTTTGTAATATATTTAGGTGACGATGGCCTATCAATCTGGTATGATCTTCTCGGTGATCGATAAGCGCATGGAAAGAAAATAAATATTACTGTGCTTGCAAACAAATTCGACATCGGACTATATGCTATTTAATGGTTGGCTTTATTTCTCGATTTTGTGAATCATGCCTACGATGTAGAATCTGTTTGTAAGCATAGCTTTGCTTAAAGAAAATAGACTTAAAACAATTCTGAGGCAGCCTTTTGCCATTGGAGGTACATGATACGACACCTTTTTTTCTTTTTTTTCTTTTTCCCTTTTTAGTATACACTTCTTATTTGCTGACATCCGTATTAGTTCTCTTTAAAACCTGATGACTAGAAGTGTACAATTCTGTTTAAGAATGATATTTAAACAAAGGAACTGTTTTATATGTAATCTTATGATGATTTTATTTTTTATTATTTGACTTCATGCGTTAATTGTGATCAATTGTCTGGTTTGAACTGTTAACTTTCATGTTCATAATTGCTGAGACATTGTTGTAATTCACAGGATCTGGTTCCAGCTACTTGTATGGTTTCTTTGACCAAGCATGGAAGGAAGGGATGAGCAAAGATGATTGGATCTTTTATGTAAATCTCTTTTCTTCTCATTGGATGATTGGATCTTTTATGTTTTTCTTGTCTTGTTATAAGATACCGCATGTTCTAGAAATTTTTAGAATCTAGTTAGGTTACTTGTTTGTTACTTTGTGTAAAATTTTTGTTAAAAGAATAATTTTATTTGCTTAAATGTATTGTTTGTTACTTTGTGTATATTTTGTTTTATTGCTTGTTTGTTGTTGTTTGCAACATTAATCATTATTGGTGGCTATTTTACTTGCACAGTTGGTGACAACAAAAAGTCGCCACTTTATTTTCAATTAAGGTGGCCGCCGTGGCGGTTGCCACTTAAAGTATATATTTGGTGGCGAAAATGTATTGCCACTTTATCTCGAAGTTGCCACTTTATCTTCAGTTAAGATGGCGACCGTGATGGTTGCCACTTAAAACATATATTTGGTGGCAAAAATATACTGCCACCTTATCACCATAAAAGGTGGCGACTTATAGTAGCCACAAAAAATTATATTTGTTGGCAAAAAAATGTCGCCACGCTATCTTTAATAAAGTGGCGACTTTTTATTCTTCGCCACAATTTTATTTAGTGGCAAGGCTTTTGGTGGCGGCTTGTGGCGACTTTAAAAATCGCCACGCTTTAAAAAGGTGGCAACTTTTTATACATATAGTGGCGACATTATTCGCCACCGATATACAATATTCTTGTAGTGAGGGGACGAACCGAAGTCAGACT
The DNA here is from genome assembly GCA_029204045.2 of Tillandsia leiboldiana. NCBI lineage: Eukaryota > Viridiplantae > Streptophyta > Magnoliopsida > Poales > Bromeliaceae > Tillandsia > Tillandsia leiboldiana. The sequence continues at coordinate 3,248,016 of CM055079.1, forward strand.
GTTGACCGTGCTGAGTCAAAGATCGACTGTTGAATTGACCCTCTGAATGCACTTTGAGATCAAGCGATCAAGTTGAGAAAGGATCGACTCAACCAGATTATTCTCAATCACACACTCGAACTTATGAGCAAATAAGACTCGGCCCAAACAACCGAATCATTTTTGTATTAATTTAGGAATGGAACGGATTATAGAGTTAAACTACTCCTAGAAAAGCAGGAAGATTAAAATAGAAAAGCACTTAAAATTACACTATGAAGGTTGTGAGGAAAGCTGTAAATCTAAACTAGAAAGAGGAGTTGAAAGAAGGTAAATAGCAGTAGTCGCTTTGGTTGACGAGAGAAGCACTACAACAAAATAATGCTATAGCGACACTTTTAAGTGTTTCTAAAATCTAAAAAAAATGTCGTTGACAAAAATACCGACACTTATTGTTAGTGTTGCTATATGTGTCGTCGCTAGGGTGTATAGCGACGCATTTTTATAATGTGTCCCAAAAATGTGTCCCTATAACCTAATTTTGGATATAGATGGAATATAGATAGGACACTTATACAAAAGTGTCACAAACATGTGTCCCTAAACCCAATTTTGTTGTAGTGAAGAACCTTTCTTCGGAAGAAAATCTGCCTATTTATACTAGTGAAGATTCTTCCGAAGACTGTTCGCCATTTCGGTTGATGACATATTACTCGGCCATGTTTCCTCCTAAGAATATTCACCATTTTGGGTAATAGCGCATTACTCGGCCTGATCTGGCATTTATCAGTATAGCCCTAGTTTTGTGGAGCGCATTTGGGCCTGAATCGCATCGGCCGCGGAATCCACTCTCCACGATTTCTACCATTTCTCGCCTAAAGCTCGGTCAGGTTTAGGCGATACTTACTCAGCTCCTAGTGTACCCTATGTTGTCTTTTGATTTGTTCATATTGATTGACTATGTTGACCGATAACTGTTCCACGCGTCATTCTCTAATTTGCTTGGGTCGATTGACCATGTTGACCTACTCTGTCACGCCCCGGGGGCGATACTGCACCCCGGCTCGCCGACAGATCCGCCGCCCATACGGGAAGCCCCGTATAGGCGTAGCGACTAACCTGCAAAGAAACATCTACACTAGCAGATATTAGAGCTGAAAGAGAAAAAGCTGGAATAAAATACATAAAATAAAACTACAACTCACAAATATACAGACCAACCTCACCCTAAACACAAGAGTCTCTCAGAAAAGCAGGAAAGAAAGGTACAACTCAAAACCTCACTACAAACTCACTCGACATAGCACACACCAAAATAGTACAGGGGTACATCTACTCACACACTGAAGATGACAGGAAGGGAACTATCTCGCGACTCCCTTACCTCGGTCCGAAGGAGCTGGATCAGCAACAGGAGCTGCAGGAACCGGAGCAGAAGTCCCTGGGGAGAAGACACCACGACGGGTGTGAGAACTACATCCCACAGTAGTTCTCAGTGGGTGCCGCCAACAAGCCCGACGGTCTGCCCACTAAGTCTACCAGAGGCAAAAAGTAACATATGCAGTGCTGTATGAAAAGCTGGGAAAAGTAACTCTACAGCTACTATGCCTCTAACTAGATGCTCAAAAGTGGAACAGAAAGACATGATGCCACAACTAACTCTCCTCCCTGATCACCCAATCTAAACTGACTGCCTCATCGGGTCCAGTCAAACCTGCGCCAACCTACTGTCGTTACGTCCCGGAGGAGCGGACTTACGTAGGACGCCCATGGCTGCCAACAAAAGCACAGCCAGAGGGACAAATGCAACAACAAGTCGCGAAAGAACATCTCAAACTCATGCCGGTATAACAACCCGGTCTCGCCTACTCCGGAGTGGCACTCGAGGGGAGCGACCCGCTCGAGTCAAAGTAACCCATAACAAGTATCTCTGCAAAGTATCTCTGTAAAGCTCAAATGTGGCTCATGCAGGCTATGATCCAAATCCTCGATCAACAAGATCGGCTAACAAACAAATCACTGACTCACTCACTGGCTGGAATCTACACAGCTGAGACTCACTGTCACTCTGACAGTTTCCAAGAACCCAGATCTACCATCACTATCACTCTCCCAAAGAAATCAGATCTACAGACTGCTATCAACTCCACTCGGTCCCCAGACACGAGTGCAAATGCATCCCACAACCACCCGACCTCTCGGCCCACAACTCGGGCGAGGAAAAGCTAAGTCCATAGTGAAATGAAGTATCGTGATGTGGAATGTCTAGAGCAATAAAAACCTAGCCCAAGTTGGAGTTTTCTACAGACTGGCTGAACATGATACATATGACAGGGGTGCTAGGTCAAGTTCCAAGATTTCACTACTTAACATAAAGTAGGAATCAAAAGATTCAACAACTGATATACAAGATACAACATACAGTTTTACACATGCTATTACTCCAATTTCTAACATGCATGATCCTACACACATAGAATTAGTACACAGTCCAGAGTTCTTGGAAGCAAGGTCACCCACCTGAAAGTGCTAACTGCCCGGAATCGTACAGCTGAGAAAGCCCAAAATAGTCAAATCACAAATCCCACCAAGCCAACAACACGGTAGAAGTGCTCACAACCTCCTGGGTACAAACATACACCAAAATTACACTTTAATCCACAAAAATTCCACATTCCCAAAATCTGTGGTGAACAGTCCCATTAACATGAAATTTTCACCTGAAAAACCTCCTCCAAAAATTCCAATAAAAATATAACGGCGATCCTCGCGAAGAGTAGATGTCGATAGAGTCCTGAAACGTGGAATTCCGATGTCCGGATGAGGAGATAAAAATCCGACAAGCAGGTGCTGTCCAAATCAACCAACAGTCGCAAAGGGGGTTAAAAATGTACCCAGAACCCCAAGAAAAGCTCAGTTCCAGAAAAAGTGTCCAACACGAAAGTTGTAGATTTACCTCTTACGAAACCGTCACCGCAGAAATTGTCCAAAAATAACGTCGGGGTAGCCCGGTAGACCTCCCAGACTAAACTGCGACGGAAAAGGGACTCCAACAGTAAATCAGTCGCTCCGCACCCCGATGCAGAAGTCGCCGTCGTTGCGGCCTCCAAAAATCCTGAGCTTCCGCCAAAAGATGCACAAGAGGGAGAGAAACAACTTTGGTGAAGAACACAAGTGGAGAAACCCTCGGGAAAAGGCTCCCAGGCGAGGCCCAAGAGGCCTATTTATAGGCCTCACCCGGAAAAAGCCAAAAAAACAAGTCATTGGGCTTTTGGGCCCAACTTTCGGGCGCCCGGAACAATCGGGCGGCTACAGTGTTGGGCCGGCCCAACACTGTTCACGCCCGAATCCTCCTGGTGCCGCCACGTGGCCCGCCGAACAGCAAACAGCTGTTCGGGCCACTCCCAGGCTGCCACGTGGCCCGCCCCCGCACAGGAAGGCGGTTGGCGCCCGCCAATCAGGCGGTGACACGTGGCCACCCGGTTGACCCGCCAGCCGGTCGGCGGCCCCGCCGGGCGCGCGGCATGGCCCCGACGTGCGCACGCGCCCCGAGGCGCCAGCCCAGGCCCCGTGCACCGCGCACGGTGCGCCCGCGAATCAGAAAGCGACACGTGTCCCCTACACCCGGTCCACGCATTCTACTTAGGAATTTCGTGGACCGCGCGCCGTAAACCGGCCAATGATAGGCCTCCACGTGGCATGCCGGCGGTCTACGGCCCCTCCCATGCACCAAAACCCACTGAAAACTTCCGGGAGTCCGTTTTTGGGCATCCGGACTCAGAATCCAACAAGCAAATAGCCATTTTCAAGCGTTTTTCCGTGCTGAATCCATTTCCGACCTCTGTTGGGCCTAATTCTTTTCCGAAATTTCGGCAAACCCAGCCGAAGGCCAACACAGCTAAAATCTCTCAAAGGGTCCATCTGTGGCATCCCATTGATGCACCATGGGCCAGATACACTAACACTAGGTGCTCCAACAATGGATTCATCGGAAGAACGTTGCATGGGAATCAGGGCCACTACATACTCGCTTGCCTCATGGTGATCTTTTCGGCTCTAACAATGCCCCATCGACAATCGTCTGATTTGACATTTAGATGATTGACGGTACTTAACTAATGATCATTACGTGTGATGTGATCATCTAAATCCTACAGTCATCGATTATTCCTTTTTGCCTTAATCAGGTCTTTTCACCTTAATTGTTGTCGTCCTCGAGAATCGCAATTGTAATACTCGAGAATTTTTTAATTTAAATCCTTTTTGGATTTTCTGTAATTCAAAATTTTGAATTTTTTGGGGTTTTCACATATATGTCGATTAATTAGTTTAATTTGACCTAACTGGACCCAAACTCGAAGCAGTAGAATCACTACCTGACCAATGTCATTGAGCTAAAGGCCGTGGTGCAATCAGATCTTAAACTTGATACTCGGATCTCCTGAAAATGCACGTTTAGTATGAAGAATCAGATCAAAAACTTAATCAGTGAGAATTTCCAAAAACTAAAATCGTCACTCTCACGGCGTTGTCGAGCTGAAGACGGTGGTGCAATCGGATCTTAAATCCGATACTTGGATCTCCCGAAAATGCATGTTTTGCATAAAAAATTGGACCGAAAAATCGGTTTACGGCAAATTCAGTACAAGTCGCGATGTTTATGCGCGGGAAACTGTAAAACCACTCGTTTTGGGGTGTTTCAGCTTTTTGCACATGTATCAAGAAAAATCGAAGTTCGAATTTTGAAAAATAAAATTGAAAACCCTAATTTGGGAACTTAGGGACGTAAAGGTAATTTGTCCAATTGTTATAAAAGAGGCTTATGGTTAGCTTAGCCTAATTAAAACCCTAATTAACCCTAAATTTTTTTTTCCTTTCTCCCTCTGTCGCCATACCTCTTCTTCCCCCTTGGTTCGTACACTTCCCCGCCACTGCCATCGCCGCCGGAGACGAGGAAGACAAGGAGCGACCTCAGTCGAAGGCGAACGGGCCGCCTCAATCAGATAAGCAAGAAGAGGTGAGGCCAAGATTGACTCTCGACTGCCCGAGTCGCAAAAGGAAATATCATGAAAGAAAGAAATACGAGATCCAGCCGCGAATCTCGTAACTGACTCCGGAATGGCAAGCTGCGCCCAGTATCGGAAGGCGCCGATAATCACGCTTCGGTGTGCCAATTTGGGGATGAACGTGGATGGAAAAGGGGCTACTATCCAACTGAGGAGAATCGACTCAAAAGGAAGTAGTCGAGAAATAGATGATGATTCTCCTTAAGTTATGCCGATTACCCAAATCGGCGATTATACGCCTGGTTCGAATGAGTATAAATAATCAAACCATCGAAGAAAATGGGGTCCTGCAACCTCGTAAGCCAGTGATCACCTCAGCTTTTCAATACCTTCAATTCCTGCATTTACTGCTTTCCTAGATAGATTTTCATACCAGTATTTACCGCTTTCCTTTACCGCTTTCCTTATAGCTTTTCTAGGAGTAGTCTTACTTGTAATTGATCATTGTAACCCCTTTCAAGCAATACAATTTTCCAAATCGGCTATTCGGCCGTGTCAAATCCTTGTGTCTAAACCGCAGTTCGGCTCCTCTAGGCCGAACTCTCTTAAGATTTTGATTGAGAAGAACCCGGCCGAGCGGATCCCTCTTCAGCCTAATCGATTGATATCTTGGCACGCGGCGCATCACATCTCGAGGGTCAACCCGCGGGCCGATCGCGGACCTAACCCGGTCAACAGTCAAAATCATATTTCGGCCCCAACAGATGGTTTAGTTATAGTAGCGGATACTTTACAGTTTGCATATTCAGTTTCTTATTTGTCATTATAACTACTACAGTTTTTTCACAATTTTCATATATTACTCTTTATCCAGCTTTTATTTTTGTGTTGCCTAGTGAGTACGACTTGTCTCTGTCGGCGTGTTGTACACCACCCTATTTTTATAGGACCCAGTGGTGCTAAGTATCGGGACGTGCGTGAGGACGCAACTTAGTTGGGGTTTCTATTCGTCGACCCCTCTACCCTATCTTATGTTTTCCTGTTAAGCTTAGTTAACTATCATTCTCCTTTATGTCGCAATAGTTAGTTTAAGTTTAGTGGTTCTGTGACCTGGATTTGACCGTCTGGGGAAGGAATGAGATTTGAGACTTCTTTCAGATTCACGTCCGCTAGATTGCTGATTTGGTTGTGTCTGATCGACCGTTCGTTCACCTCCGCTAGCTTGGCATGCTCAATTATCTCTTAACCTGGCTATGTTAGGCTCTTTAACCATTGTTTTTGATGTCTGACTCTGGCCTATATGACCGATCGATAGAAATACTTGGTAAAATAATGATGGGATTTGGTACGTTATCATTTTTTGTGGATTTCATAAATGCGTCATGTGAACGCGGTTTATAAATGTTTATTTGCTATGGTTTTACGTTTTCAAATAAATACGCCGGGTGGGCGTTGTTTTAACAAGTGTTGGCTTCTTTTAAAATGTGCTTAATCATCATCATCCCTGCTAGATTGTTTAGCTGTTTGGACATGTTCGTGTATTATTCATTTGTTGTGTGGTTGATTCTTGATTGTATCAAAACTCTACGTCGTGCATGTGCAGGAGAAACTCTGTCTGTTTAAATAAAGAGAACTTATATGCGTGGTGGATCTGAGCACGACCCTGTGGTCAAGGTCCAAAAAAAAAAAAAAAACTTTCGCTTGACTCATTCTTTCAGAAAATAGAATTTTCTACATAAATATTACTCAAAAATGCTCCTGGGACGTAACAAAATCTCCGTCAATTGAAAGGAAACTACCATTAGAAGCATTGTATTGAACTACGCAATGATAGGGAAGGAATATTAGTAATGACATTTAAAAACTATATAAATGAATTATTGTTGAGTTCAAAAGACATATACTAATGGCAAAAGAAATATTCTTACAATTTAACGTTAATTTTTATAACTTGATATTTCTAGGTAATAGTCAAATATTATCTGCCCATATTTTTTATTATTTCAAAAACTATATTTTTAATAAAATCCCTATAAGATTAGAAATATTCACTTTGGTTACATAATATTAATCTTTCAATTATGGACAACTGGATCCACCATCCATCATATAAAATGCATGAATGTCAACACAATGTGAATTATAGATTCATTGATCTCATGATATGAACCATTTCTATTAAAAATTTATTCTCTATAGAAGGTCTTACGTTGGATTAGATGTAGATAAATATTATTAGGGAAGAAAATCAGGCACATGGGCACATTATTTTATTTTTTTTCTCCTATTTCTCTCCTTTACAGTTGTGAGTCATGGTCACAATTTTCTGGATTAAAGGCTAGCTGCAGTTGTAGCACATCAAAAGTAAATCGAGTATTTGCCTGTTGGTACGCCCCAAGAATAGTCAAAGTCTCTTGCGACAGCATTGCAAAGCAGAATATTCCCTTATGTTGAACAATGTAGAACACGTTCTGCCATGCGATACTCATCTCGGCCCCTTGCAAATGAAACGTCATACTCGGCATTAAGCTCTGATAATGTTGCTGGAAAAGCCAACAAAGTTTAAATGAGAGCCCATATTTCATTGGGTCTACTTCAACTAAATCCCTACGCCTGAAATAAGCTCGAAGAACTTTCTTCACTCGTTCGAAAGCTGGGGTTATCAGCTGAGTGACTGCTGAGCCGGAGTCTACAACGAACCCGCCCGAACCATTCGCCTTTCGTGCAAACATTTCTGGCTCAAATCCAAGTCGTTTGGTGCCAACACTGATGTCATTTAAGATAATATAGTAGAAGCACACACCTTGGCCTGGTACTATTGGTGTGGTTTGAACTGAACCTCTTTGCACAATGTTATCTCCGAATCGTAAAAAGCTGATACTTGTTGAACCTCTTGAGGGAAGACAGTATGAGAAGCGGCCCTGACTGTTATGGTTGATTAGTTGGCTTGCAAATGATTCCTCTGACAAACCTAATGCAATTATGCCTGACGGATAACCATGGTTGTGTTTAAGTAGTTGGCTATCATGCGAGCAGCCAAAGACAAGCCCTTCAACAAACTCAAGGTGGTCACCATGGCTAGAACGGAAGCCGAAGGTGTCCTTTGAGAGTGTGCCTTTTGTGTAGGAACCATCGAAATAGTCAGTCTGGTAGTGGCAATGGCTATTGATGCAACGATAATACATTTGCGGGCAGGGGTTTTGGTGGGAGCAGGAGATGTCGATGAAGGAAGGGGATTGGCGAGGGTCGAAGTAAGGATCATTTTGTGGATAGCAATTGATGCATGGCTTGCATTGAGTCCAAGAAAGGGAACTACCTGTGTCAATGTTTAAGTAGTAGCCAATAGTACTATTGCCAGTGCCAATCGTTAAAAACACCATGTATAATGAACCATATTGAGTGATAATAGGGCGAATAGAGGTTATTTCATAGCCAACTGACATTCCTTCGGAGTTGTTTAGTTGGAGGAATCGATTCTCAAAAAGGCGGAGCGAGTCTTCAAAATGTTGTGAATCGGTGAGGTTAGAGTTGTAAATTGGGGACCGAGGTGAGTAACGATAGATGAGCTCAAAGCTTAAGGATCTTTTCAGTGCTTCAGTAGTTTTAGTTGAGAATAGTAGGATAGATATTGAAAGAAGAAAGGTAAAGCATGAATAGATGGTTTTGGCCATGATTGTTGTTTTGTGAGTTTAGAAAGGAGATATGTGTGTGTGTGTGTGTGTATATATATATATATATATATATATATATATATATATATATATATATATATATATATATATATATATATATATATATATATATATATATATATAGAGAGAGAGAGAGAGAGAGAGAGAGAGAGAGAGAGAGAGAGAGAGAGAGAGAGAGAGAGAGAGAGAGATTCTAAACACTTTTAGTATTTGTAAGTTTTCCACCGTTAGATTTATCCCTTTTGCCAATTCCACCTTTTAAATCATGTTAATGCTAGTCCACCAACCACCCACTAAACCCTAGGAGACCACTGTCATCCTAACCGCACATTCCTTCACCTAAGTGCCGAAAATCTAATAGCAATGACTTTGTGCTATTATAGTATAATAGCCTAGTTATATATATATATATATATATATATATATATATATATATATATATATATATATATATATATATATATATATATATATATATATATATAGTCCGGCTACTATACTATCGATAGTACCAAATATTTGATGCTATCAAGTTTTTTACCCTTAGATCAATCCCTTTAATTATTTTTACCCGTTAGATTTTACTATTTCCCCAACCACACCTATTAAACCCAAGGGGCCCACTATCATCTCAACCACACATATTTTAATTCAATGGTTAAAAACTTAATAGCACCAATAACTTTATATATATATATATATATATATATATATATATATATATATATATATATATATATATATATATATATATAGTGTAGAGCTTATATAATTTTGAAAGTACAAGTCAATTTATGCTTATAAATTTTATACCATTGGATTTGTATTGGAATTTGTGCTTTTGTAAAGTCAACTAAAGAGAGAGAAAGAAAAAGTAAAAAACATAAATTTCAATACAAATCCAATGGTAAAAAATTCATGAATATAGATGGACTTATACTTTTAAAAGTATATGAGCTCTACTATATATATATATATATATATATATATATAATTTCTTTAATAAAACTAGAAAAGATAGCCAACCAAAAATAAAAATAAAAATCCATAAGATGTCGAAGGTGTAGAAAAGACAATTTTAAATTCCTACTACATAATGGCTTCTCTTGAAATAACAACATTATATGCAGGTAATATTTAAATAGTTAGTTACTTTTGGAGGTTGCAATTATATGTGTCAAAGTCAATAAAAATTAATTCTACTGGTCTTAGAGAAAATGTATAGGCCCTATTTGGGAAATGTGAATTTAATGCGGAGTTTTCGTTTTTTCAATGGCATAAAATTTGCTCGAATTAATATTATTTTAAACAAAAACATACTAATCAGTGCTAGATGATTAGCATGTATACCTAAAATATTATTTGGTGTGTATAAAAAAACTTTGAGACTGATCAATATTCACTAAAATACTGTTTGGTTGATCTGTACACCCAAAAATTATTCTTGTTTAGATAAATTTTACAAGATGAATGTCACTGGATAGCAAAAGAAAAAAAAAAGGGCAATATTATTTTGTAACCATATCTTTAACTCTGCATTGCAATTGTACATCACGAGCACAATTCTCAGGAATGTTCTTCGTCCGCTCTTCTTTTCTCCTAGTGATGCGAAAATAATGTAATAATATAACTAAGATACTGTTGGGGGCGAACTGAAGTGGGACCGTTGACTGTGGCTGGTCAAAGATCAGCTCTTGAATTGACCCTTTGAATCCGCGCCGCCTTGAGATAAAGCGATCAGGTTGAGAAGGAATCAGCTCAATTGGATTCTTCTCAATCACACACTCAAACTCACAAATGAAGGAGACTCGACCCAAACAGTCAAATCGTTTTTGTATTAATTTAGGAACGGAATGGATTACAGAGATAAACTACTCCTCATAAAGGAAAAAGATTACAATAGAAAAGCACTTAAAATTACATTAGGAATTGTTGACTATTTATTTATGGGTTAAAAATAGATCCAACTTTCTGTCCCGTGACAATAGGCTCAGAAGACTAATAAGTTGAGTTGGGTGAGCCCAATAAGTTCAGTGGGGCTGCGATCCATAATAGACCTAACGGCAAGAGGCCCAACAATAGACCCAACGTCCAGGTGGGTTGAGTCCGGTCGAGACCCGTAGCGTTGTGTCTGTACGCTTTAAGTGAATTGGTTGCGTATTTCTAACAGCTCGAGCTTTTGGGATTAATGGTTAGTGCAAACGATCCGACAGGAATGCTGTGAGGAAAACTGTAAATCTAGATAGAAAGCAATAAATGTAGGGAATTGAAAAAAGATAAATAGCTATGGTCGCTTCGTTTGACGGGCGAAGGACCTTTCTTCAGAGGAAAATCTGGTTGTTTAGTTAGGCTCAGAATTTCGAGTTTTCGATTTTCTCGGAGTTTCGGACTCTATCTATTTTTGACTGAGTTGAGGGATTGAGTTTTCCTGATAGGTTTGGTTTTCCCTCCTTTTACTGTTGTGTGTGTGTGTCCTTGCTTGTGTTGGAGCTGAGGGAGCAGAGCTTGGAGGAGTAAGGTGATGTTCATTAGTTCAGAGGGTGAATTGACTTGAGAACCTTGAGAGTGCACTGTAGCTGGGAGCTTTGTGAAGTTGGACCTTTGGCTAGGAACTTGAGCTGAGGTTGAGGAACCTGAGTGGCTAGGAACTAGACTTCAAACTCGGATCTCGGATATTAACCACCAAGCTTTTTGCCACTTGCGCCAGGGACGGTTGATGATCAAAAGATATTCTGATGCTAAAAGTATTAAAGTTTGATAGTTCGAAACCTAATTGCTTCACATTTCTGACTAAGTTTATTTTAAAAATAAACGAAGCGGTGAAAGGTTAAGTCAGTAATCTCCTTTTATGAGTAATTCCCATTAAAAGATCTTTAGATCAACTTTAGAAATATACAATTAAAAAAGGAAAACATATAAATGGCCACATTATTTTGGTTTTTAATGTACTATTCTTCTTTTTTAGGGTTGGGAGTCTTGTTCACAATTCTCTGGATTGAAGGCTAGCTGTGATTGCAACACATCAAAAGTAAATCGAGTATTTACTTGTTGGATTGAGAGTTGTTTAGTTGTAGGAATTGGTTCTCAAAAAAGTGAAGGGACTTTTCAAAGCGTTGTGAGTCAGTGAGATTAGGGTTATAAATAGATGACCGATCGAGGTGAGTCACGGTAGTTGAGCTCGAAACTTAAAATGTGAATGGATGGTTTTGGCCATGGTTGATGTTTTTTGAGTAAAGAAATAAATTATGGACTACAAGAAAAGATATGTGCATATATTTATATAGGCTAAATTACAGAAAATCTTTCTGTAATATCCCGCTTTTTTATTTTGCCCCCCTGTCTTTTAAAAACCTACATTTTGCCCCATCGTAATTACCGAAATATGCATTTACCTTCCGCCGTCACCATTCCGTGAGTGAACCGTCAATTTTTTTAAAAATATTATTAGATATACCCAAAATATCCTTCAAAAATGGCGGGAAATAAGCTAAAATCCATTCTCTCTTCAATATAAGGTAAGGATATTTTCGTTAATTTACCTCCTCTGTTAACGCTGTTGCCCCCTAAAGACAATCCGGTAATTACGAGTGGGCAAAATGCAGACTTTTAAAAGATAGAGGGACAAAGTGAAAATGCGGGATATTATAGAAAAATTTTCTGTAATTTAGCCATTTATATAAGACAAAAGTAGAAAATACTAGAGCAAATAGGTAGATACATAAAAAAAGAGAATCTACTAGATATCTTTGGTGTAGAAAAGAAGGTTATGGCTAAAGTAGGCAATCTAGTATATAGTGGCTTTTCTAGAACTAACACCATTATCTGTTGATAATATTAAAACAGTTTGTCACTTTTGGAGGTTACAAGTACATGTGTGAGAGTCAATAAAAAGTAGTTCCAGTGGTCAGGCAATAAGTATAGGATCTATTTGGAAACTCTGAATTTAATTCAGTGGCAATTTAGTACATTTGGGAACTCTATATTTAGTAAAAAGTGAATTTAGTTCCAGAGGTCAATGGCGTAAAACTTGCTCAAATTAGAATTTTTTCAAATGAAATATTAGTAATGTCATTCAAGAACTAAAATGAATTGATGTTGATTTCGAAAGAGATATTCTAATGCTAAAAGAAATATTCTTACAGTTTAACGTCAACTTTTATAACTTGATATTTTTAGGTAATAGTTAGATGTTATCTGCCCTTATTTTTGATTATTTTAAAAACTCTTTTTTTAATAAAATTACTATAAGATTAGGAATATTAACTTTGGCTGCATAATATGTGGTGAGCCGGGGCTTGGTGATAGTTGTGTTTTGGGAGTAGAGGACTTAGACCACACCTTTTCGGTATGTCGGAGTCCTCTGTTCGTCAAATGGACGGGAAAAATAGATTCAGCGTGAAAAATCGTGAAAAATACACTATTTCTGCGCGTTTTTGGGCTCAAATCGGAATTCTGGTGCGGGGAGGCCAAAGACCGGCCTCACGGGGCCGGGCGCACGTGGCCGGGTGCGCGGCCGGTGCACGCGCGGTGCACCGGCAGCGCACGCGCCGCGCATGCGCGCGTGCGCGGGTGCGCGGCGCGGGTGATGCGTTGGCGGGCCGTACGGCCTCCTGCTGGCTGTCGGACAAAAGCAGTCCGACCCTTCCTTGCACCGGATTTGGTGCAAGGGGGGGAAGAGAATTGTGAGAGTGAGGGTGTTTTGTGTATGTTACCCCTTAAGCCCTATTTTTACTCCCCTGAGGTGTACAAATGGAATTTTAAGTTTATTTTTGCTAGGAAATTTTTAGGACTTATATATCTACAACTTTTGTATTTTTTGGATCCTAAAATTTGGGCTTTAAAATAGGTAAATTAAACCATTTCTGGGACTCTTGTGCACAGCTGAGATTTTAAACCTAGTTTTGAGTCATGCATGGTGTTTTTGCTCCCTAGGACTGAAGAAGTGGAGTTTTAGGCTCATTTTTGTGGGGTTTTCACCAGGACTCAGAGCCCTACACTTTTTGTGTGGAAAAGGAGGACTAAAATTTGCTCTAAAATAGGTAAATTTTACCATCTTTGAAGCCCTTTGTTCAGATTCCAGTTTTGGACAACATGTGGTAATTTTAGGATTTCTCTTTGCTCTCTTGGTGGAATGTGGAAATTTAAATTGGGTTATCTTCTAGACTTCAAGAAGAACAAATTGACACCTTAATCATGAAATTTGTATAAGAATTGATACACCATATCTAACTTCCTTTCAGCCCCCTTGTTGCTGAAAATCTACATGTATGTTTGATTGGCCTATATGGTAAATGGAGGGTTTTATATGATTTTGTGGTTAAGTGTACTTGAGATGGTTAATGTTAAGGGATGAGTATAATATTAGATGCAAGATGAACAATTTCACTTTTGGGTTCCTCATGTAAAGGTGTTTCAATTGGAAGTTGTAGTGAGTTGAATCCCGGCTTATTTTTCGGCATCGGAAATTGAGTTAGTATGTGTATTTTTCTCTAACAGGAATATCAAGGTAAAGACAAGCTAGTGGAAAGGCATCGAATAACATATCGGAGGCGCCAAAAATCTGCGGGGTTGGATTCTAGTCATTGAGTTTACAGGTGGGTTGTTGAGCACATCAAAACTGCGGTCTACAAGTCGATTCGACTGGATGTGGCACAGTGTGGTTTGAATGTTATGTTTATTTATTTTGGAGCAAAGTATGGTTTAAATCTAGGATCTATGTGAGAACTATGATTATTGGTGTGAGAACTATTTTATCTATGCTGAACATATAAGTAGGCCACATATCTTTTATTTAAGCTATACTATTCATGCTGGAATCAAACTTAGGAGAAAACCCTTTTTGTTCTTCTTTAATATTTGTCACTTGGGGTTAGAGAGCTGGGATGGGAATAGTATAGCTATATTGTTGAGTCGGGTAGGATAGCACCGGATTATCGGCTCGGGATATTATTTCGGCAACCGCGAACTGTGGGCGGTTGGACCGATTAGTATTATGCATTAGTTGGGGCTGGGTTTTGCATTATGGATTGAGTGAGTCTCCACTTTGAGCATAGTGTCGACTTTTGCCTGATTGACTGAGATACTTGACAGAGCTGTTGGATATGGGTTACTTATTGACTCGAGCGGGTCACTCCCCTCGAGTGCCACTCCGGAGTAGGCGAGACCGGGTTGGTGTACCGGCATTGAGAGTGAGATTTGGACCGGGTTGTTGTACCGGCGTGAGATTGAGCTTTATACCAGGTTGGTGTACCGGTTGTTGAGATTAAGTTATACAGGCAAGTCTGGCCCTATCCAGGACCATTGATTGGGTTATACATTGACAGTTACCTTTCATAATGTATACATATGTAGTTATACATTTGAGACCACATATCTGATGACATCATATAGCTCATTAGCTTCTTTTATGAGACTTGTACTTATACAGGTGAGGTTATGTAGAAACTCGAAATATTTTATTTTAATAAATGAATTAAAAGTGAAGTTTGCGCTGGTTTTGAAATCAAAAGACTTGTGTTGACCTATATGGTCAATCGCCAGTGTGCAAGTCGCACTTTGCACTAGATAAAAAGGCTACTTTCTTATCCAGACATGATCTTGGAAATCCGAATTGACCGTTGCGATCGTCTCGTCGAACTGAGCGAGATTCATATTCAGTACTTTTCGATCTGACGGTCGGATCTTCCAGAAATCGATGAAGAAGCGAGTAAATAAACGCAATCAATGTAACAGTGCTACGTGTACAGTGCACTTAAGTGAGTTACTGTAGATGAACAGTAACCCTGATTTTCGGGACCCGACGAATACAACGTTGACTAATTCACTGTTCAGAATCCGAATATAGTGATCCAGGTAGTCATTTCGAACGGTTTCGTCATTCTGGACGCAATGGCACTGACGGAATTTTTGTTTGACGGCCCTAGAGCCTCGAAAAGCGCGATAACTGTGTTTCGGTACAGTATAAGATGGAATTTAAAAATTATGGAGCTAAATTTTAGCGAACCAAAATAGCTACCCGATAGGTTTCGTCGAGCCGGACGTCGTGGCAGTGTCAGATTTTCAGTTTGACAGTCCGGTTGTCTCGAAAAGCGTGAAATAAGGCAAAAA
The DNA here is from genome assembly GCA_029204045.2 of Tillandsia leiboldiana. Taxonomy (NCBI): domain Eukaryota; kingdom Viridiplantae; phylum Streptophyta; class Magnoliopsida; order Poales; family Bromeliaceae; genus Tillandsia; species Tillandsia leiboldiana. Next base: position 3,263,800 of record CM055079.1, read on the forward strand.
TCGCGATAAATTGCGCGAAAACCCTATATTTCATGCTCCGAAAAGCGTGCGACTCCTTGGAGAGGGACTATTGTGCGAAAGGAACCTCCTGTGAGGGATTAAACACTAAATACTAAGTGTTGGTGGGTTTATTCGCAAATGTTCCTTGCATAATATATATAGGTGTATATTGAGTTCGGGATTCAACAAACCCTAAACCCACAGCACCCTTGCCCTAGCCGCCTGTGCAACCAACCCCTCCCTCTCTGCCGTGCTCCCCGGAGCCTCCCCGCACCAGCCGCCGCATCATCGCCGGAGAAGAAGGAAGACCCACCTTATCTCGGGTTGTGGGTGAGGAAGCAACCAGAGGAGATATAATTGCACCAAACCTCTTCTGGGTGTCCCTCGGTGTGGCCGCGACCGAGACAAGTGCCCCCCGACGTCGGACGTCGCCGCGAGCCGCCGCGGGGTCATCTTCTCCTTGGGATTTTCCGGCGAGGTGAGTTGTTGGAAAGAATGTTATTTTGATGGCTCATAAGTGTGTGAGTGTTGTTCCTGACATCGTGTGGGGTTCTTCTGTGAAGCCCGAGCCATCGCCGTGCCTCCGGTGGCCGGCGGGAGCAACTTACCGCCGGAAAACCCTTTTTGGTTCGATTTTGAGCACGGGCAACATCCGGCCGTTGTACTAAAGATCAGAACAGTTGGTCTTGTTCCTCTGGGCGACCGCGCGTTTCCCCCAAGGTTTGGGGTTGATCAGACAAGGATCCGCGCCGCACCACGATGCCCTAGAACCGGGCTTTGTTGCACTTCGCCGGATTTCCTCCGCCCGGCGCCGCCGCTTGCTCCCGACCCCAGCCACGCCTGCAGAAAGCTTCCTGGCGTCGAGGTGATCCTCTTGATCCAAGTTGCGCCGGGCCTGAGGCCGCCGACCGGATTTCGCCATTAGCACCCTCATTTTCCGGCGAACTCCTTTTCCGGTGAACTCGGGGCTTCGCGCGGTGGGCAACCGACTCAGGTATGATCTGTAGATTATTTTGGAGCTCCCCAGCCCTTTGCATGTGAACTTGAACGTGGAGCTTCTGTTTTCTGTTGTTGCACCCAGGGCTTGCCCGAGTCCCGTTTCCGGCCACCGGCGACGCCGCTGGACTCCGGCCACCAACCCAGGTAAGCTTTTTGTGTTAAATGCTAGAACTCCATCAAGTTACTTTAGGCCAGAGACCCTTGTGTGATAAGTTGGTCCAAACCAACTAGTTAATGTGGATATTTGAGCCTTGTTCCGGCCGCCGCCGCACCTGAGCTCCGGCTGTAGGTCGGACCTGGCCCAGAGTTCATCTGGGAGAGTCATCTAACTGATGCTCATCTTAACTCCAGGTCTTAACTTGGTTGGATCCAAGACTAACTCAACCCGAGTTCTTGCTTGAATTGGGTGCTGCTCCGGCGATCTCCCCGGCCAGTCCTCGGCAGGTTTCAGGTGAGCACCACACTTCCCAGTTATTAATTTACATGATGCTCCTGTTACAGCATAATTATATCATGTGTATGTCATCAAGTAGCAATGTAGCAGTTGTGGACTTAGGTTTTTATGGGCCAACTTTGCTCTCGGACTTCGTGTCAGCCCCAGCTTGTGAGCACGAGTTTCGTCTCGTCGAAACAGATTCGACAGAATTTACGGTGCAGCTTTTGAGTTCCCGGATTGCGAGAACGAGTCAAAACAAGCCATTAACTTAGTGATTTTATGCAATTTTAAAAGATGTTATGGACCCGATTGTGTTTTCGGGCGTCGTGTCAACTCCAAACAGTGAGCACGGCTTTTGTTAGGTTGAGAACTATCTACGGGTACCTTCAGTTCATGTTAGAACCCTTCGAATATTTTTAACGAGTCGAAATGTGTAGTTTGAGAATAATTATGTGATTTTAGGAAACCCTGGGGACTTAGATGCAAATGTAACTTCGTGGGCTGTCGCGGGCAGCGTTTACCTGATCTCTAAACTTTTTGTTGGAGGTCCGTTAGTCTTCGTTGAGCGGGAATCGGGTAACGAACCGTAAATCGGCGAAATCGTCGGTTTAACGGCTTCCGGCGCATATTCACGTACTTTGATGAAATAAAATGACAAATGGACTTTATTATCTGCCTCTGGTCATTCCCGACATTGTCCTGGCAGCTCCAGTGACTCCAGTGTTCTGTCGGTGGCTTCCGGAGCCAAATTGGCCCTACCGGAAGTGATATAGTGATTATAGTCCGAGCGAGCATCAATTTTAGTAAAGTGGTTTAACTAGTGAGTCATTCCTGATTAGCACTTTATGATTCAGGTCCTTGCAGTCTGACTCCGGCCCACGAGCCTCTGTTGGAGTCGTTGGATCGGCCTACATACAGGTGGGTTATCTTCGGTCCGGGTTTGATCTATTCGGCCCTCTGGTTGCTTTAGTCCAGTCGGACACCCGTTTTTTTGACCAGCCTGCGAATTATACCGATACGACCTATGATGACTGCATATATATCACATGATCTCCTGATAGACATTGATTCTTTTAGACCCATCATACATACCTGCTGATTTTATCTAGATTAGCCTGGATGATTGTATTGACATGCCCTATGATTAGTCCTGATAGATCTTGATCTACGTGAGACATATCTTACGTACCTGTTTATCAGTTTTTATATTTCTGATAGACCTTGATCTTCATGAGACATACCATATACATATCTGTTCATCAGCTTTTTCAGTATATAGATCTACATGATTTGATGGCACTTGTTGATTCCTGTCAGCCGATTTATTGTTGATATTCCGATATGCATGATTTATGATCTTGCCTGATAGACCCTGATCTCCTTAGACATATCACATATACCTGCTTGATTGGTCATTAGTTAGATGATAGTTCATTAGCTCCTATTGGACACATATATCATGTTTGCTCGATCATGGCATAGATTTGCTTTTATTCAGAGATACATATTTCCTGTATTCTAGATTGCATGATATATGACTGAGATACATAGACATCTGCATCCCTGTGGGGATTTCCGGCATATTGCCGATTATTCGGTCTGTGGACCGTGAGATTTGCATTGTGATGATTGTACACCTGCTGTTCGTTCGCGTACGCTGTGGGATTGATCCCCCACATTGCGTTCTTTACCGGTAAAGGGTCTGCTTGACCCGTGAGCTCGCCCCTCTTGTTGTATCACTGGGTACGGGGAGCCCCTTGGTTGTACCGATATGAGGAAAACTCTCGGCTGTACCTTTTGGTACGAGGATCCTCTTGGCTATATCAATGGTACGGGGTTTGTTGTTCAGCTCGGCTAGGTGGAATTCAGGATGATTGTGGTTGGCTTGGCATAGATATCTTCGCCTGAGGTCCCCGTGACCAATAGTGGCATCGGTTAGTATTTGCTGTTCTTTTATTGATGCATAGCTGATATTTTGATTTTCTAGCATGTTCTACTGTTTGGTCATACACTCATATCTGCACAGTTATTTTCGGATTTCTCGCATTTGTTATCTATAGCTTCCTTATGCTTGATTCCCTGCCTTTTTGCTTTACCTATCGATTTATTACTATCCGCAGATTATTGTATCCAGTAGGTACGATTAGCTATTTCTCGGCTCGTCGTGCCCACTGGGATACACTCCGGTGTGTCTCACACCCTCGGGTGACTGTTTTACAGGTCGCTTGGGTGATGGGATGTCGGGACACGTTGGTGAGACGATGGCGATAGTATCGACCCATATGTAGTCAGTATATTTTCATTTTCCGCATTTCAGTTTACTTGTTATAGATTGACTAGTTTTGGCATGCGTAGTTTAGACTACTCTGGTATTGACTGATTATGGTTAGCCGTGCATGTATAGGAAAGGCTCTGCCCAGTTGGGCAGGGAATTTACTATACATGTGGCGGTCTGTTACGCCCGGTTTGCTGAACTCTGATTTATAAAAAAAAAAAAAAAAAAAAAAAAAAAAAAAAAAAAAAAAATTTAGCCTGCTTTTCAAAACTCGGGGCGTGACAGATTAGATGGTATCAGAGAATAGGTACACGATACCTAGGTATTTGGTTAGGATTGAGCCCTAGGATGACTGGTGATCTACGTGAGAGCGCGGGGTGATCGTATAATGGTTAGGAACTCGTGGACTGTGTTACCGCTGAAACTATCTTGACCCGATTTATCTTTGTATAGGTATGGCTCGTCCTCCTGGGCGTGGTCGGGGGCGAGGTGTGGGCTCTGGCCGAGGTGTCGGCCGATCACCCAGCGTGCAGAGCGAGCCCGTAGATCAGGGTCGTATGGACCGACTTGAGGCTCAGATGGCGGCTCTGGCTGGGATGTTCCAGCATTTCATGCAGCAGCAGACTGCTGCTCCTGCCCCACATGGTCCCCGACCAGCTGTTCCAGTTGCTACACCGCCGGTTGCACCCCCTGTTGCACCGGCCGTTGCCGAGCCCGAGGGTTTGGCGGAACCCGCTTTTGACCCCGTATCACCACCTGCGGTGCCCATTCCCAATGTTCCCTTTTCTTCTAGAGCGGTACCTGGGGTTGCTGCTGCCCCTACTGCCGCTGCTTCAACAGCGTCTGCTTCCTCCCGTTCTGTTTTCCCCGCTGCTGATCCGGTGGCCGATGACGAAGCCGCTCGAACGGAGAAGGCTCGAGCAAAAGCGGCTTTGCTAGAGTTTAAGAAATTCAAGCCGCAAACTTTCGACGGTAAAGACAATGACCATTGGGCGGTCAAGGAATGGATCGACCATATGGAGAAATTATTTCAAGACGCCTACACTGAGGACAGAGACAAGGTCCACATCGCTGTTCACTGCTTGGAGGGCCGGGCATCCAAGTGGTGGAGGCGACACCGAGAACGCTACTTCCCGAGTCCAGCTGATCCTACCTGGGAGGATTTTAAAACTGCTATGTACCACCACCACCTCAAGGAGACCACCAAGGAGGGTCTCGAGCGCGAATTAGAAAACATCAAGCAAGGCGACAAGAGCGTCCGGGAATATGAGCAGGAGTTCCTGCGCATTGCTGATCTGGTTCCTCAAGCAGTGCGCGAGGAACGCCGTAAGGTACGCCTCTTCTCGCAGGGGTTGAGACAGGAGATCCGTCGTCATATCTCGTCCCACCTGGCCGCCGACTTCGACAACTGTGTCGAACGCTGTCTCTCCATTGAGGCCGAAATCCAGATGTCTCGTGCAGAGCGGGATGCCACTGATAGAGGAAAGGATATGAAGCGGACTTTTTCTGGGAGTAGAATTGAAAATAGCGGGAAACCCCCTAAGTATCCTCGATCCCAAGATCAGACTGCGAGCGCATCTGCTAGCAACCAGCAACGTGGACTACGACCCTGTGTCTTTTGCGGTAGACCACATTATGCAAATACATGCCCACGTCGACATGGACGTTGCTACGGATGCGGGCAACCAGGACACATTCGGGAAAATTGCCCACAGAGGATCACACCTGATTATTCCACTGCTCCAGCACCTGTGATCCCATACCAGCGACAGGGTACTTCCTCGAGCGCTGCTTCATCTGGGCGTCCTCCCCTCCCTCGTCAGTCCGAGAGGGCGCGCCAAGCCTCAGCAGGACGGGTCTATGCATTGACCCCTCATGGAGAACCAGCGGAGGAAAACCCGACGACAGACTTTGTAGCTCTCGAATAAACTAGTTTAAGCATTCTATAAAGTAGAACTTTAGGTTGTAAGTTCCGGGAATAAAACTTTTTTTTTAAGTTGTAAGTTTCAGGGACGAAACTTCTTTTAAGTTGTAAGTGATGTAGAAACTCGAAATATTTTATTTTAATAAATGAATTAAAAGTGAAGTTTGCGCTGGTTTTGAAATCAAAAGACTTGTGTTGACCTATATGGTCAATCGCCAGTGTGCAAGTCGCACTTTGCACTAGATAAAAAGGCTACTTTCCTATCCAGACATGATCTTGGAAATCCGAATTGACCGTTGCGATCGTCTCGTCGAACTGAGCGAGATTCATATTCAGCACTTTTCGATCTGACGGTCGGATCTTCCAGAAATCGATGAAGAAGCGAGTAAATAAACGCAATCAATGTAACAGTGCTACGTGTACAGTGCACTTAAGTGAGTTACTGTAGATGAACAGTAACCCTGATTTTCGGGACCCGACGAATACAACGTTGACTAATTCACTGTTTAGAATCCGAATATAGTGATCCAGGTAGTCATTTCGAACGGTTTCGTCATTCTGGACGCAATGGCACTGACGGAATTTTTGTTTGACGGCCCTAGAGCCTCGAAAAGCGCGATAACTGTGTTTCGGTACAGTATAAGATGGAATTTAAAAATTATGGAGCTAAATTTTAGCGAACCAAAATAGCTACCCGATAGGTTTCGTCGAGCCGGACGTCGTGGCAGTGTCAGATTTTCAGTTTGACAGTCCGGTTGTCTCGAAAAGCGTGAAATAAGGCAAAATCGCGATAAATTGCGCGGAAAACCCTATATTTCATGCTCCGAAAAGCGTGCGACTCCTTGGAGAGGGACTATTGTGCGAAAGGAACCTCCTGTGAGGGATTAAACACTAAATACTAAGTGTTGGTGGGTTTATTCGCAAATGTTCCTTGCATAATATATATAGGTGTATATTGAGTTCGGGATTCAACAAATCCTAAACCCACAGCACCCTTGCCCTAGCCGCCTGTGCAACCAACCCCTCCCTCTCTGCCGTGCTCCCCGGAGCCTCCCCGCACCAGCCGCCGCATCATCGCCGGAGAAGAAGGAAGACCCACCTTATCTCGGGTTGTGGGTGAG
>CM055079.1:3270654-3285654 GCA_029204045.2 Tillandsia leiboldiana
AAAAAAAAAAAAAAAAAAATTTAGCCTGCTTTATTCAAACTCGTGGCGTGACAGATTAGATGGTATCAGAGAATAGGACCGATACCATAGTATTTGTTAGGATTGAGCCTAGGATGACTGGTGATCTACGTGAGAGCGCGGGTTGATCGTATAATGGTTAGGAACACTCGTGGACTGTGTTACCGCTAAACTATCTTGACCCGATTTATATCTTGGCTATGGGTATGGCTCGTCCTCCTGGGCGTGGTCGGGGGGCGAGGTGTTGCTCTGGCCGAGGTGTCGGCCGATCACCCAGCGGGCAGGAGCGAGCCCGTAGATCAGGGTCGTATGGACCGACGTTGAGGCTCCGATGGCGGCTCTGCTGGGATGTTCCAGCATTTCATGCAGCAGCAGACTGCTGCTCCTCTGTCCCCACATGGTCCCCTGGACAGCTGTTCCAGTTGCTACACCGCCGGTTGCACCCCTGTTGCACCGGCGTTGCCGAGGCCCGAGGGTTTGGCGGAACCCCGCTTTTGACCCCGTATCACCACCTGCGTGCCCATTCCCGATGTTCCCTTTTCTTCTAGAGCGGTACCTGGTGGTTGCTGCTGCCCTACTGCGCTGCTTCAACAGCGTCTGCTTCCTCCCGTTCTGTTTTCCCCGCTGCTGATCCGTGGCCGATGGACGAAGCCGCTCGAACGGAGAAGGCTCGAGCAAAAGCGGCTTTGCTAGAGTTTAAGAAATTCAAGCCGCAAACTTTTCGACGGTAAGACAATGACCATTGGGCGGTCAAGGAATGGATCGACCATATGGAGAAATTATTTCAGACGCCTACACTGAGGACAGAGACAAGGTCCACATCGCTGTTCACTGCTTGGAGGGCCGGGCATCCAAGTGGTGGAGGCTACACCGAGAACGCTACTTCCCGAGTCCAGCTGATCCTACCTGGGAGGATTTTAAAACTGCTATGTACCACCACCACCTCAAGTAGACCACCAAGGAGGGTCTCGAGCGCGAATTAGAAAACATCAAGCAAGGCGACAAGAGCGTCCGGGAATATGAGCAGGAGTTCCTGCGCATTGCTGATCTGGTTCCTCAAGCAGTGCGCGAGGAACGCCGTAAGGTACGCCTCTTCTCGCGCAGGGGTTGAGACAGGAGATCCGTCGTCATATCTCGTCCCACCTGGCGCCGACTTCGACAACTGTGTCGAACGCTGTCTCTCCATTGAGGCGAAATCCAGATGTCTCGTGCAGAGCGGGATGCCACTGATAGAGGAAAGGATATGAAGCGGACTTTTTCTGGGAGTAGAATTGAAAATAGCGGGAAACCCCCTAAGTATCCTCGATCCCAAGATCAGACTGCGAGCGCATCTGCTAGCAACCAGCAACGTGGACTACGACCCTGTGTCTTTTGCGGTAGACCACATTATGCAAATACTGCCCACGTCGACATGGACGTTGCTAGGATGCGGGCAACCAGGACACATTCGGGAAAATTGCCCACAGAGGATCACCCTGATTATTCCACTGCTCCAGCACCTGTGATCCCATACCCAGCGACAGGGTACTTCCTCGAGCGCTGCTTCATCTGGGCCCTCCCCTCCCTCGTCAGTCCGAGAGGGCGCGCCAAGCCTCAGCAGGACGGGTCTATGCATTGACCCCTCATGGAAGAACCAGCGGAGGAAACCCGACGACAACTTTGTACTCTCGAATAAACTATTTAAGCATTCTATAAAGTAGAACTTTAGGTTGTAAGTTCCCGGAATAAACTTTTTTTTTAATTTGTAAGTTTCAGGGACGAACTTCTTTTAAGTTGTAAGTGATGTAGAAACTCGAAATATTTTATTTTAATAAATGAATTAAAAGTGAAGTTTGCGCTGGTTTTGAAATCAAAAGACTTGTGTTGACCTATATGGTCAATCGCCAGTGTGCAAGTCGCACTTTGCACTAGATAAAAAGGCTACTTTCCTATCCAGACATGATCTTGGAAATCCGAATTGACCGTTGCGATCGTCTCGTCGAACTGAGCGAGATTCATATTCAGCACTTTTCGATCTGACGGTCGGATCTTCCAGAAATCGATGAAGAAGCGAGTAAATAAACGCAATCAATGTAACAGTGCTACGTGTACAGTGCACTTAAGTGAGTTACTGTAGATGAACAGTAACCCTGATTTTCGGGACCCGACGAATACAACGTTGACTAATTCACTGTTCAGAATCCGAATATAGTGATCCAGGTAGTCATTTCGAACGGTTTCGTCATTCTGGACGCAATGGCACTGACGGAATTTTTGTTTGACGGCCCTAGAGCCTCGAAAAGCGCGATAATTGTGTTTCGGTACAGTATAAGATGGAATTTAAAAATTATGGAGCTAAATTTTAGCGAACCAAAATAGCTACCCGATAGGTTTCGTCGAGCCGGACGTCGTGGCAGTGTCAGATTTTCAGTTTGACAGTCCGGTTGTCTCGAAAAGCGTGAAATAAGGCAAAAATCGCGATAAATTGCGCGAAAACCCTATATTTCATGCTCCGAAAAGCGTGCGACTCCTTGGAGAGGGACTATTGTGCGAAAGGAACCTCCTGTGAGGGATTAAACACTAAATACTAAGTGTTGGTGGGTTATTCGCAAATGTTCCTTGCATAATATATATAGGTGTATATTGAGTTCGGGATTCAACAAAACCCTAAAACCCACAGCACCCTTGCCCTAGCCGCCTGTGCAACCAACCCCTCCCTCTCTGCCGTGCTCCCCGGAGCCTCCCCGCACCAGCCGCCGCATCATCGCCGGAGAAGAAGGAAGACCCACCTTATCTCGGGTTGTGGGTGAGGAAGCAACCATAGGAGATATAATTGCACCAAACCTCTTCTGGGTGTCCCTCGGTGTGGCCGCGACCGAGCCAAGTGCCCCCCGACGTCGGACGTCGCCGCGAGCCGCCGCGGGGTCATCTTCTCCTTGGGATTTTCCGGCGAGGTGAGTTGTTGGAAAGAATGTTATTTTGATGGCTCATAAGTGTGTGAGTGTTGTTCCTGACATCGTGTGGGGTTCTTCTGTGAAGCCCGAGCCATCGCCGTGCCTCCGGTGGCCGGCGGGAGCAACTTACCGCCGGAAAACCCTTTTTGGTTCGATCTTGAGCACGGGCAACATCCGGCCGTTGTACTAAAGATCAGAACAGTTGGTCTTGTTCCTCTGGGCGACTGCGCGTTTCCCCCAAGGTTTGGGGTTGATCAGACAAGGATCCGCGCCGCACCACGATGCCCTAGAACCGGGCTTTGTTGCACTTCGCCGGATTTCCTCCGCCCGGCGCCGCCGCTTGCTCCCGACCCCAGCCACGCCTGCAGAAAGCTTCCTGGCGTCGAGGTGATCCTCTTGATCCAAGTTGCGCCGGGCCTGAGGCCGCCGACCGGATTTCGCCATTAGCACCCTCATTTTCCGGCGAACTCCTTTTCCGGTGAACTCGGGGCTTCGCGCGGTGGGCAACCGACTCAGGTATGATCTGTAGATTATTTTGGAGCTCCCCAGCCCTTTGCATGTGAACTTGAACGTGGAGCTTCTGTTTTCTGTTGTTGCACCCAGGGCTTGCCCGAGTCCCGTTTCCGGCCACCGGCGACGCCGCTGGACTCCGGCCACCAACCCAGGTAAGCTTTTTGTGTTAAATGCTAGAACTCCATCAAGTTACTTTAGGCCAGAGACCCTTGTGTGATAAGTTGGTCCAAACCAACTAGTTAATGTGGATATTTGAGCCTTGTTCCGGCCGCCGCCGCACCTGAGCTCCGGCTGTAGGTCGGACCTGGCCCAGAGTTCATCTGGGAGAGTCATCTAACTGATGCTCATCTTAACTCCAGGTCTTAACTTGGTTGGATCCAAGACTAACTCAACCCGAGTTCTTGCTTGAATTGGGTGCTGCTCCGGCGATCTCCCCGGCCAGTCCTCGGCAGGTTTCAGGTGAGCACCACACTTCCCAGTTATTAATTTACATGATGCTCCTGTTACAGCATAATTATATCATGTGTATGTCATCAAGTAGCAATGTAGCAGTTGTGGACTTAGGTTTTTATGGGCCAACTTTGCTCTCGGACTTCGTGTCAGCCCCAGCTTGTGAGCACGAGTTTCGTCTCGTCGAAACAGATTCGACAGAATTTACGGTGCAGCTTTTGAGTTCCCGGATTGCGAGAACGAGTCAAAACAAGCCATTAACTTAGTGATTTTATGCAATTTTAAAAGATGTTATGGACCCGATTGTGTTTTCGGGCGTCGTGTCAACTCCAAACAGTGAGCACGGCTTTTGTTAGGTTGAGAACTATCTACGGTACCTTCAGTTCATGTTAGAACCCTTCGAATATTTTTAACGAGTCGAAATGTGTAGTTTGAGAATAATTATGTGATTTTAGGAAACCCTGGGGACTTAGATGCAAATGTAACTTCGTGGGCTGTCGCGGGCAGCGTTTACCTGATCTCTAAACTTTTTGTTGGAGGTCCGTTAGTCTTCGTTGAGCGGGAATCGGGTAACGAACCGTAAATCGGCGAAATCGTCGGTTTAACGGCTTCCGGCGCATATTCACGTACTTTGATGAAATAAAATGACAAATGGACTTTATTATCTGCCTCTGGTCATTCCCGACATTGTCCTGGCAGCTCCAGTGACTCCAGTGTTCTGTCGGTGGCTTCCGGAGCCAAATTGGCCCTACCGGAAGTGATATAGTGATTATAGTCCGAGCGAGCATCAATTTTAGTAAAGTGGTTTAACTAGTGAGTCATTCCTGATTAGCACTTTATGATTCAGGTCCTTGCAGTCTGACTCCGGCCCACGAGCCTCTGTTGGAGTCGTTGGATCGGCCTACATACAGGTGGGTTATCTTCGGTCCGGGTTTGATCTATTCGGCCCTCTGGTTGCTTTAGTCCAGTCGGACACCCGTTTTTTTGACCAGCCTGCGAATTATACCGATACGACCTATGATGACTGCATATATATCACATGATCTCCTGATAGACATTGATTCTTTTAGACCCATCATACATACCTGCTGATTTTATCTAGATTAGCCTGGATGATTGTATTGACATGCCCTATGATTAGTCCTGATAGATCTTGATCTACGTGAGACATATCTTACGTACCTGTTTATCAGTTTTTATATTTCTGATAGACCTTGATCTTCATGAGACATACCATATACATATCTGTTCATCAGCTTTTTCAGTATATAGATCTACATGATTTGATGGCACTTGTTGATTCCTGTCAGCCGATTTATTGTTGATATTCCGATATGCATGATTTATGATCTTGCCTGATAGACCCTGATCTCCTTAGACATATCACATATACCTGCTTGATTGGTCATTAGTTAGATGATAGTTCATTAGCTCCTATTGGACACATATATCATGTTTGCTCGATCATGGCATAGATTTGCTTTTATTCAGAGATACATATTTCCTGTATTCTAGATTGCATGATATATGACTGAGATACATAGACATCTGCATCCCTGTGGGGATTTCCGGCATATTGCCGATTATTCGGTCTGTGGACCGTGAGATTTGCATTGTGATGATTGTACACCTGCTGTTCGTTCGCGTACGCTGTGGGATTGATCCCCCACATTGCGTTCTTTACCGGTAAAGGGTCTGCTTGACCCGTGAGCTCGCCCCTCTTGTTGTATCACTGGGTACGGGGAGCCCCTTGGTTGTACCGATATGAGGAAAACTCTCGGCTGTACCTTTTGGTACGAGGATCCTCTTGGCTATATCAATGGTACGGGGTTTGTTGTTCAGCTCGGCTAGGTGGAATCCAGGATGATTGTGGTTGGCTTGGCATAGATATCTTCGCCTGAGGTCCCCGTGACCAATAGTGGCATCGGTTAGTATTTGCTGTTCTTTTATTGATGCATAGCTGATATTTTGATTTTCTAGCATGTTCTACTGTTTGGTCATACACTCATATCTGCACAGTTATTTTCGGATTTCTCGCATTTGTTATCTATAGCTTCCTTATGCTTGATTCCCTGCCTTTTTGCTTTACCTATCGATTTATTACTATCCGCAGATTATTGTATCCAGTAGGTACGATTAGCTATTTCTCGGCTCGTCGTGCCCACTGGGATACACTCCGGTGTGTCTCACACCCTCGGGTGACTGTTTTACAGGTCGCTTGGGTGATGGGATGTCGGGACACGTTGGTGAGACGATGGCGATAGTATCGACCCATATGTAGTCAGTATATTTCATTTTCCGCATTTCAGTTTACTTGTTATAGATTGACTAGTTTTGGCATGCGTAGTTTAGACTACTCTGGTATTGACTGATTATGGTTAGCCGTGCATGTATAGGAAAGGCTCTGCCCAGTTGGGCAGGGAATTTACTATACATGTGGCGGTCTGTTACGCCCGGTTTGCGAACTCTGATTTATAAAAAAAAAAAAAAAAAAAAAAAAAAAAAAAAAAAAAATTTAGCCTGCTTTTCAAAACTCGGGGCGTGACAGATTAGATGGTATCAGAGAATAGGTACACGATACCTAGGTATTTGGTTAGGATTGAGCCCTAGGATGACTGGTGATCTACGTGAGAGCGCGGGGTGATCGTATAATGGTTAGGAACTCGTGGACTGTGTTACCGCTGAAACTATCTTGACCCGATTTATCTTTGTATAGGTATGGCTCGTCCTCCTGGGCGTGGTCGGGGGCGAGGTGTGGGCTCTGGCCGAGGTGTCGGCCGATCACCCAGCGTGCAGAGCGAGCCCGTAGATCAGGGTCGTATGGACCGACTTGAGGCTCAGATGGCGGCTCTGGCTGGGATGTTCCAGCATTTCATGCAGCAGCAGACTGCTGCTCCTGCCCCACATGGTCCCCGACCAGCTGTTCCAGTTGCTACACCGCCGGTTGCACCCCCTGTTGCACCGGCCGTTGCCGAGCCCGAGGGTTTGGCGGAACCCGCTTTTGACCCCGTATCACCACCTGCGGTGCCCATTCCCAATGTTCCCTTTTCTTCTAGAGCGGTACCTGGGGTTGCTGCTGCCCCTACTGCCGCTGCTTCAACAGCGTCTGCTTCCTCCCGTTCTGTTTTCCCCGCTGCTGATCCGGTGGCCGATGACGAAGCCGCTCGAACGGAGAAGGCTCGAGCAAAAGCGGCTTTGCTAGAGTTTAAGAAATTCAAGCCGCAAACTTTCGACGGTAAAGACAATGACCATTGGGCGGTCAAGGAATGGATCGACCATATGGAGAAATTATTTCAAGACGCCTACACTGAGGACAGAGACAAGGTCCACATCGCTGTTCACTGCTTGGAGGGCCGGGCATCCAAGTGGTGGAGGCGACACCGAGAACGCTACTTCCCGAGTCCAGCTGATCCTACCTGGGAGGATTTTAAAACTGCTATGTACCACCACCACCTCAAGGAGACCACCAAGGAGGGTCTCGAGCGCGAATTAGAAAACATCAAGCAAGGCGACAAGAGCGTCCGGGAATATGAGCAGGAGTTCCTGCGCATTGCTGATCTGGTTCCTCAAGCAGTGCGCGAGGAACGCCGTAAGGTACGCCTCTTCTCGCAGGGGTTGAGACAGGAGATCCGTCGTCATATCTCGTCCCACCTGGCCGCCGACTTCGACAACTGTGTCGAACGCTGTCTCTCCATTGAGGCCGAAATCCAGATGTCTCGTGCAGAGCGGGATGCCACTGATAGAGGAAAGGATATGAAGCGGACTTTTTCTGGGAGTAGAATTGAAAATAGCGGGAAACCCCCTAAGTATCCTCGATCCCAAGATCAGACTGCGAGCGCATCTGCTAGCAACCAGCAACGTGGACTACGACCCTGTGTCTTTTGCGGTAGACCACATTATGCAAATACATGCCCACGTCGACATGGACGTTGCTACGGATGCGGGCAACCAGGACACATTCGGGAAAATTGCCCACAGAGGATCACACCTGATTATTCCACTGCTCCAGCACCTGTGATCCCATACCAGCGACAGGGTACTTCCTCGAGCGCTGCTTCATCTGGGCGTCCTCCCCTCCCTCGTCAGTCCGAGAGGGCGCGCCAAGCCTCAGCAGGACGGGTCTATGCATTGACCCCTCATGGAGAACCAGCGGAGGAAAACCCGACGACAGACTTTGTAGCTCTCGAATAAACTAGTTTAAGCATTCTATAAAGTAGAACTTTAGGTTGTAAGTTCCGGGAATAAAACTTTTTTTTTAAGTTGTAAGTTTCAGGGACGAAACTTCTTTTAAGTTGTAAGTGATGTAGAAACTCGAAATATTTTATTTTAATAAATGAATTAAAAGTGAAGTTTGCGCTGGTTTTGAAATCAAAAGACTTGTGTTGACCTATATGGTCAATCGCCAGTGTGCAAGTCGCACTTTGCACTAGATAAAAAGGCTACTTTCCTATCCAGACATGATCTTGGAAATCCGAATTGACCGTTGCGATCGTCTCGTCGAACTGAGCGAGATTCATATTCAGCACTTTTCGATCTGACGGTCGGATCTTCCAGAAATCGATGAAGAAGCGAGTAAATAAACGCAATCAATGTAACAGTGCTACGTGTACAGTGCACTTAAGTGAGTTACTGTAGATGAACAGTAACCCTGATTTTCGGGACCCGACGAATACAACGTTGACTAATTCACTGTTCAGAATCCGAATATAGTGATCCAGGTAGTCATTTCGAACGGTTTCGTCATTCTGGACGCAATGGCACTGACGGAATTTTTGTTTGACGGCCCTAGAGCCTCGAAAAGCGCGATAACTGTGTTTCGGTACAGTATAAGATGGAATTTAAAAATTATGGAGCTAAATTTTAGCGAACCAAAATAGCTACCCGATAGGTTTCGTCGAGCCGGACGTCGTGGCAGTGTCAGATTTTCAGTTTGACAGTCCGGTTGTCTCGAAAAGCGTGAAATAAGGCAAAAATCGCGATAAATTGCGCGAAAACCCTATATTTCATGCTCCGAAAAGCGTGCGACTCCTTGGAGAGGGACTATTGTGCGAAAGGAACCTCCTGTGAGGGATTAAACACTAAATACTAAGTGTTGGTGGGTTTATTCGCAAATGTTCCTTGCATAATATATATAGGTGTATATTGAGTTCGGGATTCAACAAACCCTAAACCCACAGCACCCTTGCCCTAGCCGCCTGTGCAACCAACCCCTCCCTCTCTGCCGTGCTCCCCGGAGCCTCCCCGCACCAGCCGCCGCATCATCGCCGGAGAAGAAGGAAGACCCACCTTATCTCGGGTTGTGGGTGAGGAAGCAACCAGAGGAGATATAATTGCACCAAACCTCTTCTGGGTGTCCCTCGGTGTGGCCGCGACCGAGCCAAGTGCCCCCCGACGTCGGACGTCGCCGCGAGCCGCCGCGGGGTCATCTTCTCCTTGGGATTTTCCGGCGAGGTGAGTTGTTGGAAAGAATGTTATTTTGATGGCTCATAAGTGTGTGAGTGTTGTTCCTGACATCGTGTGGGGTTCTTCTGTGAAGCCCGAGCCATCGCCGTGCCTCCGGTGGCCGGCGGGAGCAACTTACCGCCGGAAAACCCTTTTTGGTTCGATCTTGAGCACGGGCAACATCCGGCCGTTGTACTAAAGATCAGAACAGTTGGTCTTGTTCCTCTGGGCGACTGCGCGTTTCCCCCAAGGTTTGGGGTTGATCAGACAAGGATCCGCGCCGCACCACGATGCCCTAGAACCGGGCTTTGTTGCACTTCGCCGGATTTCCTCCGCCCGGCGCCGCCGCTTGCTCCCGACCCCAGCCACGCCTGCAGAAAGCTTCCTGGCGTCGAGGTGATCCTCTTGATCCAAGTTGCGCCGGGCCTGAGGCCGCCGACCGGATTTCGCCATTAGCACCCTCATTTTCCGGCGAACTCCTTTTCCGGTGAACTCGGGGCTTCGCGCGGTGGGCAACCGACTCAGGTATGATCTGTAGATTATTTTGGAGCTCCCCAGCCCTTTGCATGTGAACTTGAACGTGGAGCTTCTGTTTTCTGTTGTTGCACCCAGGGCTTGCCCGAGTCCCGTTTCCGGCCACCGGCGACGCCGCTGGACTCCGGCCACCAACCCAGGTAAGCTTTTTGTGTTAAATGCTAGAACTCCATCAAGTTACTTTAGGCCAGAGACCCTTGTGTGATAAGTTGGTCCAAACCAACTAGTTAATGTGGATATTTGAGCCTTGTTCCGGCCGCCGCCGCACCTGAGCTCCGGCTGTAGGTCGGACCTGGCCCAGAGTTCATCTGGGAGAGTCATCTAACTGATGCTCATCTTAACTCCAGGTCTTAACTTGGTTGGATCCAAGACTAACTCAACCCGAGTTCTTGCTTGAATTGGGTGCTGCTCCGGCGATCTCCCCGGCCAGTCCTCGGCAGGTTTCAGGTGAGCACCACACTTCCCAGTTATTAATTTACATGATGCTCCTGTTACAGCATAATTATATCATGTGTATGTCATCAAGTAGCAATGTAGCAGTTGTGGACTTAGGTTTTTATGGGCCAACTTTGCTCTCGGACTTCGTGTCAGCCCCAGCTTGTGAGCACGAGTTTCGTCTCGTCGAAACAGATTCGACAGAATTTACGGTGCAGCTTTTGAGTTCCCGGATTGCGAGAACGAGTCAAAACAAGCCATTAACTTAGTGATTTTATGCAATTTTAAAAGATGTTATGGACCCGATTGTGTTTTCGGGCGTCGTGTCAACTCCAAACAGTGAGCACGGCTTTTGTTAGGTTGAGAACTATCTACGGGTACCTTCAGTTCATGTTAGAACCCTTCGAATATTTTTAACGAGTCGAAATGTGTAGTTTGAGAATAATTATGTGATTTTAGGAAACCCTGGGGACTTAGATGCAAATGTAACTTCGTGGGCTGTCGCGGGCAGCGTTTACCTGATCTCTAAACTTTTTGTTGGAGGTCCGTTAGTCTTCGTTGAGCGGGAATCGGGTAACGAACCGTAAATCGGCGAAATCGTCGGTTTAACGGCTTCCGGCGCATATTCACGTACTTTGATGAAATAAAATGACAAATGGACTTTATTATCTGCCTCTGGTCATTCCCGACATTGTCCTGGCAGCTCCAGTGACTCCAGTGTTCTGTCGGTGGCTTCCGGAGCCAAATTGGCCCTACCGGAAGTGATATAGTGATTATAGTCCGAGCGAGCATCAATTTTAGTAAAGTGGTTTAACTAGTGAGTCATTCCTGATTAGCACTTTATGATTCAGGTCCTTGCAGTCTGACTCCGGCCCACGAGCCTCTGTTGGAGTCGTTGGATCGGCCTACATACAGGTGGGTTATCTTCGGTCCGGGTTTGATCTATTCGGCCCTCTGGTTGCTTTAGTCCAGTCGGACACCCGTTTTTTTGACCAGCCTGCGAATTATACCGATACGACCTATGATGACTGCATATATATCACATGATCTCCTGATAGACATTGATTCTTTTAGACCCATCATACATACCTGCTGATTTTATCTAGATTAGCCTGGATGATTGTATTGACATGCCCTATGATTAGTCCTGATAGATCTTGATCTACGTGAGACATATCTTACGTACCTGTTTATCAGTTTTTATATTTCTGATAGACCTTGATCTTCATGAGACATACCATATACATATCTGTTCATCAGCTTTTTCAGTATATAGATCTACATGATTTGATGGCACTTGTTGATTCCTGTCAGCCGATTTATTGTTGATATTCCGATATGCATGATTTATGATCTTGCCTGATAGACCCTGATCTCCTTAGACATATCACATATACCTGCTTGATTGGTCATTAGTTAGATGATAGTTCATTAGCTCCTATTGGACACATATATCATGTTTGCTCGATCATGGCATAGATTTGCTTTTATTCAGAGATACATATTTCCTGTATTCTAGATTGCATGATATATGACTGAGATACATAGACATCTGCATCCCTGTGGGGATTTCCGGCATATTGCCGATTATTCGGTCTGTGGACCGTGAGATTTGCATTGTGATGATTGTACACCTGCTGTTCGTTCGCGTACGCTGTGGGATTGATCCCCCACATTGCGTTCTTTACCGGTAAAGGGTCTGCTTGACCCGTGAGCTCGCCCCTCTTGTTGTATCACTGGGTACGGGGAGCCCCTTGGTTGTACCGATATGAGGAAAACTCTCGGCTGTACCTTTTGGTACGAGGATCCTCTTGGCTATATCAATGGTACGGGGTTTGTTGTTCAGCTCGGCTAGGTGGAATCCAGGATGATTGTGGTTGGCTTGGCATAGATATCTTCGCCTGAGGTCCCCGTGACCAATAGTGGCATCGGTTAGTATTTGCTGTTCTTTTATTGATGCATAGCTGATATTTTGATTTTCTAGCATGTTCTACTGTTTGGTCATACACTCATATCTGCACAGTTATTTTCGGATTTCTCGCATTTGTTATCTATAGCTTCCTTATGCTTGATTCCCTGCCTTTTTGCTTTACCTATCGATTTATTACTATCCGCAGATTATTGTATCCAGTAGGTACGATTAGCTATTTCTCGGCTCGTCGTGCCCACTGGGATACACTCCGGTGTGTCTCACACCCTCGGGTGACTGTTTTACAGGTCGCTTGGGTGATGGGATGTCGGGACACGTTGGTGAGACGATGGCGATAGTATCGACCCATATGTAGTCAGTATATTTCATTTTCCGCATTTCAGTTTACTTGTTATAGATTGACTAGTTTTGGCATGCGTAGTTTAGACTACTCTGGTATTGACTGATTATGGTTAGCCGTGCATGTATAGGAAAGGCTCTGCCCAGTTGGGCAGGGAATTTACTATACATGTGGCGGTCTGTTACGCCCGGTTTGCGAACTCTGATTTATAAAAAAAAAAAAAAAAAAAAAAAAAAAAAAAAAAAAAAAAAAAAAAAAAAAAATTTAGCCTGCTTTTCAAAACTCGGGGCGTGACAGGTTATTCCATGGAGGTCATTATTTGTACATGAGAGTGCTGGTACATTCATTCTTGCATACTTTCATCTGATACTATTCTGATTATATTGACATAGTAGAGTAGCTTCCTTTCAGTTTTATTTACTTATCATTTCTACTATCATATCCTATTTTGGCTTTCTAGTAGACTTGGTGGGTAGGTCGGAGGTTCGATGACGTACCCACTAAGGACTGCTTTTTAGTAGTTCTCACACCCGTTGTTGCTCCAGAGACTTCCGCGGCGGTGGCGGCGACGCAGGTAGATCGCGGTAAGAGAGTCGCGCAGTAGTTTGGACTTTCCTTGGGACTTGCTAGAGGTGGACCCCTACTTCATTTACTTTATGTTCTAGTTTAGTTCTTTAGACTATTGTATATTATGGTCTGGCTGGAGCCAGTTGTTTGTATATTTATTTTGGAGTTGTATGTGTGGAGTTGGGTGTGTGGGATGTTTGTGGCAGGTTGGTGTTGTATTGTTGTGTATGTGGAGTTACTAGTTGTGAGTATTGTGATGTTGGAATTTTGTATATTGAGTTCCTTTGTTGGGAGGTTCTGTATGTCTATACTTCTTTTCAGTCGAGTTGTATCTTCTTTTTTGGAGTGGTTTTGGTAGTCTTTATTGGAACTTACATCTCTGTTGGTGGTGGTTATTTAGTAGTTTCGCCTGTTTGTGGTTTTTATTATACAGTAGTCTACTTTCGCTCTCGCTCTGTGTCACTTTTTGTGGCTATACATTCTCTGGTACACCGCCCCTTTGTTGCTGGATTTTGTATCGTTTCGTACATGTGGAAAATACTGCATATACGGCGGATCTGTTGTCGCACCCGAGTTCTGGTTACCCTCGGGGCATGACATAATATTCTTTCCATTATGGACCATCATATAAAATGCACGAATGTCAACACAATGTGAATTATGGATTCAATGATCTCATGATATGAATAGTTTTCATTAAAAATTTATTCTCTATAGAAGGTCTTACGTTGGGTTAGATTTAGATAAATATTATTAGAAAAGAAAATCAGGCACATGGGAATATTATTTTATTTTTTTATCTCTTATTTCTCTCCTTTAAGGTTGTGAGTCATGTTCACAATTTTCTGGATTGAAAGCTAGTTGCAGTTGTAACACATCAAAAGTAAATCGAGTATTTGCTTGTTGGTATGTCCCAAGAATAGTCACATTCTCGCTCGGCATCATTGCAAAGCAAAATACTCCCTTCTCTTGAACAATGTAGAACACGTTTTGCCACGTGATACTCATCTCGGCCCCTTGAAGATGAAACGTCATACTCGGCATGAAGCTTTGATAATGTTGCTGAAAAAGCCAACAAAGTTTAAATGAGAGCCCATAACTCGGTGGGTTCACTTGATGTATACTCCTACGGCTGAAATAATTCGCAATACGTTTCTTCACTACTTCAAAAGCCGGGGTTATTAGCAGAGTGAATACTGTGCTGAAGTCCACAATGAAACCGCCCGAACCATTCGGCTTTCGTGCAAACATTCCCGGCTCAAATCTAAGTCGTTTGGTGCCAACACTGATGTCATTTAAGATAATATAGTATAAGCACACACCTTGGCCTGATACTATTGATGTAGTTTGGACTGGACCTCTTTGCACAATGTTATCTCCGAATCGTAAAAAGCTCATACTTGTTGAGCCTCTTAAGGGAAGACAGTATGAGAAGCGGCCCTGACTGTTATGGTTGATTAGTTGCCTTGCAAACGATTCCTCTGACAAACCTAATGCAAATAATCCTGAAGGATAACCATGGTCCAATGATAGTTGGCTATCATGAGAGCAGCCAAAGACAAGCCCCTCAACAAACTCAAAGCTGTCACTATGGCTAGAACGGAAGCCGAAGGTGTCCTTCGAAAGTGTACCTTTTGTGTAGGACCCATCGAAATAGTCAGTATAATACTGGCAACGGCTATTGATGCAACGGTAATAACTCTGCGGGCAGGGGTTTTGGTCGGAGCAAGAGATGTCGATGAAGGAAGGGGATTGGCGAGGGTCGAAGTAAGGATCATTTTGTGGGTAGCAATTGATGCATGGCTTGCATTGAGTCCAAGTAAGAGGAGTACTTGTGC
>CM055079.1:3290654-3338012 GCA_029204045.2 Tillandsia leiboldiana
TTCGGGGTTTGAAAAATTAAAACTTATTTTTAACTGATTTTCTTAAAAAACTGAAATTCATTAAATTGGGTTTCACAAATCATAATGATTTTCGAAAATAACTGTCATTTCTTCTTACAAACTTTCTCACCCGAGAGGGTTGAGTGATCTGGGTTCTAGGGGCCGTTTTCTTGTTTTGGGACGGAAGCTACGGGGGTTGTGCCTAGAACCTGTTCTTGTTTGATAGGATTGTAGATGCTAGTCTCCCGAAACTTTCAGACCCTAATTGGTTCCCTCCGGATGTTTTAACTGAGAGAGCTGATTTCCCGGGGATCGAGAATTCTGAAAGGTTGAGCTTGGAACCTGTTCTTGTTTGATTAGGGTTCTAGGCACCGGCCTTTCGGGATTCTCGGACCCTTGTTGTGTCCGTTGGTTTCTTCTTGTTTGTGAGTCGATTGGTTTGTTCTGGGAACCGTTTGGGTTGACGGTGGTCCTGAGCCGTGGAGTGTCTCCGGTAGATGTTATTAGTGTTGAGTTATTATTTCCGATCTGATTGATCGTGAATTTGGACTATAGCTTGCATGAGCCATATTGAGCTCGACAAAGATGCGCGGATACTTTCCTCGGTGGGGTCGCGCCCCTCGAGTGCCACTCCGAAGTTGGACCTGTTACTTTATTATCGTGATTTGTCGACGCAGTCCGTGTGGGACGCCCTACATAAGTCCAGTCCTCCGTGGATGTAATGGCAGTAGGTGGGCGCAGGTTTGACTGGACCCTATGTTGCAGTCACTGTGATTGGATTGATTGAGTATATTGTGTTAGAGTCGATGCATCATTTTCATCTGTATCACATATTGAGCATTGTAGATAGAGGCATGATAGCTGTAGATTTCTTTCCAGCTTATCTTTACATTATTACAGTTTTCCTGTTATCTTATGCCTCTAGTAGACTTAGTGGGCAGATCGTTGGTCTTGGAGATGGTACCCACTGAGAACTACGTGACGGTGTAGTTCTCACACCCTCTGTTGGTGACAGATTTTCTAGAGGCATCTACCCCTGTTCCTACTCCTGTTGCTGCACCAGCTGATCGAGGTAAGGGAGTCGCGAACTAGTTCCCTACCTGTCTTTGGAGTATAGCTATACCCCTTTTTGGAGCTTTGTAGTGCAGTCTGCTGGATCATTGTAGATAGTTGCTGTTGAGAGCTTTATTTTTGAGAGACTCATGTTGTGAGGTTCTGACTTGTATTTTTTTGGAGTTGTATTTTTATATTTCAGTAGTTTATTTTTCAGCTCTGATATCTGTATAGCCGTAGTATTATCTTTTGCAGGTTAGACGCTTCGTCTATACGGGGCTTTCTGTATGGGCAGCAGATCTGTTGGCGGGCCCGGGTCGCAGTTTCGACCCCGGGGCATGACATCTGCTCGGCCGGGTTCTTCTCAATCAAACTCTCACGGAGTCGGCCTAGAGGAGCCGAACTGGGATTTGGAAACAAGTAATTTGACACGGCCGAATAGCTGATTTGAAATTATATTGCTTGGAAAAATAGGTTACAGGAAACGATTACAATTAAGACTACTCCTAAGAAAGCTATAAGGAAAGCAGTAGATGTGGGTATGTAAGGCTAGCTAGGAAAGTAGTAAGGAAAGCGGCAAACTTAGTCTAGAAAAGAGATATATGCAGGTATGAAAGGTATTGAAGAGCATGGGTGGTCACTGGCTTACGAGGTTGTAGGACCCATTTTTCTTCGATGGTTCGATTATTTATACATTGTCCGAACCAGGCGTATGATCGTCGATTTGAATAATCAGCGTATCTTAAGGGTAATCATCGTGAATTTTTCAACCACTTTCCTTTTGGATCAATTTTCTTAATTCGATAGTGGTTGTTTTTCGTCCACATTCATCCCCAAATCCAAGCGCCGAAGCGTGATCCTTAGTTTTTTTTAATGCGGGGCGCCACTTGCCCTTTCGGAGTTAGTTACGAGATTCGGGGCCGGATCTCGCACCCATTCCTTTTAAGCTCTTTTCTTTTGCGGGTCGAGCAGTCGAGAGTCAAGCCTTGCCTTGCCTTTTTTTGCTATTCGACTAAGGCGGCTCCTTTTGCCTTCGACTGAGGTCGGTCTTGGTCAAGATGCGGGTTCCTCTTTGTTGACTAACTCTTCTATCGGCTGATATCCTTAGCCGATGGTATACGCCATGTGTCACTTCCTTAGGTGGCAAAATTTTTGATCTCAATAATGCTCCCTTGACAATCGCCTAATGTGTTGTTCAGGTGATTGTCGAAAAAAAATGGCCGGCGTGTGCTGCGGGATCTTTGATCATTTCTTTCGTACTTTGTCATAACATGATCCTTTCATTCCCCCCAGCTCTCTAATCGAGTAATTTGACCTTAACGGCGGATCCTCTCTCTATGCTATTGATCAGATCTTTATCGATTGCGCCTCGGTCGCTTCTTCATTAAGGTTTTACTTCTCGATCTTCACAATTGCTTGTTGCTTGCGCTGGTCTGACATTACCAATCTATCCAACGGCTCGCATTCTTTCGAAGATCGTTTCATCATAAATGTTGTTGCTTTTCGAGGGACGGCGGTTGCAATTTCATCGGTTCGAAGCCCTTATTTTCTTTTTGCTAAGCTTGGAGCGCACGTCATCCTCCAACATTTAAATATCTTCTACTCTGGTGCTTCTTTACCGTCTTCTTTTTCATGTATTCTATTTTTCGTTGCTTTTTCGGCTCTTTTTCTCTTTCATGGCTTCTCGAGACGTTCCTTTGCCATCCAACCCCAATGTTGATTTTCTGCTCCTTCGTCTATCAGCTGAGAATCCGTTGTGTTTTCTTCATGGGTCCTCCTTCGTGGCTAATCCCTCAGAGGAGACATTTACGTTCACAACTGTTGGCATCCCGCTGCTGGTAGACAAGGTCTTCGCACCACGCCCACCGCCCCTGATTCTTATGTGCGGTGGCTTGATCGAGTCCAAACTACCTATGGGGACCTGTGGAAAGAAGTTGACATATTTGATGCCATCCAACTTTCCCGGCATAGCTATCAGGCCGATACGCTACTTTTGGCGTCGGCCTTATGCTTCTGGTCGCCCCGCTCCAATACTTTCTTCTTCCATTCGGGACAGTTTACCCCGACGCTAATGGACGTAGCCACCATCATCGGCCTTCTCCCTCATGGCGTCATTCTTTCTTCGGCCTTCTCAGCTGAAGGCATGGATGATTTCGCTCCCGGTCTGGATTCGAAGACGAATCTCGCATATGGGAGGTTTGCGAAGATCTTCACAGGTCGCGGGGCCGAGCCGGTGTCCAAGGATGAGCATATTGCCTTCCTTTGGTATTGGCTGTGCTATAGCCTCTTCTGTATCCGGTCCCAGAAGATGAGCTCGAAACGTAAAATGTGAATAGATGGTTTTGACCATAGTTGATGTTCTACGAGTAAAAAAATAAATTATGGACTACAAGAAAAGATATGTACATATATTTATATAAGACAAAAGTAGAAAATACTAGAGCAGATTAGGGGTATCAATGAGCCGAACACGAGCATGTCTTAAAGGAAGATTGCAACTTAAAAAATAAAAAAAATGCTTTGGATTTGAAGAAGTTTGCAATAAATCCGAACTTTATGTAAAAAAATGAGTTATAAACACTCATTATTAAAAAAAATTACAAAAATTATTGTAGCATGTCTTAAAGGAAGATTGCAACTTAAAAAATAAAAAAAATACTTTGGATTTGAAGAAGTTTGCAATAAATCTGAACTTTATGTAAAAAAATGAGTTATAAACACTTATTATTAAAAAAAATTGCTTCTAACTTCAGTTCGAAAACAAATTATTTTTAGCAAGAGAGAAAAAAAAAATTATACATGTTAAGAAATGATAAATGGAGAGAATAAGATCATAAGGATTACTTGGGAGGATGAACTAGATTTTTTGCCCGAGCGTGCGCATGCGAGAGAGAGAGGGGGCCGTGAGCGAGAGGGAGGCGTATGGCGTGAGGGCGAGAGGGCGAGGGGGGGACGTACGGTTTGAGGGCGCCTGAGGGAGAGAGGGGCAGCCGCGGCTTGCTTGGGCGAGAGAGGGAGGTCCGTACGGCAGTCTCGGGAGAGAGAGGGGGGTGGCGATCTTGAGAAGAGGAGATGGAATGATCTCCTGTTTAGGGTTTGGGGGGTACTCGAGGGTAAACTTGTCATTTTACATTAACTACAACATTACCCGCTTAAGTAATACAACATACACCCCTCCCCCCCAGTAATGTTTTGGGGTTAATCCTGTACCTTTCGAAATCTTATATTACCGAACAGATTACAGCCAGGATTCCCCAAACACAGTAATCCTGGCAGGGATTCCCCGTAATCCTGCCAAGATAACCCGATCCAAACGCCCCCTAAAAACTATACACGATGGATCCTGTTGCTCAAACCCTAGCTGCACCCCACAGAAACCGCAGCCCACGACCTCGTCATCTCCTTCTTGGTGGTTCCTGAGCCACGCGCCGCCGACCGCCACGTCTCCTCGCCGGAAAAGCAAGAATCTATCCTTACTTTTGTTGAGAATTGGGAGGGAAGTAGTCTTGGGCTTTGGACTTCTCCAATCTCAACCCTAGAGCATCCCTGGCATCCAGAGAAACAGATTGAGGAGCCCCGACACCCATATCCGCCGCGCGCTGCCGGGCCACCTTCTTCTCATTCCTCGGGTCCGACAAGGTAAGCCCTCTCTTTCCATGGGTTTTTCGGCAACTTGGACCTTGGAAGTCGGCTTCTGACATCGCAAGGATGCCCCAGGTCGAGCCCCGAGGCCTCTGGACCTCTGGTTGCGGGCGGGCTAAAGATAGGTGGCCGGAACCCTAGTTTTGGCCGCGATTTTTGTGCAGCGTTTACGAGGCTTCTACAGGGGAAAAAAACTTGACCAATTTCTTCTGCAGGAACCCAAGAAGACCTCCAAGAAGTTTAGTGGACTTTGGTGCATTGTGGAGTACGGGGGAGCAAACCCTAGAACTCAGGTTCTTGGTGTTGGCCGCCCGTCGCCGGCCGTCGCTCCTTCGGCGCCGGCAAACCCTGGTAAGCTTTCTTACACCTTGGGCTTGCCTCTAGACTAGTTGCATGCAATCCATGCTGCCATTTTCCCAAGTTGCCATTAATGGGTGAATTAAGGTCCATCTTCTTCTTCCTCGGGTTGAGGGAGCACAGGGACCTCCAAGCTTTCGCGACTGAGGCTCTTTCCATCTCTGGAGGTCCAAGAAAGGTGGTTCTCACCTTAGGTTGAAGCTTGACCGATTGGAGAGTGAGTTCGACCACCTAGTGCTCTAATAAGACAAATGTGGGATCATTTTGCTCCAGCAACTTAACCAGCAGGCTTGCTGCCTCCCACAGGTGAGCCTCCCATCTTTCTTGATGCCCTATAGTTTGTGTTCAAGTTTGTTGGGGTCTGTAGTTTGTGGAATGATGAATAAGCCAAGTTACACTTTATATATGTTGGTTTGTGGTCTATGGGTTTCCCCACCTTAAGAGTGGATCTGCAGAGGCCCAGAGGTGAGCCTTTATATATTTGGATGTCCCTGAGCATGGTGCTCACACTAAAATTGGGAAAGACTCAAGGGAAAAATAGGAATTGCAATCTTGAGCCCCAATGCACAATAATCATGGGCCAACTTGTGTTTTTATGGCCCAGCTTGATTCCAAACAGTGGGCACGAGGTCCAGCACGTCAAAATCTAGTTGCTGATAAATTATTTTGGTTTAATGATTCCCGGATTAAAAGTTGGGGCTTAAATAGTGGATTTTATGTGTATAAAATGTAAATGTAGCAAAGTCCGGGGGTCTAAACATAATTGTAGCCTGGTAGGCTGCTATAGACAGCGTGCACGTGGTCTGTGGACCTTTCGCTGGAAGTCCGTTGCTTTTCGTTAGGCGAAAATTGCTTAACGAACCGTAAATCGGCAAAATTATCGGTTTATCGGCGGTTCGCACTAAACGCCCATTTCTGTGACTTTGACGAGTCCTGTATTGACACGTGACATCATTGTAGGCTCCAGTCGTCAAGAGCCAGCCCGTGATCCGTCCAGCAGATATCGCGATCGTCTGCCTAGAGGTGGGTTATCTTCGGTCCGCGCTTTATCAGATCGGCCCTACGGGTACCGTAGTAGGATGGACCCCTTTGCTTCTTAGCTGTTTTGATTCCACAGATGAAATTTTATCATGCTTTTATTTCCCGCAGTAGTTGTACATATCTGGACACATGCCATGCTTGTTTGGCCACTAGCTCCGTTCTATATCTTTCTCTATTCTTCACTGCATGTTTAGAATAGGAGTTACTGTTTCAGTATTTGGCATGATATACTTCAGTATCTGTATCCCGGTGGGGATTTTTCCTCGGCTTTTTGCCAACTGTCTGGTCATTAGACCGTGGTTTGAGCATCAGCATTATGATCGCCGTTGAGCCAGCTTTCAGTCACGCACACCAGCGGATTAGCTACCCGCAGTGGTGTTCTTTACCAGTAGAGAGGTCACATGGACCCGTGAGCCCGTTGGGGTTATAATAGCATACTGGTTTCCAGAGCGGTGTTAGCCTGAGGTCCTTGGGACCAACAGTGGCGTGAGATTGGGTACACTTGTACTTCTAGTTTTGATGCATTATTCATTCACCTATCTTATGCTTGTTTACTTATCTAGCATGCTCAGTTGATTATTCGTCTTGTTTATCTCCAGCTTTTGTTTATCCGCTTATTATAGTATCTAGTAGGTACTGTTAGGAAAATAAATCGCACTAAATTTGATTGTGATTAAAATTATCTAACTAATTTTATGATTATATTGAATAACATAACTTATCTTTAATCGCTATTAAAAATTTCAGAAATTGTAGATGAAAGAAATTGATCCGGAAGCGTGCAAGGCACTGCCCTAAGGCGTATTTCCGTCTTTCATGCGGATCAATCGGAGACACCACCCTAAGGTACGACCGGAATTCCTCTTCCTACGAGCACGACCGTGGAAGAAGTTGACGGAGATTCTCTCAACACCCGATAAACAAAAAAAACAATATAAACAAAAACTTAAAACAATTCTTTTCACTTAACACTTAATCACAGCTATATATGACTATATATATATATCTCTTCCTATGTAGCACACACCATATATATATATATATATATATAGGGTGCCGAAAAGTGAACGTTGGGTTTCAACCCAACGTCCAAGTAATGATTAATGCACCTTAAAGGTGATTAATACATTAAAAACCTGAAAAGCTAACGTTGGTTTCAACCCAACGTCCTAAAAATTAATTAATACACCTAATAATAAAATAAATAAATGACAATAAATGAGAGTAAATTAAATTAATAAAAAGGACTAAAATTTAATAAAAGAATTAAGAAAAAAAAGATAACAAAATAATTATTGAGAATTTTGAAAATTTAAAATTTTATTCCATCAGGCACGACTTGTCATTTCTCGGTCCGTCGTGCCCACTGTGATACATGTATAATGTATCTCACACCCCTGAGTGACCATTTTTCAGATCAGTTGGGTGCTGGGATTCTGGGACGACCTGGTGAGCAGACGCGATAGAGTTGTCCATGGCAGATCATTGATTATTATGACTTAGTACATTGATCTCGTTCTATGGACTCTATGTTTATTTATTTATCATCTTAGTTGTGGATATCTAGGATTGTGTTGGATAATTAGTTGTGGATATCTAGGATTGTGAACATATTATGTATTTATGTATTCTTATGGTTGTAATAAAGTAGATGTTTATTTAATTTCCAGTTACTGATTATATCTACTCTGATGAATGTACTCTTCGAGCCGAACATATATAGGGGAGACTCTGTCCGTTTGTACAGAGGCTTTTCTATATATGTGGCGGTCTGTTCACGCCTTGGAGTTCGAAATGTTTAACTCTGATTTAAAAAAAAAAAAAAAAAAAAAAATTTAGATCCTTTTTCTAAACTCGAGGCATGACACAGGCAATAAGTATAGGATCTATTTGGGAACTCTGAATTTAATTCATTGGCAATTTAGTACATTTGGGAACTCTATATTTAGTAAAAAGTGAATTTAGACTTGCTCAAATTAGAATTTTTTCAAATTAAAACAAATTTGTATTTAATGTATTTGGATACTCTTAGGTTAACTCTGAATTTTACAAAAATGCCTTATTTTTAGAGAGAGTTTGAAAGAGAGTGATGAAAGCCTGAGATGTTTTACGATTATCTTACTCTAAAATTTTATAGATATTTTTTTGCACCTTTTTATTTTACTATAAAATTATATAGGAATGAGATTGTTTTGTTGTATTATGTAATTCCCCAAATACCATTCAAATAACTCTTTTATTTTAAAAAATATAGTACTAATCAAAATATCTTTTATCTAACAATGATCACATTTTTATAAGGTCCTATAATATACTAAACTTTTACAAATTAGCGAAGTTCCAGTATAAAATGGTATTTGATGCTTGTAATATACTAAGGGTCTGTTTGGCAAAGCTCTTGATACAGAGTAATAGGTCAAATTACTCTGTTTTCTAAAAATTTTTGTTTTTTCTTTTAGTTGGCCCGTTTGGAATAACAAATTAACTAAAAAAATTATACCGTAATATTGATATTATAGAGTAATTTTGGAGTAAAAAAAAAAAAAACCGGTTAGACCTTTTTTTAAAAATATTCTATTCGTCGTGTCGCTTTCCAACCCCTCCCTTCTGGTTCCCTTTCATCCTCCCGCATGTCACTCTTTAAAAATTTAAAATTAAAATTTAAAATTTAAATTTAAAATTTAAAATTTAAAACTAAAAAATAAAAAAATAAAATCTAAATTTAAATTTTAAATCTAGAAATTTAAAATTCTAAATTGTAAAATTAAAATTTACTATTTTAAAATTAAAATTTATAATTTTAAAATTAAAATTTATATTTTAAAATTAAAATCTATATTTTAAAATTAAAATTTATATTTTAAAATTAAAATCTATATTTTAAAATTAAAATTTATATTTTAAAATTAAAATTTGTTATTTTAAAATAATAAAAAATTATGTCTAAAAATTAAAATTAATATTATAATATTTTAAATTTTCAAATTTTTAAATTTTATAAATTAAATTTTAAATTTATTTTAAATTTTAAATTTTACATTTGTATTTTTTAATTTGAAAATTGAAATTTAAAATTTTAAAATTCAAATTCAAATTTTAATTTTTTAAATTTGAAATTAAAATTCTAATTTTAAAAATTAAAAATTAAAAATTAAAAATTAAAAATTAAAAATTAAAAATTTATATTTTTAAATTTAAATTTTTGTGTTGAAAGTTTAAATTTAAAATCGAGTATTTTTTTAAAATGTCACAATCCAAACAGTAAAAAACAGAGTAATTTTTGTATAGAGTATAGAGTTTTTGAAGATGTCAAATACATTGTAAAATAAAACTTTATTTTATCTTTCAGTAATTGCCAAGCAAGCCCTAAGACTTAGTATTATACCATACTGAACTTTGCCAAATTAGGTAAAGTGTTGGCAAAATAGTATATAAAACCATTTTAAAGGATCTATGAGGGTTTTTGACAAGTCAGAATTGAGTTGAAGCGAAAACGATGCAAAAATAAAGTTATGAGATTGTCACGCTCTGAGACTGCCAATTTGGTCGATACGAACACGCGCTCAGACCAGTCGAACGGGCAGAACCTCTCCCTACGCTCCCGAACTGGTGATACATCCCAACAGTACAACATACACATAGAGATACATATAATATCGATCATAGTACAACTACTAACTTTGAAAATCAACTTTAAGTGGCAAAGGGCTTGGTGGTTGATACCCGAGGTCCCGAGTTCGAAGCCTAGTTGCTTCACATTTCCAGCTAAGTTTATTATTAAATAAACAAAGCGAGTAGCATGCTACCTTTCTCTCTCTCAAAAAAAAAAAAACTTTAAACACCTCAAGACTAAATAAAGTTGATACATATAAACTAGGAATGAAACATCATGTACAATTTCATTAATTCCATTTCCAAAATATTTGTGGTGTCCCGAAGTCCCGTGCGACTTGACTGTGTGGTCGGCGGTGAGAATACCTATTTTTGGTGTACCGAGTCCGTTGTGCGTCAAGCGGAAGCCAAAAACGGACTCAGTGCGTGAAAACAGTCAAAATCGGCTATTTCCGAACTAAATGGGCCGACTGGGCCCATTTTGGAAGCAGGCCGGTCCACGGCCCATGAGGCGTGCATCGGGACAAGCGAGCGCGGGGCGGAGCCACGTGGCAGCGTGTGATTGGCCGGGCCGCGGCCATCACGTCGCGATTAGCGCGGGCGGGCCACGTGGCAGCGCCCCATTGGCAGGGCGGCTGCCATGCACCGCGTACACCCCGCCGTGCTCCACGCATGCTACGTGGCGCGCCCCGATTGGCGGGCGTCAACCATCGCGTGAACGCGGGGCGCACGGAGCGTAGCGTGGGACGCGTGGCACCATCTCACGCATTCGGACGCTGCGTGGGGGCGGGGTGGATAGCAGCCACGTGTCCCAGGCGCGGTCCTGTGCGGTTCCGGGCGCTCGGTTCTTCCCCCTGGATCTGAAATGGATTTTTTTCAGTATTTTGCTATAAATAGCCCCCTTTGACACACACATGATTTCAGTAAACCAATATCTTTCTTCCGAATTTCGAAGGGTTACCGGAGCTTGTTCTTATTTGATTGGGTGAAGACATTGGCCCTTCGGGGTTGGAAAAATAAAACTTATTTTAACTAGTTTTTCTTAAAAAACTAAAATTTACTAAATTGGGTTTCCTAAATCAAAATGATTTTTGGTAATAAATGTCATCTTTTCTTATAAACTTCCTCACCCGAGAGAGTTTGAGTGATCTGGGTTCTAGGGGTTGTTTCCTTATTTTGGAATGAGAGCTACGTGGGGGTTGTGCATAGAACATGTTCTTGTTTGATTTGGGTTCTAGGTGCTAGTCTCCCGAAACTTTCGGACCCTGATTGGTTCCCTCCGGATGTTTTACCCAAGGGAGCTGATTTTCTCGAACTGTAAGTGGTCGAGAATTTTGAAAGGCTGAGCCTGGAGTCTGTTATTG
Organism: Tillandsia leiboldiana; assembly: GCA_029204045.2. Lineage (NCBI taxonomy): Eukaryota > Viridiplantae > Streptophyta > Magnoliopsida > Poales > Bromeliaceae > Tillandsia > Tillandsia leiboldiana. The sequence continues at coordinate 3,301,724 of CM055079.1, forward strand.
TTTGATTGGGGTTCTAGGCACCGGCCTATCGGGATTCTCGGACCCTTACTGTGTCGATCGGTTCTCTTTCATCTGTGAGTTGGGTGTTCTGTTTTGGGAGCCGTTTGGGTTGACGGTGGTCCCGAGTTGTTGAGTGTTTCCGGCTGATGTTGTCAGTGTTGAGTTATTATGACGCTCCAACTTCCCAGGGGTTCACCCATCCTAGAATTACTATAGCTCTAGCACGTTTAACTCTATTAACCTCTTGGGCCTTGCTACCACCCAAAATGCTATAGCCGGATTAAGAGATTTAGTCCTATTGTATCATTTATATATAGAACTAATACACATTTCGGGGGTATCACATTCTTCCTCCCTTTAAGCCCTGACATCCTCTTTAGGCTCAAAGACACCCACAAGCACCAGGCGATGTGAAACTCGTCTCGTTAGCCTTAGTTGACCTTGTGGGGAGCTGCACTCCACCCACAACGGTCATTAGCGGGGGAACCTCGCTCTACCTACTATATAACCCTGGCTCACCCGAGACTCATCTCATATTTTCGACTGGTGAATGACTCTGATACCAACTGTGACGCCCCAACTTCTCAGGGGGTCACTCATCCTAGAACTACTCTAGCTCTAACACGCCTAACTCTATTAATCTCTTGGGTGATGCTACCACCCAAAATACTATAACCGGATTAAGAGATTTAGTCATATTATATCATTTATATATAGAACTAATACACATTTCGGGGGTGTCACAATTATTGTTTCCGATCTGATTGATAGTGAATTTGGATTATAGCATGCATGAGTCGTATGGATTTCGATAGAGATGCGCGGATACTTCCTCGGTGGGTTCGCTCCCCTCGAGTGCCGCTCCGGAGCTGGGCCTGTTACTTTACTATCGCAACTTGTCGATGCAGTCCGAGTGGGACCGCCCACATAATCTCGTCACAGTGGGGATGTGTGGTAGTGGGTAGGCGCAGGTTTGACTGGACCCTATGTGGCAGTCAGTGTGATTGGATTGATCGAGTATATTGAGATAGAGTTGATGCATCATTTTCATCTGTATCACCCATTGAGCATTATAGATAGAGGCATGGTAGCAGTAGTGTTTATTTCCTACTTGTTTCCATTCCATGTTGCATTATTATCTTATGCCTCTAGTAGACTTGGTGGGTTAACCGTTGGTCTTGGAGACGGTACCCACTGAGAACTACTGTAGGATGTAGTTCTCACACCCTCTGTCGGTGGCAGATTTTTCAGAAGCATCTACCCCTGTTCCTACTCCAGTTGCTGCACCTGCTGATCAAGGTAAGGGAGTCGCGAGCTAGTTTCCTACCCGTCCTTGGAGTGTAGCTGTACCCCTTTTTGGAGCTTTTAAGTACAGTCTGCTGGATTATTGTATATTTTACTTTTGAGAGTTTTATTTTCGAGAGACTCTTGTATTGTGAGGATCAAGACTTGTACCATTTTGGACTTGTATCTTTTATTTCAGTAGTTTAATTTCCAGATCTGATATTTGTATAGCTGTAGTATTATCTTTTGCAGGTTAGACGCTTCGTCTATGCGGGGGTTCCCATATAGGCGGTGGATCTGTTGACGGGCCCGGGTCGCAGTTTCGATCCCGGGGCATGACAATATTATTAGTTTTATTCTAGTACAAAAAGGGTACATCTAGACCTCGCTAGGTCCTCAATTGTAATAATCGTAAAAATTTAAATGAGAAAGAATACGAAAAATATAAATTTCTGGAATCTCTAGAGATTTAAAATTCAAAAATTCAAATTTCTGAGGGGTCTTTTCGAAGAAACGTCTAACCTAACGAAACGAGGTTCGATCCAGACGAAATAAAATTGCTACCTGATCGATCTCGTCGGTCTCGTCGAGCTGAATGTCGTGGTGGAGTTTGATTTTTGTTTTGGTGAAGCAAAACAAAGAAAAACGCAAAAAGGGCAATTTTCAGTAGTTTTTATGGAAAATGCGTGACATTTTATCTGTCGTTTCGCACGAAATTCGACAAAGAGGTACTTACGCGTAAGACACATTTGCTGTGAAGGCCTCAAGTTAAAATGATAATTGGAGAGGGACCAAATTGCATTTTGTTACAAAAATCACTTACATATACATGTGTGTTGGGGGAAACCCTAACCCTAGCTCTCTTTTTCCCTCCGCCACTTTGCTGCCACAGCCTGAGGACTTCTCTGGTGAGACCATGGATCTCTGGCGATCTCTCCGACTACGGGAGCACTAAACCGAGCCACCTTTACACAACTGTGTGTGTGTGTGCGCGCGCGCGTGCTTGGTCAGATGTACTTCATCCATCATGGGTCGTGCCATCGCCAGAGACTCCGGCAATGTCACATTGGCCGGCCCCGACGTCTACATGGTTCCATGAGTCGAGTGGGTCAAGATGAACCTATCTCAAGTTGGACTTGAGCCGCAATATAAGCCTAGCCTCGCCGCCGCTTCCTGCCACCTTACGCGACCTCCGGCGACCCAATGGACCTCACTAGAGACGCCCCAGCCACCCATGTTCACCGTTAGGGCTCGGGCTGAAGCCGAGCCTGAGATGATGCCCTAGCGAGCATGCAACATGGATCCAATGCTGCACGGCCACCGCCGGCCTGCCTCTCGTCGTCGTCGGTCCCCAAAGGCTCCGGGCACCCCGCCAGAGCCACCGTGGAATCCTCAGGCCACTGCTAGGGTTCGAGCTCAAGTCTGAGCCCGAGGATGACCTAGCGGGCTGCGGGACTTCCTGTAGTGCTATCGTGCTGCCGTCGTCCTCCTGCCATCGCCGCCGGTCTTCTGGGACTTCGGGCACCCCACCGGAGCCACCGTGAGCCCCCAGGCCGCCGCTAGGGCTCTGGCCCAGGTTGGGCCCGATGATGCCCTAGAGGGCCACGAGCACTCCTGCATCGCCGCCGCCGCCGCCTACTACCGTCAGCCGCTGCCTCCCTCAGGTCCTCCACGTCAAAACTGACACCCCCAACATAGAGCTTCCCTTTGCAAGCCTACAGGGAGGGTCCCCCTACTGCTACTGCTCCAGCTTAGTTGTTTCGCCGAGTTGTTGATGGAGATGGTTCATGTTCCGGCCAAGCACAGCCCCGGCAGCCCTTCTGATGGTGAGCACTGGCCTTCTGAGAGTTTGGGCAATGTCGTGCTCCACCTTGCTATGATTATTTTGGCCTCGGATCTCTGGATAAGCAATATTGCCCGTTGTTACATTGAAATCAGCAATAGAAGTTGACCTGATGTGCTCTACGATGCACGGATTCACTCTGGACAATGAGCATAGGACTTAGAACATCGAGACCTTTGACCTGAGGATGTTGGTTTGACTCCAAATGCGGAAGTGAAGGAATGAGTCCATAAAACCATGATTTTTAGCGTATATTATGCAAATTTTGGATAATTCTTGGGTCTTTATGCAAGAAAACACACGTGTTGCCTCGGGCAGCGTGCACATGCAGTATACGACCTTCGGACTGATCGTCTAAGGTCTGGATGCCTTCTGCGGAGCAATATTTGAGTTTTCGGTGTGGTTTCCGGCAAACTATCGATCGTTTTTGTCACGCCCTAGGGTTGAAACTGCGACCTGGGCCCGCCAATAGATCCGCCGCCCATACGGAAAGCCCCGTATGGACGAAGCGTCTAACTTGCAAAAGATAATATTACAGCTATACAGATATCAGAGCTGAAAAGTATACTACAGAAATAAGATAATACATCTCCCAATAGTACAAGTCTGAACCTCAGAATACATAAGTCTCTCAAAAATAAAACTCTCCAAAGTAACTATCTATTATAATCCAGCAGACTGTACTACAAAGCTCCAAAAAGGGTACCACTATACTCCAAGGACGGGTAGGGAACTAGCTCGCGACTCCCTCACCTTGAACTGCTGTATCCGCTCGAATAGAAGCCGGAACAGCTATCTCAGAAAAACCTGTCACCACAGCGGGTGTGAGAACTATACCGTCACGTAGTTCTCAGTAGGTACCGCCACCAAGCCCGACGGTCTGCCCACTAAGTCTACTAGAGGCATAAGATAACATGAAAACTGAAATAATGTAAAAATAAGCTGGAAAGAAATCTACAGCTATCATGTCTCTATCTACAATGCTCAAAGGGTGATACAGATGAAAATGATGCATCGACTCTAACCCAATATACTCAATCAACCCAATCATAGTGACTGCCACATAGGGTCCAGTCAAACCTGCGCCCACCTACTGCCATTACATTCACGAGGGACTGGATTTACGTGGGGCGTCCGTGACTGCCTAAAAAAGGCCCAGCCAGAGGGACTGCGTCGACAAGTCGCGATAGTAAAGTAACAGGCTCTGCTCCGGAGTGGCACTCGAGGGGTGCGACCCTACCGAGGAAAGTATCTGCGCATCTCTGTCGAGCTCAATATGGTTCATGCAGGCTATAATCCAAATCCACGATCAATAAGATCGACAATAACCAACATCACAACTCTAACTCACGGGCTGGAAATACTCGACAGCCAGGACCGCCGTCAACCCAACGGCTCCCCAAAATAGGACATCAACTCAACATGCAAACTCACTAGCTGGGTATACTCCACAGCCGACAACAATGAAGGGCCCGAAAATCCCGAAAGACTAGAACCTACAACCCAAATCAAACAAGAACAGGCTCTAGGCATAGCCTCTCGTTGTTCTTGACCCAAAGAAAAATGCAGCCCTTAGAATCCAGATCACTCGAACCTTCTCGGGTGAAGAAGTTTACAAAAAAGGTGATATTTATTATCGAAAACCATTTTCACTCGAACCCATGCGGGGTGAGTACTAAAAGTAGTTCCTTTTTGTAAAACCATCTTGATTTAAAGAAACCCATTTTAATGAATTTTAGCTATTTTAGGAAAATCAGTTAGAAAATAAGTTTTATTTCCAAACCCCGAAGGGCTAATGCCTTCGCCCAATCAGACAAGAACAGACTCCGGCGACCCTTCGACATTTAGAAAAAAAAATATTGGTTTACTGAAATCATATGTATCCAAAAAGATTCTGGATTCAAGGTCCTGCTATCACGGGTACACCACTTGTCACGCCCCGGGGTCGAAACTGCGACCCGGGCTCGCCAACAGATCCGCTGCCTATATAGAACCCCACATAGGCGAAGCGTCCAACCTGCAAAGAAAAACTACTATAGCTAAACAGATATCAGAGCTATAAAATAAAAAGTTGTAAAACTCTATCAAACACTGTACAACTGGAAATAAAGATACAATATCCACCTCCCAAACATGATCAAATACAAAATCCTCAGATACAAAACTCAGAACTCAACAGGGAGTGCAACCTGAAATAATACATCAGTGTACAGGCTCTCAGTACAAGTCATAACCTCACTACAATAATCTCTCATAAGCATAAATAAAACTAATCTACGGACTGTACTACAAGTCTCCAATGTGGGGGTACAGCTACTCTCCAAAGACAGGTAGGGATCTAGCTCGCGACTCCCTCGCCTCGAACAGCAACAGCAGAATCAGCATCTCCCACAGATGACTTTGCAAAACAAATGAGAGGAAAGAAAAAGGAGGGGGAGAACCCCCAACGGGTGTGAGAACTACATCAACACGTAGTTCTCAGTGGGTACCGCCACCAAGCCCGACGGTCTGCCCACTAAGTCTACTAGAGGCATAAGATAACAATGCAGTAAAAACTGAACAAGAAAGGCTGGAGATACTCTACAGCTACCATGCCTCTATCTAAATGCTCAATGGGTGGTATAGATAGAGATATATGCAACTACTCGCACCCAAGGTGCTCAATCGACCCAATCGAACTGACTGCCTCATAGGGTCCAGTCAAGCTTGCGCCTACCTACTGCCGTTACATCCAAGGAGGACCGGACTTACGTAGGGCGTCCGTGACTGCCAAAACTAGCCCAGCCAGAGGGACTGCATCGACAAGTCGCGATACTAAAATAACAGGCCCACTCCGGACGGGGCACTCGAGGGGCGCGACCCCACCGAGGAAAAAGGTATCCGCGCACTCTGTCGAGCTCAAAGTGGCTCCTGCAGGCTATAGTCAAAATCCACGCTCACTCTCAGAACGGAAGGACTCAGGATCCTCAAACATCTCGCACAACGGTCGGAGTACTCTCGACGACTTAGCTGATCAGCTCTCTCGAATCTCGAGACACTAGCAAACTCCACCAACTCGTAGCGCAAAACACACTGGCTGGAGATACTCCACAGCCGGGATCGACCCACAACTCAGGGCTAACAAAACTGGTTGGACAACACTCAACGACCCGGGACCACCGTCATCCCCAATGGTTCCCAACAACACTGACCGCAAGATACTCGATGGCCGGGACTACCGTCTACCCAAATGGCTCCCCACGACACTAGCACAATCTAAACTCAGCTACCAGACTCCACTCAACCCCCAGGCACGAGTGCAACAATGTCCCACAGAAACCTGACTACTCGGCCCACTACCTGGGCGAGGAAAATCTATGTCCAGGAAAAGATGCAAAGTGTGGAATGTCTAAAGCATAAAAGAACCTAGCCCAAGTGAAAGTTCTCTACTGGTCTGGTTAAACATGTAGCATATGATGGGGTGCTAGGTCAAGTTCCAAAAATAGCATATAATTAAACAAAGCATAAATAGAAAATCCTCATATCTCATAAGCATGCTTCCTATCTCCTCTAGTATGAAATAAACATATCCATCTAGCATTCTATCAATCAAAAGGGGCAACATTCCCAAGGTAAGCTTCTACTAATCATCATCATCATCATCATCATCATCATCATCATCATCATCATCATCATCAAGCAATCCTCAGAAATATATATATACTAAGCTTACCTTCAATTACAGATGGGTATACTAACATGCATGCATTCTATCAAATAGAATTAGAGAACCGTCCATCGGTTCTGGAGACAAGCAACCCACCAGTAACGCTTTCCGCAGGCAAAGCCGAAGTCGGTGAAGTGTGTAGACGCTCACAATCCAAAAATCTGCCGAAACTGCACCCTCGGTACACGGTCGCACAAGCCTCTGTTTAAACCAACATCACAGCCCACAATTAGACCACATCACAACAAACACCTGTTGTTTTTCCAAGACAGCACAAAGAAGACCTTTTTTACCTGCATTATGTCCTCAGAAAAATCCAAAAAAATCACCGTTGTGATCCTCACGACGAGTAGATACAAATCGAGTATTTATACACCTCGTTCCAACACCTGTAGGCCAAGAAACAATTAGAACAACGTTGGAAGCCACTTCCTCAAGAACATAATCCTGCTGGAAAAACAGTAGCAAAGAAGCTTAATTCTCGCCTTTAAAACGACCTCAGAAAAATCCAATAAAAATACAGGTGCGTTCCTCTCGAAGAGTAGATGCCGATCGAGTCCTTAAACGTCTCATTCCGATGCTCTTCGACCGAGAAATCCCAAAAATACTCTACCGCTGTCCCAAACCTCACAACAGTACAAGGGGTCAATGTATGCCTCGGGAACCATGCCAAAAACCCAAAACAAGGCGAAGTGATCAATACGGAAATCGAAGGTATATCTCTCATGAACGTGCTGTCGCAAACATCGTCTCAAAATTCCAACGGAGTGATCCAGGGTTCCTCGCGGACTGAAATGCGACGGTAGAAGCCAAAATTGAAGGAACGTCGAAGTGTGCCGCGTCGCAGAAAAAGCCGATGCTGCGGCCTCCAAAAAATCTGCAAATCTCTCAGAAGATGGAGCACAAGATGAAGAACAATATTGCTTCAAGGCTCAGTCGCATGGGAGCTCAGGAAAAGGCTCAAAATGGCTGCCAAACGGGGCTATTTATAGTCAAAACAGAACAAATCCAGAAATACCATCCATGTCCCCACTTTCGGCGCCCGAAAGTTTTCGGGCTGCTATAGTGCACCCGATGTGACACCCCCGGAATTTGGATTAGTCCTCTATATAAATGATATAATAGGACTAAATCTCTAACCCAGCTATAGCATTTTGGATGGTAGCAAGATCCAAGAGGAACATGAGAGTTAAGCGTGCTAGAGCTAGAGTAGTTCTAGGATGGGTGACCCCCTGGGAAGTGGGGCGTCACAGTTGGTATCAGAGCCATTCACCAGCCGGAAATGTGAGATGAGTCTCAGCTGAGCCAGGGTTATATAGCGGGTAGAGCGAGGCTCCCCGGCTAATGACCATTGTGAGTGGAGTGCAGCTCCTCACAAGGTTGGCTAAGCCTAGCGAGACGAGTCTCACATCGCCTGGTGCTTGTGAGTGTGCTTGAGCCTGACGTGGACGTCAGGGCTTAAAGGGGGGAAGAATGTGACACCCCCGGAATTTGGATTAGTCCTCTATATAAATGATATAATAGGACTAAATCTCTAACCCGGCTATAGCATTTTGGATGGTAGCAAGATCCAAGAGGAACATGAGAGTTAAGCGTGCTAGAGCTAGAGTAGTTCTAGGATGGGTGACCCCCTGGGAAGTGGGGCGTCACACCCGAAACCCACCCGATCTGAGCCGCTTATCCAGCGCCCGGAACCACGACAACACGCCACGTGTCCCCGAACAGGCAACAGCGGCGCCTGCCAACTGGCTCGCGACACGTGGCCACGCACCCGCTCCCGCCATCGCGCGCGTCAACGCCTCGGTCGGCGTGCCCATGTGCGCGCACGTCGTGCTGCCGGCGCGCATTTCGCGCACGCCTCCCAAGGCAACCGCCTGCTCGCTCCATGGACCGAGCCCATGCACTAGCCAATCCAACCCTGCCACGTGTCCAAACCTCACCAATAGGACGATGCCACGTGGCACACCCCCCCCCCCCGCTGCACCACGCGCACCTGCCTGCGCACCTGCCTGCGCGCCTGCCCGCACCTGCGCCGCCGCCTGCCCGCGCCCGCGCCGCCTCACTCCGCCGCTGCCCGCCACCACCGGCACTTCCCCCGGCGCCGGAACAGTGTCCCCTTGCCTCGAAATCCGTGTTTTGACATTCAGGCTCCGAAAAATACAAGTAAATAATCCATTTCGATCGTTTTTGTGCGTTAAATCCAAATCCGATGTCCGTTTTGCCCAATTCCACTTCTAAAAATTGCCGAAGGCATCTGAAAAGGTGTTCTTAATCCAAATTTTTGCGCTGAGTCCAATTTTCATATCTGTTTCACGCGAAACCGCTTCTAAACATTTGACGGGGTCATCCGATTACCCACGTGATCCATTTAACACCCTAAGTCCATCACTTATGTCCAAATTGTGCACAAACACCACCGACACACCACATAGGCATCCATAAGCTACCAATCAACCAATAATCTCATCGCGGGGATCCGGGTCCTCACACCACTGCCACGAACACAGTGGCGACAAACAAATCTAAGAACTCGACAATCCAGGACCACCATTTACCCAAACGGCTCCCGCCACTGGTACAAGACTAGCTACATCTATCAGACTCCACTCAGCCCCCAAGCACAAGTGTAACATGCATCCTACACTAAGAGAAATCCCGACCACTCAGCCCACTACCCGGGATAGGAAAACACTATATCCAGGGATAGAATGTAAAGTGTGGATGTCTAAAGCATAAATAAACCTAGCCCAAGTGAGAGTTTTCTACTAGTCTGGTTGAACATACATCACATGACAGGGTGCTAGGTCAAGTTTCAATAATAACATTTGTTAATACAGCTAGGAAGCATTAGTCGACATGAACTCAGTAACAACACAAGAAAGTATCATCTCTCACTCTAACATGCTTCCTAACTCTCTCGCAATCATGCATGCAATTCTACTCAATAGAATAGAGAACCGTCCACCGGTTTTGGAGACGAAGCAACCCACCTGAAAACACGGGTCGATCCAAGGTCCAATCTGAACATGGATAATCCTCAAGTTTCCATAATTCCAACGCACCAAAAATCACTCAAAAAGTCCTCTCGGTCACCGAGATATGAGCCAAACACTGCGGTAAGTCCAAAATTAGTAAAACGACATCACTATCGCACATCTGTCCGAGAAACAGTGAAATATCACCTGCGAGATGAGCTCCAAAAATTCCAATAAAAATATGTCTGCGATCCTCGCGAAGCGTAGATATCGATCGAGTCCTCATGGGTTGAAATTCAATAACCGAGTGCAGAGATAAAAATGCGACAAGCTCCGCTGTCCAGGAAATCCAACAGCAAGAAAGGGGTTCAAAGATGCTCCGAATACCCCAATAAAAATCCAAAACTGAGAGGAGCGGTAAACATGGAAAACGAAGATCTTCCTCTCGCGGAACCGATGCCATAGAAATCAGCCAAAAACTTCCTTCTGTCAGCCCAGGGGAACTCACGAAAAAAGCGTCGACGAAAAAGCTTGGTATCAAAGGCACGTCGAAGCTCGCGATGTCGAGGAGAACGCAGATGTCACGACTCCCAAAAAATCTCCGGGATGTTGAAAATCGAAGAAAACCCAAGGTGTAACTTCCCTGTCGAAAATAGGCTGAAGAGGGCTTGGGAAAAGCCCTCAAAAGAGAACACCAATGGGCTATTTATAGCCCAAGTCCAACAAAAAGAGAATTCAGATTCGGGTGCAGGGTTCGGGCGCCCGAATCCGGCCCGGCCCACCACTGTGCGCGCCCGAAATCCTCTCGGCGCGCCACGTGGCCCACTCCGTGCCCGGCGTGCCCCGCGCACGCGCGCCCACCAATCGCGGCGCGCCGCGTGACAGCGCAGTCCACGGCGGAAACCGTGGTCCGCGGTTCACGGCGGGGCAGCCGGGTCGCTGCGCCCGCCAATGAGCGGGCGGCATGTGGCCAGGCGGGGTCCACGGTGAGCCGCACCCGGCGCGATGTCGCGCGTGCGTTGATCGTCCAATCCGCGCGCGCCACGTGTCACACTGCTCCTTTGGCTGGTCCCGGTGCACGCCGAGTCCCGTGGACCGGCCTGCCCGCCGCCGCACACGCGCCTGCTCGCGCCCGCGTCGCCGCACTCCGCCGCCTGCCCGTCGCCGCGGGTGCTGCCCTAGCCTGCCGGACCAGTAACAAATGCCTCGAAATTCGTGTTTTGGCATCCGGGCTCCAAATCCGATGTCTGTTTTGCCAAATTCCACTTCTAAAATTGTCCATTTTCATCGTTTTCGCGCGTTGAGTGCAAATCCGATGTCCGTTTTGCCAAATTCCACTTCTAAAATTTGTCAAAGGCATCCGAATAGGTATTCTTAATCCAAATTTCGCGTTGGGTCTGATCTTGAGGTCCGATTTTCGCGCAACCATCTCCAACACACATCATAGGCCTCCAGAAGCCACAATTCACTCCGCAAGACCTTCGCGGAGATCCGGGTCATCACAATTTTGCTTGGGAAATCATATTTGAACATTGTAGGGGCTCAAGATCTATCCTTTACTGAGTTTTAAACATCCGCATGGTGTTCGGAGATGACAATTAGACTTACGGTGGGTCCTGATGCCAAATCGGCACTTTTTAGGTACCCGGCGAAGCAAGTTTTAGACTTTTATGCACCCAACTTGCGCCATTTGGCATGCAGTTGTGACAATACTTAAAAATGAGTGTCCTGAGATAGCAGGGATAGTTGAGTGATATCCGGAACATTTCGGAGCACTTCTGGATCGAACCGGACCCGAAAACGGCGCTTCGGGAAATACCCGGCTCGGACTCGTGTCGCGCGAGTTGCTACCATTCGCAGAAGTTAGTAGGCTTCAATTACTGGTCAATTGGTGAGGTTTGGCACCTTTGGTCACAACAAGAGGGTTGCGGGTGGTTCTCGTGCCGAAATGGGCATCCCGGGAACCAAATCGGCGAGTTTCGAAATTTTAAAGTCCCGTTTTGGCGTCATAGCTATTGGTCTTTGGGACAATGTGTGATCCATTGAAGCCTAAGGCACAACTTGAAACATTCTGGAGAACTCGTTGAGTCTTGGTGGCCTTAGTGATGTTTTTCGCATTATTTCAAAATTCAGTTAAAGAAATCGATGCTCCGGTTGTTATTGGATTATGTATTGGCGACTTAGGGTCGCAAAGAGATGTCAGTCATTGTGGGAGCCTGTTGGACTCGGATAGAGTTGGCTCAGTAGTTGGTCAAGTCGTTAGTGATCTGCTATGGAACTGACGCTCCAGTTATGTCGCGATGCACTTTAGTGCAGTGGTAGGGTGTTAGTTAGTTTAGTTGACTCGTGAGGGACTTATTGACACATGATATGTGATGTCTAGGTTCCTTTGGCGCCTAGAGTTTTTGGCAGAGCTGTGGACTCGGGTAGTCGTCGTTCAGGTGGGTACTTCGATCCGTACATTAACATAGTGAAACCTCACCGGGTACCATCTTCGACTGAACCCTTTGATATCTCACTTGATGCTTGTCCTATATTGGTATAGTTATATCATTTCACTTGTGCTTGCGTCCCTACCTGGTTGATATTGGATACCTTGATCTTGCCTTTTGATATTACCGTGACATTTGATCCTATACTTGACTGTTAACATGACATCTTGATCTCACCCATATGTATACATTATCATATATATTTGTGATTACGACCATGCCTGATGGATAGTAGTTGTCTAATTCTATACTACGTTGTCATCTTGATTATTTGCTATTACATGTCTGAGATTGATATCATTATTTAGCACCTATCTGTTCATGTACCAGAGATACCTTCCAGTTTGACTGATTTCGCCTACTCATGACATCATCAATCAACTTTTGCTCACATGGGTATGATTGCCATTGCATGACTTCATTGATTGATTCTTATTTGCTCTAATTGTGTTCATTATATTTGTCCCGTTGAGTAGGTGTTGTGATTCTCAGAGATGTAGTTTTGATCACCCTTCTTGGGTTGTGTATTTATTGTGAATTTGCGATGTCTCTAATTAAGAGTTTCTCGGCATAGTGCCGATTGACAGTCGTTGGACCGTGAGCCTTTGAGATGTGTGCATAGTTCTCGTGATCCCGGTTAGGAGTTTCTCGGCTTATTGTCGTCTTTCCGGTCTCTAGACCGCGAGCTTGAGCATCAGCATTATGATCGCCATAGCACTAGCTGTACATGTCACATACGCCTGTGGATTGATCCCCACATTGGTGTTCTTTACAGGTAGAGTGGTCTATTAGACCCGTGAGCTCCAGATAGCACCGAGTAGGTGTAGGGTTATATGTCAGCCGATATATGCCAATCGTGGCATTAGCCTGAGGTCCTTACGACGAATAATGGCACATATTGTGTGACGCCCCACTTCCCAGGGGGTCACCCATCCTAGAACTACTCTAGCTCTAGCACGCTTAACTCTCATAACCTCTTGGATCTTGCTACCATCCAAAATGCTATAGCCGGGTTAAGAGATTTAGTCCTATTATAACATTTATATATAGGACTAATCCAAATTCTGGGGGTGTCACATTCTTCCCCCCTTTAAGCCCTGACGTCCACGTCATGCTCAAGCACACTCACAAGCACCAGTCGATGTGAGACTCGTCTCGCTTGTCACGCCCCGGGGTCGAAACTGCGACCCGAGCTCGCCAACAGATCCGCCACCTATGCCAAAGTCCGCATAGGCGAAGCGTCCTACCTGCAAAACAAGTGCTACAGCTAACAGATATCAGAGCTATAAGATAAAACTGCTGTATAACTAAAATCATCCACCGTACAACTGAAAATAATACAATAATGTCCATCTCCCAAAATGATAAATCATACAATATCCTCATATACAAAGGTCGAGACTCAACCGGGAGATACCTCCGATAAATACAACAGTGTACAGGCTCACAATACATATCATATCCTCACTACATCAGTCTCTCAAAAGAGGAAATAAAACAACTAATCTACTGAAGCTCTCCTCTGAAGGGGTACCGCTACTCTCCAAACATGGGTAGGGATCTAGCTCGCGACTCCCTCGCCTCGATCAACAACCGCAGAATCAGCAACACCCGCTAAGACTCTGCAAAACAAAGGAGAGGAAGGAAAAAGAAGGGGGAAAACCCCAGAGGGTGTGAGAACTACACCAAAGGAGGGAGTTCTCAGTGGGTACCACCGCCAGGACCGACGGTCTGCCCACCAAGTCCTCAAAAGACAAAAACTAACCAAAGCCGTAAAGACTGATAAAAAGAAGCTGGACCCTCTCAACAGCTATCAAGCCACTAAGCTTGCTATGCCTGCCATGCCTGCCTATGCCTGCTCTGCCTGCCTATGCCTACTATGCCTGCCATGCCTGCCTATGCCTGCCCTGCCTGCCTATGCCTACTATGCCTGCCATGCCTGCCTATGCCTGCCCTGCCTGCCTATGCCTACTATGTCTGCCATGCCTGCCTATTCCTGCCCTGCCTGCCTATGCCTACTATGCCTGCCATGCCTGCCTATGCCTGCTATGCCTGCCTATGCCTGCCATGCCTGCTATGCCTGCCCTGCCTGCCTATGCCTGCCATGCCTGCTATGCCTGCCCTGCCTGCCTATGCCTACTATGCCTGCCATGCCTGCCTGCCTGCCCTGCCTGCCTACGCCTACTATGCCTGCCTGCCTGCCATGCCTGCCTACGCCTATGCCTGCCTACGCCTACTATGCCTGCCATGCCTGCCCTGCCTGCCTACGCCTACTATGCCTGCCATGCCTGCCTATGCCTGCCCTGCCTGCCTATGCCTACTACGGTCAACAACTCACAACGACCTTGGGACCACCGTACCCCCAAACGGTTCCCAACAACACTAGCACTAGTCCAAACACCGCCACTAGACTCCACTCGGTCCCCCTGACACGAGCGCAACTATAAAGCAAAGGTCTGTAATAAGCCCAATCTAATGCCACCAGTAGAACTGGTACTGCCTGCTCTGCCTGCCGCGACGGGTATGCCAGCCTACGCATAACACCGAAGCAAAGGAGTCTCAAGGACTCAAAGTCTGTCTGCCGCGCACTCCGGAGTGGCACTCGAGGGGAGCGACCCACACGAGTAAAGTATCTCAGTATCCAGTAACAAAAGTATCATAATCAGTAGGACTGGATCATGACTCTGATCAAAGTGGGAAAACCCATCCACTAGAGAAATCGGATACCCAATCTGGTGCATAAATAAATGTCCGGTCAACCGCCCAATATCCGCGGTTGCCGCAAAGCCCCACAACTAATCCAACCTGTCCCAGACACCAAGTCCCGACTACACTACCCAGAACCCCTGCTCGAACCTGAGCAACACAGACCACCTGACTAACAAAGAAGGAGAAAAGGATAACATGGTTTCTCCTAAGTCAAGTTCCAAAAGTAGTGCAGCGGTAAAAGATGGCCTAACTACATGTCCATGCACGCATGCTTTGTTCTCAGAAATAATAAAAGTGGGTGAAGCATATATTAGTAAAGCATGCTAAAACATTCCTACTATGGTATACCAATCTCACCCAAGTGGGCCATTCCTTGCTTACCTCTCGCTCATATCGGTTGTACATCAAATACGCCTGTTATCAATCATAGAGGGATGATACCCCACATGTGCACTTACATTCACCATGATATAAAAATCTTATACAGTTACTAAATTAAGCTTACCCACCTGAAGTGCTCAATCCAAGGCAAACCTGGAGTCGGTGAAGAGCGTGTCCACTTGCACGCACATGTTACGACTTTTTGGTATTGGCATATTTCGTGAGTCAAGTCAGTGAGTTGAGTCAGAGTCTTAAAGGGATCAAATTGTCAATCAGCAATCAAAGACTTAGAGAAGATTCAACAAGAGCTCAAGTTGACACCCAGTGTCTTGAGTCTTGAAGATTGAAGTTGAAGAATTGTGGATCAGTTACATCAATCTCAAGAAGAAAGTATTCAAGAGGATCAGGTATGTTTAACTAAATAATTATGGTGATCCGAATACTTTCTTATAGTGTAGAAACACTTGGATGAACTTTTAATTGCATAATAATCAAAAACTGGTGTTCGGACTTGTTCAGGATCCGGATCAGAGCCAACGATCCGGATCCCGAAGGTTGTTGCTTCATACAAGACTTCGATCCGGATCCATGCAATTTCCGATCTGGATCCCGAATGTTAAGTTTTCTGATTTGTATGAACGATCCGGATCGGGCAATGCGATCCGGATCCCGAACCATGGTATTTCTGGAATCGTCAATCTCGTTACGACGATCCGGATCGCAGTAAATCCGATCCGGATCGCCGTCCTGAAAATTTCCAGATAAGGTATGTTTTTGATTCTTATCTCTTTCCAAAGGTTTCTAAACTATAAATAGACGTTTAGGGTTTCTCAAAAACGTGGGAGCTACGGCCGATCTTTTTATAAAACTCTTGAGAGCAACCCTAGAGGCTAGGTTTTTATCGTTCTTCTTTATAGCCTCTTTTAGGTCAATTCGATGGTTCCTTCAAGAACATATCTTTGGTCGAATTGATCTAATCTTTGCTTAGAGATTTCTTCTACGGTTCTTCATTGATAATCTAAGCAAAGGATCACCATCGAAGTCAATATTCTTATCGACTGAGTTTGCGTCGTGGATTCGACGTGGCATCGTGGATTCGGTGTGCTAAAGGCGTTTCGTGGATTCGAAGCGTGCGTTCGTGGATTCGAACGTGAGCAGTGGACGGGCAAAACGGTGGAGCGTGAGGTCCAAGAAATTGAAGGAGGGGTTAAATCCGTGGAGACGGTAATCACCTTGTATTCTTCTTTTCTTAGGGATTGTTATTGCGTGGATATCCAACCGGTCAGCGCGAGGTCCGAAGAAGCTGAAGGAGGGGTTGAGTCCGTGGAGTCGGTAATCACCTTGTTATTCTTCTATTCTTAGTGGATTGTTATTGCGTGTTGGTCCCGTGGTTTTTCTCCTGGATTGGAGTTTCCACGTATATCTCGGTGTGCTGTTTTTATTTTCCGCATTGGTTTTTATTTTGCACTGAGATTGAGTTTTTAAGTATTACACCTATTCACCCCCCCTCTAGTTGTTTGATAGTACCTATTTAGATCCTTGTGGATCCATAATAACTCTACAGCACAATCAGCTGAACCCATAACCACGGTACATGTCGCGCAAACCTCGGCTCCTAGCAGTGTTCCAAAAATACTCGCGAACCCTCCTGGGTACAACAAAAGGTCCAAAGTTACACTTTATGCTAAAATATCCAAGTATACACCATCTGCCGGAACCAGCCCTGAAGATGTGCAATTTTCACCTACAGAACGGACTCAAAAAAATCCACCAAAAATACGGACGCGATCGTCGCGTCGAGCCCTTCGAAACGAGTACCTGCACGCCAAAATCCGAGTCCCGGAGGCCGAGTTACAAATTCCACAACGCGGTGAGCGCGAAAGTCCGCAACAAACACAACTGTAATACGCCGCACAGTAAAGGGGAAAGAAGTATACCTTCGGGCGGATCTCAGCAAATTCCCCGAAAAACACGACGGTAATCCTTGCGACGCGTAGATCCAAAGAGAGTAAAAGCACGACTCAATCCGAGCTCGCACAACAAGTTGCACGCAAAACGGTGCACACCGCCAGAGTCCGCACGCAAAACAGAGCACGGTACCGAAACCCGCGCGCAAAACGAAGTCCGCACGCAAAACGGAACACGGTGCCGAAACCCGCGCGCAAAACGGAGTCCGCACGCAAAACGGAATACGGTGCCGAAACCCGCGCGCAAAACGGAGTCCGCACGCAAAACGGTGCACGCCGTCAGGGTCCACACGCAAAACGGAGCAATAAAACACGGTCCCTAACACAGACGAGAGTAAGGGGTCAAATCCAATGTCCAAAAGGACGCTCCAAAACTGTGCCAAAATACCGCAAGAATAACACGTGGGACCTACCTCGACCGCGTCGCGCCGCCCAACCGCCTCCTTGGAACACCTCGCGCGCTTCGCGAGGTCCACGGCGCACCGCCGCGCCACCCAAAAATTCCCTCCTCACTTCCTCTCTCGCTCGGGTGGAGAAGAAGAAAGAAAAGAGGAGAAAATGGCGCGGGGAAGAAAGAAGAAGAAGAAGAAAAAAGGGGAAGAGGGAGGTGGTCCACAGACCCGGTCCACAGCACTGGTCCACCGCGGCAGCCAATGGGGAGCCTTCCTCCCCCGGTCCACCGCACATGGGCGCGCGCGCCCGGTCCACGCGCGCGCCCACAGCGCCACGCGGCACGCGTCACCGCGTGCCACGCAAGCGCCGCACCCGCGCGCCACATGCGCGCGGGACACCGCGGGCGCCACACCGTAGCCCCCGCTCCCCTTCCGCGCGGGCGCCAACGGGGGCCCGCCACGTGGCTGCCCCTGCGTCACCCGCGCAGGAGCGCGTTCCCGAGGCCCCTGTGCGCCTCGCGCAGTGCGCCGCCGCGCTCCGAGCCGCGCGACGCCGCCTCGAAAAGCATGCCGCACCTCGGGATCCGTGCACGCGCCTCGAAAAGCGCGCACTTTATCCGGGCTCCAAACCATAAGTCTGATTTGCTAAATTCCAACTCTAAATATTCCCGAAGGCGACCAGAGAGGTAATCCTTTATCCAAACTTCGCCCGGAGTCCAATTTTGACATCTGAATCGCGCGAAACCACTTCTAAACATTCGACGGAGTCATCAGACTACTCTCGTGCTCCAATCAACACACCGAGTCCAACAAAAGTGTCCAATCGGTGTACAAACGTCACCGACACGCCGCGTAGGCCTCCAGAAGCTGCTGGTCAGCCAGTAATCACATTGCGGGGGTCCAGGTCCTCACATCCTCCCCCACTAAAGAAAGTTTCGTCCTCGAAACTAGCTCAAATCCACAAGGTGTCACAAATACCGCGGGTAGGTATCCATCAATAACGCCTCCGGCTCCCCCAAACCCCACTCACTCCCCGTGGTTACTCCACAACAACAAAACAACAAGTACGGCATGGCCCGATGCGTAATTTTCTCACGAGCCAGAATTCGCGACGGGCGTCCCTCGTACTCCAAACACTCTTAGCTCTAACATGGCGCGAGTCAATCGCGAGCGAGGAATCCAAAAACAAAACACTCCTGAGCTGAGACATGAAATACAACCGGGGTTCCAACAAAGTTGGGGGAAACCAGATAACCGCCAGTGCAACACACACCAAACCACAACCTGTGACAACTCAACCAAGGCAACCCGAAGCACACCCACACGATTAACCAATAAGGAAATGAGCCCTAACAAGGAGGGGTCCTCACTCGGTCACTCCCGAATCTTGACCATTCGAGTGAACTACTCAGCCGCGGTCTATCATCCAAAGGAACCCTCAGGGACACAACCACCCGCCACGTCTGCCTCAACAGTCCACACAGCGCCAGCTGTGGGCTCATCAAGCTCAACCCCAGCCAGCTCTCCTGGCACTGCCCAGTCCAAGAAGCTCCTTACCTTGACACTAACTGTCGATCTCGGCCAAAACCCAAGTGATATCCATGTTGGCCGGATTTCCACCGCCGCTCCTACGGCTCGAACAACGTGACCCAAGAAGGTATGCTTCTGGAGCTACAACTTGTACCTCAATAACTTGGCATACCACTTCATCCACACGGGCATGGTAGCACATCCACAAGTGCTCCTCGCGCTCCACATCGCT
Source organism: Tillandsia leiboldiana (assembly GCA_029204045.2). Lineage (NCBI taxonomy): Eukaryota > Viridiplantae > Streptophyta > Magnoliopsida > Poales > Bromeliaceae > Tillandsia > Tillandsia leiboldiana. The sequence goes on from CM055079.1 coordinate 3,321,235, forward strand.
CTGGGAGTAAATCCAAATATCCCCGGAGGATCTTGTTACCAATCCAATCAAGTACAGCTGGAGCACAATTCCCTCAAATCATAAAAGTGGCAGGGCATTAATCAATCCACTTGGCCTCACTAAGAGCTCGTGATGCCCTACCGTGTCCTGAACGCCATCTAAGCAAGATCCTCGGCTGTCTGATTCCAAGTAGGTACTCACACCATACTATAACTGCCTGCATGTAGCTCCATCAAAAGGTCCTAGATACCACCCGGACCTATCTACACTCGCAGAAGGTCAAAGTCCTCTCTTTCTGCAGTATAACATCCTGTGGCACTGTACCAATCCAAATCCAAGCACTGGGTCGAAACACCGAACCGCCACGATTACCAATTAGCCTACCGGTACAACTCGCGGCCTCAGCTGCATTGGACGTGATCCACAAGCCTCCTCCACATGCACAACACAAGCAGGAACCTATACCTCTAGTGCATGTGGTAACAAATCTGCCTTTAGTCCATGCAGGAATGCAACATGCTGTAACTCCGACTGCTGTGATGAAGTCACACCTGCGACAGTCGATCCACCACCGTGGCGCCCTACAACCGGGCGGCACAGGTTCATCCACTCGATGCAAGTGGTTGTCGCTTAATCTGCCTGAAAATTTGGGCTATCCACATAGGGAGTACGACCTCTGTCTCTGCTCACACTGAGGCGACGAATAAGGTCCTCCGCAGATAACAAATCCACGCTACCGCTGCGTCACTCTGATATAAATGCTGATGCTACCATCGGGGTCCACCCGATCTCTGGCATCTCAGGAACCCGTCATCCTGGAAAGGAAATCAGAAGTGCATCTGCCGGCCGATTTGTCCTCCTTCACCCGGTGCCAAGCGCCAATATCCTGAACTCACCTCTAGCGGCAGATCCCTATCCAAAGGAACTGCAGCGCCACGCTCCATACACAATGCCTACTCCACCGAGGCATCAATAATCCATAACAGAGGGACCAACTAAGCTGAAAGGTATCCTGGCGCAAACCACTCCCAGTCTCACATATCCTATGCGCTTCGTCCCTCGAAACCTGGAGCGCGCAGTTCAACAACTGCGTACACTCTCTAGCCCAGAGAGGCTCTCAATTAATCACTCCATCAACACCAACCACGACTCTGCCTCCAAAGGCTCCAAACTCAATCTTACGAGTCGGGGTGGATCATCTGCCAAATCTGGCTCAATAGATCGATCATGTCCCACAGCTCCTCTGCCGTCAGCTATCCACCCTGCCTCGGTGCCTCGACACTAAACATTGGCACAGAGGGGGCTACTCAGTGCTCCGACAACTGTGTCACCGAGACCAGCTGCTCACTCTGTCGCTGATAAGCCTCAGACAATTCTGTCATCTGGGTCCGGAGTTCCCTGACCTAAATCCGGGTGTCCGGCCCAAAACCAACCGCTCAAGCTGAACTGCTATGACAGGATACACACGGGTCAAAACCCAGCGTCGGGGAGACACCGCTCGCCACGACGAAACAACAAAACAGCACACAACAACACTCGACCCAATCCAGCGAAAGTCTAAAGCATGTCACCTGTTCCACAGCATTATGTTGTCTGCAGCCAACATAATCACTTAGGAGAATAAACATGCCAATCACTCTTCCCGTCCCTTGGGAGAGGTATAAAACTCAATCAGGACTCTCGCTAAAAGTCACGACTCTCACGAAGTCAACCAAGGGTCAAACCATAAGCCTAGGGTTTCTAAGTCCACCACGACCTACAACCTAGGCTCTGATACCACTCTAATCTGTCACGCCCCGGGGTCGAAACTGCGACCCGAGCTCGCCAACAGATCCGCCACCTATGCCAAAGTCCGCATAGGCGAAGCGTCCTACCTGCAAAACAAGTGCTACAGCTAACAGATATCAGAGCTATAAGATAAAACTGTTGTATAACTAAAATCATCCACCGTACAACTGAAAATAATACAACAATGTCCATCTCCCAAAATGATAAATCATACAATATCCTCATATACAAAGGTCGAGACTCAACCGGGAGATACCTCCGATAAATACAACAGTGTACAGGCTCACAATACATATCATATCCTCACTACATCAGTCTCTCAAAAGAGGAAATAAAACAACTAATCTACTGAAGCTCTCCTCTGAAGGGGTACCGCTACTCTCCAAACATGGGTAGGGATCTAGCTCGCGACTCCCTCGCCTCGATCAACAACCGCAGAATCAGCAACACCCGCTAAGACTCTGCAAAACAAAGGAGAGGAAGGAAAAAGAAGGGGGAAAACCCCAGAGGGTGTGAGAACTACACCAAAGGAGGGAGTTCTCAGTGGGTACCACCGCCAGGACCGACGGTCTGCCCACCAAGTCCTCAAAAGACAAAAACTAACCAAAGCCGTAAAGACTGATAAAAAGAAGCTGGACCCTCTCAACAGCTATCAAGCCACTAAGCTTGCTATGCCTGCTATGCCTGCCTATGCCTGCTCTGCCTGCCTATGCCTACTATGCCTGCCATGCCTGCCTATGCCTGCCCTGCCTGCCTATGCCTACTATGCCTGCCATGCCTGCCTATGCCTGCCCTGCCTGCCTATGCCTACTATGTCTGCCGTGCCTGCCTATTCCTGCCCTGCCTGCCTATGCCTACTATGCCTGCCATGCCTGCCTATGCCTGCTATGCCTGCCTATGCCTGCCATGCCTGCTATGCCTGCCCTGCCTGCCTATGCCTGCCATGCCTGCTATGCCTGCCCTGCCTGCCTATGCGTACTATGCCTGCCATGCCTGCCTGCCTGCCCTGCCTGCCTACGCCTACTATGCCTGCCATGCCTGCCCTGCCTGCCTACGCCTACTATGCCTGCCATGCCTGCCTGCCTGCCATGCCTGCCATGCCTGCCTACGCCTACTATGCCTGCCATGCCTGCCTATGCCTGCCCTGCCTGCCTATGCCTACTACGGTCAACAACTCACAACGACCTTGGGACCACCGTACCCCCAAACGGTTCCCAACAACACTAGCACTAGTCCAAACACCGCCACTAGACTCCACTCGGTCCCCCTGACACGAGCGCAACTATAAAGCAAAGGTCTGTAATAAGCCCAATCTAATGCCACCAGTAGAACTGGTACTGCCTGCTCTGCCTGCCGCGACGGGTATGCCAGCCTACGCATAACACCGAAGCAAAGGAGTCTCAAGGACTCAAAGTCTGTCTGCCGCGCACTCCGGAGTGGCACTCGAGGGGAGCGACCCACACGAGTAAAGTATCTCAGTATCCAGTAACAAAAGTATCATAATCAGCAGGACTGGATCATGACTCTGATCAAAGTGGGAAAACCCATGCACTAGAGAAATCGGATACCCAATCTGGTGCATAAATAAATGTCCGGTCAACCGCCCAATATCTGCGGTTGCCGCAAAGCCCCACAACTAATCCAACCTGTCCCAGACACCAAGTCCCGACTACACTACCCAGAACCCCTGCTCGAACCTGAGCAACACAGACCACCTGACTAACAAAGAAGGAGAAAAGGATAACATGGTTTCTCCTAAGTCAAGTTCCAAAAGTAGTGCAGCGGTAAAAGATGGCCTAACTACATGTCCATGCACGCATGCTTTGTTCTCAGAAATAATAAAAGTGGGTGAAGCATATATTAGTAAAGCATGCTAAAACATTCCTACTAAGGTATACCAATCTCACCCAAGTGGGCCATTCCTTGCTTACCTCTCGCTCATATCGGTTGTACATCAAATACGCCTGTTATCAATCATAGAGGGATGATACCCCACATGTGCACTTACATTCACCATGATATAAAAATCTTATACAGTTACTAAATTAAGCTTACCCACCTGAAGTGCTCAATCCAAGGCAAACCTGGAGTCGGTGAAGAGCGTGTCCACTTGCACGCACAATCAGCTGAACCCATAACCACGGTACATGTCGCGCAAACCTCGGCTCCTAGCAGTGTTCCAAAAATACTCGCGAACCCTCCTGGGTACAACAAAAGGTCCAAGGTTACACTTTATGCTAAAATATCCAAGTATACACCATCTGCTGGAACCAGCCCTGAAGATGTGCAATTTTCACCTGCAGAACGGACTCGGAAAACTCCACCAAAAATACGGACGCGATCGTCGCGTCGAGCCCTTCGAAACGAGTACCTGCACGCCAAAATCCGAGTCCCGGAGGCCGAGTTACAAATTCCACAACGCGGTGAGCGCGAAAGTCCGCAACAAACACAACTGTAATACGCCGCACAGTAAAGGGGAAAGAAGTATACCTTCGGGCGGATCTCAGCAAATTCCCCGAAAAACACGACGGTAATCCTTGCGACACGTAGATCCAAAGAGAGTAAAAGCACGACTCAATCCGAGCTCGCACAACAAGTTGCACGCAAAACGGTGCACACCGCCAGAGTCCGCACGCAAAACGGAGCACGGTGCCGAAATCCGCGCGCAAAACGGAGTCCGCACGCAAAACGGAACACGGTGCCGAAACCCGTGCGCAAAACGGAGTCCGCACGCAAAACGGAATACGGTGCCGAAACCCGCGCGCAAAACGAAGTCCGCACGCAAAACGGTGCACACCGTCAGGGTCCACACGCAAAACGGAGCAATAAAACACGGTCCCTAACACAGACGAGAGTAAGGGGTCAAATCCAATGTCCAAAAGGACGCTCCAAAACTGTGCCAAAATACCGCAAGAATAACACGTGGGACCTACCTCGACCGCGTCGCGCCGCCCAACCGCCTCCTTGGAACACCTCGCGCGCTTCGCGAGGTCCACGGCGCACCGCCGCGCCACCCAAAAATTCCCTCCTCACTTCCTCTCTCGCTCGGGTGGAGAAGAAAGAAAGAAAAGAGGAGAAAATGGCGCGGGGAAGAAAGAAGAAGAAGAAGAAAAAAGGGGAAGAGGGAGGTGGTCCGCAGACCCGGTCCACAGCACTGGTCCACCGCAGCAGCCAATGGGGAGCCTTCCTCCCCCGGTCCACCGCACATGGGCGCGCGCGCCCACAGCGCCACGCGGCACGCGTCACCGCGTGCCACGCAAGCGCCGCACCCGCGCGCCACATGCGCGCGGGACACCGCGGGCGCCACACCGTAGCCCCCGCTCCCCTTCCGCGCGGGCGCCAACGGGGGCCCGCCACGTGGCGGCCCCTGCGTCACCCGCGCAAGAGCGCGTTCCCGAGGCGCCTGTGCGCCTCGCGCAGTGCGCCGCCGCGCTCCGAGCCGCACGACGCCGCCTCGAAAAGCGTGCCGTACCTCGGGATCCGTGCACGCGCCTCGAAAAGCGCGCACTTCATCCGGGCTCCAAACCATAAGTCTGATTTGCTAAATTCCAACTCTAAATATTCCCGAAGGCGACCAGAGAGGTAATCCTTTATCCAAACTTCGCCCGGAGTCCAATTTTGACATCTGAATCGCGCGAAACCACTTCTAAACATTCGACGGAGTCATCAGACTACTCTCGTGCTCCAATCAACACACCGAGTCCAACAAAAGTGTCCAATCGGTGTACAAACGTCACCGACACGCCGCGTAGGCCTCCAGAAGCTGCTGGTCAGCCAGTAATCACATTGCGGGGGTCCAGGTCCTCACATCGCTAGCCTTAGCCGACCTTGTGAGGAGCTGCACTGCACTCACAACGGTCATTTGCTGGGGAGCCTCGCTCTACCTGCTATATAACCCTGGCTCAGCCGAGACTCATCTCACATTTCCGGCTGGTGAATGGCTCTGATACCAACTGTGACGCCCCACTTCCCAGGGGGTCACCCATCCTAGAACTACTCTAGCTCTAGCACGCTTAACTCTCATAACCTCTTGGATCTTGCTACCATCCAAAATGCTATAGCCGGGTTAAGAAATTTAGTCCTATTATATCATTTATATATAGGACTAATCCAAATTCTGGGGGTGTCACATTACTTAATCTGTCACGCCCCGGGTGTAAACTAGAACCCGGGCCCGCCAACAGATCCGCCGTGCACACGGAATTTTCCATGTACACGAAGCGCTGGTAACCTGCTCAGATAGATAATATACAATAAAAGAGCATAAACAGAGCCGAACTAATAGAACTAACAGTAATCTCAGACTGAAGTAAACTGCAAACTGAAATAAAAGTACAATACACTCCCAGCTCACCGCAAATATACAACCAGCTGGCCAAAGCCAGACCCAAAAGTAAACTACTGTAGTCTGAGATACAAAAAGGGAGTACAGCAAAAGTCTAGCTAATCTCTCGCTCGGGGTAGATGATCTAGCTAGTCGGCGATCCTCTTACCTCGATCTGCCGCTGAAGGCCCAGCAACTCCCACAGACGACTCTGCAAAACAAAGGGGAGAAAAGAACAGAAACAACAATGGGGGTGAGAACTACTAGATAAACCAGTAGCCTCCCCTAGTGGGTAAAACCTCAAATGCTGACGCACCCACTAGGAATAAAGAGGCAAAAAGGAGGGAACAGTAGTAAGCTATAACGGCTGCTGAAAAAGAAGATGCTACTATAATGCCTCTAAATGCAGTGCCAAAAGATGTCTGTATGCATGCAACAATGGAGCTAACAGTCCAAAGAAACCCAATCTAGACACCAGTAAAAACTGGCACTGCCTGCTCTGTCATCAATCTCATGAACTCAGTATCTCCACTGTCTGAATGACCGGAACCCAACACGGTTTAAAGCCTACTCCGGAGTGGCACTCGAGGGGAGCGACCCACAAGAGTAAAGTATCTCTGTATCAACATCTCTATAACCAATGTCTCACAATAGCAGGACTGGATCATGACCATGATCAAAGTGGGAATACTCCATCCACTAATGCAACCCCGATCCCCAATCTGATGTGATAATAATATCCGGTCAACCGCCCAAAATCCGCGGTCACCGCTATGCCCCACAATCCCCAAGACGAGTCTAAACTGTCCCAGACTCAAGATCCAACTACACTATCTCAAGATCCCGATCCGACTCGATCATCAAGCATCGATAGAGAAGAATAACAATAAAACATGTTTTCTCCTAAGTCAAATCCCATAATATAGTGCTGCAGTAAAATAGTGGCCTAACTAGATGTCCAAATAAGCATGCAAGTGTTCCTTTTTAAAAGCATTAGAAAAGCGACTAAGGTTTCATGTGAAGACTCGTTTTAAAAATAATATTGTTGGGTTACTCATTTGCATGCGGTTTACGATATAGCAATTGTCCAACTTTATTGTCCCAAATTTATCACATAGAGCTATCAAATTAATTTAGGGGGCTAATGCAATAGGTTCAAATATCACAAGTTAACTAACATATTTAATATTGGGAGATTCTACTACTCCTAGTGAGCGAGTCAACATAGAGGGAAACACAACCACCCACCTTGAAAAGCGTGTACAACACTCCAAGGAATATCCCGCTGTCCTCTAAGTACACCGTCAGCCGAAACAGTATCCTACAACATCACACAATTGCACACGGTGTAAAACAACAAATCCCAAAACAGCTTTTGCTATTTTAAAAATCAGCACGCAAAACGAGGATTTTCACCTCTGTCCCGAGTTCCTAAAATTCCAGAAAAATCACGGTTGCGTTCCTCGCGAAAAGTAGCCCAAAATCGACTTTGAATCGCCTCGATCTGATATTCCTACTCCGAGAAACAATTCGTCGAAGTCGCCACTGTCCAAAAACCCAAACAGCAAAAGAGGGGGGTCAAAAAACCCCGGGAATCATGCCAAGGAATCGGAATCCAGAGAAACCACCAACATGGAAAACGAAGCCCTACCTCTTAGGAACACACCGGTGAAGAAATCGTCGAAAAGGACTCCTGTACTGCGCAGGGGACTCCTCGGACTGAAATGCGTTGATAACGGGCCGAAAATGGGGGAAAACCGAGGCACACTGTAAAATCCGGATCGCCGCTGTCGATCTTCCAGAAAATCTGGGAACGCACCACGAGGTAGAAAAATCAGTGAGGAACAACTTCTCTTCAATGGCCTCTCTCTGGTTCTCTCTCTATCTCTCGGAAAAAGCCAGAGAAGAGGGGGGGGGGGGGGGAAGGGCCTATTTATAGGCCCAAAAGAACAAATGGGAAAATTCCCTTTATGTCCTAAGATTCAGGCGCTCGGCCCATTTCGGGCGTGAATAGTGCGGCCTGGCCCGGGATTTTTCGGGCGCGCACAGTGCGGCCCGGCCCAGCCCACCCCGCACACCGGATCCCGCCACATCCAAACGGCCGTCCGACCCGGCCCAGGGCCCGCCACGTGTCCGCCAAACAGGCGGCAGCCGTGCGGGCCCAGCGGGGAAGCGCCACACGTCCTCCCTGCGGGGCGGCGGGGTGGGTGGCGCCCGCCTATGGCGTGGCGCCACGTGGCCCCCCTTTTCCCGCCCGACACGCCCGCCGGCAGCCGCTGCGCGCCGCCTGCACGCCTGCGCCGCGTGCGCGTACGGCCGCAGACGCGCGCCCGCGGGTGCACCGCGCGCACCTGCACCAACCAACCCGGGGCCGCCACGTGGCGCGCCCGGTGCACCGTGCGCCGCGCCGCTGCCCCTCACCTGCCCGGCCTGCCCGTGCTGCCCGCGCGCGGTCTAGCACCCGCGGTGCGCATGCGCCGGCCCAACCGGCGCCTGCCACGTGGCCCGCCGGTCCACGTGCACCGGCGGCCAGTTCCGTGGACCGGGAAGCGTGCGCCGGCCCAATCAGAAGGCGCCACGTGTCCCCGGCCGGTCCACAGCTCCCCCCATTGCACCATTTTGCGCAGAAAACTTCGGGGGGGTCCGTTTTGGGCATCCGGACTCCGAAAATACAAATAAATAGCCGTTTTCAAGCGTTTTTCCGCGCTGAATCCAAATACGGCCTCCGTTCAGCCTGAATCCACTCCTAAAATTCGGCAAAGGCAGCCGAAGGTCAGGCTTGCTCCCAAATCCTCTCTGAGTCTAAACAACACATCACTTTGACATGTTGGGGTCCCACACACCAATAACAGGTGTTCCACACCCCGAAACAGGGGAAAAACTACAGGGAAACCTGGGACACTACATATTGGGTACCTTGTGATTCTAGTGATTGATGCATTATTATAGTACTTCAGCTGTTCATGTGTTTGCAAACTACATGATTTGTGATCGTCACTTTATTATATTTCAATTTCACTGATTATACCCTGTTTATTTAGATCTCCTGGTTTGGTAGTCACTCATTGGTTGTACCTGTTGCTTACTGTGCTCATTACTTGCTTATTTCACCTGTAGGCCGATTATTACCATATTTGCTGATTACACTTGTATGCTAATGACTACTATGTATATACTTGCTGATTTCATTGTAGATCGATTATTTATATGAGTTGCCTATTGATCTTACCGGTTTATATTATGCTGATCATATCTGTCCCTTGAGACCGCCAATTTGATCGGTTCGGGCACCCCTAACAGACCTGCCAATCGGGCATGACCTCTCTATACCCGAAAGGAACGACCATCATCTCAAACAGCGAGTGCGCAATGAGAATACATGTATATTAGAGTAAAACTACTACTAAGCTGAATATTCAACTTTAAACATGGGTACAACTGGATAAAGCTGAAATGAAATAGTAGAATGAATATTTGCCATATAACAATTAGTTATAATTTTCTTTTGTTTATCCTCACCAAAATACAATGTTCACTCTACAGTACAAATTGGGTAAAATACCACTAGACCCTCTAAATCTCTATACTACTGGGCCCTTACTCCTGTCGCGTGCCTCACCGGCTATACCTGGATCTGCAATAGTGGAAACAAAAGGGATATTAGAATTACGAATAGTTCCTAGTAGGTTCATCTAACGAGAACATACTCTACATCTCTTGGTCCAATGGAAGCACTAGTAGCAAGATAATAGGAAAAACTGTAAATACTACACTGGCACACATGTATGAAATAGCTACACTACTAGTCCATGCACAATGCCATAATGCTACTAAGCCATGCCACACTACACTACTCAACTGTACTCCAGCCGCTATACGGACAATCAAGGGTCACAACTAACCCGACCGCACTCGGTCACTTTCCATTTTTCTTTTAATTTTAGCTTTTCGGAAGTATCTCGTATGATGGGCCCATGTCCTAGGAGTCATGCTCCCAATTGACGAGTCTCAAATCCGTAGGCATCATTTGCCATATATTTATCTATAGCCTTTCGGAAGTACCTCACCCGATAGGTCCATGCCCTAGGAGCCGCTATGCGCGCTCACTCCTAAATGGCAAGTCTCAATTTGAAGGTGCATTTTACATTCACCTGATAGGTCGATGCCCTAGGAGACGCTATGCGCGCTCACTCCTAAATGGCGAGTCTCAAATTTGAAGGTGCATTTTACATTCACCAGATAGGTCCATGCCCTAGGAGCTGCTATGCGCGCTCACTCCTAAATGGCGAGTCTCAAATTCGAAGGTGCATTTTACATTTACTTTTCACTTTTAAAACCTTGGGAAGTACCTCGTCCGATGGGCCCATGCCCTAGGAGCCCCTATGCGCGCTCACTCCCAATTGGCGAGTCTCAAATCCGAATGTGTCATTTACATTCTCTTTTACTTTCCTCTTTTACCCAAAGTTATTAACTCTAGGATAGTTAGGATGCCCCAAAGGACACCAATTTAGGTTAGAGTTCTCTTGTTCACCTAATTTGCACATTCGACCCTATGTTCTTTACTCTAGGTTACAAATTGCCCCAAGGACACCAAAACACCAACCATATCACTCTAACCTTAGAGTTCAATGACTCTATGTTGAAACTCTACATATCTCACCTTAGGTTTTCTCCTAAGTTAAATGCAACTCAATCCGACCTAGATTTTCTCCTACATTTTATGCCATACGTATCCCAACTTGACCTAAGTTTTCTCCTAAGTCCATATGCCACACATTTCAACCTAGATTTTTTCTCATAAATTCATTTTTGTGCAATAACAACATACAACTAAGTTTATTAATCACTTCCATGCAATGCTAAACCTTGAAAATGTCTCTTTTATACCACTTAGGGCTAAACCTTAATCTAACCCACTACACAATAGTTCTAGGATTTTACTCTTACAACAATGCTTCTAAAATTAAAGAAAGTAAAGAAAAAAGAGATGGGTTCATTCTTTTTAGTGAAATCCCCCACCTTTATATTCCTCTTGCAGGAACTTGGGCTTGATCTACTTTCTCTCCAAGAAAATTCCTAAAATAGGATAGAAATCCATAAGAGATCATAAAGTCTCTTCTAAAATTCATAAAACTCGTAAATACTAAAACCCTAGAAGTTTACCTCTTGTTTTTGCCCCAAAAAGTGGAGAAGAAGCTTTTTTCTACCTCCAAGAACCTTCTTTAGAAGCATCCTTCAAGCCTCTTATCTCACAAGAGGTCAATCCCTTCGATCAATCCCTTCAATCCTCCAAGTTAGGGTTTCCTCTCATAAGCATTTAGAGAGAGAAAGAGAAGAGAGAAATAAGAAAGGAGGGGAGAATGGGTATGCTATGAGAGGGGGATGAGATTTAAGTTGGGTTAACCCCACCATTTAACTCTAGTTGACCAACTCAACTCGTGCTGTCAGCGACTTGAGGTGCCGGTACGCAGGTTGAGATACCGCTATGCGGGGTCACATACCGGTACATCTCCCCAGGTTCCTCAAAACCCGAGAGCATTTCTCTCAGCCATGTTTTACGAGGTTTTGGTACGTGGCTTGAGGTACGGGTACGCCATGCAACAATCTGTAATTTTTGCAGATTTTGATTCTCCAACTTGCTTTCCAACTCAACTTTGGTCTGTATGCCTTTTGCTTCGAACCAAACACACTCTTAACCATTTTAATCGCATTTTTAAGCATACTCAGGGTGACTTAGCCGCGCTTTGCCACTTTAGTGAAAGCCAGTGCACCACAACGGTACAAGTTAGTGGGTGTCCCGAGGATTTATATGGTCGACTCGTCTTGATCTAGTAGTTACCTCAAGCCTCAGATCTTGGTTGCTGCCCTATATGTTAGTTGTATGCCCCAAAAGCCTATCAGGCTGACGCATTTTTTTCTATGGGACATATTTGTACTTGATCTTTATTATTATTGGGCATTTTATGCCATTCATGTTTAATGTGTCCATGAATCATCCTTTGAATTAATGAGATGATAATGTATATTCTTAAGAGTTAAGAATTTGAGATACATATTATTGGTGATTAAGTCATAAATGCTCTCAATCGGAGGATCATCATGGGGACGATGATTGATCCGGTAAGATTGATGTATGTGCCGCTCTCTTTTGGATGACGCGTCTCAAGTCATCAGTGTGGGGACACTGGAGCGAACGTGCATGTGGTTGTTAGAGAACAAGGGCACTGAGCAGTGACCAATTACGAATAGTTACATGGATGTCTACTCATTCGTCAGTAACTGATTCGATGTTGCAGTGGTACAACTGATCCTTAGACCTGCGACACCACGGCTATTCAATATGAGGCTACTGTAGTTTGACTATGCAATAAACTCTGATCCTAGTCATGGGTTTTAGTAGTATATGTTGGCTGCAGTCGGTTCATATTAGGAATGGGTGTTTGTTTACAGGGGATCTATCGCTCTCGGTAGAGAGATAATTAGTCCTATGCTATTTGTAAGGCAAAGCTCAGAAATCCTTGGCCGGGGTAATATGGTTCATGGAAAGGTGTTTCCAAGAGTAACTATATGAGCTTCTGTCCTATCAAATTTGTCATATAACGGGTGATGGGGTTTGACGAGTATTCCATGACCTCCACTCAGTTAGGACTATGCGATAGAAGGATGTATTGTACGATAACTGCACCTAGAGGTTCAGTCCAATATTCACTTCTGACTGGATTGCCACTATATGCTGCTAGGCGTCACTAGTGGATTGTGGGAACCAATAAGAATAATTATAGGCGAATAATTATTATACGATGAAAGAATCAAAAGTGTTTGATCCATCAAAAGGAGTTTCGATGATGATACCGATGGGGATCGCATCATATCTCACTACCAGACAGAATTGAACCTATTAGGTCACACACATAAGGAATCGCGCTATGATCGATATTATGGAGATGATAAAGAAGTTTATAGAATGGATTAATTATAATCACAATACTAAAGTTTACTAATTTATTAGTAAAGGACTAATTTGCAATTATTGTAAATTAGAGGTATTTAAGTGCAAAAGTTTCATGGTGTATTTGTTAATCGTTAGTAAATATTTGGAGGACTTATGTGTAAATGTTACACACGATCGAATTAGGATTCGGATTCGATTCATATTGAAACTAACTTAAGGATAATAGATAATCCAATCGGATTAGGATTCGATTAGGATTAGAATTAGGATTAGGGTTTTCTCATTATAAATATATGTCATATGTGACATATTTTGAAAAAAAAAAAAGGAATAAGAAAACCCTAGCCGCCTATCCTCTCCCTCTTCCTCAAGTCCTTCATAATTAATTCACGTTCTCGATCTTCGGAAGATTGCTAGCACAATTAGAAGATTGATTCATCCTCCTTAACATCGACGCAAGAGTTAATCGTGATCGGATCGCGAATCAAGGCGATCAGATTATTTCGATCAAGGGCGTGGTTCCGTCGTGGACGCGAGTAGAGGTCGGGCCGGTGCGGCGGCTAGCAAGGCACGAACAATTTTTACCAACGATCGTCGGCTTCGAGGTGATCTCGACCCGCGCAAGGTAAAAATTAAATCCTAATTGATAAGATCAATTAGATTATTTTTTAACGATCTAAAACAAAACACGAGGTGATCTTTGGTTTAAGAAAATTTTTATTTCCGTCCTTTCTTCCGCCTGCGCATATCCGACTATTTTCTTACACTATATTCACATGTATTCATCTTATTTCCATTATGTCGAGATTTGTACTTCAGTTGTGTAGTTGAGTTTAGCTATTGTTTGGGGTTTTTCTATTCTCATGGTTTATTGATTCTTGGAAATAGGTTTTGAATCATTTGTTGTGGTTGCATGATGATTGTCATCCTGTCTAGTTTGTGTGTGCTTGTGGTTGTATTGTTTGTACTCTTACGCCGTGCATGTATAGAGAAGAGTCTGTCCGTGTGGACAGAAAAAACTCTATGTATGTGGCAGGTTTGTGTACATTCTAAAAGATTTTCAAAAAAAATATATATATATACATTTTCCTGCGAACTCTGTTTTCAAATGAAAGGTTTTATCAAAAAAATACTTTCCAAAAAAGGCCCGGGGCGTGACAATTGTTGTGACGCCCCGCCTTCCCAGAAGGTCACCCATCCAAGAACTACTCTAGCTCTAACACGTTTAACCCTCTTAACCTCTTGGGTCTTTTTTACCACCCAAAAAGCCATAGCCGGGTTAAGAGGTTTAGTTCTATATATAAGGTATAAATAGGCTAAAACCTCTTAACCCGGCTATAGCATTTTGGGTGGGTAGCAAGACCCAAGAGGTAAGAGGGTTAAGCAGTGCTAGAGGTAGAGTAGTTCTAGGATGGGTGACCCCCCGTGACACCTTGGGAAGTAGGGTCGTCACAGTTGGTATTGAGAGTCATTCACCAGTCGAAAATGTAAGATGAGTCTCGGCTAAGCCAGGGTTATATAGCGGGTAGAGCGCGACTCCGTGGCTAATGATCGTTGTGGGTGGAGTGCAACTCCCACAAGGTCATCAAAGGCTAGCGAGATGAGTCTCACATCGCCTGATACTTGTGAGTGTACGTGAGCCTGACATGGACGTCAGGGCTTAAAGGGAGGAAGAAGATGTAACACCCCCGGAATTTGGATTAGTCATATATATAAATGATATAATATGACCTAAATCTCTTACCTGGCTATAGTATTTTAGGTGGTAGCAAGATCCAAGAGGTAAAGAGAGTTAAGCGTGCTAGAGTTAGAGTAGTTCTAAGATGGGTGACCCCTTGGGAAGTTGAGGCGTCACAATTATACTGAACTACTCAATGAAAGGGAAGGAATATTAGTAATGGCATTTAAGAAACTATAAATGAATGGTTGTTGATTCGAAAGAACATATTCTAATGCTAAAAGAAACTATTCTAGCAGTTTAACTCAACTTTATAACTTGATATTTTTTAGGTAATAGTTAGATGTTATCTGCCCTTATTTTTTATATTTTTAAAAACTCTTTTTTAATAAAAATTCCTATAAGATTAGAATATTCACTTTGGTTGCATAATATTCTTCCATTATGGACCATCATATAAAATGCACGAATGTCAACACAAAGTGAATTATAGATTCAATGATCTCATGATATGAACAGTTTCCATTAAAAATTATTCTCTCTAGAAGGTGTTACGTTGGATTAGATTTAGATAAATATTATTAGAAAAGAAAATCCGGCACATGGGAACATTATTTTATTTTTGTCTCCTATTTCTCTCCTTTAAGGTTGTGAGTCATGTTCACAATTTTCTGGATTGAAGGCTAGTTGCAGTTGTAGCACAATCAAAGTAAATCGGTATTTACTTGTTGGTATGCCCCAAGACAGTCACATTCTCCCTCGCCATCTGCAAAGCAGAATACTCCCATCTGGTGAACAATGAGAACACGTTCTGCCACGCGATACTCATCTCAGCCCCTTGAAGATGAAACGTCATACTCGGCATGAAGCTTTGATAATGTTGCTGAAAAAGCCAACAAAGTTTAAAGAGAGCCATAAACTCGTTGGGTTCACTTGATGTAAACTCCTACGGCTGAAATAAAGCACAAGACCTTTCCTCACTACTTCAAAAGCGGGGTTATAGCTGAGTGAATGCTGTGCTGAAGTCCACAATGAAACCGCCGAACCATTCCGCTTTCGTGCAACCATTCTGACCCAACTCTAAGTCGTTTGGTGCCAACACTGAGGCCATTTAAGATAATATAGTATAAGCACATACCATGGCGGATCCTATTGTTGGTTTGGACTGGACCTCTTTGCACCAATGTTATCTCCGAATCGTAAAAAAAGCTCATACTTGTTGAATCTCTGAGGGAAGACGTATGAGAAGCGGCCCTGACTATTTAGGGTGTTAGTTGCTTGCAAACGATTCCTCTGACCAAACCTAATGCAAGTAATCCTGACGGATAACCATGGTCAATGAAAGTAGTTGGATATCATGCGAGCAGCCAAAGACAAGCCCCTCAACAGACTCAAAGAGGTCACCATGGCTAGAACGGAAGCCGAGAAGGTGTCTTCGAAAGTGTTGCCTTTTGTGTTAGGACCCATCGAAATAGCCATTATGATACTGGCAATGGCTGTTGATGCAATGTTAATACCTGCGCGGGCAAGGGTTTGGTCGGAGCAAGAGGATGTCGATGAAGGAAGGGGATTGGGAGGGTCGAAGTAAGGATCATTTTTGTGGGTAGCAATTGATGCATGGCTTGCATTGGTCCAAGTAAGAGGAAGTACTGTGCTAATTTAAAGTAGTAGCCCATAGTACCGTTTGCCTGTGCCAATCGTTAAAAATACCAAGTATAATGAACTATATTGAGTGATAGTAGGGGTATAGTGGGTTTATTTCATAGCCAACTGACATTGCTTCAGAGTGGTTTAGTTGGAGGAATCGATTCTCAAAAAATGGGGGAGGGAGTCTTCAAAATGTTGTGATCAGTGAGGCTAGAGTTGTACATAGGGGAACGAGGTGAGTAACGATAGATAGACTCCAAGCTTAAGGATCTTTCAGTGCTTCAGTAGTTTCAATTGAGAAGAGTATGATAGATATTGAAAGAAGAAAGGTACAATATGTAAATAGATGGTTTTGGCCATGATTGATGTTTTTTGAGTTTAGAAATATA
>CM055079.1:3338112-3355612 GCA_029204045.2 Tillandsia leiboldiana
TGGCATATTTCGTGAGTCAAGTCAGTGAGTTGAGTCGGAGTCTTAAAGGGATCAAATTGTCAATCAGCAATCAAAGACTTAGAGAAGATTCAACAAGAGCTCAAGTTGACACTCAGTGTCTTGAATCTTGAAGATTGAAGTTGAAGAATTGTGGATCAGTTACATCAATCTCAAGAAGAAAGTATTCAAGAGGATCAGGTATGTTTAACTAAATAATTGTGGTGATCCGAATACTTTCTTATAGTGTAGAAACACTTGGATGAACTTTTAATTGCATAATAATCAAAAACTGGTGTTCGGACTTGTTCAGGATCCGGATCAGAGCCAACGATCCGGATCCCGAAGGTTGTTGCTTCATACAAGACTTCGATCCGGATCCTTGCAATTTCCGATCCGGATCCCGAATGTTAAGTTTTCTGTTTTGTATGAACGATCCGGATCAGGCAATGCTATCCGGATCCCGAACCCTTGGTTTTCTGGAATCGTCTATCTCGTTACGACGATCCGGATCGCAGTAAATCCGATCCGGATCGCCGTCCTGAAAATTTCCAGATAAGGTATGTTTTTGATTCTTATCTCTTTCCAAAGGTTTCTAAACTATAAATAGACATTTAGGGTTTCTCAAAAACGTGGGTGCTACGGCCGATCTTTTTATAAAACATTTGAGAGCAACCCTAGAGGCTAGGTTTTCATTGTTCTTCTTAATAGCCTCTCTTAGGTCAATTCGACGGTTCTTCCAAGATCTATCTTTTGTCGAATTGATCTAATCTTTGCTTAGAGATTTCTTCTACGGTTTCCTCAATGAGAATCTAAGCAAAGGATCACCATCGAAGTCAATATTCTTATCGACTGAGTTTGCGTCGTGGATTCGACGTGGCATCGTGGATTCGGTGTGCTAAAGGCGTTCGTGGATTCGAAAGCGTGCGTTCGTGGATTCGAACGTGAGCAGTGGACGGGCAAAACGGTGGAGCGCGAGGTCCAAGAAATTGAAGGAGGGGTTAAATCCGTGGAGACGGTAATCACCTTGTTATTCTTCTTTTCTTAGGGATTGTTATTGCGCGGATATCCAACCGGTCAGCGCAAGGTCCGAAGAAGCTGAAGGAGGGGTTTGAGTCCGTGGAGTCGGTAATCACCTTGTTATTCTTCTATTCTTAGTGGATTGTTATTGCGTGTTGGTCCCGTGGTTTTTCTCCTGGATTGGAGTTTCCACGTAAATCTCGGTGTGCTGTTTTTATTTTCCGCATTGGTTTTTATTTTGCACTGAGATTGAGTTTTTAAGTATTACACCTATTCACCCCCCCTCTAGGTGTTTGATAGTACCTATTTAGATCCTTGTGGATCCATAATAACTCTACAATTGGTATCAGAGCGGGTTTTAGGTTTATCTATCATGTTGGGTGAAAGTGGTAATATTTATAGACCTCCTCTTTTTGATGGGACTAATTATGCTTATTGGAAAGTGCGCATGAGAGCTTTTCTCATCGCAATTGATGAGCGAGTTTGGCAATCCGTGGAATGCGGTTGGGAGCATCCTGTTGAGGAAGTAGGAAATTCTACTACCTCAAAACCTCGCTCTAGATGGTCCAAAGAGGAATTTGAAAGATCTTCTTACAATGGGAAAGGTATGAACGCTTTATTCAATTCTCTTTCCTCGACTGAGTTCACACGAATTTCCGCGTGTGAAACCGCGAAGGAAATTTGGGATATTCTCAAAATTACACATGAGGGTACTAATCTTGTAAAAATTCAAAAGCTCCAGATGCTTACAAGTCAATTTGACTCTATTCATATGGAAGAGCATGAATTGTTTACAGATTATTACACTAGACTTCAAGATGTAATAAATACATGTGCTAATTTAGGAGAAAAGATCCCGGAGTCGAAAATTGTAAGAAAGATACTTCGGACTCTTCCGGAACGGTTTAGGGCAAAGGTTACCGTCATTGAAACCGTTAGTCATCCGGATGAGATGAGTGTAGAGGAATTAGTAGGTGCTTTGCAAACTTATGAAATGACTTTTCCTACTAATCAAGTTTCTTCCAAGTCTTCTTCTAAGCTTACAGGTATTGCATTCAAATCCACAAAGAAAGAAGATAGCGAATCGAGTTCCGACGATGAATCTCTTTTGCCGATTTTGAAGAACAATTGGCGCGGATCACAAAGAAATTTCGTCGGAAATTTTGGAAGAATCGAACCGATGGATCTTCATCCACGAAATCTTCTAAAGGATCATCGGGTTCTAAATCCTCTAAACTCAAAAGCTTTGCAAAACCTTCTAAAGAAAAAGAAAAAGATGATTTCGAAGGGGAAATCCAATGCTATCGATGCAAAGGCTACGGCCATTTTTCAACGAATTGTCCTTCTCCGAAATCATATAAAAAGAAGGCTTTGCAAGCGAAAACTTGGGACGATTCTACTTCTAATGATCGACCTCAAGTAAAGAGAAAAAATCGTTGCTTCTCATGCCTCTCATTTTCCCTCTTCTAATAATTGTTTATCATCATTAGTCACTGACTCTACTCCTTTGATTTGTATGAAACATCAACAACCGGCGGAGAGTCATCAAGTGAGGGGGAGTCGGACGAGGAAGAACTCGTTGAGGCATATCAACAACTTCTTGCGGAATCTAAGAAGATGGCCAAACATATCAAGAAGTTGAGAAAGCAACGACTTGAGAATCAAGACGAGAATCATGCTTTAAAGATAAAACTTCATGATCTCGAGGAGGAACAAGGACGTTTATTGAATAACAATAAAATCCTCCAAGAAAAGCTAAACCAATCGGAGACAAACGCTAAATCATATATGGACAAGATTGGTTTTCTAGAAAAATAGTTTGAGGAAATTCATGTCACCAACCAAGCATTGACCAAACAAGTTCATCAACTTAAATCCGACATACAAAGGATTTCAACCGATTCCAAGAGACTTGAGTGTATGTCCGGTTTAGGTCAAACAAGCAAGGTTGGTTTGGGATTCAAAAAGAACCAAACTGTGAATGCTTCAAGTTCCACAATGAAATTGAAAGGAAGAACTTGTCACTTATGTGGACTTGAAGGACATTTGGTGAAGAATTGCCCGAAAAAGAGAAAGAAGAGTCCTTCGGCAACTTCATCTACGGAGCGAACTCAACGGAATCAAAAGACACATCAAGTCAAAGGAGTTCACTCAACCCACCAAAGGTCCGAGCCACAACATCAATCATTCAAGTGGATCACTGCGAGGCAAAGACCTAAGGTGGATCAACAGTCAAAGCGGACAACCCCCGGCCACAACGAATCAAGACAACCCAAAATCCAGCGATTTTGGATTCGGAAAGGTGATATCTTTCCTTGTCTTAAGTTCTAAATAGCTTATGACTGTATGTAATGCTTTGATTAGTTTTCCTTTCATATTTTTCTTAATCTTTGCATTACATGTTTCTCAATGCTCTTCGTTTTTATACTTTGTTTTTGAACAAAAGGGTTTTACTGAACAAGTGCATTGAATAAAAAGGGCTTCACTTTTATTCACTCCAAATTAATTTTATTTGGATTATCAACTTTACTCCTTAATCATAATCTTGAAGATACTTCATTATAGGAGTTTTTGATTTTATAAGCATCAAATTTTAGAAATCATGTGTGATCTTTAGATGCTTAATCTATCTCGGTTGTGTGAATTCATTGTGATAAACGTGAGACAACCGATAGACTAAAATTTGGGATTTAATTCTTTCACGTAAGAGATTGCATTCTTTCAAGGGTATTGAAATGATTTGCAAAAGATGTGGAAAGAGTTACATCCGAAAGGAGTGTGAAAACTACCACCACATGTAGGAAAGAGCTGCCACTCCGGTCGTCCGGTTTGTGTGTGAAGCTACCACATGTTATGGATGCTTGATAGTATTTTATGAGAAAATCTTTAGTTGAAGCATTTGGAGATTTATATGCAAAACTCTTATATTTTGAACAATCTCCTGGTTGGTATAAGGTGGGATAGTTGAAAGATGCTCAAAGAGCCACCCTTAGGTATTTTAGTGCTTATCTCAATTTGAAATGGTAGAATTCAAGATTGATGTCGTTTGGAAATCTCCGTATGTCATCTTTGTAAATCCGTTACATCTTGATAGACTTTGGATCTCAAGATTATTTTTGATGACTTGTGTTTGATGAATATAACATGAAAAACGGTTTATAATGTTTTACCTTTATTTTTCATAATTTTGGAGTAAATCTTTTTAATTTTGTGAAATTAATTGGATTGAATGACATCTGTGTGAATTCACTGTTTAAAGCACTTAAATTGATTTCTTGATGGAATACAAATCGGTATTTGAAAAGATTCTAAAATCTGGATTTGTTTCAAGAAATTATTTAATTTTTGCTTTCTGGTACCGGTACGCAATCTGCATTTTTGTTATATATACCAGAACTGAGCTTTTATCTCTCTTTCTCCATGAACTAATTTTGTTAGTAATTTTCTTTTGTCTAGTATGTTCACTGTTTGACAATTTGTGACAAAAAGGGGGAGAAGAGAAATGACGGAGATGAGATCATCAAGAGAGGACAAACGAAACGAAAATGGAAAAATGGGGGAGAACGGAAAATGATGATCGTACCACAAAGGGGGAGAACATAGATGCTCAAGAACATGGAGAACATGTTAGAGATGCTCAAGATAGGGGGAGACAAAGAAAGGTTGAAAGAGCTGGGAAAAACAAAAGAACCAAAAGGATGAATCAAATGTAGGATTTTAATTTCTAACGACTGACGTTTGATTTTGTTTGGAGTTTTGTTTTGCAGGAATTACATCACTTTAAGACTCCAAGTCCTAAGTCATAGAGTATGTTCTAGGACTGTTTGGTTCAAATGTAATTTTGTATTTATTGGATCTTTCACGCAAAGAAAATCAATATTTTGGTGATAACATTGAATTTCGCTTTTTGGTTTAAGATGAGTGACTTGAGCGCTTTTATGTACTTTTGGGTTTTGTCACGAAATTGCCAAAGGGGGAGATTGTTACGGCATTTTGGTATTGGCATATTTCGTGAGTCAAGTCAGTGAGTTGAGTCGGAGTCTTAAAGGGATCAAATTGTCAATCAGCAATCAAAGACTTAGAGAAGATTCAACAAGAGCTCAAGTTGACACTCAGTGTCTTGAATCTTGAAGATTGAAGTTGAAGAATTGTGGATCAGTTACATCAATCTCAAGAAGAAAGTATTCAAGAGGATCAGGTATGTTTAACTAAATAATTGTGGTGATCCGAATACTTTCTTATAGTGTAGAAACACTTGGATGAACTTTTAATTGCATAATAATCAAAAACTGGTGTTCGGACTTGTTCAGGATCCGGATCAGAGCCAACGATCCGGATCCCGAAGGTTGTTGCTTCATACAAGACTTCGATCCGGATCCTTGCAATTTCCGATCCGGATCCCGAATGTTAAGTTTTCTGTTTTGTATGAACGATCCGGATCAGGCAATGCTATCCGGATCCCGAACCCTTGGTTTTTCTGGAATCGTCTATCTCGTTACGACGATCCGGATCGCAGTAAATCCGATCCGGATCGCCGTCCTGAAAATTTCCAGATAAGGTATGTTTTTGATTCTTATCTCTTTCCAAAGGTTTCTAAACTATAAATAGACATTTAGGGTTTCTCAAAAACGTGGGTGCTACGGCCGATCTTTTTATAAAACATTTGAGAGCAACCCTAGAGGCTAGGTTTTCATTGTTCTTCTTAATAGCCTCTCTTAGGTCAATTCGACGGTTCTTCCAAGATCTATCTTTTGTCGAATTGATCTAATCTTTGCTTAGAGATTTCTTCTACGGTTCCTCAATGAGAATCTAAGCAAAGGATCACCATCGAAGTCAATATTCTTATCGACTGAGTTTGCGTCGTGGATTCGACGTGGCATCGTGGATTCGGTGTGCTAAAGGCGTTTCGTGGATTCGAAGCGTGCGTTCGTGGATTCGAACGTGAGCAGTGGACGGGCAAAACGGTGGAGCGCGAGGTCCAAGAAATTGAAGGAGGGGTTAAATCCGTGGAGACGGTAATCACCTTGTTATTCTTCTTTTCTTAGGGATTGTTATTGCGCGGATATCCAACCGGTCAGCGCAAGGTCCGAAGAAGCTGAAGGAGGGGTTTGAGTCCGTGGAGTCGGTAATCACCTTGTTATTCTTCTATTCTTAGTGGATTGTTATTGCGTGTTGGTCCCGTGGTTTTTCTCCTGGATTGGAGTTTCCACGTAAATCTCGGTGTGCTGTTTTTATTTTCCGCATTGGTTTTTATTTTGCACTGAGATTGAGTTTTTAAGTATTACACCTATTCACCCCCCCTCTAGGTGTTTGATAGTACCTATTTAGATCCTTGTGGATCCATAATAACTCTACAGAAAAGAGGAGAAAATGGCGCGAGGAAGAAAGAAGAAGAAGAAGAAAAAAGGGGAAGAGGGAGGTGGTCCGCAGACCCGGTCCACAGCACTGGTCCACCGCGGCAGCCAATGGGGAGCCTTCCTCCCCCGGTCCACCGCACATGGGCGCGCGCGCCCACAGCGCCACGCGGCACGCGTCACCGCGTGCCACGCAAGCGCCGCACCCGCGCGCCACATGCGCGCGGGACACCGCGGGCGCCACACCGTAGCCCCCGCTCCCCTTCCGCGCGGGCGCCAACGGGGGCCCGCCACGTGGCGGCCCCTGCGTCACCCGCGCAAGAGCGCGTTCCCGAGGCGCCTGTGCGCCTCGCGCAGTGCGCCGCCGCGCTCCGAGCCGCACGACGCCGCCTCGAAAAGCGTGCCGTACCTCAGGATCCGTGCACGCGCCTCGAAAAGCGCGCACTTCATCCGGGCTCCAAACCATAAGTCTGATTTGCTAAATTCCAACTCTAAATATTCCCGAAGGCGACCAGAGAGGTAATCCTTTATCCAAACTTCGCCCGGAGTCCAATTTTGACATCTGAATCGCGCGAAACCACTTCTAAACATTCGACGGAGTCATCAGACTACTCTCGTGCTCCAATCAACACACCGAGTCCAACAAAAGTGTCCAATCGGTGTACAAACGTCACCGACACGCCGCGTAGGCCTCCAGAAGCTGCTGGTCAGCCAGTAATCACATTGCGGGGGTCCAGGTCCTCACATCGCTAGCCTTAGCCGACCTTGTGAGGAGCTGCACTGCACTCACAACGGTCATTTGCTGGGGAGCCTCGCTCTACCTGCTATATAACCCTGGCTCAGCCGAGACTCATCTCACATTTCCGGCTGGTGAATGGCTCTGATACCAACTGTGACGCCCCACTTCCCAGGGGGTCACCCATCCTAGAACTACTCTAGCTCTAGCACGCTTAACTCTCATAACCTCTTGGATCTTGCTACCATCCAAAATGCTATAGCCGGGTTAAGAAATTTAGTCCTATTATATCATTTATATATAGGACTAATCCAAATTCTGGGGGTGTCACATTACTTAATCTGTCACGCCCCGGGTGTAAACTAGAACCCGGGCCCGCCAACAGATCCGCCGTGCACACGGAATTTTCCATGTACACGAAGCGCTGGCAACCTGCTCAGATAGATAATATACAATAAAAGAGCATAAACAGAGCCGAACTAATAGAACTAACAGTAATCTCAGACTGAAGTAAACTGCAAACTGAAATAAAAGTACAATACACTCCCAGCTCACCGCAAATATACAACCAGCTGGCCAAAGCCAGACCCAAAAGTAAACTACTGTAGTCTGAGATACAAAAAGGGAGTACAGCAAAAGTCTAGCTAATCTCTCGCTCGGGGTAGATGATCTAGCTAGTCGGCGATCCTCTTACCTCGATCTGCCGCTGAAGGCCCAGCAACTCCCACAGACGACTCTGCAAAACAAAGGGGAGAAAAGAACAGAAAACAACAATGGGGGTGAGAACTACTAGATAAACCAGTAGCCTCCCCTAGTGGGTAAAAACCTCAAATGCTGACGCACCCACTAGGAATAAAGAGGCAAAAAGGAGGGAACAGTAGTAAGCTATAACGGCTGCTGAAAAAGAAGATGCTACTATAATGCCTCTAAATGCAGTGCCAAAAGATGTCTGTATGCATGCAACAATGGAGCTAACAGTCCAAAGAAACCCAATCTAGACACCAGTAAAAACTGGCACTGCCTGCTCTGTCATCAATCTCATGAACTCAGTATCTCCACTGTCTGAATGACCGGAACCCAACACGGTTTAAAGCCTACTCCGGAGTGGCACTCGAGGGGAGCGACCCACAAGAGTAAAGTATCTCTGTATCAACATCTCTATAACCAATGTCTCACAATAGCAGGACTGGATCATGACCATGATCAAAGTGGGAATACTCCATCCACTAATGCAACCCCGATCCCCAATCTGATGTGATAATAATATCCGGTCAACCGCCCAAAATCCGCGGTCACCGCTATGCCCCACAATCCCCAAGACGAGTCTAAACTGTCCCAGACTCAAGATCCAACTACACTATCTCAAGATCCCGATCCGACTCGATCATCAAGCATCGATAGAGAAGAATAACAATAAAACATGTTTTCTCCTAAGTCAAATCCCATAATATAGTGCTGCAGTAAAATAGTGGCCTAACTAGATGTCCAAATAAGCATGCAAGTGTTCCTTTTTAAAAGCATTAGAAAAGCGACTAAGGTTTCATGTGAAGACTCGTTTTAAAAATAATATTGTTGGGTTACTCATTTGCATGCGGTTTACGATATAGCAATTGTCCAACTTTATTGTCCCAAATTGATCACATAGAGCTATCAAATTAATTTAGGGGGCTAATGCAATAGGTTCAAATATCACAAGTTAACTAACATATTTAATATTGGGAGATTCTACTACTCCTAGTGAGCGAGTCAACATAGAGGGAAACACAACCACCCACCTTGAAAAGCGTGTACAACACTCCAAGGAATATCCCGCTGTCCTCTAAGTACACCGTCAGCCGAAACAGTATCCTACAACATCACACAATTGCACACGGTGTAAAACAACAAATCCCAAAACAGCTTTTGCTATTTTAAAAATCAGCACGCAAAACGAGGATTTTCACCTCTGTCCCGAGTTCCTAAAATTCCAGAAAAATCACGGTTGCGTTCCTCGCGAAAAGTAGCCCAAAATCAACTTTGAATCGCCTCGATCTGATATTCCTACTCCGAGAAACAATTCGTCGAAGTCGCCACTGTCCAAAAACCCAAACAGCAAAAGAGGGGGGTCAAAAAACCCCGGGAATCATGCCAAGGAATCGGAATCCAGAGAAACCACCAACATGGAAAACGAAGCCCTACCTCTTAGGAACACACCGGTGAAGAAATCGTCGAAAAAGGACTCCTGTACTGCGCAGGGGACTCCTCGGACTGAAATGCGTTGATAACGGGCCGAAAATGGGGGAAAACCGAGGCACACTGTAAAATCCGGATCGCCGCTGTCGATCTTCCAGAAAATATGGGAACGCACCACGAGGTAGAAAAATCAGTGAGGAACAACTTCTCTTCAATGGCCTCTCTCTGGTTCTCTCTCTATCTCTCGGAAAAAGCCAGAGAAGAGGGGGGGGGAAGGGCCTATTTATAGGCCCAAAAGAACAAATGGGAAAATTCCCTTTATGTCCTAAGATTCAGGCGCTCGGCCCATTTCGGGCGTGAATAGTGCGGCCTGGCCCGGGATTTTTCGGGCGCGCACAGTGCGGCCCGGCCCAGCCCACCCCGCACACCGGATCCCGCCACATCCAAACGGCCGTCCGACCCGGCCCAGGGCCCGCCACGTGTCCGCCAAACAGGCGGCAGCCGTGCGGGCCCAGCGGGGAAGCGCCACACGTCCTCCCTGCGGGGCGGCGGGGTGGGTGGCGCCCGCCTATGGCGTGGCGCCACGTGGCCCCCCTTTTCCCGCCCGACACGCCCGCCGGCAGCCGCTGCGCGCCGCCTGCACGCCTGCGCCGCGTGCGCGTACGGCCGCAGACGCGCGCTCGCGGGTGCACCGCGCGCACCTGCGCCAACCAACCCGGGGCCGCCACGTGGCGCGCCCCGGTGCACCGTGCGCCGCGCCGCTGCCCCTCACCTGCCCGGCCTGCCCGTGCTGCCCGCGCGCGGTCTATGCACCGCGTGCGCTGCGCCGGCCCAACCGGCGCCTGCCACGTGGCCCGCCGGTCCACCGTGCACCGGCGGCCAGTTCCGTGGACCGGGAAGCGTGCGCCGGCCCAATCAGAAGGCGCCACGTGTCCCCGGCCGGTCCACAGCTCCCCCCATGCACCATTTTGCGCAGAAAACTTCGGGGGGTCCGTTTTTGGGCATCCGGACTCCGAAAAATACAAATAAATAGCCGTTTTCAAGCGTTTTTCCGCGCTGAATCCAAATACGGCCTCCGTTCAGCCTGAATCCACTCCTAAAATTCGGCAAAGGCAGCCGAAGGTCAGGCTTGCTCCCAAATCCTCTCTGAGTCCAAACAACACATCACTTTGACATGTTGGGGTCCCACACACCAATAACAGGTGTTCCACACCCCGAAACAGGGGAAAAACTACAGGGAAACCTGGGACACTACATATTGGGTACCTTGTGATTCTAGTGATTGATGCATTATTATAGTACTTCAGCTGTTCATGTGTTTGCAAACTACATGATTTGTGATCGTCACTTTATTATATTTCAATTTCACTGATTATACCCTGTTTATTTAGATCTCCTGGTTTTGGTAGTCACTCATTGGTTGTACCTGTTGCTTACTGTGCTCATTACTTGCTTATTTCACCTGTAGGCCGATTATTACCATATTTGCTGATTACACTTGTATGCTAATGACTACTATGTATATACTTGCTGATTTCATTGTAGATCGATTATTTATATGAGTTGCCTATTGATCTTACCGGTTTATATTATGCTGATCATATCTGTCCCTTGAGACCGCCAATTTGATCGGTTCGGGCACCCTAACAGACCTGCCAATCGGGCATGACCTCTCTATACCCGAAAGGAACGACCATCATCTCAAACAGCGAGTGCGCAATGAGAATACATGTATATTAGAGTAAAACTACTACTAAGCTGAATATTCAACTTTAAACATGGGTACAACTGGATAAAGCTGAAATGAAATAGTAGAATGAATATTTGCCATATAACAATTAGTTATAATTTTCTTTTGTTTATCCTCACCAAAATACAATGTTCACTCTACAGTACAAATTGGGTAAAATACCACTAGACCCTCTAAATCTCTATACTACTGGGCCCTTACTCCTGTCGCGTGCCTCACCGGCTATACCTGGATCTGCAATAGTGGAAACAAACGGGATATTAGAATTACGAATAGTTCCTAGTAGGTTCATCTAACGAGAAACATACTCTACATCTCTTGGTCCAATGGAAGCACTAGTAGCAAGATAATAGGAAAAACTGTAAATACTACACTGGCACACATGTATGAAATAGCTACACTACTAGTCCATGCACAATGCCATAATGCTACTAAGCCATGCCACACTACACTACTCAACTGTACTCCAGCCGCTATACGGACAATCAAGGGTCACAACTAACCCGACCGCACTCGGTCACTTTCCATTTTCTTTTAATTTTAGCTTTTCGGAAGTATCTCGTATGATGGGCCCATGTCCTAGGAGTCATGCTCCCAATTGACGAGTCTCAAATCCGTAGGCATCATTTGCCATATATTTTATCTATAGCCTTTCGGAAGTACCTCACCCGATAGGTCCATGCCCTAGGAGCCGCTATGCGCGCTCACTCCTAAATGGCAAGTCTCAAATTTGAAGGTGCATTTTACATTCACCTGATAGGTCGATGCCCTAGGAGACGCTATGCGCGCTCACTCCTAAATGGCGAGTCTCAAATTTGAAGGTGCATTTTACATTCACCAGATAGGTCCATGCCCTAGGAGCTGCTATGCGCGCTCACTCCTAAATGGCGAGTCTCAAATTCGAAGGTGCATTTTACATTTACTTTTCACTTTTAAAACCTTTGGGAAGTACCTCGTCCGATGGGCCCATGCCCTAGGAGCCCCTATGCGCGCTCACTCCCAATTGGCGAGTCTCAAATCCGAATGTGTCATTTACATTCTCTTTTACTTTCCTCTTTTACCCAAAGTTATTAACTCTAGGATAGTTAGGATGCCCCAAGGACACCAATTTAGGTTAGAGTTCTCTTGTTCACCTAATTTGCACATTCGACCCTATGTTCTTTACTCTAGGGTTACAAATTGCCCCAAGGACACCAAAACACCAACCATATCACTCTAACCTTAGAGTTCAATGACTCTATGTTGAAACTCTACATATCTCACCTTAGGTTTTCTCCTAAGTTAAATGCAACTCAATCCGACCTAGATTTTCTCCTACATTTTATGCCATACGTATCCCAACTTGACCTAAGTTTTCTCCTAAGTCCATATGCCACACATTTCAACCTAGATTTTTCTCATAAATTCATTTTTGTGCAATAACAACATACAACTAAGTTTATTAATCACTTCCATGCAATGCTAAACCTTGAAAATGTCTCTTTTATACCACTTAGGGCTAAACCTTAATCTAACCCACTACACAATAGTTCTAGGATTTTACTCTTACAACAATGCTTCTAAAATTAAAGAAAGTAAAGAAAAAAGAGATGGGTTCATTCTTTTTAGTGAAATCCCCCACCTTTATATTCCTCTTGCAGGAACTTGGGCTTGATCTACTTTCTCTCCAAGAAAATTCCTAAAATAGGATAGAAATCCATAAGAGATCATAAAGTCTCTTCTAAAATTCATAAAACTCGTAAATACTAAAACCCTAGAAGTTTACCTCTTGTTTTTGCCCCAAAAAAGTGGAGAAGAAGCTTTTTTCTACCTCCAAGAACCTTCTTTAGAAGCATCCTTCAAGCCTCTTATCTCACAAGAGGTCAATCCCTTCGATCAATCCCTTCAATCCTCCAAGTTAGGGTTTCCTCTCATAAGCATTTAGAGAGAGAAAGAGAAGAGAGAAATAAGAAAGGAGGGGAGAATGGGGTATGCTATGAGAGGGGGATGAGATTTAAGTTGGGTTAACCCCACCATTTAACTCTAGTTGACCAACTCAACTCGTGCTGTCAGCGACTTGAGGTGCCGGTACGCAGGTTGAGATACCGCTATGCGGGGTCACATACCGGTACATCTCCCCAGGTTCCTCAAAACCCGAGAGCATTTCTCTCAGCCATGTTTTACGAGGTTTTGGTACGTGGCTTGAGGTACGGGTACGCCATGCAACAATCTGTAATTTTTGCAGATTTTGATTCTCCAACTTGCTTTCCAACTCAACTTTGGTCTGTATGCCTTTTGCTTCGAACCAAACACACTCTTAACCCATTTTAATCGCATTTTTAAGCATACTCAGGGTGACTTAGCCGCGCTTTGCCACTTTAGTGAAAGCCAGTGCACCACAACGGTACAAGTTAGTGGTGTCCCGAGGATTTATATGGTCGACTCGTCTTGATCTAGTAGTTACCTCAAGCCTCAGATCTTGGTTGCTGCCCTATATGTTAGTTGTATGCCCCAAAAGCCTATCAGGCTGACGCATTTTTTTCTATGGGACATATTTGTACTTGATCTTTATTATTATTTGGGCATTTTATGCCATTCATGTTTAATGTGTCCATGAATCATCCTTTGAATTAATGAGATGATAATGTATATTCTTAAGAGTTAAGAATTTGAGATACATATTATTGGTGATTAAGTCATAAATGCTCTCAATCGGAGGATCATCATGGGGACGATGATTGATCCGGTAAGATTGATGTATGTGCCGCTCTCTTTTTGGATGACGAGTCTCAAGTCATCAGTGTGGGGACACTGGAGCGAACGTGCATGTGGTTGTTAGAGAACAAGGGCACTGAGCGTGACCAATTACGAATAGTTACATGGATGTCTACTCATTCGTCAGTAACTGATTCGATGTTGCAGTGGTACAACTGATCCTTAGACCTGCGACACCACGGCTATTCAATATGAGGCTACTGTAGTTTGACTATGCAATAAACTCTGATCCTAGTCATGGGTTTTAGTAGTATATGTTGGCTGCAGTCGGTTCATATTAGGAATGGGTGTTTGTTTACAGGGGATCTATCGCTCTCGGTAGAGAGATAATTAGTCCTATGCTATTTGTAAGGCAAAGCTCAGAAATCCTTGGCCGGGGTAATATGGTTCATGGAAAGGTGTTTCCAAGAGTAACTATATGAGCTTCTGTCCTATCAAATTTGTCATATAACGGGTGATGGGGTTTGACGAGTATTCCATGACCTCCACTCAGTTAGGACTATGCGATAGAAGGATTGTATTGTACGATAACTGCACCTAGAGGTTCAGTCCAATATTCACTTCTGACTGGATTGCCACTATATGCTGCTAGGCGTCACTAGGTGGATTGTGGGAACCAATAAGAATAATTATAGGCGAATAATTATTATACGATGAAAGAATCAAAAGTGTTTGATCCATCAAAAGGAGTTTCGATGATGATACCGATGGGGATCGCATCATATCTCACTACCAGACAGAATTGAACCTATTAGGTCACACACATAAGGAATCGCGCATGATCGATATTATGGAGATGATAAAGAAGTTTATAGAATGGATTAATTATAATCACAATACTAAAGTTTACTAATTTATTAGTAAAAGGACTAATTTGCAATTATTGTAAATTAGAGGTATTTAAGTGCAAAAGTTTCATGGTGTATTTGTTAATCGTTAGTAAATATTTGGAGGACTTATGTGTAAATGTTACACACGAATCGAATTAGGATTCGGATTCGATTCATATTGAAACTAACTTAAGGATAATAGATAATCCAATCGGATTAGGATTCGATTAGGATTAGAATTAGGATTAGGGTTTTCTCATTATAAATATATGTCATATGTGACATATTTTGAAAAAAAAAAAAAGGAATAAGAAAACCCTAGCCGCCTATCCTCTCCCTCTTCCTCAAGTCCTTCATAATTAATTCATCGTTCTCGATCTTCGGAAGATTGCTAGCACAATTAGAAGATTGATTCATCCTCCTTACATCGACGCAAGAGTTAATTCGTGATCGGATCGCGAATCAAGGCGATCGATTATTTCGATCAAGGGCGTGGTTCCGTGTGGACGCGAGTAGAGGTCGGGCGCGTGCGCGGCTAGCAAGGACGAACAATTTTTACCAACGATCGTCGGCTTCGAGGTGATCTCGACCCGCGCAAGGTAAAAATTAAATCCTAATTGATAAGATCAATTAGATTATTTTTTAACGATCTAAAACAAAACACGAGGTGATCTTTGGTTTAAGAAAATTTTTATTTCCGTCTCTTTCTTCCGCTGCGCATATCCGACTATTTTCTTACACTATATTCACATGTATTCATCTTATTTCCATTATGTCGAGATTTGTACTTCAGTTGTGTAGTTGAGTTTAGCTATTGTTTTGGGGTTTTTCTATTCTCATGGTTTATTGATTCTTGGAAATAGTTTTGAATCATTTGTTGTGGTTGCATGATGATTGTCATCCTGTCTAGTTTGTGTGTGCTTGTGGTTGTATTGTTTGTACTCTTACGCCGTGCATGTATAGAGAAGAGTCTGTCCGTGTGGACAGAAAAAACTCTATGTATGTGGCAGGTTTGTGTACATTCTAAAAAGATTTTCAAAAAAAATATATATATATACATTTTCCTGCGAACTCTGTTTTCAAAATGAAAGGGTTTTATCAAAAAAATACTTTCCAAAAAAGGCCCGGGGCGTGACAATTGTTGTGACGCCCCGCCTTCCCAGAAGGTCACCCATCCAAGAACTACTCTAGCTCTAACACGTTTAACCCTCTTAACCTCTTGGGTCTTTTTACCACCCAAAAAGCCATAGCCGGGTTAAGAGGTTTTAGTTCTATATATAAGGTATAAATAGAGCTAAAACCTCTTAACCCGGCTATAGCATTTTGGGTGGTAGCAAGACCCAAGAGGTTAAGAGGGTTAAGCGTGCTAGAGGTAGAGTAGTTCTAGGATGGGTGACCCCCGTGACACCTTGGGAAGTAGGGTCGTCACAGTTGGTATTAGAGTCATTCACCAGTCGAAAATGTAAGATGAGTCTCGGCTAAGCCAGGGTTATATAGCGGGTAGAGCGCGACTCCGTGGCTAATGATCGTTGTGGGTGGAGTGCAACTCCCCACAAGGTCATCAAAGGCTAGCGAGATGAGTCTCACATCGCCTGATACTTGTGAGTGTACGTGAGCCTGACATGGACGTCAGGGCTTAAAGGGAGGAAGAATGTAACACCCCCGGAATTTGGATTAGTCATATATATAAATGATATAATATGACTAAATCTCTTAACCTGGCTATAGTATTTTAGGTGGTAGCAAGATCCAAGAGGTAAAGAGAGTTAAGCGTGCTAGAGTTAGAGTAGTTCTAAGATGGGTGACCCCTTGGGAAGTTGAGGCGTCACAATTATACTGAACTACTCAATGAAAGGGAAGGAATATTAGTAATGGCATTTAAGAACTACTTAAATGAATTGATGTTGATTTCGAAAGACATATTCTAATGCTAAAAGAAATATTCTAGCAGTTTAACGTCAACTTTTATAACTTGATATTTTTAGGTAATAGTTAGATGTTATCTGCCCTTATTTTTTATTATTTTAAAAACTCTTTTTTTAATAAAATTCCTATAAGATTAGAATATTCACTTTGGTTGCATAATATTCTTTCCATTATGGACCATCATATAAAATGCACGAATGTCAACACAAAGTGAATTATAGATTCAATGATCTCATGATATGAACAGTTTCCATTAAAAATTTATTCTCTCTAGAAGGTGTTACGTTGGATTAGATTTAGATAAATATTATTAGAAAAGAAAATCAGGCACATGGGAACATTATTTTATTTTTTTGTCTCCTATTTCTCTCCTTTAAGGTTGTGAGTCATGTTCACAATTTTCTGGATTGAAGGCTAGTTGCAGTTGTAGCACATCAAAAGTAAATCGAGTATTTACTTGTTGGTATGCCCCAAGAATAGTCACATTCTCCCTCGGCATCATTGCAAAGCAGAATACTCCCATCTGGTGAACAATGTAGAACACGTTCTGCCACGCGATACTCATCTCAGCCCCTTGAAGATGAAACGTCATACTCGGCATGAAGCTTTGATAATGTTGCTGAAAAAGCCAACAAAGTTTAAATGAGAGCCCATAACTCGTTGGGTTCACTTGATGTAAACTCCTACGGCTGAAATAAAGCACAAGACCTTTCCTCACTACTTCAAAAGCCGGGGTTATTAGCTGAGTGAATGCTGTGCTGAAGTCCACAATGAAACCGCCCGAACCATTCCGCTTTCGTGCAAACATTCTCGACCCAACTCTAAGTCGTTTGGTGCCAACACTGATGCCATTTAAGATAATATAGTATAAGCACATACCATGGCCGGATACTATTGATGTGGTTTGGACTGGACCTCTTTGCACAATGTTATCTCCGAATCGTAAAAAGCTCATACTTGT
>CM055079.1:3360612-3759725 GCA_029204045.2 Tillandsia leiboldiana
GATCGGCCCTCGAGTTGACCTTCTCAGTGTGATGCGCCGCGTGCCAAAAGGGATAAAGCGATCGGGCCAAGGAGGGATCTGCTCGACCGGGTTCTTCTCAATCAAACTCTCACGGAGTCGGCCTAGAGGAGCCGAACTGGGATTTGGAAACAAGTGATTTGACACGGCCGAATAGCCGATTTGAAATTATATTGCTTGGAGATGGGTTACAGGGAACGATTACAAATATGACTACTCCTAGAAAAGCTGTAAGGAAAGCAGTTGATGCGGGTATGCAAGGCTAGCTCGGAAAGTAGTAAGGAAAGCGGCAAACTTAGTCTAGAAAAAGATAGATGCGGATATGAAAGGTACTGAAGAGCATGGGTGGTCACTAGCTTACGAGGTTGTGGGACTCCTTTTTCTTCGATGGTTCGATTATTTATACATTGTCCGAACTAGGCGTATGATCGCCGATTTGGATAATCGGCGCATCTTAAGGGAAATCATCGTGAATTTCTCAACCACTTTCCTTTTGGATCGATTTTCTTAATTGGATAGTGGTTGTTTTTCGTCCACATTCATCCCCAAATCCAAGCGCCGAAGCGTGATCCTTGGCTCTTTCTAATGCGGGGCGCCGCTTGCCCTTCCGGAGTCAGTTACGAGATTCGGGGCCGGATCTCGCATCCCTTCCTTTCAAGTTCTTTCCTTTTGCGGCTCGAGGAGCCGAGAGTCAAGCCTTGCCTTGCCTCTTTTTGCCATTCGACTGAGGCGGCTCCTTTTGCCTTCGACTGAGGTCGGTCTTGGTCAAGATGCGGGTCCCTCTTTGTTGACTAACTCTTCTATCGGCTAATATCCTTAGCCGACGGTATACGCCATGTGTCACTTCCTTAGGTGGCGAAATTTTTGACCCCAATAATGCTCCCTCGGCAATCGCCTAATGTGTTGTTCAGGTGATTGTCGAAAAAAAATTATCGGCATGTGCTGCGAGATCTTTGATCATTTCTTTCGTACTTTGTCATAACATGATCCTTTCATTCCCCCAGCTCTCTAATCGAGTGATTTGACCTTAACGGCGGATCCTCTCTCTATGCTTTTGATCATATCTTTATCGATTGCACCTTGGTGGCTTCTTCATTAAGGTTTTACTTCTCGATCTTCACGATTGCTTGTTGCTTGCGCTGGTCTGACATTACCAATCTATCCAACAGCTCGCATTCTTTCGTAGATCGTTTCATCATAAATGTTGTCGCTTTTCGAGGGACGGCGGTTGCAATTTCATCGGTTCAAAGCCCTTATTTTCTTTTTGCTAAGCTTGGGGCGCACGTCATCCTCCGACATTTAAATATCTTCTTTTTCATTGCCTTTTCGGCACCTTTTTCTCTTTCTTGGCTTCTCGAGACGCTCGTTTGCCATCCAACCCCAATGTTGATTTTCTGCTCCTTCATCCATCAGCTGAGAATCCGTTGTGTTTTCTTCATTGGCCCTCCTTTGTGGCAAATCCCTCAGAGGAGACATTTCCGTTCACAACCGTCGGCATCCCGCTGATGGTAGATAAGGTCTATCTCGGCACCTGGGCCTCTAATAAGGCCTTTGGGATGAGTCTTCGCACCTCACCCACCGCCCCTGATTCTTATGTGCGGTGGCCTGACCGGGTCCAAACTACTTATGGGGACCTGGGAAAAGAAGTTGACATCTTTGATGCCATCCAACTTTCCTGGCACAGCTATCAGGCCGATACGCTGCTTTTGGCGTCGGCCTTATGCTTCTGGTCGCCCCGCTCCAATACTTTATTCTTCCGTTCGGGACCATTTACCCCGACGCTAATGGGCGTAGCCGCCATCACCGGCCTTCTCCCTCATGGCGTCATTCTTTCTTCGGCCTTCTCAGCCGAAGGTATGGACGATTTCGCTCCCGATCTGGATTCAAAGACAGATCTCGCATACGGGAGGTTTGCGAAGATCTTCACAGGTCGCGGGGCCAAGCCGGTGTCTAAGGACGAGCATATTGCCTTCCTTTGGTATTGGCTGTGCTATAGCCTCTTCTGTATCCGGTCCTAGAAGATGAGCTCGAAACTTAAAATGTGAATGGATGTTTTTTACCATAGTTGATCTTCTGTGAGTAAAAAAATAAATTATGGACTACAAGAAAAGATATGTGCATATATTTATATAAGACAAAAGTAGAAAATACTATAGCAGATTAGGGGTGTCAACGAGCCGAACACGAGCGAGCTGGGGCCGACTCGTCTTCGGCTCGTTTAATAAACGACCCGAACACGAACTGGCTCATTTAAATATCAAGTTGAAAAATTCAGCTCGTGTTCGACTCGTTTATTAACGAGCCGAACACGAGCCGGCTCGCGAACAATAAGTTAAATTTTCATTCACACTATTAGGTGTAAAGTTAAAAAAATAAATAAAATTTAAAATTTTAATCTAATAATTAAAATTTATAAAAAAATATTTTTTTATATTAGGTTGACCTAAAATTTAAATAGTAAAGATTACATAAGCATTTTTTATGTGTGTGTGTGTATATATATATATATATATATATATATATATATATATATATATATATATATATAGTTCGGCCAATATACTTTTGAAAGTACTAAAGTATTAGCACTATAATATTTTTAACTATTAAATTAATTCTAATAGTTTTTTGCATCGTAAATAATGATTCACATATAATTATTATTATTGACTTTTGATCCAATGACCAAAAAGTTAATTTCAATGATTAATTTTTTTTAATATTTTTAAGAATATTCTAGCTCATCATAAATAAATGAGTTTTTTTTTATAATTTAGTCTTTTTATAACGGATTTGGATTTTATATTTAAGTTAGGATAAAAATTAAATAATAAAAATCTATATTATATATATATATATATATATATATATATATATATATATATATATATATATATATATATATATATATATATATATATATATATATATATGAGTAATGCTACCTGTACACCCCGGATGGGGTGTACATCCTACACCCCACCCATCCTGGGGTGGGGCTCCTTTTACTGGTCACATCATGTGACCAGTGGAATTCACCCCACCCCAGGATGTGGTGGGGTGTAAGATGTACACCCCGGATGGGGTGTACAGGTAGCATTTTCCTATATATATATAGGAAAATGCTATGTGTACACCCGTAAGGGGTGTACATCTCACACCCCCACCCATCTAAGGGTGGGGGTGTGATGATGGGTCACTTGATGTGACCCGTAAAAGATATCGCCACCATTAAAATAGTGGAGATGTATGATGTACACCCCTTCGGGGTGTACATGTAGCATTGCTCATATATATATATAGGGAAATGCTTTTTGTATACCCCCGTAGGGTTGTACATCTTACACCTCACCCATCCAAGGGTGGGGTGAATTTCACTGGTCATATCGAAGTGACCAGTGAAGGAAGCCCCACCCATGGATGGGTGGGGTGTGCATCATACACCCCATTTTGGGGTGTATGTATAGCATTGCTCATATATATATATATATATATATATATATATATATATATATATATATATATATATATATATATATATATATATATTCGGGTGGTTATCGAGTCGAACACGAGCGAGTTGACCCCAGCTCGTGTTCGGCTCGTTTATTAAACGAGCTGAAAAATTCGGTTCGTGTTCGGCTCGTTTACTAAACGAGCGATTCGATCTCGAGCT
Source organism: Tillandsia leiboldiana (assembly GCA_029204045.2). Lineage (NCBI taxonomy): Eukaryota > Viridiplantae > Streptophyta > Magnoliopsida > Poales > Bromeliaceae > Tillandsia > Tillandsia leiboldiana. The sequence continues at coordinate 3,364,307 of CM055079.1, forward strand.
CATTTCGAGTTGAACACGAGCTGACTCACGAATAGCGAACTGGATTACCACCCCTAGATGTGGGTGTAAAATTTACGTTGTCTTTTTTCAACCTACCATTAGTATTTTCCTTACACAAAAAAAAAAAAAAGCACAGTTATTGTTATACCCTAAAAAAAATATAAATTTTGCACTCCCTAATCCAATGGTCTATCATGAATTTTTATCTTATTAATTTTATTTTTAAAATTTAAAATTCAAAAAAAAATTTGAAAAAAGTAGGAAGACTCTTTTAGGATTTTCTTGGGAAAAGATGAACATTCCAAAAGGAATGTTCTCATCAACTTTGGAGTTTGTCAAATAAAGCCCAAAACTTTTAAATAGTAATTAAACTGCTAAACTTTATCGAGTTTAATTTACTATTTTTCTAAAGCAAAGTTACTAATTAAATAGATGCGCTGATGATGTTTTTTACAGGTAATTTTATATACGTACCCTTTAAATATAAAAAAAAAAAAAATCTATTTCTTTTTGTTGCACATATAAAAATAATCCTATGTTTTAAAGCTTTTTAATAATATATACAATTAGCAGGTAGATACATTAAAAAAAAAAAAAAAAAAAAAAAAAAAAAAAAAAAAAAAAAAAAAAAAGAATCTATAAGATATCTTTGGTGTTGTAAAGAAAGTTATGGATTCACTAGGCAATCTAGTATATAGTGGCTTTTCTAGAACTAACACCATTATCCCACTACAACAAAATTAGGTTATAGGGACGCATGTTTGTAACACTTTTGTATAAGTGTACTATTTATATTCCACCTATATCCAAAATTAGGTTATAGGGACACATTACAAAAATGTGTCGCTATACACCCTAGCGACGGCACATATAGCAACACTTACAATAAATGTCGGTATTTTTATCAGCGACACTTTTTTTAAATTTTAAAAACACTTAAAAGTGTCGCTATAACCTAATTTTGTTATAGTATTTGTTGATAATACTAAAACAGTTTGCCACTTTTGGATGCTAGAACTACATGTGTCAGAGTCAATAAAAAGTAGTTCCAGACTTCCAGTGGTCAGGCAATAAGTATAGGATCTATTTAGAAACTCTGAATTTAATTCAGTGGCAATTTAGTACATTTGGGAACTCTATATTTAGTAAAAAGTGAATTTAGTTCGAGAGGTCAATGGCCTAAAACTTGCTCAAATTAAAATTTTTTCAAATGAAAACAAATTTGTATTTAATGTATTTGGATACTCTTATTAGGTTACTCTGAATTTTACAAAAATACCTCATTTTTAGAGAGAGTTTGAAAGAGAGTGATGAAAGCACGATTACCTTACTCTAAAATTTAATAGATATTTTTTAGCACCTTTTTATTTTACTATAAAATTATATAGGAATGAGATTGTTTTGTTGTATTTTGTAGTACTCCAAATACCATTCAAATAACTCATTTATTAAAAAGATATAGTACTTATCAAATTATCTTTTATCTAACAATTATCACATTTTAATAAGGGTCCTATCATAAACTAAACTTTTACAAATTAGCAAAGTTCCAGTATAAAATGGTATTTGATACCTGTAAAATACTGACTTAGGATTATACCATACTGAACTTTGCCAAATTAGGTAAAGTGTTGGCAAAATAGTATATAAAACCATTTTAAAGGATCTATGAGCGTTTTGGACATGTCGGAATTGAGTTGGAGCGAAAACGATACAAAAATAAAGTTTTGAAATTGTCATGTTTCGAGACTACCAATTTGGTTGATACGGGCACGCATTCAGACCAGTCGAATGGGCAGAACCTCTCCCTACCCTTCCGAGCTGGTGATACATCCCAAGAGTACAACATGCTCATAGATATACGTATAATATTAGAGTATAACTACTAACTTTGAAAATCAACTTTAAACACCTCAAGACTAAATAAAGTTGATACATATAAACTAGGAATGAAACCTCAAGTACAATTTCATCAATTCCATTTCCAAAATATTACTAGTTTTATTCTAGTACAAAAAGGGTACCTCTAGACCTCGCTAGGTCCTCTATTGTAATAATCGTGAAAATTTAAAAGAGAAAGAATACGGAAAATATAAATTTCTAGAATTTCTAGAGATTTAAAATTCAAAAATTCAATTTTTTGAGGGATCTTCTCGAAAAAACGTTTAACCTAACGAAACGAGATTTGATCCTGACGAAACAAAATTGCTACCTGATCGGTCTCGTCGAGCTGAATGTCGTGGTGGAGTTTGATTTCTGTTTCGGTGAAGCAAAACTAAGAAAAACGCAAAAAAAAAGGCAATTTTCAGTAGTTTTTATGGAAAATGCGTGACATTTTATTTATCGTTTTGCACGAAATTCAGCAAAGAGGTACTTACACGTAAGACACACATACTGTGAAGGACTCAAGTTAAAATGATAACTGGAGAGGGACCAAATCGCATTTTATTACAAAAATCTCTTATATATACTTGTGTGTTGGGGGAAACTCTAACCCTAGCTCTCTTTTTCCCTCCACCACCTTGCTGTCGTCGCCTGAGGACTTCTTTGGTGAGACCATAGGTCTCCGGCAATCTCTTCGGCCACCGGAGCACCGAACCGAGCCACCTTTACGCAACTCTCTCTCTCTCTCTCTCTCTCTCTCTCTCTCTGTGTGTGTGTGTGTGTGTGTGCTTGGTCAGATGTACTCCTTCCATTATGGGTCGCGCCACCGCCATAGACTCCAGCAACGTCACCTTGGTCGGCCCCGATGTCTACATGGTTCCATGAGTCGAGCAGGTCAAGATGAACCTATCTCGGGTTGGACTTGAGCCGCAATGCAAGACTAGCCCCGCCACCGCTTCCTGCCACCTTGCGCGACCTCTGGCAACCCAATGGACCTCACCAGAGATGCCCCAGCCACCCATGTGCACCGCTAGGGCTTGGGCTGAAGCCGAGCCCAAGATGATGCCCTAATGGGCACGCAACATGGATCAAATGCCGCACGGCCACCGCCGGCCCTCCTCTCGTCGTCGTCGGTCCCCAAAGGCTCTGGGCACCTCGGCAGAGCCACCGTGAAATCCTCAGGCCACTACTAGGGCTCGAGCTCAAGTTTGAGCCCGAGGATGCCCTAGTGGGCTGCGGGCCTTCCTATAGCGCCATCGCGCTGTCGCCGTCCTCATGCCATCGCCGCCGACCCTTTGGAGCTCTGGGCACCCCGTCGGAGCCACCCCAAGCCCCCTAGACCGCCGCTAGGGCTCGTGCAGTAGCCCCGATCCCCGTGTAGCTTTCCCCATGACCCACGGTGTAGAACACATATTATTGGTGTGTCGGACCTGCAACGCGTCAAATGGACGCGTTGGACGGATTCTGTGAGGCCTTTGGATTGAGCCTGCCTTCCGGCCATTTTTGTTGGATTTTAGAAAGGGCTACAGGCTAATCCGAGGACATATTTGGATTCAGCGCGGAAAAACGACGAAAATCGGCTATTTATTTGCCTTTTTCAGAGTCAGGATGCTCAAAAACGGACCCCCGAAAGTTTTTTGCGCATTTTAGTGCATGGGGGAAGCCGTGGACCGACCTAGTGCCACGTGGCAGCATCGGATTGGCCGGCGCACGCGGCGCGGTCCACAGAGGATTTGCGCTGGTGCATGGATAGGGTGCGGGGGACACGTGGCGGCCTCGGATTGACGAGCTCGCGCGACGCGGTCCACGGAAACGCACCGGCTGGCGCATGGACCGGGGCGGGCCACGTGGCAGCCTGTGAGTGGCCGGCTCACGCGCGCGCGGTCCACACGCCAGGGGGAGCAGGCGGGCCAGGTGGGGCAGGTGACCGCCGTACGCGGGGCACCACGTGGCGCCCGACGATTGGCGGGCGCCACCCACCCCACGTCGCCCGGTCGGGGCTACGCGGCGCTAACCCACTGGCCCCGCACACGCTGTCCACTGTTCGGGACACGTGTCGGGGCCAGGGCGTTCCGGGCTCTCGTCGCGGGCCGGGCCGGGGGCGGATTTCGGGCACTGTTTGCGCCCGAAATCCCCCGAGCGCCCGAATTTTGGGCCCAAAAGCCCAATAATGTGGGCTTTTGGATTTTTTTTGGTGGGGGCCTACAAATAGCCCCCTTTGCTCGGCCTTTTGGCCTTTTTCCCGAGCCCCCCTGTGGTTGAGTGCTTTAGAGAAGTTGTTCCTCATCTTGTGCTGCATCTTGCGAGGGAGTTTCGGAATTTTTGAAGGGCGCGACATCGACGGCTTCGGCGTTTCGGCGCAGTGCGACGTTTCTTCTTCGGTGGCCCATTTCCGTCGCATTTCGGTCCACGAGGTCCACAGAGCTACTCCGACGGAATTTTTGAATGATTTTTGCGGCGTCGGATTCACGAGAGTTAAATCTACGATTTTAGTATTTTCCACTCCTCCCATATTTGATTTTTTTTAGGGGTTTCTGGTACATCTTTAAGACCCTGTTTTGCTGGTGGTTTTTCTGGACAGCAGCGCGTTGTTGGATTTTTATCTCTACACTCAAGCATTGGATTTTGATGTGTGAGGACTTGATTCATATCTACGCTTCGCAAGGATCACCCTCATATTTTTATTGGAATTTTTGAAATTTATCTCACAGGTGATAATTAAGCTTCTTTGGGACTGAATTTTCAGCAGATTGTACACTTGGGGATTTTGTGTTGATTGTAATGTTGGATTATACCTTTGTACCCAGGAGGTGTTTTTGGGTGTTTTTGGACCCGTTGGCATTGTGGAAATTCGAGGATTGTTTTCCGTGCAGTTTCAGCCTTTTTGGATCTTGGTTTGACGCGCGCTTCGGGTGGGTTGTTTCGTCTTCAAAAGCAACGGACAGTTCATTAACTCTATTGAGTAGGGAACCTGCATGATTTTGAGATGTACTAGGAAGCATGCTAGAAAGAGAAAATTGATACTCCTTGTGTTGCTATGCTGATCAGTGTTGTTTTATTGCTCCCTAATATGTTAAATTAATGTTATCTTTGGAACTTGACCTAGCACCCCGTCATATGTTGCATGTATAATCCAGACCAGCAGAAAACCCTCACTTGGGCTAGGTTTATTTAAATTTTAGACATCCACACTTTATTCTCTATCCCTGGACATAGTGTTTTCCTCATCCGGGTAGTGGGCTGAGTGGTCGGAATTTCTCTTAGTGTGGGATGCATGTTACACTCGTGCTTGGGGGCAGAATGGAGTCTGATAGTTGTAGCTGGTCTTATATCTGTGGCAGGGAGCCGTTTGGGTGAATGGTGGTCCCGGGATGTCGTGTTTCTCGGTTTTATGTGTCGCCACTGTGTTAGTGGCAGTAGTATACAAGTGATAGCAAAACCTTGAACCCAGAACCTTTTTGGACACACATGATTTTAGTCAACTAATATTTTTCTTCCAAACATCGAAGGGTCGCCGGAGTCTGTTCTTGTCTGATTGGACGAAAGCATTAGCCCTTCGGGGTTTGGGTATAAAAACTTGTTTTCTAATTGTTTTTCCTAAAAGAACTAAAAATTATTAAAAATGGTGTTCCTTAAATCAAGATGGTTTTTCAAAAAGGAACTACTTTTAGTCCTCACCCCGCGTGAGTTTGGGGGAAAAATGGTTTTCAGTAATAAATGTCACATTTTTCCTGTAAACTTGCCCACTCGAGAGGATTCAAGTGGTATGGGTTCTAAGGACTGCCTTTTTCTTTGGGTCGAGAACAACGAGAGGCTATGCCTATAGCCTGTTCTTGTTTGATTTGGGTTATAGGTTCTAGTCTTTCGGGGTTTCAGGACCCTTCTTTGTGGTCGGCTGTGGAGTATACCCAGCTAGTGAGTTTGCTTGTGGAGTTGATGTTCTTTTAGGGGAGCCGTTGGCCTGACAGCGGTCCCGACTGTTCGAGTGGTTCCTGTTAGTGAGTTAGAGAGGTGATTTGGGTACTGTCGATCTTGTTGAGCCGGACGTCGTGGTGCCGTCCGTTTTTTGTTTCGACAACCCTAGTGCCTCGAAAAGTGTGAAATATAGAAAAATACATAGTATTTTGCAATAAAGTCTAATATTTTATACTTCGTTTTGCGTGCCACTTAATGGTGAGGGGCTTAGATGTGAGACAAGATCCCTGTGAAGGACCTAGCCGCAAATTCTAGTGTTACAAGGATATATTGGCATTTTGTTCAATATGTATATAAACCAATTGGTCTGGATGCGAGATGCCCTAGTTCGGTTTCCATTGCACCCCAGCCACCACAGAGAGACCCTTCTCCTCCCTCTGCACCTTCCCCGACGATTACATCCCCAACCACCGGCAGAGATCGCCGGAGAAGACATTAAAGAGCATTATTCTCTTGGATCTTGGGTGGAGAAGGCGTTGGATGCACCAACTTGCTCCAAGTTGCTCCCCAAGGGTCCTACGGTCTTCTTGGTCACCCAGAAGCCTAACTTGAGGTAGCCCATAGCCTCCCGCGGCCTGCCGACGCCGGAGAAGGAGCCTCGGCTACTTCTTCTTCCTTAACCAAGGTGAGATTTCTCTCTCTATTGGTTTTCATGCTACCTAGACTCTAGGGATGTCTTCTTTGCCTCCTGGAGATCACCCCTACTGAACCCCAGTGCCGGGGATGCACCCGGTCGCCGGCGGGGGAGTTGCACCCGCCGGAGTCCTTTTTTGCTCCGCCTTGAGCAAGTGATGCACCGGGGTCTTGGGATCGGATCTAAATCCATGAGGACCTTCCTCGAGTCTCAGTGAAACTCTCCAAGAAGTTTGGTTGAGTTTGGTGCAGAGGCGAAGCTGCAGTTTGATGCCCTAGTTTTGGGCTATTTTTGCCTTGGCCGGAGTTAACCGTACGCCGCCGCTGCACCCTGCCGCCAACCACCCCTCCAGTAAGCTTCCGTATATTAAGGGCAAGCCACCTGGGCCCTTGCATGGCTCTGAAAACCATTGCATGGTACCCTGCTATTAATGCACCATGAATGGCCGCAAGATGCTTACCTCCGGCCATCCGCCGCCACCAGCGCCGGCACTTGACCCCATGGCGCCCGGAGCACTCCCTTAGAGCTTAGGATCCTGATGCTTGCCTTAGTTGCTATCCTGAGTGGGTGTATTAATGTGTTGCCCAAACCGAGCTCTATGATGGTATGTCTTGGACCACCTCGCTCCAACCTTTATTCCGATGACTTCCCAGCCTTGGTAGGGTGAGCCCTCGACTCCTGCTATCCTCTTGAGCATGATGCTCACCCCTAATCCCAAGTTGAGTGCTTGGTTAAATGGTTCTAGCAAGCCAAGCCCTAAGAGACCTAGCTTGCTCCCTCTTTTGTTTTAGCAGCCTACTAGCACCTTTTTGGTGAGCCTCTGAACCCCCTCGACCTCCTGAGTATGGTGCTCACCTTAATTTTGAGTTTGGTTGAGTGGTTAGTTCTATATAGCAACCTAAGCCTTATGTCAATGAGTTTTGTTGACCCAAATATATTCTCGGGCTCCGTGCTGCTCTCAAACAACGAGCATGATGTTCAGCGTGTCGAGACCCATATGTTGGAACCTTCGGATTTATCCGAAAGCCTTTGTAGAAGTGTATCGAGCCAAAACAGTGATTTTTGAGGGTTTTATGCAATTTTATGAAGCCTTAGGGACTCATTTACAATTATGACCACACATGCTATTTTGGGTAGCGTGCACATGATCCCTAAACTTTTCGTTCAAGATCAAATGCCTTCCGTTGGGCGAAAATTGGTTATCAAATCGTAAATCGGCAAAAATCATCGATTTATCGGCGATTCGGCATTAATCACACAATTCGAGGAATTGCGGTGATTAATTATAGTTACTAGACCTCGTTGGTTGTTCCCGACGCTGTCCTGGCTGGTTCAGTGATTTTAGTTGTGCGTTGGCGACTTCCGAAGCTGAACTCGGCTTATTCGGAGGTGTTTTCGATATTTATGGCACCGTTTGAGTACAGAGTCGCACCCAGTGGAGTTTTAATGCCCGAATTTCTTCAGTGAAGCGTTCCAAGGCAGCACGTCAAGTTTTGTTAAATTCGGAGACCTGTAGGCACAGATCAAATCATAGTTGATCGATCGACGGATTTCCGAAAATTTCGGTAAATCCCGGGACTTCGGCGAAGTTCCCTGTTTAAGATTTCTGCACACAATGAGTCAGTGGGTTGGGTGTGTGAGAGTCTTTTACTAACCTGTGGTTATGATTCAAGTCCCAGCAGTCAGTCGCCTGCTCGTGAGCCATCCAGTGGATCCTGCGATCGTCTACCCTGAGGTGGGTTTATCTTCGATCTGGGATTTATCATTTCGGCCCTATAGGGTACCGTAGTAGGTCGGACCCCTGTGTTTGGTGTAGCCTTGATCCTATGGTTGAGCCTTTCTATTTGCTTGCATTCCAGTATTCAGTCTTTATAGCTATATAACCTCGATCTTATAGTTGAGCTTTTATTTATGCTTTCATTCTTAGTACTTAACATATATAGTGATATACATCTGGACATATGCCATGCTTGCTTGGTCACTAGCATAGTGGTATCAGCATTTCCTATTCTTCTACTGCATGTTAGAATAGGAGTTCAGCTTCAATTATACAGTTCAGTTATTCAGCTTTTGTTGTTCTGTCTCTGTTATATAGGTTCAGTTATACAGTTCAGTTATACTGTTTAGTTATATAGTTCAGTAATACAGTTTCAGTGTACAGTTTTAGTTAAACGGCATCAGTTTAGATTACAGTTTTCAGCATCCTGACAGGGATTTTCCGACTTTATGTCGATTGTTCGGTCTTTAGACTGCGAGCTTGAGCATCAGCATTATGATCGCCCTATTGAGCCAACTTTCAGTTACGTACACCGACGGTTTGGCCACCGTCATGGTGTTCTTTACTGGTAGAGAGGTCGTCACATCGACCCTGAGCCCAGGGTGTTCACTCAGAGTGCACAGGATTATGATAGCATATTGGTGTACCAGTGGGCATTAGCCTGAGGTATATGAGACCAAAAGTGGCATCAGCCTGAGGTCTTTGTAACCAAAAGTGGCATTAGCCTGAGGTCCTCATGACCAACAGTGGCATGAATTGGGTACTTGATTTCTATCATTGATGCATTATTTGCATTGATTGCTCCAGCATTTATTAGCATGGCTGGCACATGATTATTCGTACTCTTTATTTACAGCTTTGATATTTATGGATTATCATACTTGCTCTGTTCTATAGCATGATCAGTATTATTGTTCATTGAGATTGACCAGGATTATCTGTTTGCCAGTTATTGCATGATCAGCTTCATATATAAGTACTTGCTTTTATTTCAGCATGATTATATCTGTCTATCAGCTTTCGGATTATGTTCAGTTTTGTTATCCGCTTATTATGGTATCCGGTAGGTACGACTTGCTATTTCTCGGCCCGTCGTGCCCACTGGGATGCATTTATGTTGTATCTCACACCCTTTGCGTGACCACTGTTTTAGGTCATTCAGGTGCTAGTGAGCTGTCGCAATAGAGTTGCCCCTTGCTATTGGCCGCAGTGGCTAGTGCATTATATTTCAGTTTAGTTGATGATTCTGATCTATCGGTTGTTATGGTCTGAGTGTTTGTGGATGATGTTTTGTGTGGATGTGGATATATTTAGTTGTAGAGTTTATGTTTATGTTTATGTTTAGTTTGATCATGTTGCTCTCAGATTGCACTGTTGTACTTGCCTAGCCGAGCATGTATAGGGAAGATCTGTGCGTGTGGACAGAGAATTTTCTATACAAGTGGTGGTCTGTCCACGTCCTGGGTTTCAGCTTTTGAACTTTGATTTAAAAAAAGAAAAATTTAGATCGTTTTTTGAAACTCGGGGCATGATAAAGGGTTTTATCAAAAAATGCTTTCCAAAAAGGGCCCGGGGCATGACAATTATTGTGACGCCCCGCCCTCCCAAGGGGTTACCCATTCTAGAACTACTCTAGCTCTAGCACGCTTAACCCTCTTAACCTATTGGGTCTTGCTACCACCCAAAATGCTATAGCCGAGTTAAGAGGTTTTAGTTCTATATATAAGGTATAAATAGGGCTAAAACATCTTAATCCGGTTATAACATTTTGGGTGGTAATAAGACCCAAGAGGTTAAGAGGGTTAAGCGTGCTAGAGTTAGAGTAGTTAGAGTTAAGCGTGCTAGAGTTAGAGTAGTTAGAGTTAAGGGTGCTAGAGCCAGAGTAGTTCTAGATGGGTAACCCCCGTGACCCCCTAGGAAATTGGGGCGTCACAATTGGTATCAGAGCCATTCACCAACCAGAAATGTAAGATGAGTCTCGGCTGAGCCAGGATTATATAGCGGGTAGAGCGTGACTCCCTGGCTAATGACCATTGTGGGTGGTGTCACGCTCCGGGGGTAAACCAGAACCCCGGTTCGTCCACAGATCCGCCGTGCACACGAAATTTTTCGCATACACGAAGCGTTAAAAACCTACCCAGATATAAGATGAACAATAAAAGAGCACCAGTATAGAGCTGAAACTAAAAACTATACCATCTCAGACTGAAACTGAAATTGAAATAGCAGTAAACCTGTAATAAATACAATAATACCTCCCAGCTCACCAAAATAAATACAACCAGCTGGTCAAAGCCAGACCCAAAAGAAATAAGTATTTCAGTCTGAGTAATAGGGGTACAACAAAAGTCTAACCAAACTCTCAGCCTCGTAGGAGATCTATCTACTCAGCGTTCCCCTTACCTCGATCGGCCGCCGAAGGACCAGCAGCTCCCGCAGAAGACTCTGCAAAACAAAGGAAAGAAAGGGGGGAGCAACAACGAGTGTGAGAACTATTAGTAAAACCAGTAGCCCTCCGTGGGTAAATCCTCAAACTCCGACGTACCCACTAAGTCTACTAGAGGCAAAAAGAGAAGTAAAGTGGTTTGCTGAAAAAGTCTGCTAATAAGAAAAACTACCACTACTATGCCTCTAATGCAGTACTAAATAATAAAAACTGTATGCATGCATCAGTGAACAGTATCTGCCAATATAAACCCAATCAAATGGATCGGTATAAAACCCGATACTGCCTGCTCTGTCGTCACCATCGGTCATGCCAGCCAACGCATTTCGCCGATGTGATATCGAACTCAAGAACCCAGTAACCGACCGGCACCTACCCGGTCCTGCCTCTCACTCCGGAGTGGTACTCAAGGGGAGCTACCCGCACGAGGAAGTAATCAGTCAAAAGTATCTCAATATAGCAGGGCTTAGTCACGACTATACTCAAAGTGGAAAACTCCATCCACAAACAGAACCTCGATCCCCAATCTGATGCTAAAATCAACATTCGGTCAACCGCCCAATATCCGCGGTTACCGCAACACCCCACAAGTCCACAATCTGGTGCAATCCCTCCCAGACTCGATAATCTCAACTACACTATCCCAAAAAAAAAGTATATGACTCCTCCTAATATGAGGAGCAGCCAGCCCAACGTTTGTTTTTATGCTTTTGCCTTGTTTTCGGGGAGCTGGGCAGAAGGTCTGCTCATAACCCGAGCAACATGAATCACATATCTAAGTAAAAAGGGAGAACAAAAAAAATAAACATGGTTTCTTCTATGTTAAGTCCCAATATGATAGTGTAGCGAAAAAATGTAGCTTATCTAGATGTCCATACAATTATGCATATGTTCTCATGTAGGATAGAATGAAAAGCATCAAATAGTAATCTCGCATAGGATAGACCATATTGTCACAACAAGTAACCAACTAAACATGGAGGCCAAGTACTACAATGCATGTTACAATAAATAACCGTGATACACCATTGTCACACATATAGGCTAAGGATCACCCGAATTAATCAGTCAAGCATGGATACAAAGGGGAGATGAAACAACGAATAACAAGTCGTGGAACACTCTAATAGCCCTAGTGGGTAAGCCGTAGAAAGATGTGCTCAACAACCCACCTAGAACGAGCAGATCCGGAATCCGATCGGGCTGAAACTTGGCGTGTGCGTTCCCTCGGTTCCCACGGTTCCAATGAATCCAAGAAATCTCAAAAACTCCTCCCAAATCGGCGGCGGCGATCAAAACACTCAAAGCTGCCCAACAATCCAAAAGAAATTTAGCGAACGCGTCGCTAAATTGTAGAAGCTAAACCGAGCATAATTTTCATCCGGGACCAAAAGAAGAAATGCTCACCGTGATTGTGATGAAGTTCTCCAACTTTTACTATCCCCCCGAAAGTCCAAATTTTCCACAGAAACTGTAACGTAAGCTGAACATAGTGTAAGTTATAAATCCCAAAAATCCTGCATTTACTGTTTTGCGCAAAAGTCCCAAAAACCACAATTTTTTATCTATGAAAAGTCTTCAAAAGAATCCAAGAAAAATACGGCTGCGTTTCTCGCGAAGTGTAGATGCGAAACGAGTCCTTAAACTCCCGATTCTGCCAACCGTAGGCCGAGAAAACACAAGACCACTTCTCCGCTGTCCAGAAAAATGCCGTATAAAATGGGGTCTAAAGAAGCTCTAAAAAGTCCTATAAAAACCCAAAATAGAGAGGAACGGTAGGTACCGAAATCGAAGACCTACCTCTCGTGAAAACTCCACACCAAAAATCGGCTGAAAACTCCAAGTGGTCAGCTCGGGGGAGTCCGCGGACGAAACGTCGACGGGAAAGGCCACAACCAAAGAAGCATCGAAGCGCGCAAAGTCGAGGAAAACATTTATGCAATGGTCTGCAAAAATGCCAAGGATCCTTAGAAATGTAGAGGACTTGGTGAAGGAATTTCTCAGCGAAAGGGAACTCCCAAGATCTCTCCAAAAAAAAAATCGAAATAGGGTTCAAAAGGGCCTATTTATAGGCAAAAACCCAAAAAGAACCAAATTCGGGCTTTGGGGTTTGGGGTACACTTTCGAGCGCCCGAAACTTTCGGGCCCCAAAAGTGACACACGTCGCCAATCCGCGCAGCGCTCGGATTGCTCCAGGCGCGCGGTGTGTCGCGCCCCACACAGCGTGCGGGCGCTGGCCAACCAGGTCGTGCCACATGGCCCTGCCCGCCTGGCGGAGCGGTTGGCGCTAGCCAACTGCGGGGCGCCACGTGGCCTCGTGTGCCTGCCACGCCGCCTTCCCCGCCTGCCACGCCACCTTCCCCGCCCTCCTTGGCCTGCCACGCCACCTGCTCCCCCGCGCCACGCCCAATCCCTGCATCTCACACGTCCCTCGCCACGGCCCAGTGCGCCCGGCGCACGCGTCCTAGGCCGTGGACCGGCCCACAGCCGAAATGGGCCTAGTGAGCCCAAATAGCCTATTTTCGATCGTTTTCACGCGCTGAGTCCGTTTTTCACCTCCGTTTGACGCGTTACGCACTCGATACACCAATAATAGATATTTTATCGCCGCAGACCACGTGGGCAAGTAACACAGGGATTTGGGCCTCCACAGGTGGAATGAAACTCCCCACAAGGTCATATAAGGTTAGCGAGATGAGTCTCACATTGCCTGGTACTTGTGAGTGTGAGCGAGCCTGACGTGGACGTCAGGGCTTAAAGGGAGGAAGAATGTGACACCCCCGGAATTTGGATTAGTCCTATATATAAATGATATAATAGGACTAAATCTCTTAACCCGGCTATAGCATTTTGGGTGGTAGCAAGATCAAAGAGGTTAAAAGAGTTAAGTGTGCTAGAGCTAGAGTAGTTCTAGGATAGGTGACCCCCTGGGAAGTTGGGCCGTCACAATTGTACTAAACTACTCAATGAAAGGGGAGGAATATTAGTAATGGCATTTAAGAACTACTTAAATGAATTGTTGTTGATTTCGAAAGACATATTCTAATGCTAAAAGAAATATTCTTACAGTTTAACGTCAACTTTTATAACTTGATATTTTTAGGTAATAGCTAGATGTTATCTGCCCTTATTTTTGATTATTTTAAAATCTTTTTTTTTTAATAAAATTCCTATAAGATTAAGAATATTCACTTTGGTTGCATAATATTCTTTCTATTATGGACCATCATATAAAATGCACGAATGCCAACACAATTGAATTATAGATTCAATGATCTCATGATATGAACAGTTTCCATTAAAAATTTATTCTCTCTAGAAGGTCTTACGTTGGATTAGATTTAGATAAATATTATTAGAAAAGAAAATCAGGCACATGGGAATATTATTTTATTTTATTTGTCTCCTATTTTTCTCCTTTAAGGTTGTGAGTCATGTTCACAATTTTCTGGATTGAAAGCTAGTTGCAATTGTAGCACATCAAAAGTAAATCGAGTATTTGCTTGTTGGTATGCCCCAAGAATAGTCACATTCTCCCTCGGCATCATTGCGAAGCAGAATACTCCCTTCTCTTGAACAATGTAGAACACGTTCTGCCACGCGATACTCATCTCAGCCCCTTCAAGATGAAACGTCATACTCGGCATGAAGCTTTGATAATGTCGCTGAAAAAGCCAACAAAGTTTAAATGAGAGGCCATAACTCGTTGGGTTCACTTGATGTAAACTCTTATGGCCGAAATAATTCGCAAGATATTTCTTCACTACTTCGAAAGCCGGGGTTATTAGCTGAGTGAATGCTGTGCTGAAGTCCACAACGAAACCGCCCGAACCATTCGGCTTTCGTGTAAACATTCCCGACTCAAATCTAAGTCGTTTGGTGCCAACACTGATCTCATTTAAGATAATATAGTATAAGCATACACCTTGGCCTGATACTATTGATGTGGTTTGGACTGGACCTCTTTGCACAATGTTATCTCCAAATCGTAAAAAGGTCATACTTGTTGAATCTCTTGAGGGAAGACAGTATGAGAAGCGGCCCTGACTGTTATGGTTGATTAGTTGCCTTGCAAACGATTCCTCTGACAAACCTAATGCAATTAATCCCGACGGATAACCATGGTTCAATGAAAGTAGTTGGCTATCATGCGAGCAGCCAAAGACAAGCCCCTCAACAAACTCAAAGTAGTCACCATGGCTAGAACGGAAGCCGAAGGTGTCCTTCGAAAGTGTGCCTTTTGTGTAGGACCCATCGAAATGGCCAGTATGATAATGGCAACGATTGTCGATGCAACGGTAATAGCTTTGCGGGCAGGGGTTTTGGTGGGAGCAAGAGATGTCGATGAAGGAAGGGGATTGGCGAGGGTCGAAGTAAGGATCATTTTGTGGGTAGCAATTGATGCATGGCTTGCATTGAGTCCAAGTATGAGGAATACCTGTGTTAATTTCTAAGTAGTAGCCAATAGTACCGTTGCCACTGCCAATTGTTAAAAATACCAAGTATAATGAACCATATTGAGTGATAGTAGGGCGTATAGTGGTTATTTCATAGCCGACTGACATTGTTTCAGAGTTGTTTACTTGGAGGAATCGATTCTCAAAAAAACGGAGGGAGTCTTCAAAATGTTGTGAATCGGTAAGGCTAGAGTTGTAAATAGGGGATCGAGGTGAGTAACGATAGATGAGCTCAAAGCTTAAGGATCTTTTCAGTGCTTCAGTAGTTTCAATTGAGAAGAGTAGGATAGATATTGCAAGAAGAAAGGTAAAATATGAATAGATGGTTTTGGCCATGATTGATGTTTTGTGAGTTTAGAAATATATTATGGACAAGACGAGAATATATATATATATATATATATATATATATATATATATATATATATATATATATATATATATATATATATATATATATATATATATATATATATATATATATATATATATATATATATAGAGAGAGAGAGAGAGAGAGAGAGAGAGAGAGAGTCCAGCTATGGTGCTTTTAAAAGCACCAAGCACTTAGTGCTTGTAAGTTTTCCACCATTAGATTTATTTCTTTAATCAATTCTACCCCTTAAATCATTCTATTTCACCAACCACCTATTAAACCCTATGGGACCACTATCATCCTAATTGCACATCCCTCCATCTAAGGGTTGAAAATCCATAAGCACCAATAACTTGGTACTTTTAAAATAAGATCTATACTCTCGATCTTGATTACAAAACTTATATCATCCCTTTTTGAAGGATATTTATTTTCAGCCATTTATTTTTGTATTCACTCAATAGTCTAGAAAAGAATATAAAAAAAGTATGAAATTTAATTTCAAGATAGTATAAATGGTGTAGATCATATTTAACAGTGTCGATCGTCGTTTTAGAAGCTCCATCATCGAAAACAAATGGGTGACAATGGAGCCCGATTGCTACTAATAGTATTTCAGCCTAACTCTCTATATATATATATATATATAGAGAGAGAGAGAGAGAGAGAGAGAGAGAGAGAGAGAGAGAGAGTTGATCTTTTTGATAAAACTAGACAAGATAGTTAACCAAATAAAAAAAAAAAAAGAAATCCATAAGATATGTAAGGTGCAGAAAAGGCAATTGTAGATTCCCACTACATAATGGTTTCTCTTAAACTAACAACATTACATGTAGATAATATTTAAATGATTAGTTACTTTTGGAGATTACAACTACATGTGTCAAAGCCAATGAAAAGTAGTCCTAATGGTCTCGGTGAAACTGTTTAGGACCCATTTGGGAATTATGATTTTAATGCAAAGATTTTTTTTTTTCAATGGCATAAAATTTGTTCAAAATAATATTATTTTAAAGAAAAATATATTGAGTATAAAATTATATTGTGAACAAGACTATATATATATATATATATATATATATATATATATATATATATATATATATATATATATATATATATATATATATATATATATATATATATATATATATATATATATATATAATTGAGCTTCTATGCTTTTAAAAGTACCAACTCATTAGTGCTTGTAGATTTTTAGTTTTTGGATGAAAGGATGTATGGTTATGATGATAGTAGGCCCCTTAGGTTTAGTGGGTGGTTGGTGGAATAGCAAGATCTAAAGGATGGAATTGATTAAAGGAATATATGTAACGATGAAAAACTTACATGCACCAAGTGATTGATACTTTTACAAGCGCCATAGCCGAACTATATATATATATATATATATATATATATATATATATATATATATATATATATATATATATATATATATATATATATATATATATATATATATATATATATATATATATATATATAATTGAGCTCTTTTGCTTTTAAAAATATCAAGTCATTGGTGCTTGTAGATTTTTAGTCCTTTGGATGAAAAAATATGTAGTTAGGATAATAGTGGGCCTCTTGGATTGAGTGAGTGGTTGGTGGAATAGAATGATCTAAGAGATGAAATTAGTCAAAGGGGTTGATCTAACGGTAGAAAACTTACAATCACCAATTGATTGGTGCTTGTACAAGCATAGTAGCCGGACTATATATATATATATATATATATATATATATATATATATATGTGTGTGTGTGTGTGTGTGTGTGTGTGTGTGTGTGTGTGTGTGTGTGTGTGTGTGTGTGTGTGTGTGTGTGTGTGTGTGTGTGTGTGTGTGTGTGTGTGTGTGTGTGTGTACACGGCCTGATATCGCACTTGTTGTGAGTGTCATAAGCAGATATCAGTCCAATCCAAGTGAGGAGCACTGGACTGTTGTGAAAAACATACTTAAGTACTTAAGAAGGACTAAAGATATGTTTTGGCCTTTGGAGGAGAAGAGCTCAAAGTACAAGGATACACTGATTCAGACTTCATGTCTGATATTGACGATAGAAAGTCTACGTCGGGATACGTATTCTTGTGCAATGGTGGTTCGGTGTATTGGAAGAGTTCCAAACAACCAATCATCGTTGACTCTCCATGGAAGCAGAGTATATCGCCGCATATTAGGCTACGATGGAAGTTTTCTGATTCAAAAGGTTTGTCGCGGAACTACGTGTGATGCCATCAGATGCCATTCCACTTTACTGCGACAACAATGGCGCCATAGCCCTGGCTAAGGAGCCTAGGTCTCATCAGAGGTCCAAGCACATAGGGCGGCGGTTTCATATTATACGCGACTATCTCGAAAAAATGTACGTCGATGTACAGAGAGTAGACTCCGCAGATAACGTGGCAGACCCACTAACTAAGTAGTTAAGCCAGCAGAAGACTGAAGCCTACCTTGAGAAGATGAGGCTTAGATATATGGCTAATTGGCTTTAGTGCAAGTGGGAGATTGTTAGATGTATGCCCTAGAAGCCAACCTGGCCGACACATGTTTTCTTTTTAGGATATAAATTTGTATTTGATATTTTACATTATGAATGTTATTGAGTTTTTATTTCCATTCATGTTGTGTATGTGTCCATGAATTGTCCAAGAAATTAATAAGATGATGATACGTATTCTCAAGAGTTGAGAATTTGAGACATATATAATTAATGATTAATCCCTAAATACTCTCGATCGATGGATCATTACAAGGACAGTGATTGATCCGGTGAGATTGGTGCACAGGTCGCTTCCCTTTTAGGGTAGACGAGTCTCGAGTCAACAGTGTGGGGATACTAGAGCGAATGTGCAGGTGGTTGTTGGAGAACAAGGGTACCGAGCGTGACCATCACGAGAAGTCACTTCGATGTCTACTCACTCGTCAGTGACTTACTCGATGTTGCAGTAGTGTGACTGGTCCTTTGACCTGCAGTGTCTCAGCTATTCACAATGGGGTTACTGTAGTTTGATTGTACATACACTTGGTCCCTAGCCATTTGGGTCCTTGCAATGCAAGTTGGCTGCAGTAGGTTCGTTGTAGGAATAAGGTGTACACCTATATGGAATGTATCGCCCTTAGTAGATAAGGGAGTTAGTCCTATGTGATTTATGAGATCGAGTTTAGAAGATCTTGGCCAAGGCAGAGTAAATAACGGAAAGGGTTTCCGATATTAGAAACTCGAGTCGAATAAATTTGACATATGACAGATGATGGGGTTTGACGAGCAATTCCATGACCTCCGTCTAGTCAGGACGCCGGATAGAAGGATTGTATCACACGTTAACTGCACTTAGAGGTTCAGTATTCCATTCTACTGGAATGCCACTACATGCTGCTAGACGTCACTGGTGGATTGTGGGACTCACGAGAATTATCCGGATGATCGATAATTTTTATTGGACTGAGTTTGAATTATTCTAATCCACTGAAAAGAGTTTCAGCGATATTGTTGATGGTGATCACAATATATCTCACTACCAGATAGAATAGAACCTATAGGGTCACACACATAAGAGGTTATGACTGATCGGATAGTTGGATCGCGATTTTGAATCGCTTGAGGGCTTAATTATCAATATGTTGATAATTGGACTAATTTGTAATTATTACAAATTAAGTATATTAAAGTGCAAATATTGCAAGAGAGGACTTACTAATAGTTAGTGAGTTGTGAGAGAACTTAAGTGCAAATATTGCATTAATGATTTGATTTGATCAAATTAGGATTGAGTTCAAGACGAATTAAATTAGAATTTAATCGATTGAACTGATTACGGATAAGATAAACTTAAATCTAATTTTAAGTTTATCTTAATGTTTAGCTTAATAATTATAAAATGGATTATATCCCTCTTATACGTATGAGTTTTCTTTAAGAGAAAGAAAAGAAAAGGAAAAGAAAAAACCCTAGCCGTCATCTTTTTCCTCGTCTTCCTCTTTTCTAAATATATGTATTCAAAGAAAGACGTTCTCTGCAATGGAGCTAGCACCCCGGTGAGAATTTCGATCAAGTCGACAACCTCGTGTGGATACCCGTAGAGGCCAAACGCGTGTGCGGCTTCAAGATAACCAAATTCCACGATCATCAAATTGCGGTGTAGATCTCACCGTGTAAAGGTGAAGATTAGATCTTCGCTCTTCGTTTAATCTTAAATACATGAGGAATCCTATTTTGCGTGATTTTTGAGATTGGATATCAAGTTTTTCAAATATTTGTTTATTTAATTTTTTTTTCGCCGCGTTTATTTTGCGCAAAATTCTAACAGGTACATGATATCTTAGAAACTCATTTTGGAGCTCATATTGTGGAGAGATGGGAAGCTGGAGAGTCAGGTGTATCTGATTCAGAAAAACCTAATGAAGAAGCAACTAAGTTTTTCAAATTACTAAAGGATGGTAATGAGCAATTGTATCCCGGTTGTTCACGGTTCTCAAAACTCTCATTTATTATAAAGCTTTTCCATATTAAGTGTCTTAGCTATATGACTAATAAGGGATTTTCTATGATACTTGACTTGTTAAGTGAAGCCTTTCCTGAGGAGAACGTCTTACCAAAATCTTATTATGAGGCTAAAAACATTATTCAAGATTTGGGTCTTGAATATAAAAAGATAGATGCATGAAAGAATGATTGCATGCTATATTGGAAGGAGAATAGTAGTGCTAAACAATGCAACATTTGAAGACATTCAAGATGGAAAGTTGATAGTAATGGAAGGAGTAAAAACCCATGCAACAATAGGATAGTAGTTGTTTTTCATCTAGGTTCATCCCTTAACCCCAGTTATTATTACTAGTGTTTATTGTCTCTTATATACCCAATCACAATCTCATTTCCATCCGATTTAGGACTATTAGGGCATGAATAAATTTAAATTTTTTTATACGGTTAAACTGCAAACTCACCGTAGTATCTATTAAAAATTGATAATTTGAAATGGTTAATAAACTATGTATAATAAAATAAACTTTATCAAAAAAAATATAAAATTTTAATCACTCTAGATTAATTTTAATAATAATATAGATCGATAATTTACACACCCTTAAATGAAAAACAAAACTATAGCACTTGAGCTCCGGCCCCGTTAACCTTTTACAGTAAGGAGAGGGAAAAATGAGTCAACTTTACCTGTCAATCAGATTAGAGTGATGCATTTGCAAGAAACACAACTTGGAGGGGTATTTGCTCCCCTATGCAAGAAGGAAAATATTTTTTATACACCCTAAAGAAATTAGAGTAATGCTATATGTACACCCCCAAAAGGGGTGTACATCTTACATCTACCTATCCAAGGGTGGAGTGGTCACTTCACAAATTGTGAAGTGACCCTTCACCACACCCCACCCATCCAAGTGACCCTTCACCACACCCCACCCATTGGATGGGTGGGGTGTGTGATGTACACCCCAAATGGGGGTGTACAAGTAGCATTTTCCCAGAAATTATATCATACACTCCATTTGGTTTGGGTAGCATTTTTTTTTTTTTTTTTTTTTTAAAAGAGAAAGGTAGCATGCTACCCGCTTCGTTTATTTTTAAAATCAACTTAGCTGGAAATGTAAAGCAACTAGACTTCGAACTCGGATCACGGATATCAACCACCAAGTCTTTTGCCACTTGCACTAGAAACGGTTGGTTTGGGTAGCATTGCTACCCAGTGTAAAATGTATAACTTTCCACATTATAGGGACAGATATGCAGTTTCATTGTTTTGTAGGGACACAAATGCAGTTAATTCAAACTTTTACTGGGCCGAACGTAGATCACAGTTTGCAGAAGGGCCTAGCAGGCTGAAACGGAGCGAGAGAGAAGAAAATGGCGGGGCTGCTGGCGTGGGCGGCGGACGTGGTGGGCGGCGGACCGACGGACGACGCCGGGGACGACGACGACAGCCGGCTGGCGATTCCGGTGGTGTTCACCCCGGAGCAGCAGGCGCGGGCCGCGGAGCTGGACTCCCGCGCGGCGTCCCTCCGCCGCTCGATCCGCGATCTGCGGCTCCGGATCCCCCCTGCTCACATCTCGCAGCGGCTCCCCCACCTCCACGCCCACTCCCTCGCCTCCAACGCCGACCTCGCCCTCCAACTCAACGCCCACTCCACCACCCGCGAGCAGGTAGACCCCGCCGCCGAACCCTAGCCATTGAGAAGACTGTCTTAAAAAAAATAATAATAATAATAATAAAAGAACAGAAATAAAATTCTGAATAAGAGAGTAGAAGATCTGATGAGAGGGCTTTTGATTTTACTGCTATTATTAAACAAACCGTTCTATGATAACTTCCGCCTTTAGATACAGATTACATTATTGTTTAACATTACGGCGGATCAGGAGGTCCCGAGTTCGAATCCAAGTTCATGCCTTAGCCTATAAAAAAAAATTCCGAGTCCAGATACGAGAGTGAGTGCGGAGATAATTGATGAATATAATTATTAAAAACATCGTTCTCTAGTAGCTTGAGCTTTGATAGATAGAATGTTATTTCATGTTATAGTTTAACGTGGTATTAGATTAGAAAGTCCCAAGTTTGAATCCCATCAAACCCCTAGTCTTTTTAGTTTAAGTCCATGTCTTGGCCTATCGTATGTCTCGAGGGCAGAGGTGAGGGGGAGTGTTGAATATAAATATTTAAAAAATCGTTCTTTGGTAGCTCACGCTTTTAGAGATTGAACTCCGATATAGTGCTTCTCTGAATAGCACTTTTCATAGACTAATTTTTCAGATCACACGACATCCTACGACATTGCCGAATAGGGCCTTTGATTTGTTTGGCTTTGCTTTATTTTCACAAAAGTGGTAAAGAGAACTGCAATATAGTGCTTCTCCGAATAGCACTTCTCATAGACTATATCAGAGATAGCACGACATCCTGCGATATTGCCTAATACGACCTTGGATTTGTTTGGTTTTCTTCTGCTTTTGCTTGCAGTTGTAGTGATCTATAGGGTGGTCTAATGTTATGTGTGATAGAGTGTTTGGCAATTGGAAAAGTCAAGAGCTTCTGCTATAGGGGGGAGCAAAAATGTTATTTCGAGGCCTAAGAAAGAAACCCTAGTTTAGGCTTGAGCTTTTTATTATGCTGCAAAAAGAAGCTGCTAAGCAAATGAGGTCCCAATGGAAGGGGGTAGAGGAGGATTGCCCTTTTTGCCTATCACATCCCATTGGATGTTTGGGAATCTGCCAAACATGAATCCTAGATGGGGCAAGGGTCTGATCCTTGACCTTCCAGATTATCTCAATTCCGTGACAGCTTCTGTAGATGAGGCTGATTACAATAAATGGTCCAATAATGAACCAAGGCCCTGCTGCTAACTTGCAACTAATCACAGGGAAAGTATTTAATTCCTACCCTAATTAGCGTCCGGCCCTGCCTTATAAGAATAGAAATGCTGCATGCTGATTCTTGAATCTGTTTGGCATCATTTTTCATATTCTTTTCCTTTCATCTCTCATTCCCTGTCCTAATCTTGGTAAAACTTTCAATCTTTTTCTAAATTCGGATACTTGAGCGCAGCTTATTACATGCATATGTGCCGTACCAGATTGAGTATTTCTGGTAGGTACACGTCAATGAGCGTTGCTACATGTTAAGATGTCCTTACTTCATTTCATAGTCAGGGTAGGTGGTGTTGCATGTAGATATCTGTTTCCTAATTCCTCTTGGAGCATTTAGTTTCTAAATTCTTTAGAAAAATAGATTTGTAATACTTCCGATAGGTAATTACTCATTTAACTGACGGAAGATGCTGAAAGAAGAGTCTATATTAAGCAATTATATAGTTAGATATGATGAGGTCTTCATCATATTCTATATCAACTTCTTTCATATAATAGTGGATTTTGGTATTTTCATTCGTCTTCTCACTCACTATATGTTATACTGTTAGTACTGGTTGCATTCAGGTTTGAGAAATTCCTTTAACATCTTATAAAAACGAAGCTTCTTGTTCTTGAGTTTCTTTCCATTTAGATATATCTTGGATGCTAAGAAGAGTGTATACTAACTTTTGCTTTTGATAGGCACAACAAAGAGAGATAGTACTGCAAGAAGAAAATGCTGCCTACGAAAAGGCTATATCAAATTGTCAACAGAAAATTGAAGAAAAGCTGCATGAGACCGATCTACTTCAGAGTAAACTGAAGGTTGGGAAGTAATGTACTTTGAGCTAGTTCTTACTGTACCTACAGGGCTGATGGCTATTTTGTAATATTTCAATAGTTTAACCTAAATAAACTTTACTTGCTCTGTTTACTACTGCATTTACTATATTACAGTCACTAAGCTAATTATCATGTATAGCCAAGTCTTTTTCACCATATATTTTGCCAAATGGTTTCCATAAATGTGTTTTATGTGTTGTTTGATCAGCTTATAACAAAGATGCTTGTAACAATGTTGGGATTCATTGTGTTTGAAAGCCACTTCATCTTCTTTTAACATGGGGAAAATCCAATGCCGCTTTGGTTATCTATGTTTGGATCAAAATAGTGTGGTAGCATCTATTTGGCAATTGTATCTATCATCAATTTCCAGCAATATATGGTTGTGTTGTCTATCTATGTTGGTCGTTTTGTAGTTATTAGTCATGCTTGAAATTACGTATGCAGTAGGTGATGCCTGTAGGCGTTAAAATCTGAGAAAAAAATCATGAGATTTTGTTTCCATGTAATATAATGGTTGCAGGAGCTCAACTTGATTGCGCAGAAATTAAAGGGCGAGTTTGAAATAGCTCTAAAGGAGGAGGAAGAAGCAAGTCAACCTGAAGAATCGACAACTGCTTCAAATTCTTTGGAAAATGTTAATATGGAAATAGAATCTTCAAGAACTATAAAGTTAAAAGACTTGGAGGAAAGGAAGAAAGAGTTGGTATGCTGCTTCCTTTAATTTATTATTAAAAGAAGAAAGCAGGTTTGACTAAAATTTCAGTTTATTTTTGTCAGAGATTATTGGAAGAGGCAGTGCAGAGGTTGGAGATTGAGTGGTCATTGGTTCAACACGAGTCAGCAAAGAAACCTTCACCAGGTATTTTGTGAACAAGTTGCTTTCCACTCTATTCTGCAACCTTCTATACTTTATGGTTGCTAAAATCCAGTAAGCCCCGATATATAAGTTTTGAGATTTCATACTGTTCCACCCAGAAATTATGAAAAATGCACTTTATGATTACCTTGTTGACCTATGAGCCAAGTATGGACTGGTATTTGTAGTTGAAAGGAGTGATATTTAGGTCCTTAGTAATTTAGGAGGCAGTAGAAATTGGGTTATTTATAGGAATTTTCCTGCACTTTAGCCTCTTTTGGTTGTCCAATGCTAGCCTTCTTCTTATTCAAAACACCAGCCACAATTCGGTAGCGAGTTGTATCTAGTAAATCTTTTCTTACTAAATATAGTAAACAGCCGGCATAAAGACCAACAAAAATGGGTGGTTATCTTGTCAGTAAATTTTCTATACATAATCAAGCCAAGAATTGATTTAATACATATTTGGCACAGCAACAGGAAATATGAAAACTAAGATAGAAGGTGAGAGAAACATGTTTGCTCAAAGATGTATTGACAAGACTCGGCAAAGCAGTGCAAGATATCTCTAACAAAATCATGTTCAATGAACTAAATTTTGTTCAATTTGGAAGAGACAGACTATATATGTTTCATAGTAAGATAATAGTTACCTATGAAGACAGTGGCAGAACAAAATTGGCAATTTGTATGTTTAGGATAAGCAGACAGTAAACTGATTAAAATGAAAAAGCTAGGAGAAAAGTGAGAAAAATTAAGTGGCAGAAAAATGAGAAGAATTTTGGAGGAGAAAGTATAATCAAAAGGGGTAAGAATTTTAGTGAACTTGATCGAGAAAGACCTTTCATTTAGCATGAAAATTGTGCTGTTTTGGCATTAATTCATATCTTGGAAGCATGCGTAGTTCTCTGTTAGGATATTATAATTCAACTGAAAAAAAGACTCCAAAGTGACTTGATTAAAAATTATGACCCAAGTGGAGCTTGAGGCTTAGGATTCTGCAAAATTATTTGCTGTTTGATTTGTTTTTGGTCCCTTGTTTTGTGCATTGAAAAGCTTCACAGAAAGAAATGGTGCAAAATCGACAAAAACAAATGAAAATTTCAAAATAATGTATTTTGTAGCGTGCTCTTGTAATGGAAACATCAAATAAATTGCTACTAGACTTTACAATCAGCATTTCAATGTCAATTATAGTATTTCTTTTATATGCAGCTCAAAGGGAGAAGCTCTTGGAGAAACAGCTCCATGGCCTGATCGAACAGTTGACAGCAAAGCAAGTATGTGCAACTATTTCTTCATATCTAGGCATAAATTATTTATTTATATTTTGGTAAGTTTCACCATAAGTTACTGGACTTTTTTGGAGTTCCATTTAGCCAATTGAACTTCAATTCGTTGCGATTGAATCACCGAACTATACTTTTTATTTCAATCGGGTCACTGTCTCAAAATTTGCTCAAACTTTGCTCAAACTTTCTGTTAGCGGGATGATGTTATAGTTGATATAGTTAACACATTATCTTCCACAGATGACATGCTGCTTTAGCTACTACATTTCTTGGAGATGACTTGAAAGTTGAACTTAGGTAGTCTTGAGATGATGTAACAATTGAATAATCACCGCAACATCATCTCTCAAAAATTACACAGCTGTCGAATCAGTTGTCATATCATCCATCTGTTGAAAGAATTAAACTTGATGTGGCAGAGGACCAGATTGGAACATAAACTGAAGAAGTTTGGTAACTCAAGCTGCAACAAATTGAAGTTCAGTAACGTAAATGAAATTGCACAATAACTTCAGCGATCGATGCTGTAATTTGCCCTTTTATTTCTCTCCTCTTTTTAAATTTTTTGGATTGACTTTAAGCATAAAATTTTCTAGGCACAAGCCGAGAATTTGATGATGGAGATACATACGAAAGAAAAGGATTTGGAGAGGTTGAATGGCTTTAAAAGGAAACTCGACAGTGGAATTGCCGAAATAAATGTCGCGAGAAACCGGTTCGGAAGAAGCCTTTCGGTATCAGGAGGAGCTTTTGAAGATCGCTATGTCAGGGCATTTCGCAGGGGAGTGAGAACGGACAGCCAGCAGAAGCTCATGCTTCTGAGATCTGCTTTTGTTATCTACATTTTAGCTCTTCATGTAATTGTTTTCATTAAAATCTCATTCTGAGAAATTTGTTTTTCCGAATATTTTCTCTATTTTTGTTGTGTTTTTATCTCACTGTCATGTAAGTAACACTTATTTGCTTGTGCTGATTATTAAGCTTTTGCTTTAGTACATGAGTAATTGCTTAGATGTACACTCCAAAATGGGTGTACATTTTACACCCCACCCATTTTAGGGCGGGGTAAATTTTACTGGTCATGGATAGGGTTTATATCATACACTCTTTTTAGGGTGTAGGGTGTATGGGTAGCAGACATTAGAAGAGGCTCATGTTAATCTCTATGCATATTTGCTTTTGAGGAAACATTATTGCCTACAAAGTATGCATTTGTATTGTCATGTGCTTTTCGTTAAACAATTTCTATTCTATCATATATTTCAAATCTACAATTGAGTAGCAATTTTTTCATTATATTAGAAATTGGACCATCGAGTTAAAAGTATGCCGAATTTCTGGTGTATCAATATAAAGATTAACAAGGTTGAAGCAATAAATTATACACTAAGGCAAGGACTGTAGCAATACATGTTTGCAATTTTAGGGCCAAAATGAAACTTGTGTGGAAGTTTCGGAAGTAGTGCAATTTGTGCTTAATATGGTCTAGGATTTAAACTTGAGTGTACAAGTAGTATATTTTTTTTTTCTTTTTTTTTTTCTTTTTTTTTTTAAAAAAAAAAGGTTATCTTACATTTAAAATTGGGTGTACAAATTTCAAAATGACTAGTAAAATTTACTCTATTTTATAATGAATGGACTTAACTAAAATTTACTTTAAAGTGTATATCTTATATCCCACCCATTCTGGAGTGGGATGAATTTTACTGATCACTTTGAAATGGCCAGTGAAGAAGTCTCTATTTCAAAATGGGTGGGATATATATTATATACTCAATTTCGGATGCACGAATAGTATTGCTCAAAAAAAAGGAAAATTTTACTGATCATTTTAAAATGACCAGTGAAGAATTCTCTATTTCAAAATGGGTTGGATGTGTATTATATACTCGATTTCGGATGCACGAATAGTATTGCTCAAAAAAAAAGAAAATTTTACTCATCGCTTTGAAATGACTAGTGAAGAAGTCTCTATTTCAAAATGGGTGGGATGTATATTATATACTCAATTTCAGATGCACGAATAATATTGCTCAAAAAAAAAAAAAAAAAAAAAATAATAATAATAATAAATAAATAAATAAATAAATAAATAAAAAATAAAAATAAAAAGACTAAATGCAAAAGAAGCCCAACCCATCACTCTCTCTCTCTCTCTCCAAATCCCAATCCCAACTCCTCAACACCAACAAATGCCCCCCAACTTTCTTCCAAACCGTTGCTTTGAAGAATCAAGATTCTCGCTCTCCCTTCGATCCGTCTGCCCTCTTCTTGCGCGCTCTTCTCCTCCTCGATTCCATTCTGTAAAACCAGGTTAGGCCGGGCGGACAGATCTTTTCGCTAGATTTCCGATCACCACTTGCCCTACTACTCTTCTTGATTTGATCCCGTCTCCACTTTTCCTGTTTGCGAATTAATTTCTAGATCTGAATCTCCTCTTTCTCTTTCTTGAGGTGGTTTGGTTTGGTCAATTTGTAGCTTGTTTTCCTTGATCTCTTTAGATCTTTGTAGGCACAGGAAGGAAGATCAGTTTAGCTTGTTGATCTTCTTGGAACAAGGTTAAGAAAATCATTTCATAGGAACATGTCATTTGTTGTCAGATTTTCCATTGGAATTGTTATGTATGAGAAAGTTTTGGGAGTAAAGTGTTTGAGTGAGAAGTTCTTGGAGTGAAAGGTTTAGAAGGAGGCTTATTTTGAATGTGAGGATTGATGGTATTGAAAGATAGTATATGGAAGAGGGTAAATTTGTTGTGTAGAAAGAAAATTGATTTTTTCTTTTTTCGCATGGTATCGGAGTTAACCCTAAGGCCCCTGAGTTCCACAAGGTCGTGGATCAAATCCTCGCGTCCACAACGAGTATGAGTAGAGGCATTTAAATTGTTATGGGGCTTCTTTCTAGTAGATCGATCTTTTGAGTAACATGGTCTGAGAGCTAGAGGTTCTGAAGAATGTTATCTCATCTATCTTCTAGATTTTTATTTGAACACACGTTCTCTAATAGCTTAAGTTTTTAGAGAAAAATGGCCATTTCACATTAGGCATTGTAATTGATAATGGCCCAGTTAATCATCTATTTTAGCTGTCACCGCTGACTAGTTATGAAATGCTCTGTACCTTTATGAAAAGTACAATCTTGCCATCATATGCTTATTACAGATTAATATGATTTGAAAGGATATGAATATTGGTACTATTGGGAGGGTGCTTATTCTATGGACTGAGAATTCTCTAGCTATAGATGGATAAATTAGTCAATTTGATTGATCAGGCGAACTGAATAAGGCAAAGCATTCAACTATATAAAGTTTAGTGATCCTAGTGAGGAACTCAAAAGGACTTCAAAACATATGCTTATATTCCATTTGCTCGTTTACATAGATAAATTTAAGTCATACACTTCCATTTAATTGTTGCCCTTTCTCTTTTTTTAAGGTATATGCTACATGTAAATCAGGATGGAAACTAACTCTACTGTTGAGGTGCAAGATAATCAGAAGCAAGGATTCGACTTGGGAGTATTTGTTGGGGATTTAGCTCTCGATGAAGATGCTAGCAGGTTTGACCTCTCCAATTTAATTTCTGTGCTGCTAATGGGCCAGTGCCACATACAAGTTCTCTAGTTTAGAATTTTACATCAAGGAATAAAGTGTTTTGTGATTGAGGCTATTATGGCTGTTTTGGTGTTTATTCTCACCATTATAGTACCTGTTATTTTTTATCTTTCATGATTATATTTCTTGTTTTCTAGGTATCTTGTAAGAAAGTTGGTTTGTGTGACGTTTCCGGTCTTGATCATTAAACATGTCATGTCAGCATCTAACTTTTTGTCGTCTTGAATTTAGTTGTGTAGTCTTGACAATTAATCATTTCCTTCTACATTCTTTTGTTGTCTTGAGCTGAGTGGATGATTTGTTGGAAGATGCAGCTATATTTTTCGAATCTATGATGTGTAGATTAGGTCTATTTCTCCACTAGGTTGGAAGTTTCATTTATCAATCATCACTGGGTAACATTACAAGCTTTGGTTCTCTTTGAAAAACCATCTTCTGAAACCTGAATTGTTTCCTCAGTATTGCTTTCTGTGGGCATTGAATGGCTTGTTATTCCCTTTCCTTATTTCTTTATAATTTTGCTTGCTTGCCTTTAAAACAACTCTACTCCAAGTGCGCTTCCACCAGAAGCTCCAGACAACAGGCCAGACAGGCCCATGGATATAATCAAAATGGACTTGACTTAGAAAATTTTCAAGCCGCCATATTAAGCTTCTTTTCTTGACAATTTTTTCCCAATTAGAGAGTTCAATGAGAATCCACCTAATGGGCAAACCTGTAGCCAGCATTAATGAGACCCAAGTTTGCTAATAAACTCAACTAGTTGGACTGAGTACCCAATCATAGACTGAATCTCATCTGGCACCAATCTAACTAGTGACTTCTAGATTTTGCTCAATTTAGAAAAGTGTTTTAGAAAGTGTTGCATTAATTTGCAATGCAGTTGCATCTGGGTTGTGTTTCCTGATGGCGAGATATAGATTCCATCCATATTTGCATAATGGGCCATGCAAGCTGCCTAGTGCAGCATATATAAGAAGGTTAAGCATCAGTTTAGCGATACACTCCAACACTGAATTATATTTATGGTTCTTTCTGTTTTTTTTAGATTACATTAGATTACATGAAACAATGATATGAAGTTAATGTTATCACAATGTTCTACACTAAGTTGGTCGTCAGAATTTTGTATGCTTTGCCTTATGTTAATTGTTATGTACTACATTTAAAATATTGTAGTTGTTTCTTATGTTGATCTCACATGCATCCATTGATCATACTGTTTACATACAATTGCCGTCTTAGAGCATAGATGTATAATTTTGAATATTCCAAGTTAATCTTAATTTATTTGCCCCAGATGTGTATTCATTTAACCTTGCAATATGGCGGATTAATCCTAATTTATATTGTTGATGAAGCTAGATAACATGTTTCTGAGTGCATAAATAGCTGTTTTTACACCCATATTGCTTATGTGCTATGCAGTGGACTGTGGACCCCTTTTAGAACTTTGATTTAGACTAATGTGAATTCTGTTTGACTAAACTAGCTTAACTAAAATATAAATTGGCATTGATGGACTCAAATTTATCCTATTAGACAGACTGAAATAGAAATCAAACTCAATTAGGTAAATCTCAGTTTAAAGTATACTTTGATTGTCTTTGTCAGCCAACATCAATTGTCTGGAATTCTTTATATAGTCTTTGTCACTTGCATGATTTTCGGTGAAACTTGAGAATTTTCTATTGAATTCTGACATGTTATCACAAACATACTGAGAAATCATCTCATTCTTGGGAACTTTGTTGACTATCACTGATTGCCAATGCCGTCATGTTCATATTTTTACCGGGCTAAAATAAGTGCAAAACTTATAGTTCAGGTTCCTTTAAGAAGGAAGATCTGGCTTTTCTTCATGGTTATGGGAGAAAGAAAATTGCTTAATTTTAATTTTGATTGTAATTCTGTCATCACTGTAATCAGGTTTTGCTTTTCAATTTTCATTTTGGTTTGTTACCTTTTCCTTGTTTGTTTCTTACACATCTGTACCTTTTTGTAGTGATGATGCATCATTGGATGGGCTAGAAGAGGAACTTGAGGAATGTAAAGATGATGATGTAAGTAGCTGTGAACTCATCATGATTTAAGTATTCAGTAACAAGTTATCACGTAATATAGCATTATATGTTGTAGTATATAGGTATTGATCATCGATTGGGGATGTTGAGACGATATTTTGACCTAGTTGGTCCATCTCTTGCTATGTTGCCCAGGTGTGGGTATGGATTGCGCCAATTTCTAAAAGTTTTAAATGCGATATGTGGAAGAAATAGAAATAGAAATTATTTTAGATATGCATTCTCTATACAAAGGAATATATAAAAAGTAGTTGGGTGGTAAAATTACATAAAGCAATAAACATATTAACTTGTACAAAGATATTGAAATATATGTCTTGGCTGTCAAGAAATGTAGTTAACCAGAACAAACAATAACTTAAGTTTAATTAACAATGGATCTATGCTGCAAATTTTATCGAAATGCATAAGATAACAATATAACAGCATTTTGAATTCAAGCCACTAAAGAATATCTCTGATTTGAATCAGACCCACATCTAACCCATGCCCTATTCATGTATTCCTCCTGGGTCCATGGTGCTCTATTATCTGTCTAATTCATTTCATTGCTGAGTTGGTCTTGTTGTATTTTATTGATTTCTTGCTTTGCTTTTACAGGAAGTCAAAAACATACTGGCAAAAGGCACAAAACTAAGGGAATACACAAAGGGTGTTGAAAACAATGTACGCAAAGTTGAATTGGACTCCATACAGGTTTGTGAATTTCTTTCAGCTGTTTATGCTTGCTTCATTGGTTGTGCAGCATGGCATGGGCTTATCCGGGTAAAGTATAATGATTTGAAAGGCCAGAACAAATTCGCATTATGCATCTTATCACTCATGGATCATGCTATTTTTTTATCTTTAATATCCTTTCTGTGTGGATTCATCCTTTTGATTTGTTTTGTTTTCAAATTGTTTCCTTTACCTGGTAATATGTGCATTCTGTTGGCATGTAAGTTCAACTTTTGTTGTCCATTGTTAGTCTCGAAGTAAACTCTCTATGAGAATGATCTGATTTAAATTTACTATTCTCTCAATCTCAAATAACTCAATTGCTAAGGAGAGGAAATATATTGTGTAGAATGTCCATAAAAATTTCTTGTCTTTGAAATAGAAATGTATTGGAAACTACAAATATCTCATCCTTCTAGTCCAGTATTCCCTGAATCATAGAAAATATTTATGGGGAATGTTCAATAGATATTGCCCTAATGACTGAAATACGTAGGCATGCATTTTCATAATGCAATGCGAGATACTTGAAAAGCTCAACTACAGGAATAGCTTATAGGTGCTTTCTTGCTTACAATGGTTAGTATAAAATTTACTAATCATTCGTCACTAATTAGCTCTATTTTGCTTACAAAGTGATACCTCCAAGTTAGGAAATTAACTTAAAATCTCATTTTCATCAACATTCTAATGGATGCTTAATAGAAGGGTAGAGTTTGGAAATTTCTGAACTCGGATCTACTGTACAATACTATGTCAGGATGGTGCATTCTGTGTCTTGCCAGCTGGCCATTAGATGGCATGGTAATCCATGTCTTGAACATCTCAATAGTTGTAAGCAAAGTAGTGACTTGTAAATATATTGGCCTTTTATTATTAGAGTGTGCTATTCTGCTTTTCAAATTAATTTGTGTAAAATTGTGCTGCTTTTCATGCATATAAGAAATTTTTTCCTGATTATGCAGGATTACATTAAAGAGAGTGAAAACTTGGTCTTGTTGCATGATCAAATTCGTGATTGTGACAATATTTTGTCACAGATGGAAACTCTTCTCAGTGGGTTTCAGGTAGTCCTTTATTTCTTTTTTTAAGACTCTAAAATGTTCAAAGAGGTGCTATGTGTAATTATAATGTCATACTATAAAATCAGATTTTCTTGCAGTTTTGAGGGTTTGTTGTAAATTAACCTCCCACCTTCCTAAAGCTGTGGTATGGTGGGAAATGGAAAGGCAGTTAAACTTTAGTACTTTGTTTTGTCATGATAGTCTTGACTATCCTTTTGAGTTTGGCTTCTTGAGTTTTGGTTTTGGCAGTTTGGTGTTTTGTTTTTTGATTTTGTAAGAATGTTTCCAAAGTTTTCAAGAGGATGCAACAAACATGGAGAATTGAAATAGCAATTGCTCAACATTTTTCATATTTTAATTTCGCATCTTATGTTACTATTAGGAGAAGTGGTTTACTCTTTTGGTTGCTATCTATTGTGGAAATCAGCAATAATGCAAATAACCTACAGGTTAATGAAATTTAACCTTCTTAAGCTAGTTTCAAATTTGAAGTAACTTTAGACAGCTAAATTTTTATAGAAACAGATTAATTAAAATCATTTTATTTTGATTCAAATTGGATATAATTCTGGATCAGCTGTGACTCGGACATCTTGGTTCAGCTTTGGAGTTTCTGCCTAGACTAAATGATATATTTAGCCATTGGGTATTAAATGGTAGTATAGCTGGTTATCAATTTAGTTTTAAATTATGTAAAACTACAAAACGTCTCCGTACTTTATGTTGAATGGTGGATTAAATTGCCTTCTATCAACTTACTTTCTCCGTGATTCCACTAGTTCCCAACAGTTCCCTGCCTTATTGCAAATACTGCTATGCAATTTTTTAGGGGGCCCTTACGTCATAGGCAATGCTTCATGAATTTGTGTAAATATTTAATTACCTTGTGCTGGCATGTAATATGACCTTGAAGCTTGCTTTTGTCTTGTGCATGGTTGATTTAAAATGATTTTGTTAGTCCCAACTCCAAAGTGATAGATGAATGACCCATGTGCTGTAACATGAATGTGAAAAATCATTCAAAATACTTGCTGTTACTCTGGAGCGACATATGTAATTCAAGTGTTAAAATATCAGATTGTTGTTATTTCATCTTTGGCCATTTTGTTATGTCTTCTCTCAGTGATGCTATCTTAGTTATGCATTGTTTTTCTTTGTTTGTTCAATTTCCTGGATATTTATTGCTTGTCAAGTTGTCACTTATTGGTTCTGCAATCTGTAAATCTCTCGCTTATTTTGTCTTCTTTGAATTTGTCTGACTTGTATGTGATAGGCAGAGATTGGTTCGATCAGCTCAGAGATAAAAATTCTTCAGGAGAAGTCCATGGACATGGGTCTTAAGTTGAAAAATCGTAAGGTTTGGATTACTTCATCTGTGAAATTGTGTGTTCATATATGTGCGAGTACTCATGAGTGCTTAACTTTATGAATTGGTGAAGGGACTCATATGTCAATATAGCATGCTCATCTTTCTTAAATGATGAATACTTTTCATCAAGGATTGAAGTGCTATGGCACGGGATCGTGCCGAAAATTTGCCGTTACAGTATGGTGCATGCTATACTGATGTGTGCCGGTCATTAAAAATAGATGTGTGCCGATATATAATGAAATGAATTATTTATTTTCTTTAACAACAAAATATTTTGCTTGTTTATTATGTATCTTTATCAAGTCTTTTGAACTTCATTGAGGAAACTACGTACTAATTTAAAGAAAAAATGGTTTTAAACCGTGCCATCGACACGGGAGTCGTATCGTGTCGATTTCTTGTTGGCACGATACGTCACAGTAGATACAGCTTGTAACGATGAACACTTAAATCCTTGCTTTCCATGTAATTAATAAAATTAGTAATTTTATTCTATTGCTCTAACCTCATCCTGCAAAATTTGTAGTTCTTGGAAAGTGGATTTATATGTTTTCTACTATTTCCTTGGCATTTTTGCTACTTTTATAACTGCTCCAGCCTCCAGGGATGCTGGAAATCGCTGAATTTATTATACTAACTAATACATGCTGTTCTTATTTTGATATTAAACAATTTTTTGGTATATAAAATTGCTGATTTATTGTAAGTTCTGAATATTTTTTAATATAATAAATGGTTAGTCTTTGCCTGTTTACAATTGTTGTCATTTCACTTTGTTTTAATTGCTTAAGCATTTCTCCTTTATATATTGCAGGCTGCAGAGTCCAAATTGTCAAAATTTGTCGAAGACATTATAGTGCCCCCAAGGATGGTTGACATAATTGTTGATGGAGAGGTTGTTAATTATCCTTTTCCGTTTATTTTCCTATGTAATTCAGCATGCTCTATTGATTCTGACATCATTGTTTACTTTTTTCTTCCTTTCAAAGTTACTTCTAACAACGGGAGTTACTGGTTTTTTTTAAAATGATTGTAGCATTCCTTTGAAGATTGTGAATGTTGCGAGTGTCATTATACATGTTAAAAACTTATTTTAGAAAATCAGACATTAAGTTGTTGGTAAAACATTTGTTGCCTGAAAATGGTTTCTGGCTTGGAGTAGGTCCTATGAGGAATGTCATGTGTGGCATTGTGCTGATTTGATATTCTACTGCCTTGATTTTGAACCTTCATGGAATGGACACTTTGCTTCATTTCTTCTCCATTTTATTGTTTAAAATACAGAATTAACCAATTGAAAAAGGCAACATTGCGAAAATCTAGTCATGAAAATTTACTCATCCTTTTTAAACGCTTAGCTATTGTAGTGGTTAGTTTCTCTTGGTGCAGAAAATCTGGAAAAAAAAAAAGTCTAGTTAGTAGGGTTTGAACATATTGTTCATGATCAATGAATCTGCTATAGTTAAGGACATGATGTAGGCTCCCTAATACTGCTAAGCAGGTTACTTTTTCAATTCTCATGTAGTGCTGTTAATCTTGAACCGAAGATTCCGTAGTATCACAACCAATAGAGATTATGGAACAGCATAAATTTAGTGTTTTTTTTTTTTTTTTTTTTTTTTTTTTTTTTTTTCCAATTATGCTCTGAATCTTACTGTGGGATTTTGCTTATTTCTTTTTCCAAAATCCCAAATTTGATAATAAATCATAGCTCCGACTCTTATTTAGCACAAGAAAAGTAAGCGAAATGGGAGATTTGTGGCTATCTGGAGCGGTTATGTGTATCATGTCAGTCTGTGGGTATAATTAAGCATGAAATACTCATCCTTGAATAATTGACTGTTTAGTGGTCGCTTTGTCTTGAAGTTATTTGTTGGTTTCTTACAATATCACAATGATATTACAGTGGTATTCCAGCAAAAAAGAATGTTTTGTTTCTGGTGGGCAGATAATATACTGCAATTGTTATGGTTTATGCAGGTAAATGAAGAATACATGAGAACGCTTGAAATTCTAAGCAAAAAGCTGAAATTTGTTGCAGTTGATTCCATGGTTAAATCATCCCAGGCTCTAAAAGATGTTCAGCCTGAGCTCGAAAGACTCCGACAAAAAGCAGTCTCAAAGGTTTCATAGATTGTTACTAAGCTATTGGCTTCTAGATTTCTTTCATATGCTTGCATACATGTGCCTAGTTTGAGTTATATTAGAGAATAACTTTTCCGTCAGTTCTGCTTTTATGCAGTTTCAAGATGAATAGATTCTTAACTGCACAAATAACTGTTGCATTCCATACTGCTTTGTAGATTTTTAAAATATGCTGATATTTGTTTTTGCTTCATTAGCACAATTGATTAGTATATTTAGGAAATACGAACGAAATCATATTTGTCTTTGACCTTTATGCATAGGCGATTGGTGACGATTGCTTTCTTGCAATTTCATACTTGAATTTAATCAGCAGTTGATAGAACTAGTTAGATGAAATGCTATTTTGAACTAAATATAAATGCTGTTTGATAAGCCTTTTGCGGCTCTTAAATGGCATCATACATGTTGTGGCTCATCTGATGCAGTGCTTTTTATCCCCTGGTGAGTTCCTGTGCTAAGCTGATCTTTCTTAAAGTTAATCTTAAAGAGGGTAAATATATCTCTATTTTGCCAAAGCTATTGCAGAAGTTCCATAAATGATTTATCATTCATGAATGTTCATACGCTTCGTTCTTTCAGCAGCACCATAGGATCTTATAGCCTTTATGTTGTCAATGTGAAAGCAATAGAATAATCTATAATGTAAGACTTGTGTTGCAATGTTTTCCGTAGGAAGTAGAAATAGTTTGCAAGTGGCCAACTGTGTTGTGCGTATGTTGTAGGCGGGTGCCTAGGATTCTGAAATTTTCTTATGAATGACTAGGACAAGGTTTGATGCTTTGATTCTAACTATGCCTGTAATCTTTATATGTTCTGTTTTTGAACCTATTAGTCCAGTTGTAGTTTCTGCAGAAATGTTGTTCTAGAAAGCTGTTACACATGTCTTTCTTTCTCATCATTGCTTTCTCAATAGCTTCCTTGCGTTCAAGAGTATGAGCACTAATTTGGAATTTTTGCTTTTGGGGGTCCAAGAGCCCATTCTGTCTTGTTAGCCAAGCCGGAGAGCTCTAGATCATTTGGTTGCCACCTGCTTTTCTGCTTGTCAAGTAAATAATTTGTTCCATAAGCTAGACCACGCAAGCACTTAATTTCTGTCTCTATTTATTATCATATATAGTGAATTTGTTGTAGCACCAATAGGAAATATCTTGTGACATCTAACTAGGTGTCTAGTATTAGCAATTTGATACAATGGGTTGTTAACCATATATGATGCAAAATGGTTTCGCTCAAGTTACTGGCACTACCATGCTAACTTGTATAGAAAGCACTTTCTCATCATTTTCTGATCTGATCTGAAGCATTGTCTTGGTCTCCTCTTAGTACACGTCTATATGGTATTCAGAAGGCATTACAACCCTCCATGCTGTTGCCTTTACCTTTAGTGCCTAACTTCCCTTGCTTGACTAAGGATAACATATTGGATGTACAATTGGTGGTCCAATATGATAGTATCCTATTGGGTGGCTCTTTATATTTTATGTAAAACGCCTTGTAGTATTAGTAACTTATTGAAACAAGTTACTAATCACTGAAATGAATACTTAAACACTTCCTCATTTATTAGTGTAGCATGGTTATACGTACTGCATATATACTTGGACACTTCCCCATCACAATTAATGTGGGAACGATTTAAGACTACTATCTTGTTGTATCAATCTGAAAATTAAGCTATCAATTGACCAGGATCAATTCTGGGTTTTTCTTGGTAACACTCAGAATCAGGAAATTAACCTGTAGTTATTATAGGCAATTATTACGACCTTGACCTCCTAGAACATTTGTTATCACACTACTCTAGTTATTTCATCCTAACTAATCAAGATTATTGTAAAGATGAAACTCATGTTGTTGTTAATTCATAATTATTCTACTTGCAGGTATTTGAGTTTATCATTCAGAAGCTCTATGCCTTGAGAAAACCCAAAACAAATATTCAGATTCTTCAGCAAAGTGTTCTTCTGAAGTACAAGTAGGTCACGGCTGTATTTTGAGAAAGTTTCTCTCTTTTATCCTTATCAAATATCATTTGTGCAAGGAAGCTTGAAACCTACTCTTTTGTTGCATATTTCAGTTGTTTGTACTACTGAACCTATAGTCTATGGTTGCAATAACTGCTATCACCCTAGAATGACTGCTAACTGTTTTGGAAGTTTACTTCTCTGAGACTATTGCGGAATTTCTACTTAATGGACTTTCTTCTATTTCATTACTTCCGTAACAAATTTATCAAGTTCATACTTAATGGCGGTGGAATATGTTTTTATCATCTTTTTGAATATGTTATCTACCTAGTTGTTAGGAGAGCATATTTGATTTTTCTCTGTTTTGAAACTCTTCATTTCTGAAGGATTTTCTTGAGGGTTTCCATAGTTTGCATTGTAACAACCCGACCTGCTAGCAATAATAACTCGTTGGGCCTAAATCCACTGGCCCAAAATGCTTAAGCCTAGTTGTTATTAATATAGCGTGCGTGGTCTTTTATATTCTCAATCAGAATCCCTTTCCCATTTACAGACTCTCCCCGTTTAGTCCTCGTTAGCCCAATCACACACACGTCCCAAGATCATCAGGCGATGTGTGGCCCGCCTCACACTTTTGGTTGGTGAATCGGCTCTGATGCTAAACATAAAGACCCGACTCGCTAGCAACAATAACTCGTTGGCCCCAAACCACCGGCCTAAAATGCTTAAGTCTAGTTATTATTACTAGCGTGCGTTGCCTCATATTTTCCCAATTAGAATCCCTTTCATATCTGATATGGGACTATTGGGGTGTTACATGCATGATCTTAAATTTTCTAATGAAGTATATAGATCTATCTGTCAAATGCCCATTTCTTGCTCAATTTTGCCTGGATCAATTAGTCAAATGTAAATTACTGAGGATGATGTAGAAAGCCAGTCTTTATAAGTTTTTCCATGTCCTCTCTTAATAAAACTAAGATGAACTTAGATATAGTTAGGATGATGCAGGAGAAAAATGAGTGTTCCTTCTAGTTTTTGAGTTATTACATTTTTTTTTACATTGCATCGGCCATCTCTCCTACATAATCTTATTATTGACCAGAAACTGAGTGAAAGAGTTTCCTGGAAAAAAGAAAAGGAAATAGAACTCAATGAACTGCAGTAGGATCTTCTTTTAGTAAGGACCATGGCTTCTGCTACCTAGAGAAGGAAACTTCCTCGAGTTCTTTCTATTCAAATTTATACGCATTTCAAGAATGGAGTTTCCTGGGCAGTTTATAGCCAAGATAAAATCTACTGGATATTGTAGGTGTAAACTGTAGTGGAGCTACTGCAAGCCTTTACTATATGATCATTGATCGCAAAATTTCTTTTTACAGCCCCATTTATCTTCAATAATCCCATTAGTCAATCCTGTTGAACTTGTTATTTACAGGTACTTGATCCTTTTTCTAAAGGAGCATAGTAAGGAGATCTATGCAGAGATTCGTGCAGCATATATTGATACAATGAACAAGGTGAATATCATTGACATGTTTTTAGTGCATTGCACTTTGGATGTGGATCCATTTTAATTTTATCGAAGGTGATGAATGTCTAAAACTCTAGGACTTGGAATACTACCTTGAGATTTTTTCCTTGGCCTGTTAACCATTTGTTGATATCACCTCAACTGTATCAAACATGCATAATGTCCTTTGAGAGAAACTCTTGTTAACGCAATTATTTTTGATAGTATTGATATAAAGTACTTTCTATCTTATTTATTTTGTGTATTCATATTTGCTGATTGCCTTCAGAATTTTCTTTTTTTTGAGAAAGAGAGAAAGGTAGCATGCTACCCGCTTCGTTAATTAAAATAAACTTGGCTAGAAATGTGAAGCAACTAGGCTTCGAACTCGGGACCTCGGATACCAACCACCAAGCCCTTTGCTACTTGCGCCAGGGACAGTTCAGAATTTTCATAATTGACTTCTTTGCATATTTTTGTATCTCAGGTCTTAAGTGCACATTTTCGTGCATATATACAAGCATTGGAGAAATTGCAGCTGGATATAGCTTCAGCAACTGATCTAATTGGAGTTGAAACTAGGAGTACCAGCCTTTTCTCGAGAGGAAAAGAAACTCTGAAGTCTCGTTCTTCAGTTTTTGCCTTAGGCGAGAGAATAAACATTTTAAAGGTATTCTATGAGGACTTTTTTAAAAATAACCCTATAATATTTTCTAAATAGCAAAATAATCCTCGCAAAAATTTATTTGGCAAAATAACCCTCATTTTGCCAACTCAACACCATATTCGATAGATATTTAAAAAGTAGTAAATCATTCACCATCTTCAAGAAGACGGTAAATAATTCACCTCCTTCTAAATTTTTTATAAAAGCGGTGAATCATTCACCGCCTTCCTAAAGACAGTAAATAATACACCACTTCTAAAATTATCGGAGTCACCATGTTTGAATTTAAATTAAAATTTTAATTTTAAACTAATAATTTGAAATTTAAATTTTGAATTTGAATTTAAAGATACAATTTTAAAATTGAATTAAAAATTTGAATTGAAATGCAAATTTTGAATTTTGACTTTGAAATTGAAATTGAATTTTCATTTTGATATTTGAATTTGCATTCAAAATCTAAATTAAAATTTATAAATTTATATTTTAAAATTTGAATTCAAAATCAAAATTTCAATTTCAATTTGAAATCTTTGAATTCAAAATCTAAATGTGAATTTGAATTGATATTTCAAATCAAAATCTGACTTTGAATTTAAAATGTGAATTCAAAATCTGAATTTAAATTTTAAATTTAACTTTAAATTTGATTTGTAATTCGAATTCAAAATCTTAATTACACTTCAAATTTAGACTTCAAATTTTAAATTTAAAATCTGAATGTGAATTTGAATTGATATTTCAAACCAAAATTTGAATTTAATTTTCAAATTTTAATTTAAAATATAAATTTGAATTTGGTATTTGATTTCGAATCTAAAGTTAAATTTGAACTTTGAATTCTCCGTATGTCGAACTTAGAAGCGGTAAATCGTTAACCTCTTTCGAAAGGCGGTGAACGATTCAATTCTGTTTGTATACTTATCCACTGTGGTACTGACTATTGAGTTGGCAAGAGAAGCATTATTTTGCCAAATAAATTTCCGAGAGGGTTGTTTTGCCGGTTAGAAAATTTTATAGGGTTATTTAGAAAAAAAAAATCCATTCTATGACTCATTCATGTAGCGTATTGTAGTGTTACGTAACATGTGTATGACCATGAGCGTGCTTGCTTTGTTTCAATTTTAATTTGCATAAAAAAAATATCAGTATAGGTTTTACCTTACTGAGAAACAAGTGTCAAAATATTTATCTCTTTGATTTTCTGAGAAACCCATCTATAGTAGTGGTATGTTTTCCTGTTATTTACTCTTTGGGTAGTTCAACAGTGCAATTATTATTTTGCTTTGAGTTAGGCACTTGTATGTCGACAATGCTGACTGGTTTTACTCTTGTAAAGAGTTTTTGGTTAAGTAATATAGTTTTCCTTTTGGAAGTTTGTCTTTTTTGCCACCTTTATATAGTTTGTCAAAGTTTAAAATTTGGCTTATAGGAAGAATACTCCAATATAATGAGGTTTCACTTTATTAGTCAACATTTTGATTCTCCAGGAAATTGATCAGCCTGCATTGATACCACATATAGCTGAAGCCAACTCTCTAAAATATCCGTATGAAGTTCTCTTTAGGAGCTTGCACAAGCTTCTGATGGATACTGCTACTTCAGAGTAAGCATGGATTTGGTACTAGACTACTAGCATGATCTTTTGGTGATTGATGAATAAATGCTTAATTGCTTTCATTGATACAGGTATCTTTTCTGTGACGATTTCTTTGGAGAGGAATCCATTTTTCATGAGATATTTGCAGGTAGATGAATTAGGATGTTGTATTTGTGCATGAATTGTTCCTTGTCTTTTGGATGTTTCCTCTAACAATGTGTCTAACCTTGCCTTCGGGAATATCAGAGCATACTCTTTTTTGCTCTTTATCCTGGCGTTGCTGTGAGATGGATGCTGCTGATCATTTGTGTTAGAATAACTTGCTAGCTATATGTATCATTCATTTTTCCTGATGTCTAATTCTCATTTAGCTGTAATCAGTTTTTTTTTTTTTTTTTTTTTTTTTCCTTTTTGATTAGAAAAGTTAGTTTTTTAACAGAAAGATAGTTGTCATATGGTATTGTCCGGCAAGTTAGCATAATCTTGCCTTTGTTACCAGT
Organism: Tillandsia leiboldiana; assembly: GCA_029204045.2. Taxonomy (NCBI): domain Eukaryota; kingdom Viridiplantae; phylum Streptophyta; class Magnoliopsida; order Poales; family Bromeliaceae; genus Tillandsia; species Tillandsia leiboldiana. The sequence goes on from CM055079.1 coordinate 3,407,478, forward strand.
CAATTTATAATTAATTAAACAACTAGCTGTGTATGTTTTTCCTTACGTATTTCTTGACAATACAGCAGGAACAAACAGTTAAAGTATCACTTTGTTGCCTATACGGGTGGACATGATATTTGTTAGTTGTAACATTTTATATGATGGTAAAACATGAGTAGGCTGGTAGGGTTAACGATATCGCTCTTATGCAGAGTCCAAAGTGATCTTATTCTTCGAGAATTTTTGAATATGTGACGAACACATAGTTAGAGAGTTTACAGCTGGTTTACTGTAACAAACTACGCGGGGTTGCAATGGTTGGTCTGAGTTGGTTCCGGAAATTACCTTTTCTTTTCATTTTAAGCCATTACTCAGACACCAACTCGACCTTTTGAGCGATCTAACTCGAGAAGGTTGCTTTATTTCAAGTCATACATCCGTTGACTTAACCTTAAATTGCATGATCTGGCCCAACCTGAAAAAATAGGAGGTATCATGACCCAAATCAGGTCATGGGTGTAGTAACCTGAACCCAATCCAAGTTTTATGTTATTTTGTCATTTCAATTGAGAACTTAAAGGTAAGTATAATAACATCAGCTGCATGGACAATGCATTTAGTAAATTTATTTTTAATATTTTTATTCCACTGATTTACAATATATAGTGGGGAAATTGGTTACTAGCGGAAATCAAAAAATAAATTTCATTGCCTCTTTTCAGGACCATTCCAGGTCATAGACGATCATTTCAATACAGTACTTTCAAATAGCTACGATGCGATTGGTTTGATGATTATGATCCGTATTATTCATCAACACCAGGTATGCTACTGTCTCAATGTTGTTAGCAACTTTACAATGGCAATAGATGTGACTTGTCATGTGGAGGAACATGATTATTTACTTCTATTGAATGTTTGTCTTCTGTTATTTCCTTATAGTTTTCGAACTTTTGGTTCTGTATCTTGCTTCTAGATTTCAATACTGGAAGATGTTTATTTTTGGTCAATAACTGTGTGATTATTATTAAGGATTGTTTGGTTGTTATCGTTGATCAATGCTGTATGATTTTTTGAGCTAATATTGAAAACTTATTGTATATATATTTGGAAGAGATTAGGGAAGTTACAGCAGTATTCTTGTGAGAAAAATACTTTTAGGAAAGTAGGGTGCAAGTCTTTGGTACTATTCATAATAAGAATTGACAATTCATGTTCCTCTTTGTTGTTAATTGTTATGAGGGAATTTTCTGGTCAAATCTGAATATAGTGAGAGGACTTCTCATCTGATGAACTTCCTTAAGAGCAATGTAGACTTCGTTACAAATTTGTTACTTCACAAGATTCTTGAATCGAGTTGGCTTAATTTCAGTCACTGACGAAGGACCATTAAATTATGGATCACATCTGATCTTGGTAGTAGAACTTTTCCGTTATGGGATTAAAATTTACCCAGAACGCTTAACCCTCAAAAAAAAAGAAAAAAAGAAAAAAAAAGTACCCAGTTCACAGACACCGCTAAATGTTAAGAACAATAATAGCACATCGGCTAAAAAGAATCCTGACCTGTATATAATGTGCAAGGGTTTTCCAACCTGTGAGCTTTAGCTTTTGGGTTGGTTCTCCCTTCATCCTCCATCAACTGCATTTATCAGGGCATTTAGATATTCAAATTTGAGCAAAAGAAAGTGTGACAGCTTGACCAGATTTGTTTTATTATAATTTTCATATTATAGTTCTTGGTTTTTTTGTGGTTAATGATGAAATACATGGTGTTGCTATTTCAAATGTTTGTTGATGATAGCCATGTGTATTATTTACACAAACAAGGATTTTGATGTTATATAAGTTTTCCCACAAACAAAAGTTTTATGTTATACAAGTTTTCTCGTCTGTTTACCATCTATTTCTCAAAAAAATTGTGCTTGCTATGCAGCTTATCATGTTTAGGCGGCGAGTTCCTTGCTTGGATTCATACTTAGACAAGGTATGGCTTGGGATGCTTTAATGTTTATTCTTCCAACTTATTAGATACAGAAGCTGTTGTCTTATCTTGTTTAATATTTGTCTTATCATGTTTGATATTAACTTTGGCAACTTTTTTGTTCTAGAAAAATCATTTGATGAGAGGATCATGTGCTTGAGTCTGCAAATTGTTCAATTGGGCCTTAACTTGGGTTACAATTTACGATTCCTAGTTTAGTTGAGTACTTTGGTCAATTTTTGTTCAGCGTGTGTGGTTAGCAAGTTCAATTATACTGATATATTTTGTGGCTCCCCATTGTATTGGTTAAAAAGGGCAACTCGCTACTTATAACCATACAGAGCCTTAAGGAAAGCATTCTGTATTGAGGCACACCCTCCTTATGTTAGAATAATCAGATTCTTTTAGATTGTTCTATTGTAACTTAAGCCTTCAGCTGCTTCTCGCTGCATCGAGAATCAAAAGCTCCAAAGTTTAGGTAGCCCAAAAGCAGCAAAACTGATTCTAGCTGCAGCTGGTTGCATCCAGAAGCATGTACAAAAGGATTGCTAAAACATGCTATTTGAAGCTACTGCTGAGTGGCAGCAGAAGCTAGTCCAAATGGACATGTATTTCTTCGGAGGCCTTAATGATGTGATGAGTAGTACAAGCTAATTCATATCTAGTCACTTCAGGTAGCATAGTTATCTGTCAATTTCAAAAAAGGTTTTTACCTTGATTATGCTGTAGTATTTCCGAGTCTGGTTAGATATTCTCATTAAATATTTTTGTAGGGACAATTGTTATTTCTTTTCTTTTTAAGAAGAATTACTGATACAATATGCTGTATCTAATGGGCAGGTCAATATTTCTCTCTGGCCTCGGTTCAAGATGGTGTTTGACCTGCATCTTAATAGCTTGCGCAATGCCAATATTAAGGCACTGTGGGAGGATGATGTTCATCCGCACTATGTGATGAGACGGTATGCTGAATTCACAGCATCTCTTGTTCACCTCAATGTTGAATCTGGAGATGGTCAGGTGACTCAGGTTTGTTGAATGCATTCATTCATTTGATTCATGGTTTTGCAAAGATTGCTTGGATACTGTCATTTGTACATCTGATTTATATATTTGATTTCTTTTTAGAATATACCTACTACCTAGGGTTTGAGTTTCTGTCTTTCCCTACTCAATTTGAATTGGATGAAAACAAAGTGAATCTTTTTTTCTTTTTTTTTTTGGCATAGCTTGATCTCAATCTTGAGAGACTGCGGATGGCTGTTGAAGACTTGCTTGTTAAGTTGGCTAAGATGTTCTCAAAACCCAAGTCGCAAACAGTTTTCCTCATAAACAATTATGATATGACAATTGCTATATTGAAGGTAAGCAGTTCTCATTTTCCCATCTAGTTTATATGTCATTCTGTTATTCTATCTGTGCAACCTGATTAATAATAAAACTTGTTAAACAGGAAGCTGGTACGGAAGGTGGAAAAGTGCAATTGCACTTTGAGGAACTTCTAAAGAGCAGTATTGCTATCTACGTGGTATTTACTCAAAGATGGGATTGCCAATCATTTTGTTGTCATCATATATATGTGTTTCAAAATGCTATAGCATTTACTCAGCTTTAGAAATTCGATTTAAGCATCTAAAACAGAAGTAGAAGATTGAATTGTGAGAAACAACCCTAAAATTCATTGGTTACTTTGATTTTAAGAGGATGAAATAATCGTTGATCATTAACTTAAACGGTGATCCGAAATGCTCTTCGAATCAGTTCTGCCTGACATTTTCCATTAAAAGTAGGGTCAGCTTTTTCGGATGTTGGAAGAAATTAAGTAGGATCCTCCATATTATTGCTCTTTCATCACTCTCTTCTATATTAAGGTAGCAGTACTCTAAAAATCCACGACGGCCAAATTTCCCCTCATCATCATTTTGGGCTTTTCTATGGTTCTTATTATACTCCATACTTGAACTGTCTCACACTTCCTTGATAGCACATACCATCTCTACATTTTATCTGTATATTTCGTTAGCTAAGGCAATTCTTAACGTTATTGCAACCATTAAGGGCATGTTTGGTTCGTGATTGAAATGGGAATGGGAAATGAATTGGATTGCATTGGAGTGGGAAATGGAATGATGAATCGTCCAAAAATGTTTAGTTCATTGTGGGAATGGAAATCGGAATGAACGTCTACGATTTTGAGTGTGTGTTTTGGTTAAAAGAGAGGAATCTAAGATTTTGAGTGTGTGTTTTGGTTAAAAGAGAGAAGAGTGATGAAAGGGGAGGGGGAGATGTTTGTGAGAGAAGGTTTTGAACGGTTTACTTTGGAATGTGCCAATCTAGGATTCAAAGTCGGATTGGGCCATAATGGATTGGGCCATTTCCATTCCAGAGAAAGGGGAATCGGAATCCGATTCTTGTAAAACAAACAACAACTATGAGAATCAATGAATCTCATTCCAATTCCGTAGTCTAAAATAGGTGAACCAAACAAGCTCTAATTTCTAAACCCATCTTCTTCTCACCTTGTTGTTAGTGTAGGTTAGAATAGAATAGGCGGATAGCATAATCAATGGAATATCATCTTTAAGGGATAAATTTTTGAAATGAATAATGTGAAAGTACCGTATTCAGAAGTTTGCTATTGGCACCGTCACTAATTCTGACATTTAGAGACAGTTGCTCATATATATATGGCTAGAAACTTAAAGCTATAATATTCTGCAGGAAGAACTGCTTCTGGAGCATTTCAGCGATCTAATCAAATTCGTCAAGACACGGGCATGTGAGTTGCTTCTGAATATCTGTGATTGCTGATCATTTTATTCAACTAAAGGCTAACTAAAACTTCATTTGATTCATGTAAAAACAGCCGAAGAGACTACGGCTACAAGCGCAGAGAAACCAACCGTTAGTGATGTGGAGCCCCTAGTCAAGGATTTTGCGAGCAGGTGGAAGGCAGCTATCGAGCTGATGCACAAAGACGTGATTACTTCTTTTAGCAACTTTTTATGCGGGATGGAGATTCTCAAGGCTGCTCTTACGCAGATGCTGCTCTACTACACGAGGCTCTCAGAGTGCGTGAAGAGAATCGCCGGCGGTTCTGCTCTTAACAAGGACTTGGTTTCCATATCCTCAATACTCTACGAGATCAAGAAGTACTCGAGGACATTTTAGTTCTTCACTTATTATTTTTTTTTCATCTGTACAATTTTTACAAAACAGAGAGGAAAATGTATACTTCAGAATACAACGAATCGATGAACTTTTGTGCATTTGAATCTTGCATCTTAGATGCTTATGCGACGCATTATCGGACAAGCCACAGACATGATGTCTCAGAGGTTACTTATCGTTGAGGTCTAAACATGTAATGCTGTATTCTTTGGCATACATTTGAATAGAGAAGGATGCTTTTGTGAGCAAATGTTTGATTTTGTAAACCCATGGTTCAGTCAGAACTACAGCCTGGTATCAATTTTCTTTTATAGTTTTGCTGCTTTATCTGAATTGCCATCTTTAGTGTAATGCATTTCCTTCCATCTGATCATCAAATTTCGGATTTGTGCTGTGAGGTTCCTATAAATCTTTCTTCTTTAAGAATTTCAAATTGAACATCTTGTATCAGATCGGTACATTACATTTTTCTCTGTTTATGTTGCAGTTTTAGTGTTAATGAAATCAGGACACTCGGAGCATTTGAGTGAGCCCTAATCGTCAGTAATTGTGAACCCTCGAGGCTGTCTAAGGGAGAAAGGTTTTTCTGTCACAGTTATTTCCACCAAAAAATAACAAGATTTAATAGTTAGTCTCTGTGTTTCACATATAAAGTCTAAGTGTCATGGACATTGATACGAAATATAAATACGATATGATTCGAATAAAGTGATTCGGTAATTTAAAATTAGAACACGGACACGATATGAGCACAAATAATAAAATAAAATATTATTAATATAATAATATATATTTATTGTATATAAAATATAAATTTTGGTAAATTATTATTATATTTTTCATACGAATTAAAATTTATAAAATTTTTTATTGATTGTTTATATATACATTTTAAGAAAAAAAAATCAACTATATATAATTTATTTATATTGTCTAAATAAATTATATGTACTCGTCAAAAAACTAAAATATTTATTATCTTATATTATATATTTATAAAAAAAATAAAATAAAATAATAAATATTTTTTTAATTGTATGTGTTATGGATTGGTATTAAATGCAAGTCTAAAAAATGTCCACATCGGACACGAGTCCGACACAGACACGCGAGTGTCCGATACGAACACGCGAGACTTATAAAAGTGTCTGTTATATATAACATAAGGTTCAAGAGCAACATTTTTTAAAAATGAAAAATACTGATTCGAAGTCAAATTAATTTATTGTCCTTGATTACTCTTTAGTACCTAATGTGGCGCAATGAGATTCATTTGGGACATATTGTATAACTATTACAAATTTTCTTTTTTTTTTTTTCAGACGTGTGTTTTGATAAATTAAATAATTTATGTGACTCTCCTAAGAATGAAAATAGTATTATATATAAGATATATAGGACTAAATCTGGTACTATAGATATGATATGTAGGGCTAAACCTTTTAACCCGACTATAGTATTTTGAGCGGTGGTTAAGTCTAAAAAATTACGATGATTAAGCATGTCAAGATTAGAATAGTTCTAGAATGAATTATCTTCTGAAAAGTGGGGCGTTAAAATTTCTACCTGCAATTAATTATCTAAAGTCTTTACTCTCATGATTTATGAATGTATATATCAAGTTTTGGATCCGCCTTCATCCATTTGCATCTTTTTGGGCAAGACGAGCATGTATATATATATTTTGCTAGAACAAAAATTATATAAGGTGTCTCGCCATAGTGAGACAGTCTTATCAAAGTTACATATTTCAAATTTTATTTATCTAATTCTTATAAGTAAAAACTGTAATTTAGTATTTGTAATTATATTGTGCGATGTATTAATATAGTGTTATACCTAATATTATTATTTAAATAATATTTTATCTAAAAATATTATCTGCAATAGAAGTGCAAACGGATCTAAAATATGATTTAGTGAAACAGATCTAAAATATGATTTAATGAACTAAAATGAATTTTGTATGGATCCACTCTTTTGAGGGGCAACAAAGGGTAGGATCGAGATGGTTTCCTGAAAGGAAAAAAAGATTTCAATCCTATTCTATACTTTTTTGGATTGAAGTTGTTATTTTCGTACCTATCATATTTTAAAGTTTCTATTGGATGTCATAAAAAAAAAAAGAAAAAAAAATCTCTTGGGAGAGGTCCCCACTACGAGACTATTTCATACACCGTTCATATTGCTTTGAGACTATCTCACGTTCGAGGCAATCCATGACCTTTTCTGTTCTCGCTTTCTCTCTACTACATATGCAAGCTCTTAATCTACTTAAAACACATCTCACTCCAACTAACCATTATATCTATATCTAATTACCATAAATTACTAAATAATCCAAGTATACAAGATTAGTAATTTAGATTTGTTGAGTTCAGGGACGGTGATATTTAGGATTTGAAGCAGATTTCTACTTATTTCCAAATTCATGACCGATTAAAATTTTATATTCCATACCCGCTCATACCCTATTTAAGCTGTTCTATAATCCGTTCATTCAAAATAGGGACGTAAGCACGGTGGATCCAGGCCTTTCACCTTCCACCCTGTTTTTTTAGTCCGGTGGGGTGGATTTAGAAAAAGTTGGATTTTATCCTATATTTTACCCCCCCTCATTGTTTCATTTGGGGTAGGTCAAAATAGGAGTAGTTTTTTGACAAATTGCAATGGATCAAAGGGAAGAAGCGGTCTCCCACCTCTTGCTCCATTTTCTAGTGGATCAAAATGAATTCAGAACATCCTCAGGATTTGAAATAATACTATATATAAGATATGTAGGGCTAAATCTCTTAATCCGACTATAGTATTTTGGATAGCATGTTAGGGCTAAAATAGCTCTAGAATGGATGACTTATTGAAAAATAGGGCTTCTACTTATAATTAATCATGTAAAGTCTTTGCTTTCATGGCTCATGAATGTATAGTTCAAGTTTTGGATTCGCCTACATGCATTTGCATCCTTTTGGGCAAGACAAGTATGCATATATTTTGCTAAAATAAAAATTACATAGGGAGCCTCACTATAGTGAGACAGCCTTATCAGAGTGTGTCTCAAATACTATATAGGTTTCAAATTTTATTTATTTGATCATTATAAATAAAAACTTTAATGTAGTGCTTCTAATAATATTGTGCAATATATTACTATAATGTTAAGCCTAATATTATTATTTAAACAATATTTTATCCGAAAATATTATCCGTGATAGAAATGTCAAACTAATTTAAGATGTAATTTAATGAATAAATAAATTTTTCACGAATCCAACTCTTTCGAGGGGACAACAAAGAGGCAGGATCAAGATAGTTTTACCTACTTCGATTCTAGCCTGAAAAAGAAAAAAAAATGGCGAGAACATTCTCTACTATAATACTATTTCATTTATCGTTCACACTGCTTTGAGATTTTCGCCGATTGCAAAATAAACAGCAGATAACACTGTCTCATATTTGTGAAAGTCCCCCACTTTTTTTTCTCTCTCTTTCTCTCTACTACATGCGCAAACTTTTAGTCTACTTAAAACACACCGCACTCTAACTAATCATTAGATCTATATCTAATTACAAAAAATTACTAAACAATCCAAGTATACAATATTAGTAATTCATATTTGGTGAGTTCAGTGAACAATGATATTTAGAATTCGGAGTAAATTCTTACTTGCTTTCAAATTTGTGGTCAAGTAAAATCTTTTATTTCATACGTGCTCATATTTTATTTAAGTCGTTCCATAACTACTCATTCAAAATAGGAATGTAAGCTGTGCGGATTCGGACTTTCCACCTCCTACCTAATTTTTTTAGTCTGAATGAGTGAATTCGAGACGAGTTGAATTTTATCCTATATTTTATTATTTCTGTATAATATTTTATTCGTAATGTGTCAGAATGAAAATAAATTTTTGACGAATTAAGACGTAATTCGGGACGATAAAAAATATAACAGATTTTTGAAGGATTAAGACAAATCAAAGAAATAATACGGTCCGACCCCCCTCTCTATTTATTTATCATATCTGTACATATTCAGTAAAAAAATTTCTTTATTTTTTTTTTATATTTTTGACTTCCACTTACAACCAATTCTAGCAGGAAAGGCACATATCCATAAATCCTTATAGTGAAAAAATATAAGACTTATGATACTGTCTCGTTTTGTAACGGGATAAGATAGAACTAGTTATTGTAGAGATAAGTATAAAGTACGGAACTAGTATAAAAAAGTGTTTGGTATGATTTCAGGAATAAGAGATTTTGTATTTGGTATGATAATGAGAAATAAGAAGAATAAAGAGTATTAGTTATTTTAAATGACCTTTTTGTCCTCAAATTTTATTATGTAATAATGAGATGAGAGATGATGCCTCGGAAGACGTGGGAAGGTATTCAAGGAATAAGTAAGAGGGAGATTGGAAAGAGTGAAAACGGTAGTTCTCACTTATTCTAGTTATATTGGAACCAAATATTTTCGTAATTTTTGATGTGTTTGGAGGGATAAGAGATATTCAAATAATTCTAATACCAAACTGGTAGAGTGAATGAGGGCTCACAAATATGATGATGCAGAACAGCACACTGACATGTTGAAAGAGTAGTAAGAAGAGGATGTGGTTGCCAAGTCTCAGAGCAGCAGCACCATCTCCCTCTCCCTTACCTCTCCTTCCCTTTCACCTCTCTCATCACTACCTCCTCTCCCTCCCTCCTCTCTCCTCCCCCAACCTCCGCTTCTCCCCCTCCCTCCGCCTCTCCCGCCCCTCTCCTCTCCTCGCCGTCCCTCGTCGCCGCAGACGCCGAGTAGATGGAGATGAGGAGGGAGAAGAAGAGGAACATGATCAAAACGAAGACGACGAGGATGATGCTGCGGAGGCGGCGATGCCGTTCGAGGAGATGCGGCGGTGGCTGGAGAGGAAGCCACTGGGGTTCGGGGAAGGCCGGGCGTACGACACCGCAGTGGAGGACCGGCTGCTGGAAGAGATGGAGCGCAGCCACGCCGCGCAGCTCGCCAACCTCAGCAAGCTCAGCAGCCAGCATAACAAGAAGAAGCAGGATGATCCCCCTGGCAAATGTCTGTTCATTGATTCTCAGGAACTCTTTTTTTTTTTTTTTTTTTTTTTTTTTAATAATCCTTAAAAAATTTCTAATCGGCCAAATGAACCTTTCAAAAATCAAAAATTTATTTTGAAAAATGAGAAAATCACCCTCTTTATAGATTATTATGTATGAGTCGCGAGAATTTCTTTTGATGGTTATGGTTAGGATTATCTGGATAAATTTTTAGGATTTTTTGGATTGCTAAGATTGTATGTGATTGCTAGAATTTTATATAGAAAATGGAAAGAAATGAAGAATTGTTTAGCGCTTTGTTGCTCTAGGAAAAGACTGGTGTTCATCATTTTCTAGTTGTTATTCCACCATAACACTGAGTTGGACGAAATAGAATTATTTGGCTAAACAAAATTTTGATAGGATTATTTGACAAATTATAAATTTTTTAAGGGTTTATTTCTTGGATTGGTGTCTTGCTGATTCTTTGCTCGGGAGTGTGTAGAATTTGTTCTCAAATTGATTGATCTGATAGAAAACGGTTCAGAGATAGTCTTAGTACCATGTTCACATGTACCCATTAAATGGTGGATGCGGAGGTTTGAACCCGTGACCTCTTGAAATTTAGCGGCATAGGACTAGTTCTGATACAATGTTAGTCTTAACGGAATTGTTGTTCTTTTGGTTGCGTAGTATTGAATGTTACTTTCTTCTTAGATAGACAGTTATTACAGCTCATACTCATCTGCACTGACAGAAGAGATACCGGATTCATTTAATGGTCGATGCAGAGAATTGGACTCGCGAACTTTTGGAATTGAGGGGCTTAGGACTAGTTCTGTTAACCATGATATCAAATTTGGCATTTTAATTAACAGAGTTATTGTTCTTTTAGTTGCATATTATTTTGGATGTTGCTTTCTTCTTGGATAGGCAACTATTAGAACCGATATAGCTCTTCAGTTTTCCTAACGCCTTACTATATGCAGCAGTTGCGTATCCCCCACTTTGATGTATTTGGTGCAATGTCAGTGCTCAATCTTAATTCTTATTCACATTTTAATCAACTGATTTCTGATTGTGAACTTGCCTGATCCACTTTATATGTTGATTGATCCAATTAAGTTCTGAAGTTATGGTTGTACTTATCATATAGAGTTCATGACCACCTGGTTGGATGCGTATGCAAAATCAAAATTGCGATCCCTTACATAGAACCAAAAAATTGCACTATGATTTGTCATTTGTGATGGTAATCTGTGCCTAAACTTGGCATTTTAATTATGGCATCTAGCCAGGCTGCATATATCTGAACTAATGCATGGTTACTTTTTGTTAGTTTATCCTCAACTTGTTCATTGATACACTTTCCTTCTGTTTATTAAATTACATCGAGCTGTATGTTAATTATGTTTTTTTTTTCCATTTAAATTATTTGTTCATAGAATTTCATGTTCGATGTAATACTGGTGATTTGCAGCAATAGATGCCATACAAAGCGGCATTTGTGTTCGTATGTCGAACCTCCCAAGAAAGAAGAACATACATAGGGATCTCCAATCAGCTTTCAAAGGGTTCCCAGGCCTCATTAATATAAGCCCTGCAGTTATTGCAAATAAAAAGACTCGTGATCCAATTTGCAAGGGCTTTGCATTTCTTTACTTCGAATCTGAAGCTGCTGCTGAGAGGTACCAATATTCCTTATAATTTTGTTTGAGTTTATGGGATGTCAGTCTTGATCTTCTGCTGCTAAGCAATTTTAGACTTATCTCATTTGATTTAAACACTTGTGCACAAATAACAGGCATCAAATTATGACTTCTGAATCACTGCCAAATTTTTGCCTCGATTTCTAGATTTCTTTTACCTCTCTAGGACCATTATCTACTGACTATTAGATGGCGGTATGAACAGGCAATAATTACAAAATTGATAACAAAATGTGAATAACTTGAACAAATCCTGTAAGTTTTCCTAGCCAGCATCAGTCAAGTGCTGAGTCAAAGATCCCGAACAAGCTTATGTATAATAATGCTGGTGGGATGCCACCAATGCTAGCTCATTACAACATTTAGCAGAGCCGAGGATTGTCATGCCACTTTGCATATGGTGGGCTTGTGCAGACCATGCCACATGCTGATGCTTACTTGGTGATCTTAGGGAATCCAACGCGGCATACATGTGAAATTCCATTTCAATAGCCCTTAGTTATATGAGATCCCTCGTTGACAATAGTTCTGGAGTATTGGAACCTTAGATATCCAATGGTCACAATTCACGAGTAAACCAATTTATGATTGAGCACTAGCTGTTGGGAACTTCTCATGTTCTTGTGCAAACAAAGACAAAGAAATTATGATGCCCATGCTCTCACTGAGAGCAATTATGGAATCAGATATTTTATTTGACTAGGTTTTATTTTCTGTGTGTCCCTTCATGGCAAAAAGACACCGCTAAAATGTTTTCTTTTTGGGGGTACCCTTTTTTTTTCAATCTTCTCTAGTTACCTTACAAACAGGAGTCTCAAGTGCTGATTGTATAAATCCCACTGGATATTTAGCTGGTTAATTTTATTGTCTAAGAAGCAAGTGTTTTTCTGCAGCTCCTCTGGAACGTTTTAAATCATGATATTCCGCTGATATTTTATTGCTTTCACAGTCCAAATAATACAAATTCTTTCGCCGGCACCTTTGGTCAAATGTTGATGTTCAATATGTTAAAATCCACTACGCTCATCTTGTTACTTTTCCCCTCCTTTTTTTTACCAGATTTGTACAAATGTATAGTAAGAAAAATGTGGAGTTTGGTAAGGTAGAAAAGCAGATCTTTTGCGATACCATACACCCGCAAAGCTCTCCCAACTCTTCCATGCAATTGGCGGACACTCGAACAAACGCTCCTCTCAAACATGCAGATACAGAAAATCAGGTTTCTTCGAGATCTAACATGGATATTCTTACTCAAGATCAAGGTCCGTTAGAAGGGAGCTCTTATGATGGATCATTTGGCACTGAAGAATCTCCATTCCTTGTTGAAGAAGACGATCCCTTTTCTGATCTTGAAGCGATTGAAACTGGAGTTGAGCACCTAGATAATCCCAGTCTAGATAGTGTCCAAAATGTGAGCGAGACGGAAGCAGACGTGTTGGACTCAAATGATTCAATGCCATTATCTCAAAAAAGGAGGAAACAAGTAGCCTTAAAGAAGAAAAATAAAAGTGGTAAACAAAAACCAGTGAAGAACCCTAAATTGGGTTTGCCGGGTTCAGTTTCCAGGTATATATATATTTAGGTGTTTTAAGTAGTTTAACACAAACTATGGTTAATGTATATTCATTTGTGCTTCAGGTTGAAAATCAAGGAGAGAACAATTCTGTCCGGTGTTTTCTCTAAGTATGGTTCGAAGGAGGTTGTTGTTTCATCAAAGGAAGGATAATCATCACTATTTGTTGGAAAATTATCACCTCATGGATCATGTAACTCCAGAGACTGGTCTTTTGCAAATTATGTCACTGAATTTGAATATAGGTATGTTTTACGCTGTTTCCTCTGACATTCTTGTTTTTTACTTTACCGGTTTTGTTTAGCAATGTTTGCTACCGTATCCCAGAAAATGGCGTAATATCAGATTTATTCCTACAAATTTTCAATTTTTAAATATATGTCTCCATAATTTTTAAGTAGTGCACATTTAACCACTAACTTTTCATCGTTATGATCGTTATGCCCTTAAAAATATAGTTTTCTGAGATGTTTTGAAAGTTTCAGGATCTAAGATTCTTGTAGACTGGCATGAAAGATAGAATCGAAACATTAGAAATAAAAAAAAAATGTAACTGAAAAAGTATTTTGAAAGATACCTTTAAGGGTGGAACAGCCTGTTGCACATGAAAAATTCAAAGTTTAACTTCTTAACCAACAGAGATTGATGAAGAGGAAATTTTGGGTAGTCTAGAGAAATAATTTAACAAAGCTTTGTTTCTGCAAGAACATGTGAGTAATTATTCCTTTAAATTCAATAGCCAAATAATGGATGGCTCGCCGCATGATGATTATTATAAGTATATTTTTTAACTGATAGTAAGAAGATAACTATGTTTCTTTCCAGGGATGGATGATTATGGACTCCCATTTGATATGCTCAAACTTTTCTGCCCAAGAAGTTAAGAACTCGGAATTCGCCAACATATAATGGGTAAATATTGGATTAATCAGTGAACTTCCCATATGTATGGGGAGAGAAAGAGCGAGCTTTGTAATTTGTTTTCACGAAGTTATTTGATTATATGTTGATATATTATGAGTATTTATGTTTCGCTGCAGAAGTTGGAAGTACTTAGTGCTATGTGACTTTTGAATTTGTTTGCACAATGTAATTTGTGTTGGCTATTTATTATTGGCTAAAATAGGTTTTAATTCATGACGTGTGACAATAGATCTAGAAGTCTAATAAGTTGAGTTGGTTGATTCTAATAAGTTGAGTGGGAACGTGATCACAATAGACCTAACAATAATAAGTCCAACAACAATAGACCTAACAACAATAAGTCCAACAATAAACTTAGACGTTCATATAGACTGAGCCAGATCCGTGGTTGAGTCCTTAAGTGTGGTGCATGTGTTTTTTCTATTGGTGTGTATTTTTGAAATAGTTGGTTAGTGTTTATAATTCGTAAGTGGAATAGATTTAATTTTCACTAATTCCACATATTGCATTAACAGTGCAAGTTACATGTTTGGGCTATGCTATGTATACACCCAAGTATGGGTGTATACATAGCATTTTTCTTAAAATTAATGCTAGTTCAATCAACAAATAGTAAAATCTAGGCATTCAAGACTTAAAAAATTGATAGAAAATATTATTCCTTTACCGCTAAGGGTTTATTTGGTTCACGATATATAATATTACGTAATCCTTTATAATTTTTATTAAAAATATTTAAATCATAATAACTATTCAACACTAAATAGATAGTTGTAGAAGGTGTCAGTGAAGTTGTAGAATTATTATTAATTTCTAAGTGATAGGAATACTAGATTATTCCGGATTAGTAGGTATTTTTATTTTTATACTAAGATGATTCTTAGTGCAAGTGACAAAGAGCTTGGTGATTGATATTCGAGGTCTTGAGTTTGAAGCCGAGTTGCTTTACATTTCCAACTAAGTTTATTTTAAAATAAACGAAGCGAATAACATACTATTTTTCTCTCAAAAAAAAATAAAATAATATACTAGTTTTTAAAAACCTCCTAACTTAAGAATATATATTATTTTTAAAATATTACAGACCTTAAACCAGACGTCCCCTAATTATATTTTAGCTCTACTACAATAGTAATATCAATTATTGGTGGTTATAAAGGCATGAAGCATTCATCTTAGGCCTGTTTTGGTACTGTTGATATTTTTAAATTTTTAACACACTAATTTGATATAATTTAATATATTGGCAAGAGAATTATTATTTTTTATTATTATTGTCATAGCTGGTTAGCTTTAAGTACACCTCCATTAAGTAATGGATAATAACTTCTTAAAATGAATATTAGAAGCAAAAAAAAAGATTACTTTCAACATTTTGTTTCTTTTTTCGTCAAACAAACACATTGCGTATAAAAATTACAACTAATCCACTGTGACCTCCTGTTATTAAAAAAAAAGAAGGAAACAATAATGATACCAAGCGAGGGTTTACTCTTTTCACTTTGAATGTAATGTATGCGCGCCTCACTGTAGAGCGAGAAATGTTTCAAGTGTTTCTTAGAACTTTGGATTTATTAAGTTTTCTCATTGATGCATCATCACTATCTAGTTCAGTTCAGTTGGTTGATACTCCGAGTGGAGATTTGAAAATTCAACTTTTCAGTAATAGATAGTTGGCAGGAATATAAATAAGGAGTCCAACTTGAAAATAAATTGACAGTGTGCTCATTTCTCTCATTCTCTACTCATCTTATCTTGAGTTTTTTTTTAATACTCCCAACACACGCAACAACGCACACCTGAAACCCACCTAAGGAAGGCTGGAAAATAAATTTCTTAAAATATGCACACTCGGGAGTTGATCTGCCACACATTAATAGTTTATAAAAAAATATTTATGAAAACTCAGTATTTTTTATTTTGTTTTTGATTAAAATGGATGAAGAATACCCCAACTATATAGGCTATTTTAATTGTTTAATTTAGATTACTTCTTTATATTAAAAACTTAAACTAGAGACCTTAAATTAAAGTATTAATAGTCTATTCAAAAGTATTTTAAAAATTGAACGTACAAATTTTGAAGTTATGCATAATTGAAAAATAAAGCAAGTATCTCTGGATATAAATGCAGTATACTAATCATCAGGTATGATAGAAATCAACAGATATGATCAGACCATGAAAATCTACTGTACTAAAATACAGGAATAGAATGAATAGGTATACAGGAAGTGTCCAGGTAAATGTCTATCATCTGAAAATAAAAAGACATATAGTATAATCAAGGCTAAATCAAAAACAGGTGTCCGACTGGACTAAAGCAACCAGAGGGCCGAAAAGATAAAGTCCGGACCGAAGATAAGCCCACCTCAATATAGGCCGATCCCGAATCCCGCTAGACTACTGGGAAGCTGGTGCTGAACTGCTGGGCCCTGAACATATAACTGGAATCAGTAACAGACTCACTCATACCCATCCCGACAACACTACAATAACATATTGCTAACACGGGGAACTTAGCGAAAACTAGGCTTAAACCGAAATTTTCGGAAATCCACTGAATCACTAAACCGACCCGCCGACGGTCTACAAATATCTGAATACTGCCAAACTACACCTGCTGACCCTAAACATCATAATCTAGATGTTCGGGTAGACAGGGGCAAAACTGTAATTTCCTGTGTCGAAATGTTTCCACGAATACTCGCGCCGAAAATCGTAAAACCGACGATTTCGCCGATTTACGGAACGGTATCTGGTTAGCCTATGAAACTCTAACAAAATGCCTAGAAGTCGTGTAAATACTGTCTAAAGACAGCCAACACATTCAAATTGTAAGTTGACCCATAATCTTCTCTAATTTGCATAATTATATTATTTTAAACGTTGTTCTAACTCGTTCTTCCAAACTAGGAAGTTCTAGACAGCGCCATAAGTTTCAGCGCGTTCGTTTCGACGAGACGAAACTCGTGCTCACGAGTTTGGGCTTGCACAAGGCCCGAGAACAAAGTTGGCTATTAAACTCTATAGGTCCAAATAAGCTATCATGTTATAACTTGCAACACACTTGATTAATCTGTGATTTAAATGTGAGCATCATGATCTAAACATGTTACTGAGTTGAGGGCTCACCTTGGGCTTTGTCGAAGACTGGCCGAGAAGTTGGCCGGAGCAAGGTGGAGCAACCTCCTCTCAAGCTAGAGCTCGGTTTGGCCAACACTTGATCAACATTGGTGCCAAATGCCTACAGAGACAAGCATCAGTACCAAGACCCTCCCAGATGAAGATTGGTCACAGCCAAACTTGGCGCCGGCGGCCGGAGGCAGCGGATGGCCGGAAAACCCAAGTTCTGTCACGCCCCGAGTTTAAAAACCAGCGTCTAAATTTTTTTATTTTTTTTTTTTATTTTTTTTTTTTAAATCAGAGTTGCAAACCAGCCAGGGCGCAACAGACCGCCACATATATAGAAGAGTCCCAATCCCACTGAGGATTGAGCCTTTTCTATATATGCACGGCTAGCTTGGCAATCAAACAGAGTACTAACTACGTACCACTAATATAACACAGATAGTAAATTACACAATTACTACAACTTATTACATTTTCCTTGTTATATCAAATAACTATATGCTTGGCTATCGGCTGACCAGGGTCAAGCTCTATCTCGTGATCTCACCAATTCGTCCCGACATCTCAACACCCGCTCGACCTGAAAAACAGTCACCCGAGGGTGTGAGACACACCGGAGTGTATCCCAGTGGGCACGATGAGCCGAGAAATAACAGATCGTACCTACTGGTATACAAAGCTAGAGGATAGTAATAGATCATGGGTTAGGGTAAAGCAGATATATAACTGGTGCTGTAAAGGAAGCAAAACTCATAATCTGGGTACAAGCATAGGAGATAATTTTAGCAAAATTTAAAATAGGACAAACATGTATCAGGATAATCAACGCATCAAGGAGTTAGGACAATCAGCAAGATAACAATGAACTATAATCAAGGGCATCACATAGAATCATATAAAGGTAGATAACTAGAAGCCAGATCAAAGATTCAAGGAAGTATGTTAAAGTAACTTAACAACACATGCATCAAATAAGTGAAGACACAAAGACCCAATCACAAGCTACCATATTGGCCTTCACAAGACCTCAGGCGAGGCTGCCCAAACTAGCACCAACCTGGTTGACATTCCCCAAACTAGGGTCACGGATTGCCACGGCTAACCACTTTACCGGTAAAGAACATCGCTACGGGTCATGACTCCGCTGATGTTCGTGAAGTACAACGATGCGGGCGATCAAATGCAAATGCTCAAGCTCACGGTCCACTGACTGGGTAATCGGCAACAAGCCGGGAAATCCCCACTGGGATGCAATGACAAGATCAACTGAATCTCAACACTTATGCAGGAACACTCAGCAATAAATCTCAACTCATATGCAAGATCAAGACAAATCTCAACTTAGCAGAAGCTCACATATAAACTCACTCAACCACACAAACCAACCAAATGATACAAAACTTAAACACATATTTTTTTAAGAAAACTGCTTTGAAAAGTCCAAACCCCGAAGAGCATTGCCCTCGTCCTATCAAACAAGAACAGACTCAGGCGACACTACGAAGCTTGGGTTTCCAAACCTCGCAGAGCAATTGCCTTTGTCCTATCAAACAAGAACAGACTCCGGCGACCCTACGAAGCTTGGTAAAAACATCAGTTAAACAAATCTATGTGCTCAGCAGTGTATCATTTGATCGACAGGACAAACAGGCTTACTCATCAACCATGGAAATGTTCCAAGATAAGATATAAATACCAGAGGCACTACGAATAATCATGTAAGGCAGAATAGAACTGATAACAGGTATGGCTCAACATCTCACCCAATCAGACAGACTAACCCCTTATGCAACTAAACACATATTTTTAAGAAGACCTTTGAAAACAATAGGTTTTTGGGTCCCAACCCTCGTAGAGCGTTACCCTCGTCCTATCAAACAAGAACAGACTCAGGCTACCCTACAAGGCTTGGAAAAATATTTATTTTAAAAGATCATGTATTTAGCAACATAACGGGCGAACAACAAGGAAGCAGGTATAAAGCAGGCATAAGGTAGCAAATCACTGAATCAATGGAAAGGCAGGCTCAAGCATTAATAGACTGATATAATAATCAAGCATAAGAGTGCAACTACGAAATGGCCAATTAGTCAGAGTAATATATATTGCAACCAAAGGCAGACAGGCTCAAAATAAACTAAGTTACCAAGAACAGGAGTCCAACCAGTATCGCACCCCAGAGGGCCGAACTGATAAAACCCGGACCGAAGATAACCCACCTGATATAACGCACGCGGCTAATCTGAACCAACTGTATGCTCAGCACACCAGATGCTACCGAATAACCCTGAATGTGAATTAACAAATCAGTTTACTAACCAGTATACGATGTGATTTTTTTTGCATCTAGACCCCTAGGGCTTTTAAATTTACACTTTTAGTGCCAATTTGGGCACTGTTTTCGCTCGTTCTTTCAACTGGAGATTCATTTTAACATTCCGTCACTTCCAGCAGGTTTTCTACGTCATGCTGAACACCGTGCTCACCCATTTGTGGCATCACGGGTTCCGAGGCAAACTTTGGCCCATAATATATGCACTAACATAGCCTTAATGTCATTTTGTTTCTTCGGGACTTCAAACAGAAATTTTAACGCGAGCATCGCGTCCAGTGACCCCAAATTAGCCAGGAATACACTGTCGCGGCTTCGCAAACAACCTAAAATAAGGTTTGGGCAAAAAATTACTCTTAAAGGTAGTTAATACTATAACTTTTAACCTACACATCTTTTATTAAAACTTTGTATATGAAAGTGTCTCTGGACAGTGTCAAGATACCAGGGCTCACCCTAATTGTAGCCCAGATCTGTTGGTTCAACCAGAACCATAGCCTTGCACACATACAAGTTCACAATGCTCCAAACTTTATTCCACACAGATCTAACTTGATCTGAAGTGAGCATCAAGCTCAGGAGACATTTTAGAGCAACTTTCATTTTTATTGTGAAGCCAGATTCCATCCTTTTCTTCATTGAAACATTTAATCGAACACCTTATGTGCATAAAATCTATATTAATACACAAGCAAACAAGTGAATTGGTTCTCTGCCTCCACTGTACCTGGGCCCTTCCAAGATGGATCAAATTAATCTTCTAAGTTTATAGAGCATTTTCCCTCAATCTGGAACAACCAAAACCCCCAGGTTGGCCGCGGCAAGGTGGAGAAGATGAAGCTTCAACCTTGAAATTCGTGACCAACCAACCAGGTGATCTAGGGCTCAACCACTTGACCAACAAGCTTCTATACATCACAACCAACTTACCTGAACCCGTTCCCGACGACAGGACACGGCGGCGGCGGCGGCGGAGCAAGCTCCATTTCGAGCATCTTCACCGTTAATGGCGGATTTTTACAGAGCCATTATGAAGCTCTCTAACTTGCATGGATAGACTCCTTGTGGTCCCAGCAAGCTTCCCGACCAACTCTCCCCGGCCGGAGATGGCCTGAGCGCCGGCGGCCGCAACTTGGTGCAAATTCGAACCCAACTCGGCTGCGCCTTCCTCGGCTTGCATGGGAGCCATGCAACAGCATGGTTGGGATCCTCTTGGTCCCAGTAAGGATTCTGGGCAGGTGGCCGGCGTCGGAGAGGCCCGCCGGCGCCGGAGCACGAGGCTCTGCCAACACACAAGAAACCCGAAAATTAGGGCATTAAAGTTCTCCCAATTTACTCAACAATACTCCACCAAACTTTGCAGGTTTCTTTCATATATTCTACAGTCCAAACCCTCAAATTTTGGGCTTTGTTGGTTGATTGGTTGCCGAGATTGGCCGCGGCGAAGTTATTATTAGGGTTCCGGCCAACCCTTCTCCCGCCGGCCATGCACTTTACATGGGAGGCTAAGGCTTTGCAGGGAGACTCCTAATGAACTTCTTAACCTACTGCATGTGGTCTCGGGTGCAAGAAACCTTTGGTTTAGGTTCCTTACCTTGGCCGAGCTCGGGGAAGAAAGGACGAAGCCGGGTTTTGCTCCTTTCGCGCGCGCGGCCACAACAAGCTCCAGCAGGATCCTCTGGCACAGAGGAACTCTTCCAAAGCTCCAGGAACAGCCCAGGTAAGGTTTTGTTCCAACCTTCTCCTTCTTCTCCCTCTCTTTCGAGTTTCTCTTTCTTTGGATTAGGGTCCCTCGGCCTCCAAACTCTCGGGCTTGGTCTGGAAAGGGAGCGGAGGTTCAAGAGATATTGAAAAACTTCCCAGAGGGCAGTGGGACCTTGTTGGGACTTGCTCTTGCTTCCTCCCACCTTTCTCGGGCACTCCAAGGGCTTGGGTTCTTTGGCCTTCCCCAAGCATCCGAGCTTGATCTGGGTGGATTCCTGGGATCGAGGTGATGCTTCCCATCCCACTTGACCCCTCGGATTACACCAAGGAAAAACCCAAGAGTCACCTTGCCTTTATCTCAAGATTCTTCTTAAACCGGTTTCACACCTAACTCCAAACCCTAACAAGCTTGCTGTGGGTTACAATTGTACCCAGCACCCTATAGTATGAAGCCCTAACATTTAAACATGTAAAATATTATAATTTCTTGCAATTTAGTGCAATTTTTAGAGATTTTCACGCTTTTCGAGGCAATCCGGTCGTCGTTTCGCGAAACGGACTTCGCCACGACGTCCGGCTCGTCGAGACCTATCAGGTAGCGTATTTGTTTGGTTCGTTCGACGCCCGGATAAAAAGTTGTTCCACAAGGTTCATTGAATTATCGCGCGTGGCACGCACTTCGATGCACCCGGGTCGCCAAACGCGAAATCCGTCAGTGCCATTGCGCTCAGAACGTCGAAATTAGCTAGGTTCCATTACTCATACCTCTAGGTTAAAACTCTAGATAGTGGTTCGGCCATTAGTGAAAGCGAGGGATTAAAAACTCGAGGGTTACTATTCACTTAAGTCACGGGGCCCACTTTTGATTTCTGATTTCTAGAAGATCCGACCGTCGGATCGAAAACATATGAATATGAAACTTCTATGTTTCGACGAGACGATCGCAATGGTGATCTCGGATTTTTCAGATCAGACCCCGATCAAAAGTCGATATCTCTGGGCCCACTATTGACCCACTATCTCTCCACTTTGGCCAAAATTGACAAATTTTAAATATTAAAAGTAAACATAGGTTTTTAAATTCTGAATTACTGCATCACCCACAACTTCTAAGAAGTTTCGTCCCCGAAACTTAACCAAACATACTTTAAAAGTTTTCTAAAACACCAAAAACATCAGTTTTCTAAGTATTAATTTATTTTAGTACAGTCGACCCACAACTTCTGTTTTGACCTACTACCCAGCGCTCTCTCGTAACACAGGTCATCCTAGGGTTCGTTCCTAGCCAAACTTAGACATCTGCGTTTCCTATTGCTCTGATACCATCTAATCTGTCACGCCCCGAGTTTAAAAACCAGCGTCTAAATTTTTTTATTTTTTATTTTTTTTTAAAAAAAAAAAAAATCAGAGTTGCAAACCAGCCAGGGCGCAACAGACCGCCACATATATAGAAGAGTCCCAATCCCACTGAGGATTGAGCCTTTTCTATATATGCACGGCTAGCTTGGCAATCAAACAGAGTACTAACTACGTACCACTAATATAACACAGATAGTAAATTACACAATTACTACAACTTATTACATTTTCCTTGTTACATCAAATAACTATATGCTTGGCTATCGGCTGACCAGGGTCAAGCTCTATCTCGTGATCTCACCAATTCGTCCCGACATCTCAACACCCGCTCGACCTGGAAAACAGTCACCCGAGGGTGTGAGACACACCGGAGTGTATCCCAGTGGGCACGACGAGCCGAGAAATAGCAGATCGTACCTACTGGTATACAAAGCTAGAGGATAGTAATAGATCATGGGTTAGGGTAAAGCAGATATATAACTGGTGCTGTAAAGGAAGCAAAACTCATAATCTGGGTACAAGCATAGGAGATAATTTTAGCAAAATTTAAAACAGGGCAAACATGTATCAGGATAATCAACGCATCAAGGAGTTAGGACAATCAGCAAGATAACAATGAACTATAATCAAGGGCATCGCATAGAATCATATAAAGGTAGATAACTAGAAGCCAGATCAAAGATTCAAGGAAGTATGTTAAAGTAACTTAACAACACATGCATCAAATAAGTGAAGACACAAAGACCCAATCACAAGCTACCATATTGGCCTTCACAAGACCTCAGGCGAGGCTGCCCAAACTAGCACCAACCTGGTTGACATTCCCCAAACTAGGGTCACGGGTTGCCACGGCTAACCACTTTACCGGTAAAGAACATCGCTACGGGTCATGACTCCGCTGATGTTCGTGAAGTACAACGATGCGGGCGATCAAATGCAAATGCTCAAGCTCACGGTCCACTGACCGGGTAATCGGCAACAAGCCGGGAAATCCCCACTGGGATTCAATGACAAGATCAACTGAATCTCAACACTTATGCAGGAACACTCAGCAATAAATCTCAACTCATATGCAAGATCAAGGCAAATCTCAACTCAGCAGAAGCTCACATATAAACTCACTCAACCACACAAACCAACAAAATGATACAAAACTTAAACACATATTTTTTTAAGAAAACTGCTTTGAAAAGTCCAAACCCCGAAGAGCATTGCCCTCGTCCTATCAAACAAGAACAGACTCAGGCGACACTACGAAGCTTGGGTTTCCAAACCTCGCAGAGCAATTGCCTTTGTCCTATCAAACAAGAACAGACTCCGGCGACCCTACGAAGCTTGGTAAAAACATCAGTTAAACAAATCTATGTGCTCAGCAGTGTATCATTTGATCGACAGGACAAACAGGCTTACTCATCAACCATGGAAATGTTCCAAGATAAGATATAAATACCAGAGGCACTACGAATAATCATGTAAGGCAGAATAGAACTGATAACAGGCATGGCTCAACATCTCACCCAATCAGACAGACTAACACCTTATGCAACTAAACACATGTTTTTAAGAAGACCTTTGAAAACAATAGGTTTTTGGGTCCCAACCCTCGTAGAGCGTTACCCTCGTCCTATCAAACAAGAACAGACTCAGGCTACCCTACAAGGCTTGGAAAAACATTTATTTTAAAAGATCATGTATTTAGCAACATAACGGGCGAACAACAAGGAAGCAGGTATAAAGCAGGCATAAGGTAGCAAATCACTGAATCAATGGAAAGGCAGGCTCAAGCATTAATAGACTGATATAATAATCAAGCATAAGAGTGCAACTACGAAATGGCCAATTAGTCAGAGTAATATATATTGCAACCAAAGGCAGACAGGCTCAAAATAAACTAAGTTACCAAGAACAGGAGTCCAACCAGTATCGCACCCCAGAGGGCCGAACTGATAAAACCCGGACCGAAGATAACCCACCTGATATAACGCACGCGGCTAATCTGAACCAAATGTATGCTCAGCACACCAGATGCTACCGAATAACCCTGAATGTGAATTAACAAATCAGTTTACTAACCAGTATACGATGTGATTTTTTTTGCATCTAGACCCCTAGGGCTTTTAAATTTACACTTTTAGTGCCAATTTGGGCACTGTTTTCGCTCGTTCTTTCAACTGGAGATTCATTTTAACATTCTGTCACTTCCAGCAGGTTTTCTACGTCATGCTGAACACCGTGCTCACCCATTTGTGGCATCACGGGTTCCGAGGCAAACTTTGGCCCATAATATATGCACTAACATAGCCTTAATGTCATTTTGTTTCTTCGGGACTTCAAACAGAAATTTTAACGCGAGCATCGCGTCCAGTGACCCCAAATTAGCCAGGAATACACTGTCGCGGCTTCGCAAACAACCTAAAATAAGGTTTGGGCAAAAATTACTCTTAAAGGTAGTTAATACTATAACTTTTAACCTACACATCTTTTATTAAAACTTTGTATATGAAAGTGTCTCTGGACAGTGTCAAGATACCAGGGCTCACCCTAATTGTAGCCCAGATCTGTTGGTTCAACCAGAACCATAGCCTTGCACACATACAAGTTCACAATGCTCCAAACTTTATTCCACACAGATCTAACTTGATCTGAAGTGAGCATCAAGCTCAGGGGACATTTTAGAGCAACTTTCATTTTTATTGTGAAGCCAGATTCCATCTTTTTCTTCATTGAAACATTTAATCGAACACCTTATGTGCATAAAATCTATATTAATACACAAGCAAACAAGTGAATTGGTTCTCTGCCTCCACTGTACCTGGGCCCTTCCAAGATGGATCAAATTAATCTTCTAAGTTTATAGAGCATTTTCCCTCAATCTGGAACAACCAAAACCCCCAGGTTGGCCGCGGCAAGGTGGAGAAGATGAAGCTTCAACCTTGAAATTCGTGACCAACCAACCAGGTGATCTGGGGCTCAACCACTTGACCAACAAGCTTCTATACATCACAACCAACTTACCTGAACCCGTTCCCGACGACAGGACACGGCGGCGGCGGCGGCGGAGCAAGCTCCATTTCGAGCATCTTCACCGTTAATGGCGGATTTTTACAGAGCCATTATGAAGCTCTCTAACTTGCATGGATAGACTCCTTGTGGTCCCAGCAAGCTTCCCGACCAACTCTCCCCGGCCGGAGATGGCCTGAGCGCCGGCGGCCGCAACTTGGTGCAAATTCGAACCCAACTCGGTCGCGCCTTCCTCGGCTTGCATGGGAGCCATGCAACAGCATGGTTGGGATCCTCTTGGTCCCAGTAAGGATTCTGGGCAGGTGGCCGGCGTCGGAGAGGCCCGCCGGCGCCGGAGCACGAGGCTCGGCCAACACACAAGAAACCCGAAAATTAGGGCATTAAAGTTCTCCCAATTTACTCAACAATACTCCACCAAACTTTGCAGGTTTCTTTCATATATTCTACAGTCCAAACCCTCAAATTTTGGGCTTTGTTGGTTGATTGGTTGCCGAGATTGGCCGCGGCGAAGTTATTATTAGGGTTCCGGCCAACCCTTCTCCCGCCGGCCATGCACTTTACATGGGAGGCTAAGGCTTTGCAGGGAGACTCCTAATGAACTTCTTAACCTACTGCATGTGGTCTCGGGTGCAAGAAACCTTTGGTTTAGGTTCCTTACCTTGGCCGAGCTCGGGGAAGAAAGGACGAAGCCGGGTTTTGCTCCTTTCGCGCGCGCGGCCACAACAAGCTCCAGCAGGATCCTCTGGCACAGAGGAACTCTTCCAAAGCTCCAGGAACAGCCCAGGTAAGGTTTTGTTCCAACCTTCTCCTTCTTCTCCCTCTCTTTCGAGTTTCTCTTTCTTTGGATTAGGGTCCCTCGGCCTCCAAACTCTCGGGCTTGGTCTGGAAAGGGAGCGGAGGTTCAAGAGATATTGAAAAACTTCCCAGAGGGCAGTGGGACCTTGTTGGGACTTGCTCTTGCTTCCTCCCACCTTTCTCGGGCACTCCAAGGGCTTGGGTTCTTTGGCCTTCCCCAAGCATCCGAGCTTGATCTGGGTGGATTCCTGGGATCGAGGTGATGCTTCCCATCCCACTTGACCCCTCGGATTACACCAAGGAAAAACCCAAGAGTCACCTTGCCTTTATCTCAAGATTCTTCTTAAACCGGTTTCACACCTAACTCCAAACCCTAACAAGCTTGCTGTGGGTTACAATTGTACCCAGCACCCTATAGTATGAAGCCCTAACATTTAAACATGTAAAATATTATAATTTCTTGCAATTTAGTGCAATTTTTAGAGATTTTCACGCTTTTCGAGGCAATCCGGTCGTCGTTTCGCGAAACGGACTTCGCCACGACGTCCGGCTCGTCGAGACCTGTCAGGTAGCGTATTTGTTTGGTTCGTTCGACGCCCGGATAAAAAGTTGTTCCACAAGGTTCGTTGAATTATCGCGCGTGGCACGCACTTCGATGCACCCGGGTCGCCAAACGTGAAATCCGTCAGTGCCATTGCGCTCAGAACGTCGAAATTAGCTAGGTTCCATTACTCATACCTCTAGGTTAAAACTCTAGATAGTGGTTCGGCCATTAGTGAAAGCGAGGGATTAAAAACTCGAGGGTTACTATTCACTTAAGTCACGGGGCCCACTTTTGATTTCTGATTTCTAGAAGATCCGACCGTCGGATCGAAAACATATGAATATGAAACTTCTATGTTTCGACGAGACGATCGCAATGGTCATCTCAGATTTTTCAGATCAGACCCCGATCAAAAGTCGATATCTTTGGGCCCACTATTGACCCACTATCTCTCCACTTTTGCCAAAATTGACAAATTTTAAATATTAAAAGTAAACAGAGGTTTTTAAATTCTGAATTACTACAAGTTCGAACACCTTGAATGCAAGATTAGAAAGCTCGGTTTACAAGGACTCTGGGGTTCAACCAACTTGATGGAGACTCATTAAATAGTGTTTAGAACTTACCTGGGTGACCTGCCGGCGTCCACGAGCGGCGGCGAAGGCCGGAATGCAAAACTCGGGTTGCCCACTTGGTGCAACTACAGAGGAAGGAAAACTCACGTCAAAACTCTCATCCAACTGCATGAAGAGCTTGCAATTGACCAAACTAACTTACCCGGGTCGCTAGCCTACGGCTGGGATCGACGGTGATCGCCGGCGACGAAGCTCGGCGAAGATGAAGGTGCTCTAATGGCGGAATTCCAACTAGAGCTCCTAAGGCCTTCCAACTTGGACCAAACTTCCTCACTCGGTGCAAGGAAGCTTCCTGTGGTGATGGTCGGCGGCGCGGGTGAGCGGCGGCGCCGGACGACGAAGATCGGCCAAGACTTACTTTTGCCCGAAACTAGGGCCGGCTCGTGCGGCTCGGATCCTTGCCTAATCGCCACAAAACTTCAGGAAGTGATTGCAGTCGTCAAGAAGACCAACTTCAATGGTCTTGATCTCAAATCAATGGGTCAGATTCTTTCCGCGCTCAAGATCGGCCAAAAATGGCTTTTCCAACGATGGGATGCTCCCGCCGGCAACCGGGAGCACGGCGGCGGCTCGCGCTTCACAGGGAGACTCCACTCAACGTCAGGAAGGCATTGGTTGGGTCCCTAGGCCATTTAAAAAAATAAAAACTCCCATAAACTTACCTCGCCGGAGAGAGGGAAGAAAGAGATGACCTCCACGAGGGCGCACGACGGAACTGGGCGCCGGGTTCATCTTGGCTCGACTTCAACCACACAGAGGAGCTCTCAGACTCACTTTGGATCAACCCAAACCCTTTCTTGATGCCTCTCACACCAACAAACCGAGAAGAACCCAACTTCCCTGGTCTCTTTTGGGCTTCTCCGACGGCTGGACGGCGCCGGCTGATGGTGCGACGATTGGGGAGTGGTGGGGTAGAGGCGTCGGTTCCAAAAGAGGAAGCAGAGGGGTCGTAGGTTGAGGGAAACCAAGGGTCACAACACACACATGCATTATAACATGTATATTGCACAAAATGCCAATATACCCCTCTACACTTAATATTTCGTGCCAAGTCCCTCACAGAAACTTCATCTTACACTTTAGTCCTTATCCCTAAAGTGGCACACAAAACGGAGCATAAAATATAGGGTCTTTGCGTAAAATACGCTATTTTTCGCCTTTTTCACGCTTTTCGAGGCGTTTTAGTCGTCAAATTGAAAAACGAGCTTCGCCACAATGTCCGGATCGACGAAATTTATCAGGTAGTGATTTTCGTTTTTCGACAAGAGGTCCGGATAAATTCTCGGTCCATAAATATTGTACAATTATACAGTATGGCACTCCTTTCGAGACTCTAGGGTCGTCAAACGGAAACTCCGTCAGTGCCATTGCGCTCAGATCGATGAAACCGATCAAATCTACTACCTGGATCAATATGTTCGGAGTCCAAATAGTGAATTGGCTAACGTTGGCATCAAGAGAATTTAGAAATAGGGGTTACTATTCATCCACTATTTACATCTACTATTCACTTAAGTCGCGGGTCCCGTCCGCTTCTTTACTGATTTCTGAAAAATTCGACCGTCAGATCGAAATTTGGTCAATATCATTTTCGATCAGTTCGACGAGACGGTCGTACGGATGATCTCAATTTTCGAGATCAGGCTCGAATTTGAAAAGCGATATTTTCGTCTCATAAACTGTGCAATTTATACACGGGCAAATTACCAATTAGACTATTTATGCTCTTTTAAATTCAAAATCAACTTAAACCTTTTTTTTCTTTTTATTTATTTAAAAATAAAAATCTCGATTATTACATAAAGCGAGCGATTTCCAAGCAAGTAATGGTAGAGAGGAGGACGGGCCGGCAGAGATCGCGCGGTGGTTCTACGACGACATTTAATGCCGAGATCTGCGGTGCATACGGGCACACAGTACAGGAAAGGAGACATTTCCGAGCAGGTAACGGTAGAGAGGAGGAGGGACTCGGGACGCTTCTGCGACGACATTTAATGTGCAGATCTGTGGTAGATCGTGATGTACGAACCGGAGATGCGAACAACTCCGGGATCCAGCTGGCGACGGTAAAGAGTCGGACGGAGTAGTAGAAATCCCGCGGCGATTCTGCGGCCGCATTTAATGCCCACCCGAGATCTGCGGTAGATCGCGATAGATTTTGGTAAGTGAGAGAGAAAGAGAAAGAGAGAGTCACAGTTGCAGGTCTGTGAGAGGGGGAGTGAGAGAAAGAGAGAGAGACTTTGATATGTGTGAGAGAGAAAGAGCAAGAGAGAGACTTTGATATGAGAGAGAGAGAAAGAGAGGAGAGAGAGGGATGAGAGGCAGAGGAAACAGTTAGGCGCCTATGAGAGAGGGAGAGAGAGACTTTGATAAGAGAAAATGATTGATGGAACATAGAGAGAGAAGGGGGTTTGGTATCTGGTTTGTCCGGAGAAGCTGTGAAAACAATTTTTGGTCCGCCTTTAATGGATTTGTATTGATGGTGGTTTTTTTTTTTTTTTTTTTTTTTTTTTTTTTTTTTTTTTTTTTAAATTTATTTATTTTAACTTATAAATAAAAACTATCCATTTCCGTGTCATCTCTCTCACTTCGGTAGCATCGCCGAGCCATCGTCCCCTTTCTACTGCCTCTCTCTCTCTCTCGTATGTCCAAGTCACCATGGATCCAAAAGCATTCACACGGCATCTTCGCCGCGTAGAACCTCTCTCCGCCATTGTCGTCGTCGTCCTCCTCCCCGCTCTCGTTCTCGCCGCTCTTCTCCTCGTCCCCTTCTCTCCCAACTCCATTACCTCCATGTACGCCTCTCTCTCTCTCACACACACTCACACATCATCAATATCATCATCTTCTCTGTTTCTCGGATCTAGTAATCCTATGTTCTTTCTCTTTGGACACAGTCCCATTACTTTCATGGAGGAGAGGGAGAAGCCCAACACCATTTGGAAAGCTCCCAGGCAGGTCGAGTGGAGGCCCTGTGAGTGGTGGCGCAACAACGAAGCTTCGTCCCGTAAGTTCCTGAACCCTGAATGGACCAATTCTTTCGTTTTAGGGCTAGGGTTTGGACCCAATTTTGGAACTTTGCAGGGATACCAAGGATCTACATGCCGAGGAACCGGTTTTGGCATGAAAAAAGTTTTTTTTTTTTTTTTTTTTTTTTTTTTTTTTTTTTTTTTTTTTTTTTTTTTTTTTTTTTTTTTTTTTTTTTTTGTGGCTCCAGCTCTAATGTATTGTTCATCATTTTTTTTTTCTTATCTATTAATGTGATAACTTGCTAATTTTGAAAAAAAACCGCCTGAGTCATGTCATCGGCGGCAAGGATTGCATCATGCTGTTATCTTGTCAGCACGGTATGGTATGCCAAGGGGTGCTCGGTCCATGCTGTTGGGTACTTAGGGTATGCTTGTTTCATGTTTGGCTCGGGAATGAGAAATGGAATTGGATTGCATTGGAATGAAAAAATGGAATATGACAAATTATTCAAAAATGTTTTGTTCATCATTGGAATGGAAATCGGAATGGATAATTGGGACATTTAGGATTTTGAGAGAGGAGAAGAAAGTGATGAAACAAGAGGAGGGGAAGGTTCTTGTGAGGAAAGGGCTTTTGAGTCGTTAACTTTGGAATGAGCCAATTTAGGATTTAAAGGCGGATTAGACCATAAATGAATTGGCTCATTCCCATTACAGTGTGGAATGGGAATTAGAATATGATTTCTGTAAAACAAACAACAACTATCGGAATCAGACAGTGAATTCTATTCCGATTTCAAAGTATAAAGTGGTGAACCAAACAAGCCCTTAAACCCATGAGAGAGATAGACGTGCAGTTTCCCCTTTCTTTTATTAGTTCTTGTTGTTTGTGTCTTGGGTGACTGCATATTTATCTCTGGAAAGTTGGAAAATTGTACATTTGTCTCTTGAAGTTGCTACTTTTCTTAAGAACACACTCTTCTAAATTTGAAATGTTTGTTAGTTTCTCTACCGATTGACTGCCGCTTACCCGCAATTTTTTTAAAAAATATTATAAATAGATTTTACTTAGCAGCAGAGTGGTCATGAAAAAAAAAAAAAAAAAAAACAATTTTAAACGGTCAACCAACAGAGAGGGATAAATTTGCAAACTTGTGAAATGTAACTCATAAAAAGTAGGGGAAAATTCTTGATATTAAAGGTTTTGAGGGGAACCTATGCATGTTCACTTCTTGGCAGGATTATTTATGCAAATTCTTCCTTTGCTGCAGCTCTCCCAATGAAGAGCAATGGCTACATCAGAATCGACTGTTATGGCGGCCTCAATCAGATGAGACGTGATGTATGTACGTCACTGTAGGGAGCTAGGGTTTACATGTTCCATGTTAGACTTAAGTTTACTCATTTCATCTAAACATTTACTGTAAACCTTGGAATCCCTGTAGTGTGGCTTCATTCAACTTTATAATCCAGTGTTTGGAACGTAATACTTCACGTTGCTATAGATGCCTTAGTTGTCCTGTAGGACTGGCCATTAAACACCGTTCAAATTGAGCAATTTTCAATTACGTGGCTTGATAAAAATCTTGTAATCCAGGTTATAATTTCTTACTTTTGTTGATCCTACTTATTTTGAATGGTTTTATGATCCAACATTTGTAACAATCTGAACCATTTGGAGTAAGTGTGGGATTATGTTAAGGATTGTACCATAAAGAAGTTCCATTTGCTAATTCATGCATTTACTAAGAAGGTTGATTATTTGATTATGGATTTTATAGTTGTGTGATGGAATTGGGATTACGCGCCTGCTGAATGCAACTATGGTTTTGCCAAAATTTGAAGTTGCTGCTTATTGGAATGAATCAAGGTAAGCTTGAGGATACTAGAGAATAACTGTCTTTGAATTGTTGATTGATATAGATAATTACTGCTTAGATCTATCAGCGATTTTGCAGATGTTTTTGATGTTGACTACTTTATTGAAAAAATGAAAGGCTTTGTGGAAATTGTTAAAGAGTTACCAGAAGAAATTGCGTCAGAGGAGCCATTCAAAGTGGACTGTAGCAAGCGAAAAGGCCAGTTTGACTATGTTGAGGCGGTGCTTCCTGCTCTCTTGGAGCATCACTATGTATCCATCACACCAGCCATGAGCCAAAGAAGGGATAGGTGTGTTTCGAACCTTAAATTATTTGAATGCATTTAACGTTGACTCATACTTACTGGCTCTCTATCAACTTTGGACCATTAGTTTAACCCAGTTGGCAATATGTTTCTTTGTTCATTTGTGCAATAGATAAACAGATGAAGGAAAGAGTGACTTACTGCAAAGCGAATGAGTGCCTTCTTGTTTATATTTATTTTTCTATATTTTGTGTTGTTGGTCTTTTGGTATAATTTTAATTTGAAAAAAAAATCTGAAAAAGCGAATATAGCTTGATGATATGTTGGAGAGGCCTAACTTTAAGCGTGACTTTTTGTAGTACCTGTTTTCTGATATATCACTAAAAAACTTTACTCTCTAGTCTCTAATCTGATAACATGTAATCGGTGGCAATTCTGTCTGCTCAATGATCCGCTACCCACTATATTTGTTCCTTTAGTCTCTAATCATTTCGTAAGAAATTTGTAAGTTGCAAAAATGATATACATAATTAACTTGTACTAGTAAATTTGATTCTGGCTTGCACAGTTATCCGTCACCTGCTCTGTTCAACCTAAATTAAAAAACCCCCCTTTATCTCCCTTATTCTTTTGTTGTTGACATGACAATGTTTCGTGTGTTCGTTATCTGCATCTAAAAGTACATCCCTTTCTCAATGCATAATTCCTTTTCCATTGGAAACTTAACTTTTTCCTTCGCGGTTCAGAGAGTTTAGCAGCAAACTTGCAATGAAGCTATCTTAATTATTTATGAACAGCCTGACTAAGAATGTCATCAATGGGATTATGTATGAACCTTCTAATAACAATATGAGCAATAAAAAAAACTAGAAGTTCTAAACTGTAACAATGGATCAAACTTTTAAATTAACTATGTTTTAGAGTTCTCATCCCTTATCAATGATGTAGTTCTGCACGTCATGCACGCGCCCATTATATTTGTGTGTGCATTCTCCTTTTGGAGTTCATATGTTTTGAGGGACTAGTTGTTGAACTCCTTTAAGATAACTATTTATCCTGTGACCCTCCTTTTTACTTTATATGTATGTTTTGACTGTTATGGATATGTTGTAGGTACCCTTTGCATGCTAAAGCTTCCTTTTGCCGAGGTTGCTATGATGCACTTCGCCTTAATAGGGCCCTGGAAGCCAAAGGTTCTGAGCTTCTCAAAGCCATACCAAAACCATTCCTATCCCTCCACCTCAGGTTTGAACCAGACATGGTAGCCTACAGCCAGTGTCTATATGAGGACCTCTCTTCCTCCTCTTTGGCTGCCATTGAAGCAGCCCGAGGGGATAGAAAGCCATGGACTGGTGATGCTGCTCGTGTGTGGAGGAATCGTGGGAAATGCCCTCTAACACCCAATGAGACGGCTTTTATTCTTCAAGCTCTTGGCATCTCTACAAGCACAACCATCTATTTGGCTGCTGGGGATGGTCTCATGGAGATCGAAGGCTTCATTTCTGTCTATAGAAATGTTTATACTAAGTCATCTCTATTAAGCAACGAAGATTTTGATCGAATGCATGGGAACACAAAAGCTGCCCTTGATTACTATGTTTCGATACACGGTGATAGTTATGTTGCTACTTATTTTGGTAATATGGATAAGATGGTAACTGCCATGAGAACATTGAAAGGGCTTTACAAAACATTGCTCTTGAGTAGGAGGGCTTTTGCAAACTGTACTGCAGAGGGGTTGAGAGGAGAGATGCTGGCAAAAGCTATGTGGGATGTTCACGAAGAGGATTTTGTGATGGGCAGAGGTTCTGCTTTGCCTGACTGTTTTTGTGAGTATAGATTGTAACTCGTAAGTACTCGTAAACTTTGTCTTTTTGATTGCTAATAGATTTTGATTTTCATAATTTTTACATAGTTTACATATTTCAATTATTGAAAGTCACATTTTATTTGTCAAAATTTTCTGTACTCTTGAATTTGAAACCATATTTTACAAATCATACTCAGCATATAATTTGTTGGTTCCGGTGCTACATATCATTTTTGAGAAATTATTGTCTGGACCTGTTCCGCCACATTAGCAGTGGGCAACTTTACCGGTGAACCTGCAGTTGATCTGCCCTCAAATCCCATCTCTAAAATAAATCCCAACCACCATTTAGTTGTGCTATTTTCGAGATTTGAAAATTAGGCACACAAACTGGGTGGTGCCCGTGCTTCCATGGTGGATCACATGCAGGCAATAATTTTGTGGAATCGAGTAAAGCAACAATAGGAGTCATCCCCCTTAAAATGTGTCAAAATTCATGGTGGATTACTTGATGAATGTTCTTGTTTTCTAATGGAGAGTTCTTGACATAGGTCATTTGAAAAAGTTATCTCCTTTCTCCCACTTATCACTAGCTTCTGATTTGGAATAAAAACACTGATCTGTAGGTGGTAAGTGAAAAGAATAAGACTTACAGTGCTACAAAACTTTGTTCCATTCGATTGTTGATAGAAGAAAGAACAATCCTAGTCCATCCATAATGGATATGATTTAGGAAGCTTGGTCCACTTCTTAACTTTCAACAGGAATAAACTAGAAGGTTTTCTTTTTCTGTTTCTTGATAACCTAAAGGGGTTTCTAGTAAAGCTCTATGAAGGAAACTCTTCCACGCTAACCACCATCTTACCGCGGTAGGCTATTTTTGATATAGTCCCTTTTTTCACTGGGCTTTTGTGCTTGATTTAAATTAGTTTATAATGAGCTTATGACCTTGTGAACTTTGGAATTATAAGTGAATTTAGTTATATTAAACTTCACTTCTTCTCGGTTGCCTTGTAGTACTAAATTTCTGATTTTATTGGCAATGGTTTTCTGTAATTGTATTGTTAGAAACTTTGCAGCCTGCTTGGTTTGGACTTTGGATGGTTCACTGTGTATCTCTAGCATATGGAATCAATTATATAGAGTGTAGTGCTCTTCTATTAAGAAAGTATGCATTGAGTGGATATGGGAAGCCTCAAAGGGTTTTGGTCCTAGCCAAGTCCTTATGTAGTTGTATAGTACATAGAGAACTTAGAACATATCATTCTGTATGCTTGCTGCTATAAACATGGGAGTAATTCCTGTTTGCGTTTGTAACCTTTTTCTTGGATGTACAAGCATTATACCTTTCTATGAGACGAAGGCGTTAAATTAACTTAGTGAATGGAGAAGTTCCTGAGATAATCTCGGTTTTCTCGTAAAAAAGATTAGGAGGAAAATATGGTTATCATGAATTTTCTTTTATGGACATTGTGTATAAATCCTGTACTTACAAATGTTTTGCATCGCGAAGATATTGCTGAACTTTGTGTTTGTGTGATTTTAGACGTCGTCAATCCGTTGGGCATTTATAATTATATGATAAATGAAATTTCTCTGGCTCAACTGCTGGTCTTCTTTTGCTTGTCTCTGATGGAAAGATCTCGTTTCATCGGGCTCTTTTAACAATGTATGAATTCACACTATCAGAGATTGAACACTGTTCATGCTGAGTTTAAATCCCATCCAAAGTTGCATATGTTGCCAACTTGGAATTTTGATGTTTCCCTAAGAGCAAAAACTGGAAGGGGAGAGCAGTTTCAGCACTTGGATTTTGCTTACTATATTTACATTTTCTGCCAAGTTGATAGACCTGTTTATGAATTTTGTGCTCATTCTATTTAGGAGAGAAGATATGATTATGCCTTCTCTTGTTTTGCTTCTTCATTTGGATTATTTAGCAGATAATATGGAATGGTCTGAAGCAATAGTAATTTTGTTACTTGCCTGCTATATTATCAAGACATCTGTTTAATTTGAATTAGCTTTTAGATTCAAAGTGAGGCTGAAGTTCCTGCTAATTTATTAAGACAGTCTGTTTAATTTGGAGCACCTTTCAGATTCGAACTGAGACTGAAAGTGTTCAACAGAACAAAACTGGCATCCTTTTTGCTGTTCATGAAACGCTCCAAAAACTAGAGAAGGGAAGTAATAATAAAAATTTAAGTGCCTATCGGCACTGATCGTATCTACCGTGTCGTATCGTATCAACAAGACATCGATACGATACAATTCTCATATAGATGACACAATTTAAATTTTTTTTTTTTTTTAAATTAGTAAGTAATTTTATAAATAAAGTTCAGAATATTTAATAAAAATGCATAATAATTAGAATATTTTGTTGTTAATATATATATATATATATATATATATATATATATATATATATATATATATATATATATATATATATATATTTTATTATTAGGTGTCGGAACATACGTGTTTTTTGTGATCGGCATGTATCGACAAGGCATGACATGCACTGTACCATACTGTACTGGTAAGCTTTCGGCGTAATTTCGTGCCACGACACTTAAATTCTTGAGTAATATTTTATTTTTTATTTCTCCACTTTGCCTTTTGATTGTTTTGTTGTACATTGCACTAATTGTTTAGTCCTAAAACTTTTGATGTTATTTGAATGACTTTAGTTCTCAAATTTTAATTTGCTGCACTTTTAACCAACTGTTTGGATTGCACTCAAGTCCTATATATATATATATATATATATATATATATATATATATATATATTAACTTGAAATAATGTAAAGTAATAAATTAAATTTGAAGATGGTGGAATACTTAGGAACTTTCACTTCTTTCGAATTCCATCTAGGACTAAACTTTAAATAGTATTTTGAAGCACTCAAGAGGCCCATGCCCCAAATTAAAGTTTCAAATCACAAAACAAATAATGAGCTCCAACATTATTCACATAAAGACACATCAAAATACTTTGAGATGACAAAAAAACTCAAATCTGCAAAATGTGCATGAAACATACAGAGATGATGTAGAAGAAACATAAATGCAATTTCCATGAAAAGTAGCAGAGGGATGGACCGGCCAAAATTACAAGAGCGCGGATTCAGCTTTATGAGTTTTACCAAGTAAATGTACAAACTGCTCATCCAAAATATGATAAAAAAAAAAGATACCACTGATAATTTTTGCTGTTATATGTCAAATGATAGTGGAATAGTGGAAAATAGAAATGGAAAAGGAAAATACACTTCAACAGTACCAAAAGAAACTTTCAAAACGGTCGTGCGCTTTACAGCAAACGCCTGCTGCGGAGTCAAATCGATGGGAAGAATTTGTCGAGTTTGTACGGCAACGAGTAGAATTCCTCGCTTCGCGAATCCGTCTTAAAGGATCTGAATCTGCCCCAGAAATGGTAGCCCCTGTCCCTAACGTCGCTGTCGCTTCTATGCAAGGTGTTGTCGAGGAAATATGCCACAAGCCCAGCGACAAACGCTTTCGAGGAGAAGATCACATTGACGATGTCATTAAACTGGAAGGAGCATTCAAGTAGAGTTGACGGCCAGAAAAAATTATTTGAAAAATAAGGAGGGAAAAATATGTTGACCCTGCATAACCTCAGAACCCAAACTTTAAAAAGTTAAAAAAACAACTTGGAACTCTGAATTTGTTTCAATCAATCAGCAGACTTCAAATTTCATTAGTTTTCCTTGATAAATGGCAGTTATATAAAGATCAAATGAGTCGAGTTCTCTAATCGTATCTTAGCATTCAAAGAGGAAAAAGAACGAGCACGAACTTGAAAGGGTCAAATGGAGGCTATATTGCACAGATACGGATATAGAGATACGGATATAGCACGATACGGAAACGGTGATACGACAATTCCTAAAACTTGTAAGATACGATACGAGAGATATACTTGAATAAAATATTATTTTAAATATATGTTGATTATATGTAATGATATATTGAGAACAATTAGAATATCTGGATTATATTAAGGAATATATTTTGATGTACATTAACTTGTATAATTGTTTTACATCTGTTTATAAAAAAAGATAATTAATCGTATGAAATAATAATTCAAAAAAGTATCAGCCAACTATCAGATCAAATGATAACAATAGATATTTAGTCACAAAAACTAGATAATTAGCCATTCAATATATATGTACGTGTTATTAGACTCTATTATATAAAATAGTAATAAAAAAAAATATGCTAACAATTTAATTGAAGAAGAAAAAAATTATTCTCGATGACCTTTATTGATTAGTTCTAATAAATTAGATGAAAAAAAGGTAAAAGAGAAGCGATAAGGGATTGAACTATAGCTTAATACTGTGGAGGAGATAGAACGAGAGGGATCACCTTCAAACATTCAAGTGCAAAAAAATAGAAGAAATGACAAATTGAAGAGGGATTTGCATTTTTCTCACTCTTTTCCTTATTTACAATGGGCTTAGAAGCATACTTTTCGAAAAAATTTAAATTCTGATCATTTTAAACCAAAAAAGAATCTGGCCGTATCCCCGTCCCTTACGTATCTAAGCCGTATCTGATATTTTTTTTATTTTTTAAAACTACCGGATACTTCATTCCCGTCTCAGACACGTATCGGTATCCGATACGTGTCCGATACGGATACAGCATGAAATTTGAAGTATCCGTAGTTCATAGAACGGGGGTCGAGTTATTACTAGTTACAAAGCTTCACAGAAATTGGGACCAGCTGGTTTATTGAAACAATTAAAAGTTCATCTAGTAGCTTTTTTGTGTTCAATTTTATATGGCGACTAAGTGTAATTGGTCCAAAGGTCAGGGGGCTTCTGACATAATTTTCTCAAAAAAAATAAAGAAATGCTTAAATTTGAATTTTACTTTGCATACATACCCATCGAGCACCAGTGTGTACAGGGCCATATCCGGCAACAGAGGTGTACTCATTGAAATATTGGGGAACTGATAAGCCCATAAACACAGAAAATCCCACGATGAACTTTGTCCGGAAGCTGTTGAGGTTGCAGAACTGCAGGAAGCTGAGACCTACCGAACCTGTTTATGCATAATAATAATAACAATTATTAGTGAACAAAGTGTCACGTGATAGAATCATATAGGACAATTTGTTTTGGTCGAGAACCTTCCACTTAAGTCTCAGTGATACATACCGACATAAGCAAAGAGAAGGCAATATACGGCAGATATAATTGGAGCTGGAACAGATGCAAACACTGCTCCAAATTTTCCTGCACGAAAACAACATAAAAGGATGCTTTGAAAATATGAAAGACAAAGTTAGAAAGGACAAGCTGCGTCATTCTCACTCATTCGCAATGAAAATTACTTTCCTCTGTATGTTAAAGTATAATATGACAAGGAAAAATCCAAACTATTCAATCATTCCAGAATTGAGAATATGTGCGATTTAATCCATATAAAAATCCAAGAAGATAGGATAGCAGAAGATTAAAACCAAGAAAAATAGTAGATTTTGCACAAAGCCTTAGCATATGCTTATTTAATTTTTCATCCTGTAACAAAGGGAAATCATTATAACGTCGTCCAACTTAGATAAAGTATACCCTAGCACTAATAGCATTTACTTATTAAAATCTAGAGCTTGTCATATGTTCCATACCTTACCCAGTTGTAGAACGTATACTACGGAAACTGAGCAACGTATATTTCTCGGAAAAGGAACACTTACCTAGAACAGCGAAGAATATCATGAATCCAGCAGCTATCTGTACTACTCTTCGGCTGCCGACGCGTGTCAGGCCGAGCAAACCAGCGTTTTCACTGTTGTAGGAACAAAGTGATAATCTCTTAGAAAATGGGGGAAAAAAATGGGGGCTACATGTACATATCAAAGAAAAAGTAAAGCACTAGTTGTCTCCTTAAGAGGGCTTACACCGATGCCGTGGACCCATTTGCTGTCCCAAATAGTCCATCCAACAAAATACCAATTCCCTATTAGTGATATGAGATGCTACTAGTTAGTTAAATGATGAATCACCTACAAGAAAATTATACATTTTGGCAAATTAAATTGGAGTATAGCTATCAAATTCTAATACCTGCCAACCAATACCACGACTGAGAACAGAAGGGGGCAGTGGTGTAGCGCTTGAAAACCTTGAAATTGCAATATATGTTCCAGTGGACTGCATCGTGACAAAAATATTAAGGTCCTACTTTTTGAATATATTATGCCAGGTGGAGAAGAAACAAAAAAGAAGAGGACTACTATGGGCATAAATCATCCGACACGTAGCTCCGTAGAAGTTGGCGAAAGAGTAAAATGCACAGGTGTTACTATACCTCCACCAGAGAGACAAATGAAGCAGCCATCAATGCAAAAGCCTCACCAGCATTAAATGTTGGAGCTCCCCATTGGAAAGGATAAGGAACATTTATCCTGCAATAAAATAAAATTAAATAAAAAATGCAATGATACCATCAAGGCCGCTTCATGGCCAAACTATAAATGTTGATTGCTTTTATAGTCTAATTCCACAAGTAACTTTTTCTTCAGCTTTTATATCGTAAATGAAGCTTAAGCCAAGTAGTTAAATACTGATTGTTTTACTAGAGATAAAGAGTAGTTAGCATAAACTTGAAATTTACCAAGGAGCCGCTCCAACAAGCCCAGATTTATCGGTACGACAATGAAGTTGAGTTTTAGGAGGATCATGCCTGTATGTCCCACCCACTGTGAGCAAGAAAGCAAAAAGCCATACGATTGCAACCGAGACTATGACTGAGAAACGGTTTAAGATAGGACTCGCCAGACGTACTGCATGAGGTATAAACTGCAAAATTCAAAAAACACAAGAACAAAATGCAGATGTGACATCCAAGGTGGTAACTCCTTACAAAATTCACTGTTTCTTTTAGTTGTCCAAACAGGAAGGTTGATTGTTTATAGTACCTCGGCGAATAAGACCAGTAGTATTATCTCTGGAAGCCCAATCTCGATACACTTCGCAACCTGAATATCCATTTCAGAATCCATTAGCTATCACAGAAGAAAGAGAAAGGCCTTCCAGGCACTGAACACCCAAGACATTGAAAAATCTCATTCCAGCACTAACTAGGAGGTGATATATAATGAGATCGACATAAATAATCGAATATTAGAAAGTTGTCAATAGAAAATGTTGTTAAGATAGCTTACCACAGGGAATCCAAGCTCATACAGCCCAAATCCGACCAACGCAACCAGAGGAGCAACCGACAATGGACTTAGAATTCTGCAGTAAATGGAGAATAAAAGACGATCAGCAAATTTGAAGCTGCACGCACGAAGCAAAACCACAAAAGGATAAGGAAACACCATTTTGTTTGCCAATAAACAAGGACGAACCTTGTGACAATGCGCCATAGTCCACTAAAACCCACTATTATCTGAAGAGTTGAAGCAACAATAAGGGCACCTTGGGTGCCACGCATGACGTGTCGGAATCTCTGTAGGAAATTGTAAGCTAAAATTTTGAAAAATCTGGAACTAGTAACAATTGTGTAACTAAGTTATGACACAAAGCATATTGGCGACCTCATGAGGATCTGCAATATTGTTGTAACGACTGGCCAAGATGATGGAGATAGTGGGCCCAACAAAGGTGTACGATCCTCCAACAACGGCA
Source organism: Tillandsia leiboldiana (assembly GCA_029204045.2). Taxonomy (NCBI): domain Eukaryota; kingdom Viridiplantae; phylum Streptophyta; class Magnoliopsida; order Poales; family Bromeliaceae; genus Tillandsia; species Tillandsia leiboldiana. Next base: position 3,449,976 of record CM055079.1, read on the forward strand.
GGTAATCGGGTTCCAAAGAGGGTTTGCAGTAAAGTGTTAATGCCAGACACAAAAAGCACAGTTTGGATCACCTTAGCTTTATCTTCCTAGAAAATAAAGGTGAAAAAGTTAACAACTGAGAGTTCAAGTAAAAAAGGAGGAAAGAAAGGTAACCAGAAACTGCAGTAGCTGAAAGAATTGCAGATATTAGCAACAACAACAAAAAAAAAAAAAGGTAGTAAAAATGTAAAAAAGAAAAGAAGCAAGATTATACTATGTAAGTCACTCTCATCTTACGTTATTGCCACCCATCTGAGGAACAAGAGCAGTAGGAATGATAACAGTGGTGCCAAGCATAACCAGGTAGTGTTGGAAACCAAGCAGGATGGCTTCGGCTGCATCAAAATTTTTCGCAATGAACTATTAATGCTAGATAAATATCTTCATCAAGATCAAAATAATAAAATTAAGGGGTGGAGAAAATTCTACAGTGTGAAGAAATCTGTATGAGAATTTTGCGGCAAACATCAAGCAGAAGGGACAATGAACTGAAATTAGAAGATGCAGAAATACCAAAAAATAAATATTTGTATTCTTCAAACGATAAATGGATAGAACAATTCACGAACCTACATTAGAATTCTATGAGTTCGAGACCTATAGAACTGCATATCAGCACCCAAAATCACACAAAGAGATTTTGACTCAAAACAGAAACATACTCCGGTGCCTTTTTTGTACCCATTGCAGACATATACCATAGATTATCATGAGAAATTAATAAGAATTAAGGTTCCATCTGCATACAAGAACATTTTGTTTAGTATATCTCTTTTGTTTACTCAAGCAATACAGTAGTGTCCATAACAGTATACAACTGTGTAGTACATGCATCCTATGAGTCATTTTCTTAGAACAAAATGAAATGATTTATCTTAAAAAATTATGACCATAGAACCTTGCAGCAAACTAAAATTAAACTCGTACACTCTGATTTCCAAAGGAAATGTTCATAGAGCAAAAGTTATATTTGTTCATGTTGGCTTAAAGAGGCCAGCAACCTGTCCTGTGGTGGGAGGTCAAGTTAGATCGAGTCACGTTTGAAATGGTGAGAGGTCGAGTCGCAATCGAAACCTGTAAGCATTGTGTCTATACACTTTAAATGAATTGGTCTATGAAATGATTAGTCTTAAAAAATTATGACCGTAGGACCTTGCAACAAACTAAAATTAAACTTGTCCACTCTGATTTCCAAAGAAAATGTTCATAGCGCAAAAGTTATATTTGTTCATGTTGGCTTTAAGAGGCCAGCAACCTGTCGTGTGGTGGGAGGCCAGGTTAGATCAAGTCACGTTCGAAATGGTGGGAGGTCGAGTCGTAATCGAAACATGTAAGCATTGTGTCTATACACTTTAAATGAATTGGCCTATGAAATGATTAATCTTAAAAAACTATGACCGTAGGACCTTGCAACAAACTAAAATTAAACTTGTACACTCTGATTTCCAAAGAAAATGTTCATAGAGCAAAAGTTATATTTGTTCATGTTGGCTTAAAGGGACCAGCAACCTGTCCTGTAGTGTGATGTCCTGTGGTGTGAGGTCAGGTTAAATCGAGTCACGTTTAAAATGGTGGGAGGTCGAGTCGCAATCAAAACCTGTAAGTATTGTGTCTGTACACTTTAAATGAATTGGTCTATAAAATGATTAATCTTAAAAAATTATGACCGTAGAACCTTGCAACAAACTAAAATTAAACTCATACACTCTGATTTCCAAAGGAAATGTTCATAGAGCAAAAGTAATATTTGTTCATGTTGGCTTTAAGAGGCCAACAACCTGTCCTGTGGTGGGAGGTCAGATTAGATCGAGCCACGTTCAAAATAGTGAGAGGTCAAGTCGCAATCGAAACCTGCAACCATTATGTTTATACACTTTAAATGAATTGGTCTAACTCGTAATTTCGAAATTAATAATTAGCGCCAGCGATCCGACGACAGTTCAGACATCCAAATAGGCCCTAAATCGCACCAGCCAAATCAAGAGGATAATTTGCCAAAGAAGAGAGACTAGCAGAGTAAAAGATTCCAATGATAGGATTGAGTGAAAAAAAAAAAAAAAAAAAAAAAAATAGTGGGGGGGGGGTTGGTTTAGTAAAAAACTCACGCCAGGGAGGAGGGCTGTTGATGCAGTAAGCCACATGGGGCAGCTGGTCCTTCACCGGGTGAGGCAGAAATTCATCCTGCTTCGGCGCCGGCGCCGCTCCGCCGCCTGCCATTCCTCTCTTCTTTTTTATCCTCCAAAATCCCCTTCAAAAATGCCCACTCTCTCCTCACTCCTCCTGCAAAGAAAAAATTGCTGCCGACTGCTAATATTATATCTTGAGAGAGAAAGTAGAAGGTATCCTTCACATTTTCAAAAGAAAAAGACGCACAATTTGCAAATTGAAAAAACAAAATTAATAATAATAATAACATCAAAAGAAAACAAAAGAAAAGAAGAAGGAATAAAAAAGGTAGTGACCCCACCAAAACCACAGAGAAGGAGGAAAAGAATCTACTGAACCTCCACCTTTTTCCTCTCTTTTTACGAAAGTGGCTTTTGTTTTGAAGGAGGCAACAGTAAATTGCACCGCCAGTCCCTATGCTTTTAACCAATTTCATTTCAGTCTTTTTATAATCTTGCTTGTGCGCTCTAAATAAGATGTACATTCTACACTCTACTCATTTTAGAGCGGACATTCATTCACTCGTCATTTCGAAATGACGAATATAATTCATTATATTTTAAAATAAAGATTAATTGCATACAGGTTCCTGTAAATATGTCGAACAGCATATATATTCCTACAAAATTTAACTTTTCATATTTATTCTTTCAAAAATTCACCGTTATTCAAATCTACCCCTACCGTCCACCTCTGTTAGAAAAGTTGAGTTAACCCTAGGTTAAATGCTTAACCTTGATTAGATAAAAAAAATAAATTTACCTTTTTATCCTTTATATATTATAATTATTTAATATATTATTTAATTAATTAGATAAAATATTAGTTAATTATTTAATTAATTTAATTAATTTAATAAATAATTAGTTAATTACCGCGGCATGCATACCCCGGCCGCGCGGGCACCGGCCCCGCGCGGCCGCGGTAGGCAGCCGCGTCCGCGGCACGCGTCGCCCGGGGCCAGCGCCCGCGCGGCCGCCGCACGCTTCGCGCGGGGCCAGCGCGTGCAACTGCGTGAGGCTCCATCCGCGCGTCCATGTCGAAGCGAGGTCAAAGCTAGGAAGAAAATGACCGGAGAGATTTTTGGAGGGATATATTTGTAAGGGGGCAAAAAAGTCATTTCACATCGAATCTGTTAAAATATAAACAGATTCCAAACGGTACTAAACCAGCTGTGTAGATTTGAAGAATTTAGAATTTTTGAAGGGATAAATATGAAAAGTTAAATTTTGTAGGAATATATTTGATATTCGACATATTTGTAGGGATCTGTATGCAATTAATTCTTAAAATAAATAGAGTGTAAGATATACACCCCAAATAAAATATACAAAAAATATATATTATAATGATGCAAGGTTAAATCAAAATAAATTTTAATTTACTTTTTTATGATTTAATATATATTTATAGTTCAAAAAAATTACACTTAAATATTTTATAATTTTATTTTTATTTCGCCATACTAAACTACTACATTGCAAAATAATAAAGTGAAAAGAATAATAAAATAAAATATTATACTGTTCCTTGCTTCAAAAAAAATATATAATTTTATAATAATTATGTGCAATAGTGAAGTAGAAAATTAAAATTTACTCAATAAATTTTAAAAAATATTATTTTTTATATTTTAAATAGAATATATATTTCTGAAGTAGAGTATTTTTAAAAGAAAAATACTTGATGTACACCCAAATTTGAGTGTACATCATACATCCCATCCATTTTAGGATGGGGTGAATTTCATCCATGGATGGAAAGATTTCCATCCTCGGATGGATGGGGCGTACCTTCTACACTTATTTTTGAGTGTAGAGATAGCATTGCCCTTTTTAAAATGATCAGTAAAAAATTTTGATTCTAAAATAAATATATAAAATATAAATAAATTTGGTAAGATAACACTGTACCACCCTCTCTACGACACCTCACCTAAGGGCCAATAAATTAAATAATTAATTAATTGGGGCGAATCAAGAACGTAATAAAGAGGGGGGCGTATCGGCCAACAATAAGTTGGGATTATTATTATTATAATCGTTACTGGCTTTTACTCCTCGCACACACTCGTTTCCTTTTCTTTCACTTTTGCCTTTATTTTTATTTTTTATTTTTTTTTTCTTCTCCGGTGGTTCATAAATTATTGTTATTGAAGTTGTTTGTATCGTACACTTTGAAAAGCATGTAAGAAAAAAAACAATGTGGTCGGTACTCTGTACCTTGCACTGGCACTAATTATCCGCGCTGGCGACGTGTCACCATGCCATCGGCTCGGCTCAGCTCGGCTCGGCTCGGCTCGGCTCGGCTCGACTTAAATTACATTAATTTTTTAAAATAGGAAATGCCTTTTGTACACCCTAGATGGTGTACATTTTACGGAAAATGCTACTTGTACACCCCCATTTGGGGTGTACATCACACATCCCACCCATCCAATAGGTGGGGTGTGGTAAGGGGTCACTTCACAATTTGTGAAGTGATCCCCCCATCCTTAGATGGGTGGGTGTAAGATGTACACCCTCTTTGGGGGTGTACATATAGCATTGCTCACATTTTACACCTCATCTATTTAAAAATAAGATAAATTTTATTAATCATATCGAAATGATCAGTAAAAAAAGTTTCACTCTTGGATAGATGGGGTGTACATCATACACTCCAAAATAAAATGTATGAGTAGCATCTCTCAAAATGGAGTGTATGAGTAGTATCTTTTAAAATAGGGGCAATTTCCTATATATCCGTAAAAATTTTTCTGTTTTTAAATTTACCCCTCTTAGAAGGCTAATATTAAAACTACCCTTCTTACGTTCCAACTTCTTTCTAGATTCAAAATGAACAAATTGAAACTCGAAAAGAATCCTTCTGATTCTCGAAGAATGAGGGGCAAAGGGATTGATATCGAGAAAGATTTCTTGTTCTTATTAGAATTATAAGATCGTGATTTGATCCGCATATGTTTGGTAAAAAGAATAATCCTCTCCTTTGATCATAAATGGAAAGTGTTCAATTGGAACATACCTCTGAAGTTAAACTCTGTTAGTGTACCGTTTAGTACTGCCGTTATCTGTATGAAATTACCATTTTGCCCTTTCAAATATACCCTTCTACCATAACTAATTTTTCTTATGTATCCTTAAAATTTTCAATAGTTTTGATAGATAGTGACAAAATAGGTATATCTGATAATTTTCAACTCCGATTATTATTTAACTCTAGTTTAACCCTAGTTAACTTAACAAAGGGAAATGGTAGGGATATTTTTAATAACGGTGGAACGTATGAAGGGTATATTAGAAAGAAAAAAATAAGAAAGATAAATCAGATATTTCTTCAGATTTCAGGGGTACACAGACAATTATCTCTTTAAAATACTACTTGTACACTCGATGTGGGGGTGTACATCACACACTCCATCTATTTAATAGGTGAGGTATAATGAGGAATTACTTTATAATTTGTAAAGTGACTCTCCCACCCTTAGATGGGTGGATGTAGAATGTATACTTATTTTGAAGTGTACATATAGTATTGCTCTTTTAGTTTATAGTGTGTTTGGTTTGAACTAAAATATATAAAAAATTATTTTTTGATTTAAAAAATTATATTTTATGTGCTTATTTAATTCTAAAAGGAATTTTTAAAAAAATTATTTTACATATTTGAAAAAACTAAAATATTTTTATTTTTGGTAGATTTTCGAGAGAAAACAAAAATTCAAAGTGTGTAAAACTTTTCTCATTTATTTTTTTTTGCTGAGCCAAATAAATGTGGAATTTTTTTCTTTCAACTAAAGAAATATTGATGAAAACTTATATTATTTTTGTGATGTCCAAATTTAGCACGCTTAATTTTTTAAACTTTTATATATATATATATATATGACAAATTTAAATTTTAAAATTGTTTTATTTCGTTTCCTAGCCAAGCTCAATCCACAACAGTATCAACTGTAACGTTTCAACTTTCTATTATAATTCTAGCACGTTTAACCTTCTTAAACTTTTGAAATTAGCCATCGTTTAAAATATTATAGTCGGATTAAAAAATTTAGTCCTATTTATATCTTATATATAAAAATAATTCAAATTTTGAAAATATTATAATTTTTCTATAAATCAAACACTGTAAAACATAAAAAATAATAATAATAATAATAATAATAATAATAATAATAATAATAATAATAATAATTACCGAAAATTAATTTTTACAATTTTAGGTACAACCAAACACCCTTTTACTGGTTGTGAAAAAGTTTTAAAATCTGTTTGGTGTTCACTAAGTAAGACTTAATATTATCCATTTGAAAGGAATAGTGAAAAACGTATGTAATAACAGTATACATTTCGATTTCGTTTATAACTGCACGAAAAATACTTTATATATTGTGAAAAATTATAATGAAGAAAATAATTCATTTACCTTTGTAAAAGATATGAGGCTGAATACATCCTAATGCTTTTATTATGAGATAATCTTTATAAATGTATGAATTCCTAATACTTTTTATCAGTTGGGAATTTTTTCTTCACTTCACAATGTTATGATTTTTTTTCTTTTCTCATTTTTATTCAACGGATACGATTTTTTCTTTTTCATTCTCTCTATTCAACGAATATGATTTTTCCGCTCTTCTCCTTTTTAATTATCTCATAACATTTTTTTTTCTTCATCCTCATCAACGTCATAATTTTTTTCCTTTCCTCCTTTTTATTCAATGAAGATGAAATTCATCTTATAATTTTATTCCTCTCAAATATTTAGAAATTTTTTTAGAAAAAGAGCAAGCAAGTTTTTCAAATCTTAATCACGCCAATCCGACTCAACCCGACCCTTCTCACTTTAGAACGTAGCGCGTTGAGGGTGTTGTGCGAGAGATTGTTCTACCGCCTCCTTCGTCGCTGCGGCGGTCTAATAGAGTAATATAGGAAGCGAGACCAAAAGAGTCTTTCGATAACTCAGCTTTTTATGTTTCGTCACCTCTCTTTCTCAATAACATAATTTATTATTAATTTGATATAAAAAAAAATTACTCTTATATATTTAAAAATTTGTAAAATTATATATATTATTAATATTTTTTATTTTTTTTCTATTATCTATTCGTTTTATTTTTTTTCTATTATCTACTCGCCGCATCGCGCGGGTTACTACACTGATTTTTATGATTCTACTAAAAAATCAAGAAATATATGAATACTAAAAAATCAAGAAATATATGAATGAAATTAGATAGCCTACGATACCAAAGGTAGGGATTTCAACGGGTCAGATTCGGGGAGATTTTTAAAAACCCGAATCCGAACCCGAACCTGACTATCAAATCCGAACCCGAATCCGATTGATTTTAAAAATTCATATCCAAATCCGAACCCGACCAAAAATATAAAATCCGAATCTGAACCCGAACCCGAAAATCCAAACCCGAAATAATTATTTTTTTTTTCTCTTACAATATTTCAAAATATATTATATTAAATTTAAATTTTTAAAATATAAATTTAAATATAATATCAAATATTTATATACACATATATTATATAACATAAAATTAATTTGGGTTCGGGTTCGGGTTCGGGTTCGGGTTCGGGTCGGGTACAATCAAAATCCATATCCAAATTTAAATCAGTCGGATTTTTATTTTTTATATTCATATCTGAATCCATATCCGTTTAATATCGGATAAATCCATTGAATTCGAATTCGGATAAAATTTCGGGTATCCGTACTCATTGACATCCCTAACCAAAGGTGCCTTTATATTTGTGATTAAATAAGTATAATGTACATGATGTTCTTTCTTTTTTAGTGTCTAAAAAATACAAGTTCAATTGTGATTCTTCTAATTCCAGTTTTAATAAATCTTTTCAAAATATTTTTCGAATTAATTAATCACACATTATGTTGCTGGAAATGTGGAAATAACATACTTATTATTTTTTTTAAAAAAAATGATAGCATACTATCCGTTTCGCTTATTTTAAAATAAACTAAGCTGAAAATATAAAACAACTAGACTTCGAACTCAAGTATCATCAATCACAAAAAAAAATTTCACTTGCGCCGAAAAAAGTCAATAAGGTATTTATTTCTGCAAAAAAGTCAATAAGGTATTTATTTCTGCAAAAACTTTTTCCTTATAACCATGCGATTTAAAGAAAGTGTACGTTTTCAAACTGCATGCAATTGTAACCTAGTACAGAAGAATATTCCACCAAGCTATATATGGGGCTTGTCACAAAACCGATCGAGCCAGCTCAAGCTTAGGCTCCAAATGGGCTCGTGTGATTGATAAGCTAAATATATAGAGAGTTAAAGATTAACTAGTTAAAAGTGTTGGGTTAAGTTAATATCAAGGTTAAGCAAGCTTCATGTGCTAAATAATAAAATTATATTATGACAAACCATGAGAACTAAATTAATTAAGTCCAAGTGGTGCCAAGTATATAATATTCTTTTTAGTAAACAAGATGTAACTAAATATTATATTTTTAAAGATATTATTTTCCAACTTATCAACGGTTCAAATAATAATAACAAATAGTCAAAAATATTTAATAACCTTTTGAAAATTAATTAAATTGGGGAGGAGATTCTTCACTTCAAGAATAGTATTGCTAATAAACCGATTTAGGTCACTAAATCATATAGCATTTTCGCTGTTTGTTTGGCCGAAACATTGTTATATAGAAAACAACGATCTAGGAATAGTTTTGACATCCGTGCGCAGTAACTTGAAAAGAACGGGAAGAAACAAAACAAATAAGAACATATGAACTCAAAACAGGAAGGGAGTTTTGGGGATCGGCTAAGAATTTGCTGAGAGCTATCTTGATTAAGAGTTTTTCGACATGTGAATAGGCATATAGTAGGCAAAAGATGAGCGGATCCGGAGCTCATGAGAAAATATGAATTCAAAATTCAACTTGAGGCAAATAGTAGGCTGTCAAGAAGTCAGAGAGTAGTTGAAGAAAGATAAATGGTGAATCGCGGAAGTTACTCCGGCAATAGCGACAACCGGCGTATAAAAGAAAAGAAAGTCCCGTGGAGAAGGAATCTAAACATCAACCCACAAGACTATTCTATTTTTATCTTCTCTACATTAGGAGTAGCTATTAATCTAACCTAAAAGTGGTAATAAATAAAAGTTGAACCATGATGTTGCCTGACGGTGACAACCCTGATATCCACTTCGGTCGTCACCGGACCAACTTGTTCCTTACTGGTGAATGACCTATCACACCTCACACCTTCATCCATGCCAGATTTGATCTCAAGAATCCTTACTATGGTGTGTCACTTTACATCGAAATAGAGTGATTGGAGGTGTGTTGCATGGGAAACAAAGGAGGGAGAGGAAGCGGAGCGCCGTCACCGGCGGCGGAGGTGTGTTGCATGTGTAGCGAGCACGGCCTACAGCAGGAGATTTTCCGGTGCAAGATTTGCTTATTCCACTCTCAACATAAAGAGAAGCAACTATGCAGTAGCAGCCGCAGAGATGGCAACGATAATATGGGTCATGGTAGTTCCTTTAAGTCCTGCACAAAGAATGACTCGGGGCTACAGAGCCAACAGGTGGGTGAGCCGCACTTAAAGGATAGAAAATTGAAAAAGGTGCCAAAACGGGTGCTGTGGGCTGATGAGGTAGGTGGGTCCTTGTCTGCTGTTAAGATCTTCCAAGGCTGATCTTAACCCCTCCCCTGGGAACGAGCCTCCCAAATTTGCTTTTGAATGAGTAATCGCCAAGCACAAGCGAGGAAATGTTGTTCAAAGAGCTGATATTAGTGGAGTTATTGCTAAACACAAGCTGGGAAAATCATTTGGACTCTCATTTATACCCAGGCAGGAGAAACGCCTACCTACTCGGTTAGGTCACATTTACCCCTTCTTTCCAACGTGTGGGTCCTTTAAAGAGGCCGTGCTTAGCAGGAAGGAGACTCAGAGTCGGATAGCTTACTTGTCCACTAAGAAGAGAGATCCTTCCTCTCGGGGGAGTACATTGAGGGGTCGGTCGAGTGCTGGTAAGTGCTTCAGGTGCCTTGCGTCGGACCATCGTGCCTCCGATTGCAGGGACCCTGTAAGATGTCTTGCTTGCTTGGGTACCGGGCACCGCGTGGGCCAGTGCAAGAAGGTTACTATGCAAGGTGGAAGGATTGTGAACAGAGCTCGTCAACGTCGAGGGAGGCCTCCTAGTATGAAGGCATATGTGCCTATATACTGAGGAATTTCTCAGAAGGGTGGAGTTGCGATGTAATGCTATGCTCGTAGACGTGGTGCAGCCTGCGGACCTGGGGCTCGCTCCGCAGCAAACTACCGCGAACGCGCTGGCCAGGCAATTCGGGGGATATGCTCATGACTTCTTTGTGGCGCGTTACGGTGAGCGTGATTTCGCGGTTCTCCTGCTCGGTTGGGTCTCGGCGGAGGTGCAAATCAGGAGGCAAATCATTACTCTGGATAACATTTGGCTCAGGTGCTTCACCTGGGGGCCCTACTGGAACGTCCGGCCGCACAGAATCCCTCTCACAACTTGGATCCAACTGCGTAATTTGCCTTTTGAATGCTGGACCTCAGCGAGGGTGGCTTCGATGATTAGCGGTTTTGGGCGTTTCATAAAAGCTGATGACGTGAGCAAATCGATGTCGGATTTAAGGGCATACCGCTGTCTGATCGCAGTTGACGACATCCGGGAGATTCCACATAACCTGTCCATCGTGCTTGGCGACGAGACCTTTGCTGTTCAGGTTCATTTGGAGAGTTGGGAGAGGCCTCTTGCCGGGGGTGGTGTTGATCCCCCAGCGCCACCTCCGAATGGACCCAACAACGACTTCGGCGTCGGTCTGGGTCGTGAGCATCGAGATGGAGCGAGGGATGCTGCAGCCCAGGAGGGTGCTGGGGAAGGAGGGGGGGAGGTCGTGGCCGACGACTTGGACCATCGGTCTGAGGTCTTAGACAACTTGTCTTGTGGGCGCTGCGCGAGAGATGCCATGTAGTATCATGACTTTTCCTGTCCTCTTCCTTTTTAATAAATTAGTTTATTAGGGGAAGTAAATTATCAAGTTTTTCTGGGTAGACCGTGGTGGTTTGCGGATATTTTTCCATGATAGAGCCCGAGAAATGGTGCACGGTGGAGCGATCGTATCTGAAATCCGACTTACGGATCTCCCGGATTGAGTCTTTTGTGTTAACGGGTACGATGGGATAAGTCGAACCCGTTAAGGCTTTGGTGCATCAAAATCCGCGCCGACTGGTGTAGAACTTGGCTTAGGTGGCACTCTTATCTAGATGTTAGCTAGAAAATTCCGTCTATCGTATTTTAGAGATTTTTGGTACGTACGAGAAAAAGGAAAACCCTAATCGAAGAGAAAAGTGAGAAAAAGGGAAGCAGAACCCGAATCTTCTTCGATCAACGTGTCGGAAGCCGGGAACGAGACGTTACCGTCGGCGGAGAGCGGGTCTGGATCCTCACCACCGCGAGGAACGAAAACGGATCATCTTCTCCAATAGATCAAGATAAGTGGCGCTAGTTATTGCGTTTTCGTCGTTTTTGGTTGGGTTTTCTTGGGCTTTTAGGGTTTCGTCGTTCGTCGCGTCGCCGCCGCCGCCACACCTCTTGCTGCGCGGGGCTGCACCACCCACGGTGCGGCACGCCGCGCACGGGCCGCCGCCACGCGGGGTCGCACCACATACAGTGCGGCACACCGCGCAGGGCCGCCGCCCGCGCGGGGCCGCACCGCACGCGGGGCCGCACCGCACGCGGGGCCGCACCGCATGCGGCGCGGTGCCGTGCCGGTGCTGCCACAGGCAGCGCGCGTCGCGCGGGCTGGTACCGCGCGGGGCGCTGCCCGCAGGCAACGCGCGCACCCGCGCGGGCTGGTACCGCGCGGGCGCTGCCTGCAGGCAGTGCGCGCCAGCACGGTTTGGTGCCTCGCGGGGGTGCTGCCGGCTGGCAGCGCGCACACCGCGTGGGCTGGTGCCGCGCGGGCGCTGCCCGCAGGTAGCGTGGGCCCGCGCGGGCTGGTGCCGCGTGGGGCGCTGCCCGCAGGCAGCGCGCGTCTGCGCGGGGATCTTACCGCGTTGGGGTTGGTACCCGCGCAGGGTCGCTCCGCAACGAGCGCCGCGCGGGGAAATCGCCCGCGCAAGGTTGTCAAGCTCCGCCGCCCGGTCTCTATGTCCACCCGTGCGTCTCTTAGTTCGTTTCTCTACTCGGGTGGTCTGGGTTTTAAGTTAGTTGTTACTGATGTTTTTGTTGGGGACTTTTAGGGATCCGGGAGTCGTGAAAGGCGCAGGACGGTTTCAGGTGTTCTATTCAACACGACTCAAGGTGGGTACCCTTTTCGTGCGTCCTTTTTAAAGTGAGGTCTCATCATGTTCTATGTAAGAGTAAAGTAGAACTGCTCCTTCAAAACATCAGCAGTACTGGTGCAGCTACCAGCGCTCATGGAGCACATGGATCAAAGATCCTTCTAGATGATTGAACAAAACCATAGACTTTAAGAGCACATGGAACAACGTTCCCAACCACAGTATGATAGCATTCTAGCGACCATTACAGAGCTGTTAGAATGCATCATAGCGCAGGAATTGCACCACACCGAGGGGTAAATATCTTGGTCTTAAGATTACAGGGCCGATGTGACGCCCCGCCTTCCCAGGGGGTCATCCATTCTAGAACTGCTCTAGCTCTAGCATGGTTAACTCTCTTAACCTCTTGGGTCTTACTACCACCCAAAATGGTATAACCGAATTAAGAGATTTAGTCATATTATATCATTTATATATAGGACTAATCCAAATTCCAGAGGTGTCACATTCTTCCCCCTTTAAGCCCAGACGTCCACGTCAGGCTTAAGCACACTCACAAGCATCAGGCGATGTGAGACTGATCTCACTAGCCTTAGCCGACCTTGTCAGGAGCTACACTCCACCCACAACGGCCATTAGCCGGGGAGCCGTGCTCTACCCGCTATATAACACTGACTCAGTCGAGACTTATCTCACATTTTCGGCTGGTGAGTGACTCTGATACCAACTGTGGCGCCCCGCCTTCCCAGGGGGTCATCCATTCTAGAACTACTCTAGCTCTAGCACGCTTAACTCTCTTAACCTCTTGGGTCTTGCTACCACCTAAAATTCTATAGCCGGATTAAGATATTTAGTCCTATTATATCATTTATATATATGACTAATCTAAATTCCAGGGGTGTCACAGTCGAAAACAGTTGAAGAGATCTTCAAGCCATGCTCCCTAATGGCATTAACATAAACCAAGCTAGGTAGCCACTAACAACAATCAGTTGCCAATTGGTTGTCGGCAACAATCAGATGCCCGCAACCCACGGCCGCAAATGGGCCAAGGTACGCGGCTGTGCTAGATTACAACCTATTTGGATAGGGTAATGTCACTCAGGTTCTGAGCTAGTTGGCCGGCGGAGCACCATGAGTGGCGCAACAAGCACCACTCCCTACACAAAATGTGGATTATGGTCTATACAATCAGTACGACCATGACCAGACCGCTTACATTAACAACATGTGCAATTAAAACCCCTTAGGACAACGGTGGGCGTAATTATTTTGATTACGGCCAGCACACATAAAACAACAACGTGACCAACCGGTTTGTGCCATTAAGAAGGACCAACGGCAGTAAACCATCAAGATCTTCGACAATAGATTAAGGAGATCCTCACCATAGAGTTCAGCTAACCGAATCCTCGGGGGATACCCCGAGCCACATTTTGTCACCCTTACACCGTGCATGTTGAACAACATGACTAGCCGAGGGGTTACAAGGTACCAAAGTATGTTACCTTTTTTAAGGAAGACAATCAGTCCACCTTGGAGCATATCGCTCACTTCAATTCTCAATGTGGCAAGGCTGCGGCTCACCCGGCTTTAAAGCTATGACTTTTTAATCTTTTATTGACACAAGCCGTTTTTGCGTGGTATACGAATTTACCACGAACTCTATACGTGATTGGGATGATATGGAGTGAAAATTTTATAAGCAATTCTACAAAGTGGAAACCAAGGTCTCAATAGTTGACCTCATGAATTTAAAGCAACAACCGAATAAGCCAATCAAAGCCTACTTGGCTTAGTTTAAAGTGGCCCGGAGCAGCTGTTATCTAGGAATCATTGAGGCTGAATATACAAAGCTGGCCTTTAGCAGGCTTCAATTTCGATTGCATGATCACTTTGATGGGGTCGACTTTTCCAATTTGTTTCAACTCGATTTGTAGGTTTTCCAATATGAGCAATTATGCAATTATAAAGTAAAAAAGCTAAGGTTTTTCATGCCTCAAGCAGTTGAGAGAAATAATGTTTCTTATCTTGAATACGAATAAGCTTTTTTTAAAAATGAGAACTTCGAGGAAGCCTCGAATAAGGTTGACCATGACATTTGTACAACCAAGTTGTTGAAGGGCCAACCTTATAAATGTTAGGCCCTAAAGCCTTGAAAGTCGTAAGAGGTGAAGATCTTAAAGAAATCTTTCTCTTTGGATATATCTAAAGCTGACCAGATATTCGACCATCTACTAAAAGGCGGTCAAATTAAACTGGCAACAGGAAACATCCTACGTTCGATAAAAGAACGAAAAAGAAGAAAGTATTACAAATGGCACCACTCAAGGAGCCACCGAACCAACAATTGCATTGCTTTTCGGAAGGAGATCCAAAATGTGATATGTAATGATCGGCTGACGTTTGCCAATGGGAAAAAAAAAAGATAAAAGCAAAGAAATTCTTGTTGATACTAAATCTGTTGCCGCACAGATTAATATAGTGAACGTGAAGGAAAAAAGTAGTGTCGCCTAGCCCTCTGAGGAAGATTACAACTTCTAGAGGAAATGAGTGTTGCACGAAGGAAGTCCTTCAGTCTGATCTATAGTTGAGATGACTAAGGATGATTGGTGGCCATTAGAGGCCTTAAGAACATAGGCCATCGCGCTATCCGGGAAAACGACCCCCGCTGGTGCCTGACCAATCGGGGGACGAAAAGAAAGAGAGCCAGCTAATCAGGTAGCACGAGAGAGCAGTTGTTCGAGCCACCTATGGATATGTTCAAACCTAAAGACAAGGCCTACTGACGAGTTCAACGAATATACTCCACCACGGGAAAGGAGTATATAGAGATCATATGTGACGATCCGACCCGCTAGCAATAATAACTCGTTGGGTCCTAACCATAGCCCAAAATACTTAAGCTCGGTTATTATTACTAACGTGTGTGGCCTCATATATCGAATCAGAACTCCATTCTCATTCGATGTGGGATTATTGGGACGTTATAGACTCCCCCCCGTTTAAACCATGACATCCTCATCGGGTCCAAACCAAATCACAGACAGATAGATCAGAATTACCAAGCGATGTAAGATTTTAGAGTGGCTCCCACCAAATCCATGGTGCAGCACTTTTCTCCGCATAGCACTTAACTCTCACACTTCCGGCTAGTACGTATTCGCCTCTGATACTATTTGTGACGATCCGACCCGACCCGCTAGCAATAATAACTCGTTAAGCCCTAACTATAGCCTAAAATACTTAAGCCCAGTTATTATTACTAGCTAGCGTTTGTAGCCTCATATATCAAATTAGAACTCAT
This sequence comes from Tillandsia leiboldiana, assembly GCA_029204045.2. Classification (NCBI taxonomy): domain Eukaryota; kingdom Viridiplantae; phylum Streptophyta; class Magnoliopsida; order Poales; family Bromeliaceae; genus Tillandsia; species Tillandsia leiboldiana. Next base: position 3,465,796 of record CM055079.1, read on the forward strand.
TTCCCATTCGATGTGGGATTATTGAGGCGTTGCATCATAGTAGCCCCCAGCTGCCTAAAAGAATAGGCCGAACTCCCATGGCAAGAGACTCTAGGGACAATCAAGCCATATAACCTCGAATCATTCATAACTGCCTCAATCAACTGGAGGCGAGGAGAGCCATGGGAGAATTAGTTTTTGCGGCTAAGGGAATCAATGGTCAGACCTTTAGAGAGGCCGCCGAAGGAGGCAAGCCCATCAAAACTGAAAGGGAGGCTCTCAAAAAGAGTGTTCATAAGCCCGAGCTTACAAAGGCACAACAGCCTCTCAGGTTCCTCAAAAATTATCGACACTGGTATAACCCTTAGTTTATCTACACTAGGTTTGTTCCAAGTTTCGCTAACGAACCATTTCGGAGGCATGCGGCTAGATCAGCATGAGACCCCCCCATAAGATAAGTCAGGGTCATCACAACAAACCGAAGATATCACGTTGGATGCATTGCAATGCTTCCCTTATGATATAATTTCTATGATCATATAATTTCTATGATCCAACTGAAAGACGTAGAAGTACAATTCTACATGCTTTTTTGCCTACTCCCTTTGACCCAATTGAATTAGATAGCCCTCAACACCAAGCGGGCCTTTATATTGTGTGATCAAATGAGTAAAATGTATATGACGTACTATTCTTTACAAACACAAGAAAATAATTTTTCGATCATACTTTTTTTATTGCATGTAACGTATATTCTATGCTATCCCAAAAGAAGCCTTAGTTAAGTGTTTCGTTAATATATATAATTCGTTTTTCTCTGAAGCTAGAAACATATTCGAGGTTGTCTCAAAAGTAGTTTATAGTGATTCTTCTACTTTCGTGTTCTTAAATCTATTCAAAGTATTTTCTATTTCTTGAATTAATTGCTTTCGTGTCCTTGAAAACCAAGAAATTAAGTAGCATAATTATCTCTCCAAAAACTTTAAAGCTTTTCTTTTACGTAGCGTTCTTAGTATGATTTAAAAAGTATCCTCCACCAAAACCAAATAAGCACCTCCTTTTGCCACAATACCAAGCGAGAAAATAGGCTTGTGTGATTGATTAACTAGCTAAATGGAGAGTTAAAAATTAAACAGTTAATTAACGGGTTGGGGTTTAGATTTAATAACAAGGTTGAGCGCGCCTTCGCACGTTAAGTATATAATAAAATTAATTAAAGTGGACCATGATCGAGAACTAAAGTCCAAGAATTTCTAAGTACGTAATATTATTTTTGCGTTGAGCTCTTGTGATATTAGTAGCACCGACGCTACCTTGAGTTACGGACACGTTTCTCATGATATTGGTGAACATAGTCTCAACTTTTTGAACATTTTGAAAATTATTATTATTATTATTATTATTATTATTTTTTAAGATTTGATTAGATTTGTAGTTGAATTCTAGTTAGATTAAGATTAATATTTAAATTTGTTAAAGATAAATTTATTAAGATTTAAATATTAATTAGAATAAAAATTTATTTAGACTATAATTTGAATATTTTGTAATGTAAGCTATAAATATAGTATATGTGCTATTATTTTGATATTAAGGTCACACCCATAAAGGTGATGGGGTTAGAATTTAGCCATACCTATATTGCATGATCAAGGTGTTCATAATTTTGTATGCACGTAGGTGCACGTTCAAAAAGAACAGTATATTATATAATCAGGATATTTATAATTTTGGATGCACGTAGTGGTGTGTTTAAAGAATATGCACGTACAAGTGCGTTCAAAGAGAACATCAGTCTTGAATTGAAGGTACTCTATTACGAAAGGAGTCAGTTATTATTGACGACACTAGTTTATGATGCGGAATTCCAACTCTAAACGGTACCGAAGCGGATTGCGGATTCACAGAATCTGATACCGAAATGAGTACCAAATTTTTCAACATTTCTAAAATAGGAGACAAGATTTTTAAATTAGTTATCAAAGTTGTAGATTTAAATTTTTCTTTTTTTTTTTTTTAACGCTTCATTCAATTAAAAAATAAATTTTGTGATTAAATTTATTTGACTAATTTGCTAATTCCATGGATCTAATAATCAGTTAAAACTCTTGAATCAAGGAGGGCCCACATGCATTGGGAATCCCACTTAAACCAACGCCTTTTTTGTCGACTCAATGGGTCAATTTTGGTCATTAAAATTGATAACGATAGCGCTGCTACTTTTTGTTTGCCAAAAAATTCGACCGCTAGAAAATGATGGCTTAGAAATACTCTCAACAATATTCGAATGCTGACAGATGGTGATTTGATTTGATTTGATTTAATCAGTTTTATCTTATTTCAAACGTAAATTAAAATTATTCTAATTTTTTTTTATCGTATGATAAATTATTATTTTTTTTAAGTCAATAATTATTTTCAGATACAAATTCGTTGCGTACGAAATATAATCTGTTATATCTGGTTCTGATATTATTTGTCGAATTGTTAATACTAACCATTAATCTCGAAAGATTAAAAAATTAGAAAAATATAATTAATTCATTTAAAATATATAGACATAATGTTTATATATTTCGATTGTAACTTAATTTAACCAGCCTCACGCCACTTCGAACATGATTCGACCTAATCCAGCATCACGCTATTTCGAACATGACTTAGCCTAATCTAATCTTCCATCACAGAGCAAAATGATGATTCCTTTAAGCCAACATAAAAAACATGATAAAAAAGAAAGTAAGAATATATGTCATTAAATGACAAATTATGATAATTTTGTTCTAATTGCTTCAAATGAGTTTGATTTTAATAGTTATAATTTTTGGAGACATTCGAGTGTGAGGCAACATGACGAAGTTAGAAGAAGCTTCAAGAGCTCAAGTTGGAGACAAGCTATCTACGTACGCTTCATTTGGTAACCAAGTTAATTCCTTTGTTTAAAACTATATTATAAAAATAGTAATCTTACTAGTCATAACGCAAGTAACAAAAAATTTAATGATTAATATCTGAAATTCTAAATTTGAAATTTAATTATTTTACCATAACAGATAGCATTATATTGTTCTCTCTCTCTTAAAAAAAAAAAAAAAAAAAAAAAAAAAAAAAAAAAAATAAATCTTATTAGTGGAGCTGAAATTAAGGACATGAAAAGGACACACATGGACCAAATTGGTGTAAATACACTTGATGTGTGTTTAAAACCTACCAAAACTTCGTTTATACACAATTGGAAACCAATGGCTAAAATTTGAAGATAACTTAATAGGAATGTATACAATATATATGCATAAAATTGATGTGAAACCTAATTCATTTAATTTCTTGTCTAGTTAACTTTTCAATGCCTTTTGAATCACATGAATCCGATATCGAATGAGTGAGACATCCCAATTTTATTAAAAAAATGTCAATGCAATTTACAAGTTAACATGAGTGGTAGGTGTGTCTCCAATTTGATTATCATTCTCGATTTTATGTTTCTGATTCTTCGATAGATTTGCGGTGCGACAAATTTTAAAAAATAATTTATAAAAGTAAAATAGATGTTTTTGGACAATATATATACGAGACTTTCACAATTTTATTTTATTTTTTCATATAGTAAAATTCTCTTCTCTTTCGCTCGTGAATTTTTTTTTTATAAAATTTTTTTTGCATGTAAATCGTTATGTTCTATTTTTTTTTTTATAAAATTTATGGTTTGTTCACTTTATAATCGTTATTTTTTGTTTTTATTTATGTCCTCGTCGTAACAATGAAAAATCAGGCTCCCAAAAATAAACCTGGTGCGCGGATTTGTGCTCCAGAGACCAGTTCCAATGTGATGCTTATATAATGCCTGGGAGAATCCAAGCGCTCTCGGTCTAAATCAGGGCACCCGCTTTCGAAAAGCAGGCGCGCCCAAAATCTCAAAGCGGGTCGGGTTCTATTCTGAAGCCCATGAAAAGCCAGCGCTGGGTCAAGAACCGGGCGCCCGGTATTTCGAATGCACAACTTATAGCCGTTGTGTATTGCGGCAGCCTGTCAGAAGCCAATGGAAAATTCAGGTACTCGGATTCTGAGGTCGTCGTGTCTAATTCTGACAAAAACAATGTTGTTAAGATTTGTTTAGATTTGTAGTTATCTAAAATGCACTTAAATTGTAATTGAAGTAAGATTGAAAGTTGCAAATTAAGTACTGGTCTAAGACAAAATGTCTAAGAAGGGAAGGCTTTGGATTAGCCTTATCATGTAGAGAGTACAGCTATTGATCAAAATTAGTATTAGAATTGGAATTGGGTGTTGACATTATGTAGAGTAGGGTAATTAAAGAGGGTTCGGTTTTTAGCCTACAGATTTTATAGTATCGGAGTCAATAACTAGTCGGAAGTATGTGACGAGTTTCGGCTGAGCCTGGATGTGATGATCCGGACTCCCGCAGGAACTGTGCAACATTAAACAGTGACTGTAGGGAGCTTATTCGGTGAAGCAGAGCTTGTAGAATCGAAATTGGACATTTAATATAGACTCTGCGCGAAAATCGGAGCAAATAGGATTTTCCGGGAGCTTTCGGCAAAATTTCGGATGAGAATTTGGCGAAATGGACGTCGTATTTGGACTCAGCGCGCGAAAACGATCAAAACGGTATATTCACTTTATTTTTTCGGCACCAAAACACTGTTCACCGGAACAGTAACTCCGGCGACCGGAATTACTGTTCCGGCCGCCGGCGGCTACCGGCGGGCGACGGCAGGCGGCGGCACAGCGGCGGCGCAGCGGCGGAGCGCGGCCGAGCGCAGCGGCGCGCGGCGCGGGCGGGGGGCGCTGGTGCGGGGTCCATGGGCTTGCCGTGCACCGGGTGCACCGAAGCCTTACCTTGACACGTGGCGCTTCCCCATTGGCCGGCCGGCTTCTAGAAGGTGCACGGCGCTCCGATTGGCCAACATTTTCCGGAAGACCCGGAGCGCGGACCGGCCACGTGCACCACGTGGCCACGTGGCGATTTTTCATTGGGCCTGCACAGGCTGTTTGCTGTTATGTGGACACGTGGCGCATTATGGATGGCCGATTTTGGTGTTTCCTGTTCGGATCCGAATCCCGTGTGGGAATATTCCCTTTGGCCCACTATATAAGAAGCCCCCCACCTCTCCTTATTTCCCACCTCGAATTGCGGGCCTTAGAGAGAGAATCCAAATTTAAATTTGAGCTCTATAGGAAAGTTCTTCCTCTCTCTCTCCTCTCTCTCTCCTCCAGATTTTAGAATTTTTGGAGTTACAGTTAGTGAGTTATCTGCGACGCGGCGCACTGCGACGGTTCTCTTTTTCGGCCCATTTCCCGTCGCAGTTCCGTCGGAAATTTCCTGAGCGCTAACCAGGAGGAATTTTTGGACGATTTTTGCGGCAGCGCGTTCCTAAGAGGTAAGGCTTCGATTTCCGTGTTGATCACTTTGCTCCATTTCGCACTTTTGGCACGTTTCCCGAGGTCTCTTTGACCCCCCTTTTTGCTGTGGAAATTTCTGGACAGTGTCAACTTCTCCGATTTTTATCTTGGCGTAGGAGCATCAGATCGAGGCGTTTAAAGAGTCGATTTTGATCTACTCTTCGCGAGGAACGCAACCGTAATTTTTCTGGATTTTTCTGAGCACTATTTAGAGGTGAAAAATTCCTCTTTTCCCGTGCTATTTGAAAAACAGCAAATATTGTGCTTTTTGGGATTTGTATTTATACCGGGAGCGTTGATTTGCAGGATTTGAGGACTGTGGACAACCAGGAAACTACCTGAGGTGTAGTTTGAGCTGCTCGAGGTGGGCGGTTGTTGCTTACCTCATTTTTGACAAGCTCACTGGGATTACTGGAACTCCTCTAAAATTTAATTGATGAGAACAATTGGGACAAACTAATATGACAATTGATGAGAACAATTGGGACAAACTAATATGATAATTGATGAGAACAATTGGGACAAACTAATATGACAATTGATGAGAACAATTGGGACAAACTAATATGATAATTGATGAGAACAATTGGGACAAACTAATATGACAATTGATGAGAATTATTGGGACTACTAACAGGACTACTAACAGGACTACTAACAGGACAATTGATGAGAACCGCTGGGACAAACTCTCCTAAAAGTTAATATGACCCCACAGATTATATGATGACTTATATTGAGACATTGTGATTGGAACAAAGGCTATAATCTCGTAGGCAAACAACTCTTTTTCCAGTAAAACAATCTTCTTTCAAAAATAAATATTTGACACCTTTGTACAGCTTTTTAATGATACAATTGCATCTAGTCAGCCACTCTTCATTGCTACACTATCATCTTGGGATTTGTACATGTTTTATTGTTGTCCTTTGCATCCAGATGCTGGTTGCTCAAATATGAGCAAGGGTTGGGATAGTGTAGCCGAGATTGCATTAGATTGTGGACTTGTGGGGTATTACGGTGACCGCGGACAGTAGGCGGTCGACCAGATGTTTATCCTTGCATCAGATTGGGGTTGAGTCTGGTTTATTTTTGCATCAGCTGGGGATTGGGTTTCTATAGTGGATGGTGTTTCCCACTTATTGAGTACTATCGCATCTGATTGGATATCAGGCTTCTTTAGTGGATGGTTTTTCCCACTTTGATCATAGTCATGATCCAGTCCTGCTATTTTGTGATATGTGCCACAGAGATACTTGTGATACTGATGACAGAGATACTTTACTCGTGTGGGTCGCTCCCCTCGAGTGCCACTCCGGAGGTGTGCTTTCTCGGACCCAGCCTTGTGTGTCGGTCTGATACTTGTTTGGGGATGCGAGCCGTGCGGGCCGATCCCGCGGTTTTGAGCCTTGTGAGCAGATTCCGCTGAGCAGGCAACACCAGTTGTTACTGGTATCTAGATTGGGTTATTTGGACAGATACTATTCCTGATGCATACATACAGTTTGACAGCATAGTAGTGGTAGTTTACCTGTTTCAGCATCTTATGTATCTTACCACTTCCCCTTTTCCCTTTTGTCTCTAGTAGTCCTAGTGGGTGCGTCAGAGTTGAGGTTTTGCCCACTAGGGGAGGCTGCTGGTTTATCTGGTAGTTCTCACCCCCATGATTTTTCTGTCCCTTTCTTCTCCTTTATTTTGCAGAGTCGTCTGCGGGAGCTGCTAGGCCATCGGCAGCTGATCGAGGTAAGGGGATCGCTGAATAGATAGATCTCCTGGGAGACTGAGAGCTGTAGATAGATGCTGTACCCTTCACTCAGACTGTGGTATTCGTCTTTTATTTTGAGTCTGGCTTTCGCCAGCTGGTTGTACTATTTTGGTGAGCTGGGAGATTATTGTACATATTACAGTTTATTTTTAGTTCCAGTATGAGATACTATGTGGTTCTTCTATTTCAGCTCTGTATTATGCTCTTTTATTGTACATCCGATATCTGAGCAGGTTACCAGCGCTTCGTGTACTCGGGAAATCCCGTGTGCACGGCGGATCTGTTGGCGAGCCCAGGTTCCGGGGCGTGACAGATTAAGTTGGTATCAGAGCTTAGGGATAGGTCAGTTGGGACTTAGGAAACCCTAGGCTTTTGACAGACCCTAAGATAATAGGGCGCGAGAGACGAGACATTTTGCGGAAGTCGTTAATTTATTGTTTGACTCTTCCAGTGAGAGAAGAGGGACCGACATACCCAAATTGCTGGTGCACGGTTATGTTGGCTGCAGACAACATAAAGTCACAGAAATAGGGGGATGTCTTTGACTTTCGCTAGATTTGGTCGTGTGGGGTTATGTTACTAAGTGTGATTTCTTGTGGTAGGATGCCTCTGCGACGTAGGATGTTGACGCGTTCTCAGCCGGATTCCCCTGAGCCCGATCAGGAGGAGTCCGGGCAGGGCCAGCAGAGTGAGGTGCCAGAGCTACAAGCTCAGATGGCCTAGATGTCCGAGGCTGTTCGGCGTCAGGAGGAGGCGATGGGTCGGCTGACGCAGATGTTAGAACAGAGAGCGCAGCCTGTTGTTGCACCCCCGGAGAATTCTCCCGTACCTTCTTCCCCTGCTGTGAATCCCCCAGCTGTACCAGTGACCCCGGCATCCCCTGTTGCTCGGGGTACTGGTGGACAGCCGTCTGGGTTAACGGGATCTCTGACCCCGGCAGAGCAGCGAGGAGTGGTGGACTTGTTGATGAGGTTCCGCCAGTTCGACCCGCCCTATTTTTCGGGGCAGAACGCAGAGCCGTGGGAGGCAGAGTCGTGGATCACGGTGATGGAGCGACGTTTTGAGACATTGTTTATCGAGGAGCGATATCATGTGGTATTAGCGACGAACTTTTTGGAACATAACGCCGAAGCTTGGTGGCGGCGAGTCCGACCGGCTGGTCCGCCTGGGGCTCAGCTCCTGACCTGGGCGGAATTCCGCAATCTCCTTCTTGGGGCTTTCTTCCCGGAAAGCGTCCGGCAGAGGTTGGAGGAACAGTTGAGAAACCTTCGCCAAGGAGATCGGCCCGTACATGAGTACATTGCCAATTTCAATCAGTTGTTGGCAAGTGTACCGAACGTGGCCAGGGATGAGGCGCACCGGATCTATATGTTCGAGCGAGGGTTGCACCGAGACCTTTTTCAGTTAGTTCGTTCGCGTAGGTTGCAGACTTTGGAAGCTTCGATGGAGCAGGCACTCTACGTTGAGTGCGGGGAGGTAGTGATAGGGGAGGTAGCTCCAGCTCCCGTAGTGATCCCGGGGGCAAAGCGACCGGCACCGGAGGTTGGGGGACAAACTAGTTCGTGGAGGCCGCCACGACCGCCGCAGCCACAGTTCCCCGGCCAAGGACGGTCTGAGCGACGAGGGCCTGGTGGGTCCCAGAGGCCCCAGCAGCGGCAGCAGCAGCAGAGGTCGCAGTCGTCACAGCGTGGGTCGCAGCGGCAGCCTCAGCGACAGCGGCAGTCTCAACAGCAATCACGACAGCCACGGGCCTCCGGCAAATGTATTTTCTAGTGGAGGTCAGCATTTTTCCAACACCTGCGACCAGCGGTGGGGTCGCTGCTATGGATGTGGGCAGCCCGGACACATTAAAGCTTCGTGCCCCTTTTCGGCCCCTGCCACTCCTTCCTCAGCATCGGCTCCATCTTCATCACAGCAACGGTCGACGACTCAGCGGCCATATGCGCCAGCAGGCAGGCCATCTTCTTCCCATCCCACAGATTATCGCCCTCCAGCTCAGAGTGGGCGAGTGTATGCTGCACTGGTAGAGGACTCTTCAGCCGCAGATCATGTGGTGGCAGGTATCACCTTACTTTCTGGCATTAGGACTCGTACTTTATTTGACACTGGAGCATCGCATTCTTTTATTAGTAAATCATTTGCATCATTACATGAGTTAGAGGTAGGACTTTTGCCACGTGCACTAAAGGTTCAGATTCCCGATCACACCTTGCACGTGGAGAATGTTGTTGGTCCTGCCCGATGCAAATCGAGTCCTGGATTATGCCAGCAGACCTGTTGGTCCTGAGACAATTGAAGGACTTCGATGTGGTCCTCGGGATGGACTGGCTGGCTCGGTATTTTGCGACTATTGATTGTGCCGCAAGGACCGTCACTTTTGGAGAGCCAGGCCAGGAGATGTTGGTATATCAAGGATGTCAGAGTGCTTTCTTTGCCTCTATGGTCTCGACTTCCCGAGCGAGGCAAATGATCCATCGAGGGTGTGTAGCCTTTTTGGCTAGTGTTGTTGAGGGGCCTACGGCGGCGCCGGGACTCGGGGATATCCCTATTGCCCGCGAGTTCCCGGATGTTTTTCCCCCTGAGCTTACTAACATGCCGCCAGATAGGGAAATTGAGTTTGTGATTGACGTAGTCCCAGGAACTGCGCCAATCTCTAAGGCTCCTTACCGGATGGCACCGGCTGAGTTGCGAGAGCTTAAGGCGCAACTTCAGGATTTAATGGATAAGGGCTTTATTAGGCCGAGTGTGTCGCCTTGGGGAGCGCCGGTGCTATTCGTGAAAAAGAAGGATGGGTCACTTCGATTATGTGTGGACTATAGGGAATTAAATAAAGTGACCATCAAAAACAAGTACCCTTTGCCGCGCATCGATGATCTTTTTGATCAGCTGCAAGGGTCTTGTGTTTTCTCTAAGATAGATTTGCAGTCCGGTTACCACCAGTTAAAGGTGAAGGCCGAGGATATTCCGAAGACGGCATTTAGATCACGGTATGGGCATTATGAATTCACAGTTATGCCTTTTGGGCTAACTAATGCCCCTGCCGCATTCATGGATTTAATGAACCGGATCTTCCGACCTTACTTAGACCGGTTCGTGGTAGTGTTCATTGATGATATCTTGGTCTACTCCCGAAGTGATGCGGAGCATGAGGAGCACTTGAGGATTGTGCTGCAACTTCTACGAGAGAAGAAGTTGTTTGCCAAGCTGGCAAAGTGCGAATTTTGGCTTCGGGAGGTAGTCTTCTTGGGCCATGTAATTTCCGCTGCAGGTGTGGCGGTGGACCCAGCGAAGATTGAGGCAGTCCGTGATTGGCCCCGACCGACGACGGTTTCTGAGGTACGTAGCTTTATGGGTTTAGCTGGGTATTATCGTCGGTTTGTGGAAGGCTTTGCGAAGCTCTCCACACCCCTCACTCGCTTGACGCGTAAGGGAGTGAAGTTTATCTGGAGTGAGGACTGTCAAAAGAGCTTTGAGGAGCTAAAGAATAGACTGATGACCGCTCCTATCCTTTCCCTTCCTGTTATGGGAAAAGGATATGTGATCTACAGCGATGCATCACACAGTGGACTCGGATGTGTGTTGATGCAGGAAGGGAGGGTAATTGCATATGCATCAAGACAACTCAAAGAATATGAGAAAAATTACCCTACCCATGACTTGGAACTTGCTGCTGTGGTATTTGCACTAAAGCTTTGGCGCCATTACCTATATGGGGAGCATTGTGAAATCTACACCGACCACAAGAGCCTAAAGTACCTGTTCACGCAAAAGGAGCTGAATTTGAGGCAACGTAGGTGGTTAGAGCTATTAAAGGATTATGATGTAGATATTCTCTACCACCCAGGTAAGGCTAATGTGGTCGCTGACGCCTTGAGTAGGAGAGCGGTGCAAAGTTTGTCTATGTTGATCACAGACCAGGCGCCGCTATTAGAGGAGATGAGACGGCTCGACATAGAGGTTGTGTCCCCTGGGGTCTCTGCTAGACTGACATCTTTAGTCGTGCAGCCCACTCTGCTGGACAGGATCAAAGAGAAACAGAGTGAGGACCCCCACTTGGCCAGGATTAGAGATCAGATTCCGAGTGATCAGTCTGGGGACTTTACGGTAGATGCCTCGGGAGTACTGAGGTACAGGAACCGAGCATGTGTGCCAATAGATGTGGAGATTAGAGAACAGATATTGCGAGAGGCCCATTATACACCTTATACCCTACATCCTGGTGGGACTAAGATGTATAAAGACCTCAAGGCACACTTCTGGTGGAAAGGCATGAAAAGGGATATTGGGAGATTTGTGGCCCAGTGTTTAACTTGTCAGCAGGTGAAAGCTGAGCATCGAGTGCCAGCTGGCAAGTTACAGAGTCTCCCAATCCCCGAGTGGAAATGGGACCATATTACGATGGATTTCGTGGTCGGGCTACCTAGGGCACAGGGAGGAGCTGATGCTATCTGGGTAGTTGTAGATCGACTTACCAAGTCGGCGCACTTTCTGCCCATGCAGACTACGTGGCCACTCGAGCGACTAGCCCAGTTATATCTAGATGAGATAGTAAGATTACATGGAGTACCAGCCTCCATAGTATCAGATAGAGACCCGAGGTTTGTTTCGCGTTTCTGGAAGAGTTTGCAAACAGCCTTGGGGACTGAACTCAGGTTCAGTACAGCTTTTCATCCGCAGACTGATGGGCAATCGGAGCGGACGATACAAATCCTGGAGGACATGTTGAGGGCTTGCGTCCTGGATTTCGGCGGAGGGTGGATTCGGCATTTATCTTTGGCTGAATTCGCGTACAACAATAGCTTTCAAGCGAGCATTCAGATGGCTCCGTTTGAAGCATTGTATGGACGCAAGTGTCGATCACCACTTTATTGGAGTGACGTAGGCGAGAGGCGGACCTTGGGACCAGATGTCTTGATAGAGGCAGAAGAGAAGGTCCGGGTGATTCGAAAGCATCTTCAGACCGCCCAAAGCCGACAGAGGAGCTATGCCGATGTTCGGCGACGAGACTTAGAATTTCAGGTTGGAGATCATGTATTCCTGAAAGTCTCACCGTCCAAAGGAATCAGGAGGTTCGGCATTCGTGGGAAACTTAGCCCCCGATATATTGGACCCTTTGAGGTATTGGGGCGTATCGGGCCAGTTGCCTACCGACTCGCACTTCCTCCAAGGCTTGCTGGTGTCCATGATGTATTTCATGTTTCTACTTTGAGGAAGTATATCTTCGACCCATCGCACGTCATCGACTTCACACCGCTTGAGATCAGCGAGGATTTGAGGTATGAAGAGCGCCCACTGCGAGTTCTGGATCGAGAGGTGAGAGAATTACGCAGTCGGGTCATTCCCTATGTGAAGATCCAATGGAGCAATCATGACGAGCGCGAGGCTACATGGGAGCTCGAGTCGGAGATGAGGGATGCTCACCCCTACTTATTCGAGACATCGGACTGAGGATTATTGTTTAGTCTCGTTTCGAGGACGAAACTCTTTTTAGTGGGGGAGGATGTGATGATCCGGACTCCCGCAGGAACTGTGCAACATTAAACAGTGACTGTAGGGAGCTTATTCGGTGAAGCAGAGCTTGTAGAATCGAAATTGGACATTTAATATAGACTCTGCGCGAAAATCGGAGCAAATAGGATTTTCCGGGAGCTTTCGGCAAAATTTCGGATGAGAATTTGGCGAAATGGACGTCGTATTTGGACTCAGCGCGCGAAAACGATCAAAACGGTATATTCACTTTATTTTTTCGGCACCAAAACACTGTTCACCGGAACAGTAACTCCGGCGACCGGAATTACTGTTCCGGCCGCCGGCGGCTACCGGCGGGCGACGGCAGGCGGCGGCACAGCGGCGGCGCAGCGGCGGAGCGCGGCCGAGCGCAGCGGCGCGCGACGCGGGCGGGGGGCGCTGGTGCGGGGTCCATGGGCTTGCCGTGCACCGGGTGCACCGAAGCCTTACCTTGACACGTGGCGCTTCCCCATTGGCCGGCCGGCTTCTAGAAGGTGCACGTGGCGGCGCTCCGATTGGCCAACATTTTCCGGAAGACCCGGAGCGCGGACCGGCCACGTGCACCACGTGGCCACGTGGCGATTTTTCATTGGGCCTGCACAGGCTGTTTGCTGTTATGTGGACACGTGGCGCATTATGGATGGCCGATTTTGGTGTTTCCTGTTCGGATCCGAATCCCGTGTGGGAATATTCCCTTTGGCCCACTATATAAGAAGCCCCCCACCTCTCCTTATTTCCCACCTCGAATTGCGGGCCTTAGAGAGAGAATCCAAATTTAAATTTGAGCTCTATAGGAAAGTTCTTCCTCTCTCTCTCCTCTCTCTCTCCTCCAGATTTTAGAATTTTTGGAGTTACAGTTAGTGAGTTATCTGCGACGCGGCGCACTGCGACGGTTCTCTTTTTCGGCCCATTTCCCGTCGCAGTTCCGTCGGAAATTTCCTGAGCGCTAACCAGGAGGAATTTTTGGACGATTTTTGCGGCAGCGCGTTCCTAAGAGGTAAGGCTTCGATTTCCGTGTTGATCACTTTGCTCCATTTCGCACTTTTGGCACGTTTCCCGAGGTCTCTTTGACCCCCCTTTTTGCTGTGGAAATTTCTGGACAGTGTCAACTTCTCCGATTTTTATCTTGGCGTAGGAGCATCAGATCGAGGCGTTTAAAGAGTCGATTTTGATCTACTCTTCGCGAGGAACGCAACCGTAATTTTTCTGGATTTTTCTGAGCACTATTTAGAGGTGAAAAATTCCTCTTTTCCCGTGCTATTTGAAAAACAGCAAATATTGTGCTTTTTGGGATTTGTATTTATACCGGGAGCGTTGATTTGCAGGATTTGAGGACTGTGGACAACCAGGAAACTACCTGAGGTGTAGTTTGAGCTGCTCGAGGTGGGCGGTTGTTGCTTACCTCATTTTTGACAAGCTCACTGGGATTACTGGAACTCCTCTAAAATTTAATTGATGAGAACAATTGGGACAAACTAATATGACAATTGATGAGAACAATTGGGACAAACTAATATGATAATTGATGAGAACAATTGGGACAAACTAATATGACAATTGATGAGAACAATTGGGACAAACTAATATGATAATTGATGAGAACAATTGGGACAAACTAATATGACAATTGATGAGAATTATTGGGACTACTAACAGGACTACTAACAGGACTACTAACAGGACAATTGATGAGAACCGCTGGGACAAACTCTCCTAAAATTTAATATGACCCCACAGATTATATGATGACTTATATTGAGACATTGTGATTGGAACAAAGGCTATAATCTCGCAGGCAAACAACTCTTTTTCCAGTAAAACAATCTTCTTTCAAAAATAAATATTTGACACCTTTGTACAGCTTTTTAATGATACAATTGCATCTAGTCAGCCACTCTTCATTGCTACACTATCATCTTGGGATTTGTACATGTTTCATTGTTGTCCTTTGCATCCAGATGCTGGTTGCTCAAATATGAGCAAGGGTTGGGATAGTGTAGCCGAGATTGCATTAGATTGTGGACTTGTGGGGTATTACGGTGACCGCGGACAGTAGGCGGTCGACCAGATGTTTATCCTTGCATCAGATTGGGGTTGAGTCTGGTTTATTTTTGCATCAGCTGGGGATTGGGTTTCTATAGTGGATGGTGTTTCCCACTTATTGAGTACTATCGCATCTGATTGGATATCAGGCTTCTTTAGTGGATGGTTTTTCCCACTTTGATCATAGTCATGATCCAGTCCTGCTATTTTGTGATATGTGCCACAGAGATACTTGTGATACTGATGACAGAGATACTTTACTCGTGTGGGTCGCTCCCCTCGAGTGCCACTCCGGAGGTGTGCTTTCTCGGACCCAGCCTTGTGTGCCGGTCTGATACTTGTTTGGGGATGCGAGCCGTGCGGGCCGATCCCGCGGTTTTGAGCCTTGTGAGCAGATTCCGCTGAGCAGGCAACACCAGTTGTTACTGGTATCTAGATTGGGTTATTTGGACAGATACTATTCCTGATGCATACATACAGTTTGACAGCATAGTAGTGGTAGTTTACCTGTTTCAGCATCTTATGTATCTTACCACTTCCCCTTTTCCCTTTTGCCTCTAGTAGTCCTAGTGGGTGCGTCAGAGTTGAGGTTTTGCCCACTAGGGGAGGCTGCTGGTTTATCTGGTAGTTCTCACCCCCATGATTTTTCTGTCCCTTTCTTCTCCTTTATTTTGCAGAGTCGTCTGCGGGAGCTGCTAGGCCATCGGCAGCTGATCGAGGTAAGGGGATCGCTGAATAGATAGATCTCCTGGGAGACTGAGAGCTGTAGATAGATGCTGTACCCTTCACTCAGACTGTGGTATTCGTCTTTTATTTTGAGTCTGGCTTTCGCCAGCTGGTTGTACTATTTTGGTGAGCTGGGAGATTATTGTACATATTACAGTTTATTTTTAGTTCCAGTATGAGATACTATGTGGTTCTTCTATTTCAGCTCTGTATTATGCTCTTTTATTGTACATCCGATATCTGAGCAGGTTACCAGCGCTTCGTGTACTCGGGAAATCCCGTGTGCACGGCGGATCTGTTGGCGAGCCCAGGTTCCGGGGCGTGACACTGGATCTAGATGACAGGGCTAGCGAGACAAGTCTCACATCGCCTGATGATTTTGGATTGTTGTGTGTGTGTTTGGGCTGACGAGGACGTCAGGACTAAACTGGAAAAATCTGTGACACCCCAATAATCCCACATCGGATGGAGTTGTGATTGGGTATATAAGAGACGTGGAGACTAATAATAATAACCGGGGTTAAGCATTTTGGATTGTGGTTTGGGTCCAACAAATTATTATTACTAGTGGGCGGGATCATTACATTGTGTATGCAGAATGGACTGCAAGGGCGTGGAGCTTTGTCTCTGGTATCTTCATTGATTTTTGTAAATACAGTTTAACTAACTTTTTCTTTCGAAAAACTAATTTATCTTCCCTCTTAGATTGTCACTCTATCCATAAGGACTTGAACTAAAAAAAACTAGCAAAAGTGGGAATTGGTACTTACTGTGTTTGGTTCGGATGTAAAGGAGGGAATGAGATCTTATTCTCTTTTTTATACCCAAACGTTATTTTGAAAGAGAAAAACAATAATTCTCCTTTTCTTGGAACAAGATGGTATAACTCTAGAACTATTGTTCCATCTTTTTCCCTGGAACAAATTTGTTTCCACTTGAGTACAGGCTTAATTCAAGTAAAAATAATTTAAATTATTATATTAACTATTTAATTAATCTAAAATTTTGACTAATCTAATTATTTTA
Organism: Tillandsia leiboldiana; assembly: GCA_029204045.2. Lineage (NCBI taxonomy): Eukaryota > Viridiplantae > Streptophyta > Magnoliopsida > Poales > Bromeliaceae > Tillandsia > Tillandsia leiboldiana. Next base: position 3,482,267 of record CM055079.1, read on the forward strand.
TTAACTAATTATCTAACTATTAAATAATTAACTAATTGATTGATTAATTTATTAAATTATTTGTGGTTAATTAAATTATTAATTAACAGTACTCATTGTTAATTATTTTATTAATTAATATTTAGGGTTCTTTGGCAGTAATTAATTAATTTAAATTATTATTTAATGAATATTTTTATTTTAATCAATTAGATAAAATATTATTATTTTAAAATTATAATTACTCTTATTCTCACTATTTTAATCTAATTATCCAAACACTATTTTTCTTATTCTCGGAAACAACCCAATTTTCATCCAAACGCAAAATTAGTCTTGATCTTGGTCTTGTTCCTGCATAATCTAAGGTATCGTTTGGTTCGGGGATTAGTGAGAATTAGTAGTACCAGATATAAGTATAAAGTACGGAACAAGGGTAAAAAAGTGTTTGGGATGGTTCTAGGGATAAGAGATTTTGTATTTGGTATGATAATGAGGAATAAGAGGAATAAAGAGGTTAAGTTGTGTAAATTACTTTTTTACCCTCAAGATTTAATATGTGATAAAAGTTATTAAAATCTAATTAGTTCGTTTTAATTAATGAATTAAAGCTTTAAAAAAATTAAGATAAAATCAAAATCATAATCAAATTATATTTTTAAAAAATAATATTTAATTTAATATTTTTTTTCTCAAATTAAATTTAAAATTTTAAATATAAAATTTCAACATTTAAATTTTAAAATTTAAAATTATATAATATTATTTTAAATTATAAATTTTAAACATAAAATTTTTTAATTTTCAAATAATAACTTTTACTTTCTTCGTTTTAATTAATGGATTAAAGCCTTACAAAAATTAAGATAAAATTAAAATCAAAATCAAAATCAAAATTATAATCAAAATCAAAATTAAATTTCAAATTATATTTTATGAAAATAATATTTAATTTAACATTTTATTTGTTTAAATTAAAGTTAAAATTTCGAATATAAAATTTCAAAATTTAAAGTCTTACAAAAATTATGATAAAATCAAAATTAAAATAAAATTTCTAAAATTTCGAAAATAATATTTAATTTAATATCCAATTAAATTAAAAAGAGAGAGGAGAGAGAGGGATTTGTGATGATGAGAGTGTATTGGGAAGAAGAAAAAGAGAGAGAGGAGAGAGAAATTTGTGATGATGAGTGTATTGGGAAGAAGAGAGAGAGAGGGGAGAGAGAGGGATTTGTGATGATGAGAGTGTATTGAAAAAAGAGAAAGGAGGAGAGAGGGGTAATTTGGTAAAAAATAAATTTATAAAATAATGGGTAAGAATTGTTATTCCAGCTTATTCTGTTTGTACTGGAACTACTGTACCTAATAGTTTCCCCTTTGTTCAATAGTGTTTGGGTACAAAGGGGGGGATATCCCCCTTTGTACCCAAACCAAACAAAGCCTAAGAATTGTATTTATACGAAGAATAAGCAGTTCTTATTTATACTCGAACCAAACGATATCAAAGAGTCTTATGCAACTAAAGAAGCCTAGAATCTCTTCTTTTTTTTTTTTCATTCTTTTCTTCCTGTTTTGACCATGTCCAAAAGCCCATACCTAAAATCCCATTTTAAGGATTACACACTTTTAGAGAGGTTCCAAACTCTTAATCTCAAAATAAGTTAGTGGACACCTTAATTATCACCAAACTATTAATTATTTAGTGTGGTAGTTCTAATTGATGGAATTTATATGGCATAAAATATTAAATCAATTTATACCAATATTCAGGATCATAAATAAAACTGTGAAATAACTTACAGAGCGCCATCGAGAAGAAATTCTTGATTAAACAGCGGAAGCAAGAAATTCGGTTGCAATACTAAACCGTACCGACCGAACTAGGTAATCTGATTTCTCCTCCTTACTCAGGCACTCTTCCGTATGGTGTGAATTTAATGGATAATCTTACCAGAATGCACACGAGTAGGTGGCAGGACCAGTACCCCTTTATATAGATTCCAGATCGACTTCCCATCAAAGTCTGATTAGGATTCTATTTAATTTAAATAGATGGGAAAGGGATAAGATATACCATATCAAGTAATTCTATATCTTTTAGGATTGACCTTATCTATAGTAAATTCAAATTTAAATATAATTAATTAGGCCACATATATGGAAATCCTAACAATCTCCCACTTGGCTTATATTAATTATATTTCATGAACGGATTTCTATACTCCAAACTTTATTGCGCATTATTGGAAACTTTATGGTCAAATACCTTAGAACTCACTTGATCCTTAACTCAAACTAAAAGACTACAATGATAGGAACTATGGCGGTCCACCTCTCTATATTGAAATTTTCCTTCCATAATTACCATATCATCTTCATCTCCTAGCCAAGCACTTTATAACTTTATATGGCACAACTTTATGAATGAACTAAACCTATATGTCCATTCGTTAACAGACAAAGCTTTATGTCTATTAAACGGTCCAATACAGCTGCATCAAAACTGTAACTTTATTGGAAAAAGATAAAAATAATGTCAGAATCTTATACATCAAAAGAACTCATTAGACCCATGCTACAAACATGATCTTTATATGACCCAGGTGCTAGCCCCTTGGTCATTGGGTCTGCAACCATACACTTGGTACTGATGTATTCAATTCTAACATATCTTTCATTTATCTTTTCTCTCACAACAAGATACTTGGTGTCCAAGTGTTTACACCCCGTCGTAATCTTATTGTTATTGGCAAAGGAAACTGCAGCTGAACTATCACAGAAAATCTTTATTGGACGAGCAATGGAGTCCACAATCTTTAAGTCTGTGATAAAATTCCTAAGCCAAATAGCTTGTGATGTGGTCTCATAACATGCAATAGTCCGAGATCATTACTGGCAAGCAAAATATCATCAACATAAAGGACTAAGAAAATTATTTTACTCCCACTAACCTTCAGATATATACATTGATCAACAATGTTTTCTTTAAAACCAATGGTTAAAACGGTTTGTTTAAACTTTAAGTACCATTGTCGGGAGGCCTGTTTTAGTCCATATATTGATTTCTTTAATTTGCATACCAAGTGCTCCTTTTCTTTTTGCGAGAATCCTTCAGGTTGACTCATATATTCCTCTTCATAAAGATCTCCATTTAAAAAAACAGTTTTTACATCCATCTGGTATAGCTCGAGATCGTAATGAGCAACCAGAGCCATAATCACACGGAAAGATTCCTTTCTCGATACCGGAGAGAAAGTCTCTTTATCATCAATGCCTTCTTTCTGAGTAAACCCTTTTGCCACAAGACGGGCCTTGTATTTCTCTATGTTACCTTTGGAGTCCCATTTGATTTTATAAACCCACTTGCATCCTACAGGTTTAACTCCTATAGGTAACTCAACAAGATCCTATACCTTATTGTGGTTCATGGATTCAATCTCATCTTTCATGGCATTGTACAATTCTATTGCATTACTGCTATTTATGGCTTCGAAAAAACTGAGAGGATCATCAAAGTTCTGACCATTCTCATAAAGATAGACAATATAATCGCTAAACATAGCCGGTCTTCTCTGTCTTGAGGATCTTCTTAAATCTATCTGATCATCCACTTGTAAATCTTGATGTGGATTATCAATGATAGGTTCACCTTCACTTTGTGGTTCCAAAATAACTTGTTGTTCTACTGGAACTGGAACCATCAAATTATTAGGAACAATAATGGGTATATTCTATACAGAATCTAAATGCTCTTGAATTTCATCAAATTCAACGAATCGAGGTTCAGAGCTCCCACTAACTATTTCATCCTCAATAAACCGTGTTGTTTTAGTTACTGCAATATTTATAGGAAGTGATGGACAGTAAAACTTATACCCTTTGGACCTTTCTGAATAACCAATAAAATATCTTGAAATGGTTCGAGGATCCAATTTCTTTATTTGTGGGTCATACAATTTGGCCTCAGCTTGACAACCCCATGTATGAAAATGTCTTAAACTGGGTTTCCTACCTGTCCAAAGCTCAAAAGGAGTTTTAGTGACAGCCTTAGTAGGGACCCGATTAAGAATATATATGGCAGTTTTGAGCGCCTCACCCCACAATGATATCGAAAGGGTAGAATTACTGATCATACTCCTGAGCATATCAATTAATGTGCGATTCCTTCTTTCAGCAACACCATTCTGCTCAGGTGTGCCTGGCATGGTGTACTGTGGAACAATCCCACACTGCTCTAGAAACCTAGCGAAAGGCCCAGAAATTTGGCCTTTATCTGTCTGTCTACCAAAATATTCACCACCCCTATCTGATCTGACCACTTTTATCTTTCTCTCGAGTTGATTCTCTACTTCAGCCTTATATGCCTTAAAGGCATCTAATGCTTCAGATTTCTCTTTAAGCAAGTAAAGATAGCTATATCGAGAGTAGTCATCAGTAAATGTGATAAAATATTTATGGCCAGTAAACGTAAGAGGGAGAGGTCCGCATATATCCGTATGAATCAGCTCTAATGTTCCATCACACCTTTTGGCACCTTTAGAGGAGGTTTTGGTCTGCTTTCCCTTTATGCAGTCCACACACGTTCCAAAATCAGAGAAGTCAAGATCATCCAAAATTCCTTCTCTAATTAACCTTTGGATTCTCTGTTTCGATATGTGTCCCAACCTCCTATGCCATAACATGGATGACTTTTCATTATTAATGCCACGTTTTGATCCAATATTTCCGTGCATGGTAAAAAGGATTTCACTATACGAATGATCTAAAGATACTTTATATAGATTATTTTTCAAAACACCAGAGCCAACTATCTCAGATTTGTAGGATAACGAAAAAACTTTATTATCAAAATTGAAACTATATCCCAAACCAACAAGTTTCGAAATAGAAATTAAATTCTTTGAAAAATTTGGAACATAAAAAGTATCACTTAGATCCAAAACATAACCACCAGAAAGAACTAATCTAAATGTTCCTACAAATTTAACTTTAGTTGGATTTCCTTCAGCAGTATAGATAGTGGCATCATCTTTATTGGGTTTTCTGCGGTTTAGAAATCCATGCACGGAATTCGCCACATGGCATGTGGCACCAGAGTCAATCCACCAAGTATTAGATGGAACAGAAACTAAATGCAACTCATGCATCAAAACCAGAAACTTACCTTTCTTCTGGAGCCATTTCTGATACTTTAGACAGTCTTTCTTTATATGACCATTTTTCTTGCAAAAGAAGTACTTGGGAGTCCAATTACTTGATTGGCTTTGTGAACCAGACATGACTTCCATGTTCTTCTTTTTTGAGTCATTCTTGCCTTTACCATTCTTAGTACGCTTTATTTGTCCCTTATGAGAAACAATGTCAACTGTATTTTGTTTTTCTTGTATCAATCTGACTTCCTCTTGCACACATATAGTCAACAATTCATTGATTGACCATTTATCCTTATGTGTGTTATAAGAGATCTGAAATGGTCCATATTCAGATGGTAAGGAGTTCAAAATAAAGTGCACTAAGAATGAATCAGAGATGGTTACTTCAAGTGCAGTGAGCTGCGCTGCAATATCTCGCATTTCCATAATGTGCTCGCGAATCGAGCCTTTTCCGGAGTACTTCATGGAAGACAGTTTATTCATTAGGGTACTCGCCGAAACTTTACTGGAGCTTACAAACTGTTGCTCCACAGCATTTAAGAAATCACGGGCTGTCTTACATTCCGGAATTGAGTTCCGAATGTTTTTATCGACACGCGCCTTCATCAACATCAAAGTAAGTTGATTAGAGCGCTCCCACTTTTCCGAAGATGTTGTTTGGATTGGCGTACTTTGATCTGTAAGAGGAAGAAGTTTTTTCCTCTCTTAGAGCCAAATCGAGATCCATACACCCTAATGTAAGCATAATCTGTTCTTTCCACTCCGAGTAATTAGAACCATTAAGCATAAGAACAGAATCACCAATAGGAACAAATGATGAAGTCATAGCTGAAAAATAAAATGCATGTCTTTATTAATAAGAAACCACATCATAGTATTCCACACCAAAATTAGAAAAATATAATTTATATGACATCACAACACCTCCTTTGGGAGCAGAATTATGAGCATAAATATTTTTCTTTCTTTCTTTATGCATATACTTTATATGACATCATAACCCCTCCTTTGGGAGCAGAGTTACGAGCATAAATATGCAATTTCTTTATCAGAAATTAATTTAGACTTTCTGTAGATCGTGATAATTTCAAGTTTCCCATATGAAGAAATTGTCAGCTTTGGCCAGGCTAATTTCTCCAAACGAGTTACAAGAAAATTACCATCCTACACCACCCATATACCTTTATGTCTAGAATCATACTAAACAAAAATAATAGGGTGCAATTTTTACATGCACTTCTTTAAAGCGATTAATTCACTATTTCTTCTGAACGAGGCCGCTTTGGCTTGCACCCGAACAGTTGAAACAATAAATTAATTTGACTTAGTGCCGTATAATTAACATGAAAATTATCCAAAAGAACGCTACTTTAAAGTAAATTAATTTATTATTCTTTAGTTAGGGCCGCTTTGGCTTGCACCTAATTAATCGAAATAGTAAATTAATTTAACTTAGCGTCTAAATTTAAATAATCTTACAAAAATTATGATTATTTAATTTTCATGTTATGTCTGATCAAAATAACACTTTATGATATACATAAGTATAGATGCAATAATTTAAAATATAACATTGCAATCATAAAATTTATGTATATCCTTATATCACCATAAATATCGGATAAATGAATTTATGATAAATTAATATTGTATGCAAAATTTAAAACCTTATGTGAACGGATTCTTTATGTTCACAATACTTTATTAACTCATGAATCGAAATAAGATGAATTAATAAACATAATAATTAAAAGTAATCTTTTATTAATTCGAAATAAATAAATAAGTTTTAATAACAGATTAAAGTCCAATAAAAGAAGGATAGCCACAATCGTAAGAATTATATTGCCTCGGATCCAAAAGAGGCACAAACCAGAAATTATTTTTCTTCAATTAATTGGATTTCATCCAAAACAACCCATAGAGTCCCAAAATTACGACAAACTAAAATGATACTGTGGTATCGTACTGTAAGGTCACACATAAACAAAACCAAGTGGCCTTATGACGTCTTTTCCAAAATTGGGAAACTAAGAAATAACGATATCCAAATTAAAAAAATAAAATAAAAATAAAGCACATCAACAACAATAAGATGGCCATGAACAAATCATACGACGTGGCAATATTTCAATAAAATCTTGACTATATATAATTAGATTCAAAATCTAAAATCCGTTTTAAAAATAAATTCATCTTTATTCAATTCAATTTAATAAAGCATACAATATTAAATTTATCTAACTGGCTCCGATACCAATTGATGGAATTTATATGGCATAAAATATTAAATCAATTTATACCAATATTCAGGATCATAAATAAAACTGTGAAATAACTTACAGAGCGCCATCGAGAAGAAATTCTTGATTAAACAGCGGAAGCAAGAAATTCGGTTGCAATACTAAACCGTACCGACCGAACTAGGTAATCTGATTTCTCCTCCTTACTCAGTCACTCTTCCGTATGGTGTGAATTTAATGGATAATCTTACCAGAATGCACACGAGTAGGTGGCAGGACCAGTACCCCTTTATATAGATTCCAGATCGACTTCCCATCAAAGTCTGATTAGGATTCTATTTAATTTAAATAGATGGGAAAGGGATAAGATATACCATATCAAGTAATTCTATATCTTTTAGGATTGACCTTATCTATAGTAAATTCAAATTTAAATATAATTAATTAGGCCACATATATGGAAATCCTAACACTAATACCATATTATCCAAAAGAATTAGATCAATATAATAAGAAACAACTAAAATAATCTTAATGCATGTGTTGTAACAATATTGCTTATTCAAGGTAACATAAGTTGTGGAGTAGTAGGCCCTAGACCATTCAAAGAATTTTAATATCTAGAATAGACCTTAAACAATATTACTATATTCTTCTGTAATATTTACAACCTCTCACATGTGAAAGGGATGGTGGTATCAAACACTAATTAACCATTAGGCTACTAGCTATACCACATTTGTTAACAGTTTTCACCAACTTACTACTATATAGGGACAAATTTTAAAATATATACCATGATTGTTAACAGTTTTCATCAACTTAACATGCCACCCTCTTGTTAACTGTTTTCACCAACTTACTGTGAAGGGACAAATGAAAATGTATTCCTCAAGGGCTATGTTTGATCCCCAGTTAACATTCTTGGAAATATTTTTTTATTATTTTTAGAATGGTTAGTTATTTTGGAATATACAAAAAATAAATTTAAAATTATGTTTGATTAAAAATTCTTTTATTGTTAAGAATAGTTAAAAAAGTATTTGATAGTTATCTCAAGAATAGTCGAGAATAATAAATAAATAAATAAATAAATATATATATATATATATATATATATATATATATATATATATATATATATATATATATATATATATATATATATATATATATATATATATATATATATATATATATAAACAATGCAAAATAATATATTTTAACATATTATATAAATGCATGTCATTTTATTTATAATAATAATAGTAGTACTTTGGTTACTAATAATAATAACAATAATAAATAATATTATTACTGTTATTATTAAAAATATAAAAAAATTAAAACAAATAAATATATTATTATTATTATTATTATTATTATTATTATTATTATTATTATTATTTATTTTTATTTTATTTAGTTAGGTATAACTGTATAAGCATGATTATATCTTTCTTTAGTTTTAATTAGTTAAATACAAACAAGATAATAATCTTATTCAACTAAAAAGATGAAAAAGTTGTTTCCGAATTATTATAAGATTATCTTGAATAGCTGTTCCCACCATTTTTTTTAAGATATTTGGCGGAATAGCGGTGATAATTTTTATTATTCCGATTTATTCATATACCAAGCATAGCCTAAGATTAGAATATTGTATATTGCATTTTTATTCCCCCCAAACTTTACAATATCATATATTGTTAGTATTTTATTGTTTTTGATAATTGAAAACTTATATTTTGTCTTTGAACTTTTCTGGATAATCCAATATCAATGGGTACCTAAGAATCTAAAGGTTTAGCTCACCATATGTGATGTTTAGTTCCACATCGAAAACTCATCACATATAGTAACTATTTATACACTCCCTCTTTCTTAAGTGTGTTAGTTAGGAGAAAGTGAGGGTAGAGTCTTCTCCTGAAGATATGCACACGCATACGGCATGAGCCGGATTGGGTGGGGTTGGGTGGCATGCGCGATCTTAATCTAGTTATCCTTTTATTTGCTACTTTTAACCTAGTTATCTTTTTATTTGCTAGTTTTATTTTTTGTTTGGCTTAACCATATCTTAGGAAGTGCCTTCTCGAGCTACCCAAGAGACTTGCCTTAAGAAGCGCCTGGTGGGCTGTCCAATGGTCTCCTCGGTAAAGTTCAATGGCTAACCCGAGATCTAACCGTTGGACCCTGCACGAAGGATGACTTCAAGAGAGCCCTATATCTATGGATATATTTGGTTAAGTCTTGGCTATAGCATTTTGATTTAGAGTTCTATACTTTACACTGAGGTTTAACATACTTTTACACTGAGTTTTACCATACCTTCTACATTGAGTTTTACATTTTTCTGGATCTCTAAAAGTCGACGGATTCACTCTGTACCATTCCGGAGTCGTGCCGACGGGGTGGACAGCGGCCGTTGTATTGCTAGAAGTGATTACCGGAGCCTCGCACGTGAAAAAACAATCTTGCTTCTAAGACAGTGCATCTGCACGTCTCGACTCACAGACTTCATCTAATGCTTACTTTCTATTTATTAATAGTATAATTATAATTTGCACGCAAATATATAGATTTGATTATTTCGAATATAAATCAATTTAAAGTATTATTTTGATAAAATAACTTATAAGAAAAAAAATTCCAACATATATACTTACAAACTTTATCAATTTGCAATAGAGTTTGATCTCACCATGCCAATTGTTCACGGTCGCTTATCACAATAAGGACAAAATAATCATTATACTAAAATATGGTGATTTTTTACTGATCCAGAGATTTTTTTTTGTAATATTTGAAGTTTTGTGGGAATATATTGATTACACTATTTTCATAAATAAAAAACTGTTAAAATGAATCAATTACTAAAAACTAAGTTAGAATACTATTAATAGCATAAAATCAATGATGCTATTAGGCTTTTGATATTAGGATTTTTATATATGTGGTCTAATTAATTATATTTAAATTTAGATTTACTATAGATAAGGATCAATTATAATAGATATAAAATTATTTGATATGGTATATCTTATTCCTTTCCTACCTATTTAAATTAAATAGAATCTAAATCAGACTTTGATGGAAAGTCGGTTAGGAATTTATATAAAGGATACTAGTCCTGCCACCTATTCACGTGCATTCTCAAATTCACGCCATACGGAAAAGTGCCTGAGAAATGAGGAGAAACAAAATTACCTAGTTCGGTTGGTACCGTTCGTATTATAATCGGGTTTCTTACTTTCGTTGTTTTATCAAAAAAAATTTCTCTATGACGCTCTGTAAGTTATTTTATAATTTTATTTATGATCTTGAATATTAGTATATATTCGATTTTATTTTATTATCATATTATATTTTTCTATCATTTGATTTTCGGATGAAGAGAAGTGTCATTAGGATAATAATAATTTTTTAGTATTTAACTAGTGGTAGGTGGAATAGTACGATCGATGAAAGAAAAATGATTAAAGAGATAAATCTAACAATGAAAATTTTAATAACTCCAAATGTTTGGTGCTGATAATGACATTGTAGCTGGACTCTTCTTGTAAATTGTTGACATACTGGCAAATTTATATAGAATCTTAAACTACACGCATAAATTATTCAAAACCATTCGTAAGCTATAGTTTTGTTGTCCAATGTTATTTGAGTGCCTTGATAAAGAAGATAATTTATTTATGTTGGATGTGACTTCGAAATTAGAAATCGCTTCGATTTTATTATTCTGGTTCATCGACGGCTTCGCGGTGTGGTAACAAAATTTGGTAAAATATTGAGAAAAAAAAAATAGATGTCTGCGGTTGAAGCGGAGGCTCAGGCCGCTAAAGAATTTTTTTATTCTTTTTTTCTTTTGCCCTAAAGAGATTGAGCGATTGTACCATCATTGACAACTTTGCATTCCCTTTTTTTGCACAGTAAAATTTTCCTATTTCGCTCGTAATTTTTTTTCTGTAAAATTTTTTAACGATGATTAGGAATAATTATAAGTGTTTTGAGTGGCAAATTAACCTGGATTCTTAGACACCATTTTCTTTCAGAAACCAGTCCCGGTTCGAATCCGGTTTGATCCGATTTTAAACCAATATTTCAAAATAATTTAGAAAGTATATATTAAATCAAACTTTAAATTGAAATGTTTATGTATTAAAATGAAAATATTGTGATCTTAGAGAACGTTCATATATGATTTTCAAATCGAACTATTTAGAACTTAATAATAACATAACATAATTCAAATTTTAGGGATAAATATTAGTGTACTCGTTATAAAAATTTTGAAATAATATATAAATATCCGTTAAAATTCTCCACATCATTAAAAAAAAAAGGGGCAATTTCCTACATACCCCTAAAAATTTTTCTGTTTTCAAATTTATCCCTCTTAGAAGGCTAATATTAAAACTACCCTTCTTACGTTCCAACTTCTTTCCAAAATACCCCTGAAGTTAAACTCTGTTAGTGTACTGTTTGGAGCTGCCGTTATCTGTGTGAAATTACCATTTTGCCCTTTTAAATATACCCTTCTATCATAACCAATTTTTCTTATGTACCCTTAAAGAGGGGGGACAGCTGAAGGAAAATGTTTTACTAGATAGGGGCAAAATAGGTATTTTCAATAGTTTTTAACTCCGATTATTATTTAACTATAGTTTAACCCTAGTTAACTTAACAAAGGGAAACGGTAGGGATATTTTTAATAACGGTGGAACGTATGAGGGATATATTGGAAAGAAAAAAATAAGAAGAATAAATCAGATATTTCTTTATATTTCAGGGGTACACAGGCAATTATCCCTAAAAAAAAAAAAAAAAAGGCAAAGTTGTGCTAGGTCTGCAACTCATTTTGGATTGTAATCCTGCAGCAATCCCAATTCAATGACTATCTTTTCTTCACTTATTTTATTATTTTTTTATTTACTTAAAATCAAAAGAGATTGGTAAATTCTCAACACTCTTGGATGATAGATTGTAGCATCAGTATTTTGAAGTGAAAAAAAAAAGAAAAGAATTTTAAGGAAGGGATATTTTACAAGATATTAAAAATTCAAAATGATACATCAATTATTTTAAAATTTAAAAAAATATATCAATTATTTGTATGCTTTTAAAGAGTATATACTAGGATTCTAGGACCTAATGTTTCACACGGAATTTGTTTAGAACAGATTTATAACAATTTGATCCGTTAGCAATAATAACTCTTTGTGTCCAAATTATTAGTCAAAAATGCTTAAATCCAGTTATTATATGTTGGAGCTTTCCAGACTCCTCCTGTTTAGATATTTGGTGTTCTTGTCAGATTCAAATCCGATCATAAATATAAACCAAAATTATCGAGCGATGTGAGATTTTAAAGATGACTCATGCGGATTCAAGTTTGGTAGCATTTTAACCCACATAGCACTTAACTCCCATACTTCTGGCTAGTATTCGACTCTGATCCGTATTATAACGATCCAACTCACTAGCAATAATAATTTATTAAACTCAAATCACATACCCAAAATACTTAAGCCCAATTATTATACAATATTTTGCCACCCCTAAGTTAAGATGCAATATTCTTTCCTAATGAGTAGGTTATTGTTATTAAGTTAACTAGTAGCCACCAAGTTGTAAATAATAATTTAACAACATATGAAACCACCACTAATAAGGACTTATCTGAATGTAAGAATAAGCTATTCGATAATAATTTTCGGAGTTCGATTTTTTACTTTTTAAAAGAAAAAGTTCATGATTTAGTATAATAGTATACTTTACCTATAAAATAATTTATTTTATTCTAAAAAATAATTCGAAAACCTTATAACCTGAAGAAAATTGAGAAGTGGCAAAAACTCTAATAACACCACCCAAACAAACACATGAATTAAATGAACCACCATAACATTCTAAGACTCCATTAGGGAACTATCCATGAATGGATGCCACTATAAGTGCAGAGGATAGTGAGTTCTAATACATGCACATAAAAAAGAAAGCATGTACACTCAGAAATTTGAAGGTAATGAATTACATCCTGTTGTATGCCAACTTCCACCCAAACAAAATCCCACTTCAGGTATGTTTCTTTCTATCAGAACATACTATTTACAATTTTCCAAAAACCTGAAGCAAAACTGAGACAATTTGCCGCATTTACAGTAAAAGAAAACCATCTGAAAACCAAACACTTGAGTGAATAATGCTCTCATGCAGACCAAGCATCTTCTTTATTGCTTCTTTTGTGTAAACTTCTGTACTTCAAAGCAGTTTTAACCGAATTTCTCTTTTCCACGCAATTTTCTCTTCGAGGCGACGACCTTTTTGATGTTGAATACCCATCTCAACACAGACGACAGCATCCCCCATCTCTTATAGGATCTTCCGCTGTGGGTCGTCGTCTTCCGCGTCGACATCGCGATGAATCCTGTGACCGCTGCTCCGATATCGGCCGTGTCAAAAGCAGGGATACCCGAATCGATAAAATGCCCCCAGCTGTCTTCGCCAAGAAATTGTTGGCTGCTAGACTCACTACTATTGTCGATAGTATTATAGACGAGAGAACTGTGAAATCTTTCCATGTCACCCCTAGATTCTTCTGCGCTTTCCATGACTGGCGATGCACAAGCGTCGAATATCCTCGTCGCTCCGATGGAGAAAATGTCTGGTGAGAGCATGCTCGAACGGCTCAAATCAAAGCAATCAGCCTCGACCACCGGCGACGAAAAGCCGGAGATGGCATTAGGAGACTCTTGCCCTGACTCAAATGAATGCAAAGGTTTACTACCCAAGAGGTCCCGAGCATCGCAGGTTAACACGTTGTTCCAGTGTTGATATGCTAGCTTTACAACCGCACGCGCTTCTTCCTAAATAGGTGTCAATAAATTAAACTGATTCAGAAGAAACAAGCTACTCCTTAAAGGAATCGGAAAAAAAAAAAGAATGAATGAATTATTATTATCATTATTGTTATAATCAACACGATCAGGGAAAAGACGTTTCGCGCACCTTTCCCTTATCTTCGAGATCACGGATCGGGAGAAATCGCTGGTCGCAAACTAATCCCATCACCTCTCCGATGACATTGAAGACGATACTGGATTTATTTTGACTGTCAGGGTGATAGTAGATATGCACCTGTTCAGTAAGGACGCAGGTCCTGGCGTGTTCCACGGCGGCCTCCCACATTTTTGCCGACATGCCGCTGCCTAATATCTGCATAACTTGTGCACAAGAGCAACAATCACGATTAATTTTTCATAATGACAGGATAGATAAATTGCTAAGATGTCATGCAAAAAAAAAAAAAAAAGAAAGAGAAAATGAGTAAATTGCACTACTTGGCCATGAATTAGTCAAGTTTCATTTTGGTCCTCAAAATTTTTGAAGTTCGTAATTCGAGACCCAAAAAGGAACATCAATTTTACACTTCCTTAATGATTAAATTGGCCAATCAGCATTAACTTGGCAACTGTGTAGAGTTTTAAATCAGATCTGAATTCGCAGGTTATAGTACAATACGAAACTACAAGTCGCCATTAAGTTGCTAATTTCTAGGAACTGAAGAAGAAGACGATACACAAATAAATGATGAAGAGAAGTGCTAATACATTTCTAAGTCTTGTAGCGTCGAGGGAAAATAAGGTGAGGAAGTCTTTGACAGTATTAATGTTCTCACTAGCCAATCGTTTGTGGAAAGCGCCGTCTTTGCCGATCTTCTCTAAGCGCCAAACCTCGTCTCCCAGGGAGGGAGGATGATGCTTCTTGTACACTGCAAAAGAGGAACAAAAAAGAAAAAAGAAAAAAAAAAGGGTTGAGACTCTAGGATATATAAATATAACAGAACAATCTGATTTATGCAATTAAAAAATGCACGTAAAAACCATTATTATCAACTAATCTTTGATGCTAAAAGTTAAAAAATCTTGAATAAGCAAATAAAGACAAATAAAGGATTAAAAAAAATACCAAGGAAAGAAATCCTTTGTGGTTGGTTTAATAATTAATAGTATAGTTGGTAATGAAAGCAAAAATTGGCATTGATTAACTTCTCCTCTGTAAGTTTTACGCCAAAACCAACTTAGTTCATAAAACTTAACCCGAATTCCAATTTTCCTAATCCTACTATAGTACCAACTTCCGACTAGGAACTGAATAGTACTAATCAATCTAACTATGATGGATCTCCCTATAATCTTTTATGTGGTTTATAGACTCAAAGAGGCCATAAACGAGGCCAAGAATATAGTCACCAGATGTACCCGACAGCTTAATAGGGTCAGGGCAAATGCATGGAGACCCCCCCCTCAGCTAAAGGGGCCATCTTGGTATAGAGGTCAAACCGTTCCTTACGGATATCACCTCAAGTTTGCTTCTTGTGATTTGAGTTACTTCCATCAGATGAAATGGGGATTCCATTAGCTAACGGACTTGTTAATTTTAAATGTTTAGGGGTCTATTTCAATATGCTTGTAGTTGAAGGGTTCTCCAGACATTTTTACCATCGGGTAGACACTAGCTATAACAAATAAACATATAAATTATAGCATAAAGGAAATATAAACAAATGAATTCAGATTGAACACTCGACGTTTTACAATCCTGATTCTTCTGATTAAAGACCAGCTTATAGCTTATATATTATTGAGTAGCCAACAACAGTTAATTCTACGTTTTAATGAATCTTTGATATTTGGTTTTGTGGTATATCCAATAAAGCCAGAATATTCTCTATTGTTGATACTTGTATACCTATACCCAGAAATTGACTTCATCTGGCTATTCCCAATATTTGATATTCACCGTCTAATTTCAGAAATAGAACCAAAAGTCTAAACATGTTCGACTTGATTTCTCCACAAAAACCGTTTAAACTGAAATTTACAGCAGGCATAGCAATTGAACAAAAACAGATCAGCAAAATAATGAATACACAAGCTTTAATTAGTTGAACTCTATGGTATAAAAAATTAAAGAGAAAACAAAATAAAACAAAAAAGTATGTCATACTGTGAATCCCTAATTTGGAAGGTAATTTTAGTGGAACCAACTTTGTAGGTGAAATAAGTTTGGAACAACACAATTTGGAAATTGGTGATGAACTTAGCTCAGATCATGCCTAATAGATATGGCATTGAACATTAAAAATATATAAATTTTTCAGCAACAAATATACTTAAACTTCTACCAGATCAAGGAAAGAAAATTGCGATAAACATTAAAACCAACTACAAATGAAGTGGAACAAACTACTAATTACTAACATACATATGGTCAGCAGACGAAGGAAAGTATAAGCATCTTTCCTATAACATAGGAAGTACTGGAGACCATCTATCATCCCAATGGAACAACCTTCAGTACAGCACATTTCATTAGTGTTTTTGAACTAAATTAGAAAGTAGGAAAATTCACTAGTAGTACTAGATTTCTGTAAAGCACCTGGTTCGCTTTACCATTACAATAGTACAATGATATAAGAATATTTGAGAAGAACGTCAAGATATTGTTACCAATTAAATGAATATACTCAAATGAATTATGAACTTAGATACTCAAATGAATAATGAACTTACATTCCCCGCGATGGTCCTTGACCATGAACGACTCAGACTTTGCTTCTCTTACTCTGACGCCATTGAAATAACCATCTGCAGTCCTCGCACCTAACTTGAACTTCCGACTGCGTGTCCAGCTAGAGTTATCTGTGAATGATAGCTCCCCTACTGCACCAATTCCTTGTTTAAGATCAACAAAAGCATCACCAGTAAGCAGTGATCGTTTTCCTTCCCTTTCTTTCACAATATTATTGCTAAATTCCTCGAATGTCCAATTATCCTCTTCATCACCTTCAAAATCACCCTCCAAAACCACTATTTCCACCTTCATCGAGGACTCCTGACCAGAGGTGATAACATGTCCAGTCACAGCATCAACCAAAATTATCGTTATGCAAGAAGAGTCCTCCCCTTCGATCCTAGCACCAGTGAATACAGGAAGAGAAAGCTTATTCTTGAATTGCAGCTGTAAGCTTCTCGAGGTAGACGGAGATATTTCTTTCACACTTTGTCTACAAAATAAGAACCATTAAATTGTGAATAAAAAACAAAAGCACCTTCGGATAATGAATTTAAAAAAAGTTAGGTGTAAATCTTTCAAGTCTATCAACAAGCGGAGCTCATACCTTGTCATGCTAGACAAGTAATTTGCAAAAGCAGACTCAACTTCCTCTTTTACCTATTTAGAAAGTAAAGAGAAAATGAGAAAACTCTCTTTAACTGTAAGAAAGTCCCTACAGCTGTAGAAAGGTTCAGATTAAAAATGAAAAGAAAAAAAATACACTGATGAAGCAATAATTACTTTTGACAGATATTATCGATCACAGAAATAAACAAGTACCAAATAATCTAGAATGCATTCCGTATCACTAACTGCGCCATAGAGCCTATACTTCAATACCTGGGACAATCATGTAAGTGATTGCACTTACATTGCAACTTACCTCATCATGCACAAAGGAGGTTGTCACTGAGAGAAAACTAGGCCATTGCATGCATACAACAACAAATCAAGGAGAATGACTCCATGGTAGCTTGTTTTCTTATATCAAAAATGTATTAGATTCATGTTTTATCTTTAGTCTGAAGTCTGGTTGACGGATGTTAAGTAAAAGTAGAAGAGAAATAATTGGTTTAAATATTGCAAGACCAGTTGGTTGGTTTATCCTAGTAATAATCGACCACAATCAACTCGAGAGCAGGAACTATTGCAACACCAATTCAGGCAGGGTTCCTCTCCGACCACTGTTAATGTGGAATCAAGAAACTATCTAAACATAGTTTTATCTCTATTTTGATGGGCATCTAATATGAAGAGAGTACTCATTTATCTCTATTTGATGGGATCTAAATAAGATTAATGTTTACAAAGAGAATAGATCACATTCCTGTATAGTAATTTCAATGTTCCAAAATGCGGTATGCGATATCCATTCGGTTCCCACCGTATAGCGCATATACGTTATGTGGACGCATATGCGGTACAACTATTAAAATGTTAAAAATATTTATATGTATTAAAAATATATATAAATGCTTCCTAACAAAGCTAAATAACTAAAGTAATAAATCAAAATTCACAAATAGAAATAATTAATCTCAAGTAACGGACCTCATATGCACACTTGATCCACTAAACTAATAATTAGCAGTTTGCTCCTAATTATTAAATAGAGAAATAAATAGAATTTCAACGAAAAATTATAAAAAATGTCAAACAAAATTCAATGTTCTAAAAAGTAGTAAGCTAAACTTTGATGAAGAATAATAATTTTTTCAATAAATTATCATTCACATCATCTAACAAGCCAACACTTAAAAAATATATAATAACATATAACAACTACAAAATTATTCACTAATATTTATACATATAATTATTAGATATATTAGAAATAATACCTATTAAACTAAGAAGAGAGATAGTTAAATTATGTTTATATAACGATAATTATATTTATATGCATTATTGTTAACTAAACTCGTATGAAAATAGATATGTATATATATAATCATTAACCAAATAATCTCATTCAATATTGCTATCCAATCGCACCTTAAAAAAAAAAGGATTAATTTCATACAGCTCCCTGTAAACATATAGAATAGCAAATATATCCCTACAAAGTTCAACTTTTCATATTTATCCCTTCAAAAATCCTAAGTTGTTCATATATGTCCCTACCGTCAATGTCCGTTAGAAAAATATAGTTAACCATAGGTTAAATACTTAACCTTGGTCAGTGAGCGAGGTAAATTTACTTTTTTACCCTTTCAAATATTATACTTAATTATAGGTATATTTTTTAACAGTTGGAACTTTTGAAGGGACATATTTGTAAGGACAAAATTGATATTTCACTTATATTCTGTTAAAAAATAAACAACAAGCTAACGATAACAAACCAGACTGATATATATGAACAACTTAGGACTTTTGAAGGGATAAATATGAAAAGTTGAGCTTTGTAGGGATATATCTGCTATTCAATAAGTTTACAGGGAGTTGTATGAAATTAACCCAAAAAAAAATAACGCACATGCGACCGCATATGTGGCCGCCCATTGCATATGTGGTCATATCGCATATTATACCGCATATTACATATATGGTGAGGTTGATGGTCCAAACTGCATATGCGGCCACATAGACAGCTTTTTGGAACATTGAGTATGTAACAAGCCGTGCTTTTATTTCTTTTGATTGGACCCTTTTCTTTTGAAAGTTGAAACTTTTTGTAAATATTAAAAGTTAAGAGTCTTGGCAGAATTTTATGTTAATTATCCCAAATTTCCTTTCTTCTTCCCATTCGTATCAACAAGCCCCCCTCTCTCTCTCTCTCTCTCTCTCTCTCTCTCTCTCTCTCTCTCCCACGACCCTTTCCTTTCGTGTCGCGTCTCTCTCCCGCACACACGCGCGACACCCATTTAACCTTCTCCGTCCATCGTCGTCGTCGTCGTCATCATCTGTGGCCGCCGCCACCACCGTAGCAGCCACGCTCAAGCACGGTCAGCATATTTGGTTCGTCAGCGGCGGCATCCTGTCGACGTCATTTTCATCCTTGAAGAGGCCCTTTTTCCTTTCATTTTTATCTACCAAATCTTAAAGAACATCCAACCTTCTTATTCTTGGTTATTTGAATTTTTTTAGATGTTCATCTCTTAATGATTAGAATTAAAACTATTAAAATCTGATTTGTATCGATATAAAATTATTATTGATTGTACTGTTATTGTTACCTTATTTTCCATGATGTGTATTTTCTCTACATTCTACATGCTATTCAGAATGCCCGTCATGTGTTCGACAAAATGCCGAGGAGAAAGCAAATGTCTTTTTTGTTTCTAATTTTGATCTCATCTAGTTACTCAACACCTGAAAATCATCTTTTCGAACACTAGAACCTTCGTTTAATATTTAAAATTTCATTCATGTTATCTTGCTCTTTTAAATAGCTTACTCCTTAGAGTTCTACCTTTTCTTGATTGATAGTCAAGTTTCCATTTAGTTATCATTCTAAATATTTTCCATGCTCGATCTCAACCTATTTGCAAGTATTTGTAACCGACATTGTTAACCTTTTTGAACCTATCCAAATTTAGTTATTTGTGTACTACTTCTCTATAATCATACTTGCTATGAATAGTTTAGTTTTGTGTTTGATGAGTCAATCTTTTTTTGGAAATTCAATTGGAAACTAATAAGTTTGTGATTGTTTAATTCTGTACTTTGTGCTTGCGATGTTTGTTGTTTATTATTTTATGTTCCGTTCATTAGATTGATATTTTTGTGTATTATGTCAATTCAGTATTTATTCTTTTTAGTGGCTTATAGAAAATCATGATTCTTAATTTTGATTCTGGTGATTGACTCCCTATACATTTTTGACCGGATAACTCCTTAGCTTAGAAACTACTTTTAAAATAAGAGACCGGGCATCCGTTAGTTTTTCGCAATATAGTATAGAAAAATATTCTGATTATTAGAAAATTCTTATTTTGTAGATTTTAAAACTAAGGATTAAACGTATTATTACACGCTTTTGGAAAATGAGTTTCAACTTTGAGTGACAAACTCTTTTAGTAAAAGATTTCTAAAATTCGATATTTTGTTCTATAAATTAGTGGTTGGATAAGTAATTTTAAATTATAATGTCTCTTGGTATTCTGTTATGCTAATGTTGGCCACGTCGACATGTACTATGTTATATAAGCTAGCTTCAACTCTCTGTTGCGCCTACAAGCGTCTCTGTTCTGAATTTGCGCTTTTGAGCGCCTCTGTTCTGTATTTGCGCTTTTGAGCATCTCTGTTCTATATATGCACCGTCAGGTGCCTCTGTTCTGTATTTGCGCCTACAGGTGCATCTATATCTCGCCAATCAGCCATTCTATGTAGTTAGTTGCCAGAGACTTATTTTAACTTCGTTTATTTGCCAACAGAAAAATACTTTATTTACTTATAATCTCTATTTGATATGAACTTTAAATTCTGATAATTTCTATTTTCTAAAATTTTGCAAAAGAAAGACCAGTAGCTTAAATTAATTTATGTACGAAAATTTTACTTTAGAGTTTTTGTTATTTATTTCATTATATGCTTAATCCGACTAATGTGGTGTATGGTTGCTTACCCAGGTACCAAGACTGTTTTGCCGGGTGAGGGCGAGGGCGGGTCCGAGTGAACACTAGACATAGGCGTTGTTTGAGTTGTTTTCTTTCGTTTTTATGTCTGGTGTAGCTAGATGTGTATAATTGGACGTTGTAAACTAGCATATGGTTTTATTTGCTTTTGTTTTGTTATTTTTCTACGTACCTCGCATTTTTGTTATTTGTGGCATCTGTTGAACCAAGTTTTTATTTTGCATTTCATTATAGACCTTAATTTTATAGTTGTGAGAATTAATTTAATTATGGTCCAATATTTTCAATTGCTTGTCTCATGTTTTTTATTCTTTGGATTTAGTGAAATTTTTGTGATCATCATTCTGCCTGTTTTCTGTTTAATTTTATATCCTTGCGTATTTGCTAATCTAGTAGGTATATGGCGTTAGTTACACCTTGGGTTTAGGGTGTGACACAAATTGTGGTATCAGAGAAATTGGTTTAAAATTTTTTTGGACTATTAAAGTGTAGAACCGTGAGAACTAATTAGGACGTGTGGGGATAGATAGAAGTAGGCTTATATTTGACCCTGTTTCGTCTTTTGCTTTGCTAAGATGGTGCGTCCGTCCGGTCGTACCCACACCAACAACGAGCAATCCAAGAACCCATCTCTTCCCGAATTCAGAGATGCAGATTTGAACGCCACACTTGCTTCGCTCCTAGACGGTACATCCTCTACAATGGTTCCATCCCATACCACTTCTTCGACTTCTATCCATTGCAAACGATCGTAGTGCCTTTAACAAAGGCTTTGATTTTTGCTCCACTTCTACAGCAAGCTACTTGTTCAGGGACGCCTCAGACCACTATTCCTAATACTGTTCCACTTCCGCCGTCGACAGCTCGTTCAAATTATTCTCTACCTCTGTTGCAAACTCCTGTCCCAGCCCATTCTGTCACCGTACATTACCCGATTGCTCAAGCAACCTACTTACAGCAGAGCACCACGATAGATCCCTTGGTCGCTACATTTATACAAGCTGTTGTGGGGTTAGTTCATACTCAGCAACAAAATTTGCAGCAGAATCTCTCTCCTAGTGCCACAGAGTCTAGTTCCAGAGTTCAAGAGAGGAGCATTAGTGAGTTTAAGAAATCTACTCGCCCACTCTTTTCGGGCGCTACTAAACCAGAAGAAGCGGAAACTTGGATCAAAGATATGGAAAAGGCATTAATGGCCATGTAGTGCACCAATGAGAAGAATGTCAGATTCGAGACATTCATGCTTCAGGGTAGAGCAAACAATTGATGGGAAAGCGAGTTAAAAACCCGAGGTAATAATCTAACAACCCTTTCTTGAAAGGATTTTTGAACAGCGTTTTATGCCAAGTTTTTTTCGAGTAAGCTTTCACCAACTTGAGAAGCAATTCCTGGACCTAAAGCAGGGTTCGATGACTATAGAGGAATACAAGGCCGAGTTTGACCAGCTATCTCACTTCACCCCCGAAACTGGTGAATGATGACAAGTCGCGGGCCAAGAGAATCAAGGAAAGGCTGAATGTACATATTCGCACTGGACTCGCACTGCTGCACTTAGAGACTTATGAGGAAGTTATGTCTAGAGCGAAATTCTTAGGTTCAGTTTGGAGGCAGACTCGAGAGAAGCGAAATGCAAATCAGAAGAGGCACACCAACTCCTTCAGAAAGGGAGAGACGAATGCAAAAGGGTCGAACAGACCTAATGGCTCCAGAAGGTCACGTAACACACCTGCTTCTCGTGGCAGACCACCAAATCGAGATCAAAAGCTGAAATGCTCAGTTTGTGGTGGATCGTATAAGGATGCTGACTGCAGACATGTCACTAGCGGTTGCTTCAGATATGGTGACTTGAACCACCGGATAGCCCATTGCCCTCTGCCCAGCACTGACTCAAATGCTGGACCCAAACCTCAAGAGGCACCGACTGCTCCAGTTGGTCACGAACATGCCCCTCCTACCGGTCAGTCTAGAGATGGAAGACCTCGAACGCAGGGTCGTATCGATGCTATCTCCCAGCAGGATATCCAAGCATCCAATGTCGTGGTCTTAGGTATTCAGTCTATAGCCTCCGCTTTTACTCATATTCTCTTTGATTGTGGAGCCACCCATTCCTTTATATCTTTTGCTTTCATTCGAATGTATTTGCTACCCTCCAAATCTTTGAATTATAGTTTATGTGTTGGTACGCCTTTAAAGGAGGAGCATGTAATTGATCGGGTTTGTAAGCATATGGTTAAGGTGGGCAATAAAGTTTTGTTGCCAAACCTCCATGTTTTGGACATGCGAGACTTTGATGTGATTCTAGGGATGGATTGGCTTTCATCCTATTTTGCTTCTCTGAACTGTCAGGAGAAGCAGGTAGATTTCAACATTCTCGGGGAGGTAGATTTTACTTTTCTCGAGAGTGGAGCTTACAACCCACCTCCGATCATTTCTTCTTTGCAGACTATTCGTCTCCCAAGGAGTGATTGTGTTGGATTTGTGGCATTGGTGAAAAATCTGAATTCAAACACTACGAGATTAGAAGACATCCCGGTAGTGAATGAATTTCCAGATGTATTTTCAAAGGACCTTTCTGGTACCTCCAGATATGGAGATTGAATTTTCTATCGATTTAGCTCCAGAAACAAATCCTATTTCTAAAACGCCCTACCGAATGTCACCAGTTGAGCTCAAGGAACTACAAGTACAACTTCAGGGACTTCTGGACAAAGGTTCATTAGACCCAGTGCCTCTCCTTAGGGCGCTCCAGTGCTTTTTGTTAAGAAAAATGATGGTACTATGAGACTAGATATCGATTACCGTGAGCTAAACAGAATGACTATGAAAAATCGATACCCCTTGTCGAGAATCGACGACCTATTCGATCAACTTAGTGGTGCAGAGTTCTTCTCCAAGATTAATCTACGATCAGGATACCATCAACTGAAGATCAAAGCTAAAGATATACCCAAGACTGTCTTTCGCACACGTTATGGGCATTCCTAGTAATGCCTTTTGGGTTAACAAATGCTCCAGCCGCTTTCATCAATATAATAAATATGGTTTTCAAACCTTTCTTGGATAAGTTCGTAGTAGTCTTCATAGACGACATTCTAGTGTATTCTAACAGTTCGGCCAAGCATGTGAAATACCTCAGGAAAGTTCTAGAAACTCTTCGACAAAGGAAGCTTTTTGCCAAATTTAAAAAATGTGAATTTTGGTTGCAAAGTGTTTCCTTTATCGGACATATTGTGTCTAAGGAAAGTATTTTGATAGATCCTAAGAAGGTGGAGGTAGTGGAGAATTGGCCGAGACCAAGCAACATCTCTGAGATCCAAAGTTTCGTGGGTTTAGCAGGATACTATTAAAGATTTGTAGAAAGTTTTTCTCACCTTGCTGCACCTTTGATTCACTTCTCTCAGACCTATCTCCTACATTCCGACAACTTCTAGTTAGCGTACCCATCTAAAGCCAATCATCCCAAACAAACTAATCTACCACCCAAACCAACCATTACCCCAACTATCCCGCAGCTCACTTCTAAGCATATAACAAAGTCTCCAAATTCTCTATATAAAGGCCATACATCAAAACCTTCCCTCACTTCTCAACATATACCAAACTCTGCAAATTCTCTATATAAAGGTCATACATCAAAACCTTTCCAGCTACAACATCCACAAGAATGGCCCACCACCAGCAAACCCCTTTTTCTACTTAAGAGAACCACAACCTTGCTTGGTCAACAATCATTTCTAGACCAATCAGCCGTGGCGGACCAATTAGCCACGGCGGATGTTGTCTCCCACATTGAGCCACCATTCACAACATGCTAGTAGATAGGATCAACATTCCTTTCCGAGGAATAAATGTGTCCAAGCACCAACCACAAGATTTCTTTGCAACTTTCACCTCGAAGGAGCATCTTCAGGCGGCTTTATCAACCAACTCTTTTGAAGAAAACGGTCGCAACTAGGTCCCACAACTAGTGCAACAAACATGCACCTCTCCTTCAAAACCTGGGGAAAAATCACTGGTCTTCCTATGCACTGTTGGACATAAGAGATGTGGACCAAATCTTTAGTTATATAGGATGTTCATCAAAATGCACCTGATTTCTCGCCATTGCCTTGACACTAAGTTGTTTATGTTTATGTCCAAGAAGGCGGATTTGGCAAAAATCCCGCCTAGTTTCAAGATAGTCGTCACAGGCATTTGCCACATGATTCAGTTTCAACTTATTTCAGCAATACAAATCCCCCAGGGCATGAGTTCCCAAGAAAAAGAAGATCCTGAGCCACCTAAGGACGACTGTAACTGGGCCATGCCGCTGCCCCCCACCAGTAGGGAACAACATAACATCCATGCTAGATGACCCTCCAAATAATGCGCGAGCAACAACATCATCATCTCACCAGGATGGCATGCCAAACGTCGACCCAGCTGCCGCATCAGATGTCCCTCCGACTACATCACTTGGTGAATCTACTACCGAAAACACGACCTGCTTTAGTCCCTAGCCCGTGTCCGATTTGGATAACTCGACAAGTCAAACTAATTTAAAATCTGGCTCGATCGTTTGTAGGTTGAGGTCCGGCTCAACGAACTTTGACCCTAACTACATCAACCGAACGGAGTCTGGCCTACCTCGAAACTTGATCGGGCAAGCTCAATCGAGAGCCTCTGAGGTCAAAGGGGACTTTAGTGATCTGAGCCCAATTAGGAGGCTACAATATACTGTCATTAAATGTAAAATTTGTTTTTCACGGGATCTCAGCTGGTCAAGTCAATCTTCCACGCCAAACCTACGATAACTCTCCTCCAGTTGTATTAAACAACAATATTGTTGTCACATTCCCGTTATCAGAACCCCCTTTCAACCAATCGAATGGAGAACCATCACATTAAACTCTTCTGCTTACCTAAAGACTCCTCCCATGCAGTCACACGTAACCTTAATAAGTACCCAACAATTCTCCCAATGCCAACATATCATGCAGCACACATAACCCACCACTAGCCCACCACTTGGCCTCCACCATTGAACCATTGGCTAAACCTAACCGACACACAACCTCTCAACCAACCCGTGAGCCCCACTACAACAACCAAAATCATCAACTCACCTACTATTGACCCTACCAACCTTGCTATCTAAAATGATTATAGTCAAGCATCTTTTATCCCATCGTGGAATCTAGCCATTCAATTCTTGCTGCAAGTTTCAACTGTTCTATAGGTCACTTTCCATTAACCTACTTGGGGCTGCCTCTCTCTCCTTCTAAGCTACCACCCCGGGTCTTCCACACTTCATAAATAAGTTTCAAAAGTGCTTTGCAGATTGGAAGTGTATGCTCCTATCACGAGTAGATCACCTCGTTCTTCTTTATAGTGTCCTTGGCAAACATACCCCTACAATATTTTACAGTTTTTTAAATTCTTAAAGCAATCATGAACTAACCGGTAGGGCTCCAAAGGCATTTTCCATGGAGAAATTCTTCGAATGCAGGTATTTCACTAGCTAATTGGGATGTTGAATCTTAACCTAAGGTTTTTTGTAGTTTGGGTGCGCTTTACATTTGCTATAAAATCTGTCTCAAGTGACCAAGTGGCTTTGGAGGCTTTATTCACAGCCGGAGGAGACATGGGCAGCAATAATAAAATCTGTATATTACTCTTCTACTCCTCAATGGAATCTGCCCTTGAGGTGACAAAGTGTCCGCAAAACAACACATATCTTCAAAATATCATACTTTGTTATGATTAAAGATATCTCTTTTCTAGTTATCCCCCTAGATTGGAGTGCCCCTCAAGGATCAATACTCAGAGTTTTATTCTCTTTCTCTGCGTTTAAGTTTGCTCGTTTCCAAGGTCTTGTGTGGAAACTCCATCACCCTACCGATTATAGCCTATCCCCCAATTGATTTAGGACAAGAATTTAGAGCCTTGTGTCACAAAGTATCATGTGTTCAAATCTCCTCTAGACTTGACTCTTTTATCTAGAAATGGAACTCCAATGGTCTCTTCTCTACCATCCCAATCTCCTCCTTGCTCTTCAAATGTTCTACACGTGACCACTCTTTGGACACCCCCCCCCCCCCCCCCTCCATTTTCCCCCGAATCAAATTCTTTGTGGCTTGTTGGCTTGTCTTCAAAGATCAAATCCTCACACTAGAGAATCTTCGCCGTCGTGGTTGGCTGCTCACATCTAGGGGCATGTTTGGCTTGCCTCTTTTTCACCCAAGATTCAGAATCGGAATAGACGAATCCTTTTGTGGGTGTTTGGTATGCAAGAGTTTCATTTCAATTCCGATTCTGATTCCGATTCCGATTCCCGGGTGAATGGGAATCCCCCAATCACCCATTTTTCCAATCCGGCCTAGGAGACCAGATTGTAAGTTGAATCCAAATAGAAAAAATGTACTTTACGAAAATATCTCAATTATATTTTATATTTTATATTTAAAATTTAATTTAATTTTTTCACTTTAATTTTTAATTAAAATATAAATTTAAATTTAGAAATTAAATTTTTAATTCTAGATATTGGTTTAGAAATTAAATTAAAATATAAATTTGATCTATACATATAAATTTTAATTTAATTGTAAGTTTGAATTTAAATCAAATCAAAAATTAGTTTTATATTTTGAATTGCCTACTCAATTTTAAACTTAATTTTTTAAAAAAATTTACATTTAAAATTTTGGCTTATCATTTCAATATTTTGATGTAAATTTTTATATTTAACTTTTAGTTTAGTTTGAAATTAAATTATATATTTAATTTTATGTTTAGAGGTGCAAACTCTTTTTAAATTATTTTTATATTTTGTATTTTAATTTAAATTTTATTTTAATTATTTTTTGATAATCAAAATTTTTTAAATATTAAAAGCAAGAATTAATCATACCGATTCCGATTATTATTCTAAATCAAACATATTAGGAGGCTTTATCATTCCGTTTCCGATCCCTGTCCATTCCGATCCCATTTCCTATTTTGAATCAAACGCACCCTAGATGCAAGCTCTGTCTTTATGCTTGCAAAGATGCCATTCACCTCTTCCTCTGATGCTTGTACTTCAGTTCTATGTGCACCAATCTTTACCTATCTTACTCCTCACTGTAACCTCCTGGGGACTTGGCGATTCCTGAACATATTGGTCAACTAACCTAACAAAACCACTCACAAAAAAAGTGGAACACCATTTTTAGTTGTTTTGTTTGGTGCGTCTAGTTGGAGCGCAATCGTCGTTTCTCTTACGATATTTACCACAATAGTTTTGCTACAACTCGTTGCATTCTTTACTTGCTTTCTAATATTGAATTCTCACACTCCAGACAGTGCTTAATTGTCTCCCTTGAATATGGTACACTGTTTAATTCTTCTTCTTTTGTTGTAGCTTGTCTTTTATTTATGCATCTTACAATTGCTTATTTGTAACTGTTTGGGTCAACCTTATTAGGTTGACAGCTCTTTTTCAAAATAACAACAACAACAACAACAACAACAATCTTCCAATAATAAGTTGAAAACAACCACATAATGCACTTCTAACATCTAGAAGTAGCAGCGCTTCATTTGATAAAAAAAAAAAAAGTGAGTACTACATAAAACAAAGCTTAAGCTACCAATAGGATACGCATACAACGCCCTAAATAGCTAGGACCAAAAATATTGAAGAGATAATAGAAATTATTGCATTTCCATTGAATCCATATTCACTACTGAAATGGTGAAAACTCATTTATATTAGAACTTGTATATGTTTAAGAGTGTGACAAGTCTCGAATTCGAACAATGACAAGACTTTCTAAAACAAACGAGTACATTACTTCATATTAAAAGGAAAAAAGGAACAAGAATTACAAAAACCATGGTGGTATTTCCGTCTCTATCCATTTCATAATAGTTTTGTTCATTCACATAGCTGTTTTTTCGGATCATACGGATCTCCTACTGTTTCTTATAGTAAACACAATAGTGATGAAGTCAACTCGATGATTTCCTTTCATATTATTTTTTCGGCCAAAAAGCACCACAACATTTCCAATGATACGACAATACTCACATTCATAAGAATTTTCATTTCCATTCATATATTCTACTAGGCAATGAAGAATCTTCCTCATGGAAGACTAGAGAAACCATGCAAAAAGCAAAATATAGCATAAGTGGATGTTTAATTCACCAAATGCATGCAATTTTAGATGCAGAGAGGATACAGCATCTTACAATTCATTCCTATTTTTGGAACTAAAAAGCTATCTAAAGATTGCACATAGCCCTACTCCAGCAACAAAATGTTCATTTAGAATTGTTAGGAGAACTTGTCAGGTAAACTTCTCACATAGGAATAAAACAGATCGCATAGGACTAAAATGGAAAACTTGACAGGAGAGCGCATAACATTAAAATGTTCTGTGTTATAAGTTTAATAGAGCAAATAATATTTAGGAAAAAAACTCCCACAATCATAAACTTTCTTGGCACTTTCACATATTGAGTAAGTAACCATAGGATATCTCTCGTAAATTTCTTTCCCTAATCTGCAAAAAACTCTATCACAAATGGTTTATTTAACTTTGAGGGTAAGGCAAAAGAGAGATTGCTTACAACTTTTCGAATCAGAGGTTCTACAGCTGCGACAAACTTGTGAATGGTTTGATTCCTCATAACTTCAGTTATGGCCCTGCAAAACCATTCAAAAGATCAAAAACATGTAAGGTAAAAAGAAAATAAAACCAAGTTCAAATTACAAACCATAAAGAGAATTTACGCTTCAATTTTTGGGCTAACAACTTGAAAACAGCCAACAGCCACTTGATTCCTCACCAAAAGGAAGCAAAGCCTAACTAAAAGTACTATTCTATTTATTGAATATATTCGATCCACACTTACTAGATCGTGTAATAACAACAATAAGAAAAACTAGCTCAAACCAATATAAAGTTGCTGCAAATGCACATCAAAAACCGGATTTGAAAAGTTAAAAGAAACTAGACGAATTATTAATTCATTTCTATCAACATCAATCACATAATCAAAAAGGAACAGGGTAGGGTCAAATGAGTATCACACGTAATAAATACTTGCGAAATTTAAGGTTTATATAGTTTTGATTGACGTATAGATATTAGACATACAGAGACCCCTCAAATATAGAGCATTTTGAGAAAAGCTCCTCAAGTTTATAATTTTCTCTTTTTATGACTTACACCTATCTCAACTTTCGTTTATTCTTATTTCAGTTATTTTAGTAAATCAAATTAAAGATTTTGCTAAACTAATCAGTGATCTTGTCAAATTTTACAGCTCCTGCTGTCTTTCAGCTAAAAAAAGTGAGAATTCTCTTGATAATTAACAACTTGTAATTACCGGACCTGTTGCCCTTTTTTGGTTTTTTTTTTTAACTATATCTATGTCATTAGATATTTGGGCGGAAGGACTTTTCCCTAAAAACCCTAAACCCTAAACAACATCTTTAAAAAAAATCTTGGAAGCAAAATAAAGTCGCTATCTAGTTTTTTATTTTTTGTCGCCAAACAAACACATTAAATGCGACGATTACAAGCAAATCCAGCATCCCCTCCTACACAAGTTTATGAAGAATTTTTACTTAAAAAAGTTTTTAAAAAAACTCCAACAATGCCAACAGAGGCCTAAGTCTACGCTTTTTTCTTCTTTTTTTCTCCCTTACTTTTCTAATTTTTCTAAAGTTTGGGTGATCATCTAAAATAATACACAATTCCACTTTTTTCCCTATTTTTCAAACTTTTTGAAGTTGGGGTGATCATGTATGACCAAGGATTTAAGTGCCGTGGGACAGGGTCGTGCCGAAAACTTGCCGGCACGGTGCGTGCCGAGCCGTGCCGATGAGTGCCGGTCACAAAAAATACATGCGTGCCGACACATAATGGTATGAAATATTTAATTTTTTTAGCAACAAATTTTTTTAATTGCTTATTATGTATCTTTATCAAATATTTTAAACTTTATTAAGAAAATTACTTAGTAATTTTAAGAAAAAAGAATTTTGAACTGTGCCATCGTCACGGAAGTTGTATCGTGCCGGTATCTTGTTGGCACGATACGGCACGGTAGATACGGCCCGTGTCGATAGATACTTAAATCCTTGTGTATGACTATACAATTCCACGATTTTTTTTTATGAATAAACCTAGCAATTTTTATAATTGCAAAAAGTCTTCAAAAAAAAATTATTATAAAAGTAGATTTCTACTTTCTAGTATGCCAAGCGGTGAATGATTTACTGCATTTAATATTTATAAAGGCGATGCACAATTCACCGCTACTTTCCCCTACTCTCTCTACTTTCCCCTTCTCTCTCTCTCTCACTCTCTCTCTTTCTCTCTCTCTCACCCCCGCCGACTCCAGTAGTCGTCGTACCTGCCTTGAAACCTACGATGCTCGCTCTCTCTCGTTCTTTCTCCCTCTCATTCTCTCATTGTTCTCTCTCTTCCTCTCTCTCTCTCTGCAACCGCTGTCGTCCAGAAGTAGGATTTGAAAGAAAGCAGTGAATGATTCACTATATTTAAAAGATGATGAATCATTCACTATATTTAAAAGATGATGAATCATTCACCACCGTGTTTACTAACTACACTCATCTCTCCGCAACAGCTGCCGTCCAGAAGTAGGATTTGGAAGAAAGCGGTGAATGATTCACTATATTTAAAAAACGATAAATCATTTGCCGTTTTTACAAACAACACTCATAAAATTTTACACTCTTATAAAAACTTACGCGATGAATGATTCACCGTATTTCTTTCTGTCTCTCTCTCCCCGCCACCCTGACACCGACCTATCGAAATGAAGATTATATTTATAGATAAAATTTTAACAAATCTAATCTTGAAATAAAATTTCGAAAGAGGTCTCCTGCCCTAAAATTTCCCACAATTCCGCTCATGTTCAGCAGAATCTGACATTTCTTTCTGACATAATTTTCTTTTTCTCTGTGATAACTTAACTTATAATTGGAAAATGAAAAAAAAGAAAAAGCATGAAAGTTAAGAAGAGAGAGAGAGAGAGAAGGGGTAGACGTACGGACCCTTTGAATTTGAGGGGGGGCACCTTCTGGCGCTTCTCTTCGGGAGAGCCGGCGGCATCCCTCCCGATCTTGGGCTCGTCCGGCTGCCGCTTCTGCGACATCTCTCATGAGGCTGGCGGCAGAGATTCGGAGACAGGAAGATACCAAAAATTAGAACGCAAAAAAATAAAAATAAAAATAAAAATAACAATAATAGGGTAGCTGCCTGCCTGCTGCCCCCCTTCTCTTGTCCTTTCGGTTTCTTAAACCGAACGCCCCCTCACACTTCCGGCCCCTTCTCTCGTTTTTTTTTTTTTTTTTTTAAAAAAAAAAAAATTTGGGCTCTGCTGTTGCTTCTTTTAATTATTTAAAAAAAAAAAAAAAAAAAAAAAAAAAAATCTAAGTATACATTCCAAAAGTGACTACATCTCACACTTCCATCCATCTAAGGATGGAATATTTTTTTTTAAGAGTGACCTCTAAAAAACACCTCCACACTTCTAAAAAATACTCCCACTCTTAGATGGGTGGGGATGTGAGATGTACACCCCTTTGGAGTGTACATATAGCATTTCTTTTTTTTTTATTAGGTTGCTTTATTTAAATAAAATAAAATTTAAATAAAATAAAATTTAACTGAACAAAATTAAAATAAAATACGATTTAGATTTAGAGAGAAGATAGAGAAAGTATTAACATCTGTTTCATTAATATTTTTTTAAAACCTTTTACAGAAATCGTGTTGCATGCACCCAGTGCACTGTGCACCTACTCTACATCTCCACCTTTAATATTTTAAAATAAAAATTTAATATAGTATTTATTGAAGATACCGCGCATTACGACAGATAAATATTATTGAATCAATCAAATCTAATAAAAATATTTAAAAATTAATAAGATAAAAGTCCATGAAAAATATTTTTGTGTCGCTTGATTCTTAAATTTTTTAAGCTGTCTTTTTTATTTTTCTAATTATAATTAATAAAATATTTAATTAAATTTATTTTAGAAAGAAAAAGAGGGAGATGAGGGGACACAAAAATAAAAAATAAAAAAAAAAAATTATGAGAGTGTAAAAAAATTTGCGATGTCATAAAAAATATTAAGAATTTATATAGTTTTAATGATTACTGATAATGATATTTTAAAAAAAAAATATTTATTCATTAAGAATTTTTTTATCCAAAAATTGTTAAAATTAATAGTGTAGAGGGAATATTATTAGACCAACAAAAACTAGCTAGTCAAAATCTATGACAATTTTTCATATGTAAGCAATACAATTAAAGGCATCTGATATATATATATGGCTCTTCCTTAAAAATTTTAATTCTTATTCTTATTTTTTTATTATATTAAACACATATTAAATAAAATACTTTTTTATTATATTATTTTTATCATCCAACCTCTATTAAACTACTAAAATAAACAGTAGAAGAAATATAAAATAAAAGTCATTTTGAGTGAAAAGAAAAAATATATATATATATAATTATAATTTATTATTTTTTTTGCTAAGATCATAAAAATTATACTAAATCATTATTATCTACATAATTAAATAGTTTTACAAATACAAACAAAAAAATTTCCATATATTTTTTTTATAATTTCAAATGAAACCTATAAGAGGACTGAAGATTTGATTCCTATTTATATATTCTCACAATTGGAATTCGTGTTCTTAATTTTCTAGGTAATATAATAATTATAATTGGAACCAAATTTTAAAATTTATACAATATAATGTTTTTTTTATTGAAAATAATAACTAAGCTACCAATCTACAAACAAACGAACACAAAGTATAAAAAAAAAAAAACGAAGTATTTAGTTAGAATAGTTTTAGGGATTGTTTAATTATATATAGTTATAATTGGAACTACATATAAATTTAAATTTATTGTTAGGTTTGATATATTTGAATTTAGTTGCAACAGTAGTTAGATATAGTAACTTCGCAAATACATATATTCAAATAAATTATTTATAGTTACAATAATTTTTACTATATTCAATCAACTATATTTTTAAGTGTATGCATCTTAAATTACATTGTATTTCTAATTAGGGGCAATTTCCTATATACCCCTAAAATTTTTTCTATTTTTAAATTTACCCCTCTTAGAAGGCTAATATTAAAATTACCGTTCTTACGTTCCAACTTTTTTTTAAAATATCTCTGAAGTTAAACTCTGTTAGTGTACCGTTTGGAGCTGCCGTTATCTGTGTAAAATTATTATTTTGCCCTTTCAAATATACCCTTCTACCATAACCAACTTTTCTTATGTACCTTTAAAATTTTCAATAGTTTTGATAGATAGGGACAAAATAGGTATATTTGATAGTTTTCAACTCCGATTATTATTTAACTCTAGTTTAACCCTAGTTAACTTAACAAAGGGAAACGGTAGGGATATTTTTAATAACGGTGGAACGTATGAAATGTATATTAGAAAGAAAAAAATAAGAGAAGTAAATCAGATATTTCTTCAGATTTTAGGGTACACAAATAATTAATTATCTCTTCTAATTACGTCAAATCATGCAGTCTTTTAGAAGCATCAAATTTTTTGTGCTTATAAATTTTATACTTTTTGGTCAAAATGATAAATTTAATGTCCAAAAAATTTTACTAAACAAATGAAGACTCCAAAAAAAAAAAAAAAAAAAAAAAAAAAAATTGTAAAGTGTACAGAGTGAGTCAGATGCACCGGGTGCACGGAAGGAGTTGGTGCGTGGGTCCCACAGAAAGCGCGTAGACGCGCAATGTACTGCACCCACGGCCCCCTCGCCGGGTCGTTACGACGCCCTCTCCTAACGGCGGATCCGGTGTTCGCACGGCGACCTAAAATTCGTCCTTCCTCCACTACTCAACCTCCACGTGTCCAATCTCAGTAGGTCCCATGGTTATTTGTTGGACACGTGGCAGATGTTCAGCTGTTTGAGTTTGGGGGGTACCACAACAGAGGTTACGTTTTGTACGGCGCCAGTAGAGTTGACCGTGAAATTTTTTGGGTGTTTGGGATTGAACAGCGTTTAAGCATGCAGAGCCAATAATTATGGAGTAAGACGCGGGGCCCACTCATTTGAAAGAGTTGATTGGTTCGATTCCCACAATTGGTGTTTGGCTGTTCTCAGGGAATCACTGCATGACTTTCATATTGTTTTAAATGGTGTGTAAATTAGTTCAGGTTGGTCGGAAAATAAAATAAAATAAAAATAGATAAAATTAAATGCTGGGTGCTTTTACAAGTACGAAAGTATTGGTATTTATAAATTATTTTTTATATTAAAATTTTTGAATCGACCGGCTATATTAGACTTAATCTAAAATATTTGAAATAACTAAAAAATAAATTTCGTGATTTTTCGATATTATTTGTCTAGTGATCGAAATGGCTCAAAATCAACGGCTAAATATAAAAATGTCACAAAATATGATAATATGATACTAAAATTTTAGATCAAAGATATTGATATTATTTTATATAGTATAAAAAAATTTCTATCAAAATTTTACGTGATTTGGACATTCCTACATTGTTAAACTTGCAAATGACTCGCAACGATCATTAAAATTGTTGATTTTGAGCCTCTTTGATCATTAGGCAAATAATATCAAAAAAGTATCCAGCGTCGTAGCGCGTCTCTTTATATAGAGTCGTTCCTTCCAGAAGAGTAGTCTCTTTCAAGTTTGTGAAGTTCAACTCTGGACGGGGAAGAAGCCCGACTTAAATAAAGATGAAGCAGGGCACCGATCCATCTTCCTTCGCTTTTACCATTCGAGAATAGTCAATCAAACTCGACGGCAACGACATTCATTGCTCTCTGCGATAAGCTTGTTGGAAAGGGGCTTGTAAATACCACAAAGAATATGACTGCTGATGAACAGTTATCAATTTTTCTATTTTGTATAAGCTACGGTGTTGCAAATAGGGTGATTGCAGAAACATTTCAACATTCGGGGGAAAACAATTAGCAAGGAATATGACTGCTGATGAACAGTTGGCAATTTTTCTATTTTGTGTAAGCTACGGTGTTGCAAATAGGGTGATTGCAGAAACATTTCAACATTCGGGGGAAAACAATTAGTCGTCATTTTAACAATATACTCTGCGACATTATTATGCTAAAAAATGAATATCTATCTCTCCCGCCAAGTATAGTGGAGTGGATCCAAGAATCAGAGATAATTCAAATTTTCATTCTTTTAAGATAAGGAATTAGATCTTTTATGATTAATATTGAGCTTTACTAATGATGACTTACTAATGGAGTTATATGTTGCATGCACATTTGTATAATGCAATTGGTGCAATTGATGGAACATATATTTCGGTAGTTGTCCGAAAGAACAAACACCCGCGATTTTGCTGTCGCAAAAGCTTTACATCACAAAATATGATGGCTCCCATATTCTTCGATCACCACTTTCTTTTTGTATGCACAGGTTAGGAATGATTTGCCGCTGGTATGCGAGTACTTAGATGGGCGTGTGAAAGTGGAGGTTTTACAGTACTTGAAGGTATCACTGAAAACAAATTTCTTATATTATGTTCATTATTTTCGATTAAATATAGATTTTCACTCGCTGTCCAAATTTTCGTTATATCTACATGTAAATATTACTTGGTTGATTCCGGGTACGCGAACACAGAGAGATTCCGTGTCCTCTATAAAGATGAGCGATACCATCTAAGTCAATTTGATAGTAGTACACGTAGTCATCTACATCGAAATCCGTGGGACCTGCATAATCATCGGCATGTGCAACTAAAAAATGTGGTGGAGAAGACATTTGGGATATTGAAGAAGCGATTCAAGATTTTAAATCATACAACACCGTTTCCCTATAAAGTGTAATGTCTAATTGCTATGGCATACTGTGTGATACTCAATTTTATTTGAAAGGATCAAGAAAATGATAGATATTTCAACGAAACGCTTGACCCAGAACCTACAGAAGATAAAGAGGAAGACACGACTTTTTTGGCTGGTACATTAGAGTCACGACGAAGCGATGACCTTCGAACTAGTATTAGTGAGAAGTTGTGGCATAGTAAAAGTTAGATCCGTGATTGTAAATGACAATTCGATATTTTCCTGTAATTTATATGTTAAAATCACGTTGTTTAATTACCGATACGAATGTATACACTTTTTTATGTGTTCTTTTCGTTGTTTATACATGATGTTAATCGAACCGATATTCTAAAATTGTTTCTCTGGTTTTGACCGACTTATTGTTTGTGCGTTTAAAATTTATAATTCTATGGTATTACAAAAAAGGACGTGCTTGCATGATAATAAATTTATTTAAAATAATTGAATGATTAGATATTATGTTATTTTAAGTAAGGTATAAGTTCGTACTTATATTTGATGAAATTAAAAACAAACATGATTTTTAAACCAAAATTATTAATTTTACATATGAACCAAATTCGACAATATTCAATTTACATATTTTCATATAAATTAATTCAAGATTTAAATATTTTTGTAAAGGGTATTAATTTAAAATTGTATAAAATTACGCAAATTTATATAAATTTTATTGCAAATAAATTATTAATTTTTTTTTTTTCAATTTCTCACATTTTATGTGAATTGCACAAATATTTTCATTTTTAAAAAAATTGAATTATTTTATATATCATCAAATTTAGTAAATTATTTATATAAAAAATACTGCATTTAAAAGATTACAAATAATAATTTAATTTATTTTTAAAAACAATCTAGGGGAAAGGTAATTTCGTCATTTACTACAAAATATTACTCTCTATCCTTATTATATCCCTTTATATCAAACCAAATAGTAATTTTTTTTTATTTGATATTAATCTAATATTCAACTAAACACAAAATTATAATAATTTTTATTTTATTTTTAAATTTATACTAAATTATTAGTTCTCTCATATTTTTCAACCGAATGCTGCCATGGAGTCTAAGATTTAGGTTTTAGCTTTCCAGGCTCCTCAGGTGTACAATTTGCTGCGTTTGGTTCGGGGATAAGAAAAATTTAGTTATACCGGGGATAGGTATAAGTTATGGTATTAGCAGGAACTAGTGTAAATTTCTGTTTGGTTGGATTTAAGAATTATACCGGGTATAAAGAAAATTTTGTTTGGTAAGTTAAAGAGGAATAAGAAGAATAAAGAGAATTAAAATTTTAATTTATGATTAAAATTTTACTGATATGATTTTAAATATTTATTTTAAAATATTTATTAAATAAATTATTAAAATTTATATTTTACTTATATATAAAAAAAAATATTAAAAAAATTTATCATATAATTTATTAAAATTATATGATAAATTTATTAAAAATTAATGTTAAAAATTTTAAAAGCTATAAAATTTAAAATTTAAAATTTAAAAATTTATAAATGTTAAAAATGTTAATTTTAATTGTCTTAAATAATTAGTTAATTATCTAAATACTTAAATAATTAATTAATAAAATAATTAAATTAATTAAAATATTGAATTAATTAAAGAGTTAAAACAATAATTAAAATTATATTAATTTAATTAAGCTTATTCTCAAATGGGAACCAGCCTTGTTCCAGAAAAAAGCTGGAATAATAATTCCAATTTTATACCAGCTTATTCCAGAATAACGAAAACAGCTGTTTCCACCCCTGCTAAATAGCATTTGGGTATAACTGGGGGATAAGTCCTTATCCCCCTTATTCCGCTCACCAAACGGAGCATTGAACTATTTTTCTAGCAGGAATTGCTGAACCCAGACGATTCAAATCTCAGCCGTCCGTCGGCAGGGAAATCAGGCGCAACCATCGATTCATCGTTTCGTCCGGGGGCAGCGCGACGAGGGTTTACTCAGCCGGAGCGGAAGGGGGCGAGGAAGATGATGCTGAAGAGGGCGGGCGACGTGGCGTTCAAGGTGTTCACTGCCGGACTGGGCGCGGCCACTCTCTACCTGACAGTCACCTTCTCCGTCAACGTCTACCGCGGCCTCTCCTGGCACTCCGCCCAATCCGTAACAACTCCCCCTCCTTTTGCTTCAGTTTCTAGTCTTAATTGCTTTCTTGATGCTTAATCTGATAGAAAACAAGCTAGGACGAAAATATTTTACTACCTCAGCTTTTGTTCTTATTTTCTAATCTGTGCTGTATATTGAAGATCTCTTAATTGCTATTCTGAGTGTTGCATCATGTGACCCGGAAGATCGATCCGATGAGAAACGGACTAGGATTAGTCTTAACACCTCTGCTATTAGGTGAACCATGCTATGTGCACTGGCTGAAGAGATAATGGGAAAGACGGTCGAAATAATATTTGTCATAGAATGGTGCATTCGGAAATCGAACTCGGTTTCGTAGTCTTATATCCTAATGCATGTTGAGAAAAGTATTGAAGGTTTCGTAATTGCTATTTTGATGCTTGCATTATGTAGCCCGAAAAGACCGCTGTGATGTTGGGAACTAGATGGACCGTCCGTTATGCATTGCAACACAGATGCACGAAAAACAGAGAAAATCAGGCGGTAAAAAAAATAAATGCAGAAAGAAAAAAACTAAGATTTACGTCGTTCGACAATTGCCTACGTCCGCAGAGAGAGCGAGAGAGATGTATTCCACTATAAAAAGAAACAAAAGAAATATAAGCTTACATCTTATGTCTTTATAAAAAATCAAGAGCCTTATGGTGTACTTTGGCTTTCTCTTGTTCCAACGAAAACTCCAAGAAATAACCGAAAAGGGCTTTTTGTAAAACCGTAATCAAGAAAGCCAAATTAGAGAGGCATAGAAAATTTCTAACCAAAATTTTTTATGTTGTTGCTTCGAAGAATCCGAACCGCTCAGGCAACTGGTCGAGAACCTTCGCTCTGCTGTCGAACCTAACATCGCATGTGGGCCGCCGTGCTCTCTTCTCTTGCTGCCGTACGTCCTCAAGAACCGGGCTTCACCATATGCTAATTAATTTAACCGCCCGCTCCTATAGTCGTATGACCATTATGGTAATTATTTAGCATTCATGTTGTATCCGTACATACCCTTAATTAGGCCACTCCATATGTATATATATAAACGAGAGCCCATCCTAGTCTAATTCAATGTTGACTTTGAATTAGAGTCATCCACGGAAATCGAGCTGAGTTTAATTGGAACTCTCCGACCAATCGGAATCAACGTAAAACTTGCTCAACAAATTTCCACAAACCGGGTGCATGGACCAAATAATAAAAGAAGGCACAAATTCACAATATTCTCTACCTTGACTTCTTTTGTATTTTACTACCCTCTCTCATCTTATCGCCTTCTCTTCCTAAGGCATCCAGTCACTAGCAGTCATTCAAATTAGCCAAGTCTAGGCAGTGCCTAAACTCATCCGCTGATATCAACTTTGTCATGATGTTAGCGACATTATCCTTCATAGAGATCTTTATAAGACGAATTTCTCCATCATCCTCATTAGTGAGCTCTCGTAATTTGTGTACTTGATGTTTATGTGCTTCGTCCTCCCATGGTAAACTGGATTTCTAGCGAGACATATAGCACTCTGACTATTACAAACGATAGTTACTTTATCCTATATGATCCCGAGTTCACCAGCCAAGCCTCTAAGCCAAACTGCTTCCTTTGCCGCTTCAATTGTCGCCATATACTCCGCTTCTGTAGTTGACAAGGTTATAGTGCGCTTCAACGTAGATTTCCAACTGATAGGTTCGCCGTCCAGCAAAAACACGTAACCTGTAATAGACCTATGCTTGTCTAAATCACCAATATAGTCGGAATCTACAAACCCCTTTATTTTACTATTATCAGAATCTTTTGAGTAGAGAATATCTATATCTAATATGCCCTTTAGATACCGCAAAATCTACTTCACGGCCTCCCAGTGTTGTTTTTCTAGATTCGACATGTATCGACTAATAAAACTAACTGCATGTGAAAGATTGGGCCTAGTGCAAACCATAGTATACATCAAGTAACTAACTGCACTAGCATATGGTATATTTGACATAGAAGTAATCTCCTCATCTGTCTTGGGACACATTTCCTTAGAAAGTTTGAAGCATTGGGCCAATGGAGTCTTGACCACCTTCGTATCCGACATGCTAAATTGCTTTATAATATCTCGTATATATGTCTTTTGCGATAGCCATAGCTTGCCTTGTAAACGGTCGCGCCTAATCTCCATACCTAGGATGTTCCTAGCACCACCTAAGTCCTTCATGTCAAATTCTTGGCTCAACCGATCCTTTAATTATTGCACTTTTTTCGGATTCTTAGCCGCTATAAGCATGTCATCTAAATATAGCATAAGCAGAATAAACAAACCGTCTTCAAGCCTCCAATAGTGAATGCAACTATCGTATAAACTCCTGCTATAACCATGCTCTATTATAAACCCGTCAAACCGCCTATACCAGTGCCTTGGTGCCTGTTTCAACCCTTAGAGAGATCTTTTTAGTTTGCACACTAGATTCTCCTTCCCCGGCTGAACAAAGCCTTGTGGTCGTTCCATATAAATTTCTTCTACTAAATCCCTATGAAGAAATGCGGTCCGAACATCAAGCTGCGGAAGCTCCAAATCAAATATAGCCATTATAGCTAGAAGTATCTTGATCGACGCGTGCTTAACCACCGGTGAGAATATCTCATTGAAATCGACTCCTTTTACTTGCGCATAGCCCTTGGAATTTATCTGGTTCTCCATTTGCATCTTGCTTCTTCTTGTAGACTCGCTTGCAACTGATAGATCTCTTTCCTTATGGCAATGGAATCAATTTCCATGTCTGATTCTTTTATGGAGACTCCATCTCTTCCGTCATAACTGCCATCCATCTGTCACCATCTCTGTCTTGCATCGGCCTTATGATAGGAAGTAGGATCATC
This sequence comes from Tillandsia leiboldiana, assembly GCA_029204045.2. NCBI lineage: Eukaryota > Viridiplantae > Streptophyta > Magnoliopsida > Poales > Bromeliaceae > Tillandsia > Tillandsia leiboldiana. The sequence continues at coordinate 3,524,765 of CM055079.1, forward strand.
TGATGTAATCAGTAAGGCATAAGATACCACATCCTCCAACCTGTACCATAATGGTGGATGGATCTGTCTCCTTTTCCTTCTTGTAGTAATAGAGTAAGGCTTCTTCGAAGTGCTTTCAATTGGATCGCTTTGTGTAACATGATTGTCTTGATGGTGGGGCTGCTTTACCTGATTGTCTACACCTTTTTGCTGCTCTACCTGGATTTGTGTAGTTTTCGATTGTTCTTCACGTTGAGCCTCATGTTGATCCTTATACGGCATAACTTTTTCAGTCAAAAATTACGTCCCTCTTAATTACCTTCTTCTTGGCGATAGGGTCCTATAGCTTGTATCCTTTAACCTCTTTATCGTACCCAAGAAATATACAGGGCTTTGACTTCAAATCTAATTTCGTGCGCTGATTTCCTAGACATGGACATAAGCAGGATAACCAAAGGCCCGCAAGGAGGAATAATCTACAAGTTTATCTGGTCATACTTTTTTCGGCGTTTTGAGTTCGAGTGCTGTGGTGGCAGATCGATTGATAATCTAGCACGCCATATCTACTACTTCAGCCCAGAACTCCTTTGGCGAATTTGCACATAACCTCATGGATCTGGCATGTTCTAGTAGTGCCGCCCGATTTATCTTTTCTGCTATTCCCATTTTGCTTTGCAGTTCTTGGAACCGTGTAATGACGTACAATATCTTCATCTTTGCAGAATTTCTTGAATTCCTGAGAAGTGAACTCTTCACCATTGTCTGCTCGAAGAACCTTGACTTGCTTTTCAGTTTGTTTCTCCACCTTCTTCCAGTGTCTAAACTTTATGAACGCCTTAGACTTTTCCTTCATAAAGAAGACCCGAACCTTAAGGAAGAAATCGTCGATAAACGTAATAAAAGACTGCGCACCACCTGTCGAAGTCACTAGAGCTTCCCCATACGTCAACATGGATGTACTCTAATATACGTTTACTTTTATGAACGGAGGTCTTGAAACTTAATCTTTTATGTTTTCCAAATAAACAATATTTATAGAAATTAAGTTTATAGGATTTAATACCTTTGAGTACTCGCTTTTTATGCAGTTCCAACATCTCTTTTCATTTATGTGGGCTAATCTCATGTGTTAGAGCTCCATATCATCAGCATCATAATCTTATGAGGATGTTACCGCAACACCTCTAATCACCGACTCACCAATTAGTCTGTACAGATTCCCTCTCTTCTCTCCCTTCATGATGACTGAGGCACCCTTTTTCACCTTGACAACTCCACCTGAGATGCTAACAGAATAGTTAATAGAGTCAAGAATACCAAATGATATCAAATTCAATGTGAGATCCAAAATGTGTCTCATATCCGTCAATGTTCTTACCACTCCAAACATTTGTATTTTTACTGTTCTAATACCGACTGTCTTGCAGCTAGTGTGATTACCCATCATAACACTACCACCTTCACAAGACTTGTAAGTATCAAATAAAGACATGTCTGGAGACATGCCATAAGAACAACTAGAATCTAATAACCAATCACCGAGATATTCTGAATCTGTTGTAACTAGTTAAAACGTCCTGACTGGGATCGCTGGCTACGCTCGCTGTATTTGTAGAGGAATCCTATTTTCGCAGCTAAGCCTTCCTCTTCTCACTGTTTTTTTTCATGTGGCCCTCTTTCTTACAGAAGTAACACTTCCACCTTTTTTTATTTTGACTTGGAACGGGATCTTCATTTACCAGCATCATGGTTTTAGGTTTCATGGACCTTAATAATAATAACAACTGGGATTAAGCATTTTGGGCCGGTGGTCTGGGCTAAACGAGTTATTAATGCTAGTGGGCCGGATCGTTACATGAAAAGAAGGTGACTTACACGAAAGATAGGTAGTTGAACTTTTTCCTTGCTATTACCAATAAACAACTATTTACATGTTAGGGCTTGCCATGACAAGTGATACAAATGAGCTATATGCAGTTTGTCGTGCTTCTATATTGGATGCTAGTGTTAAAATGGATACTTTCTTCTATAGGACTTTCCTCATTCCTTATATTCTATGCACTTGTACATCTCTTATTCTCGTTATAACTACTACTCAATAGTGAAACATCAAAAGTACTTCGAAATAAAGAAGATGTTCACAATCAAGAACAGAGCTTTCTCAGATGGGCTTAAAATCCTGGGAAATTGTAGTTTATGGAGCAACAATTGCCAGGATAAGTGACAGACTATCCCTCTGCCTAAACAAATAGGAACTGCTGAGTGATGAAACTATATTAAAAAAAAAGTGGAATATGGAGAACCTGTTTTTTAGAGATTACAGGAAACAGCTTAGTTATGACTTATGACATCCTCTTTTATATTGAAATTTTGAATATCTCTTTGTGATTAATCATATTTTCGAGTACTCGTTAGCGATCTTTTATTTTCGAGTACAGAACAATTAGAAATTAGGTTAAAGAAAAAGCAAGGTTTACTTGAATGATAAATAAAGTGAAATAGACAATTAAATAGTTCATTTCTCCTTCCTTCCATAGCGGCCTTTAACCCATTTTAGGGATGCCAACAGGTTGGTTTCGGGACGATTATTGAAAGACCCGAAACTCCACCCGAATAAAAACTGAAACCTAAAACCATACCCAAACCTTGCCGGGTATAAAAATTCAAAACAGAGACCGCTCTGCTACAAAATCGAAAACCCGTACCCACAACTGAAAAATCGAATCCGACTATCTAATATACTAAATATTAAATTAAATCATTACTATATATTAATTTTTAGAATAAATATCTAAAAAACTATATTTTATATTTATAGAATAGTTTTCATATGGGTTTGGTTTCGGGCTTGGTTCAGGCCAAAGCAAAAAACCATAAAAACCATCAGGTTTTGGATTTTTATCCCCATAACCGAAACCATCCCTATTTAACTTCGGTTAAAACCATCTCAATCAGGTTCGGGCTTGGGTAAAATGCTAGGTATCCACCCATTGACATCCCTAACCCTCTTGTTGCTAATGCCCTCAACATCCTGAAATGATGTTTCTCAGTGGATTATTGCCCTTAGACCTTAGAACATCTAAAGTACATTATTTCTAAATCCCCTGTCCAAAGACTTTGTCCATTAACTATGGAACAAGCTACAGGGGCAGCAATTGGAAATAGCGAACTCTGCATGGTAAGATTTAAGCATAATTCTTCCTTTTCTACCTAATTTTCAACACTAGCCGTGCATTTATTTCATAACAGATGATGTTAGCCCTCCTTATTTTCAAGTGGAACACAAAGAATGCATTACTTGATCATATCTCTACCGAGGTAGCTAGTAACTAGAGACCTCCATATTCTAAATAATGAATTCGTCCAATCCTGCTTAATTAGTTCCATATAATTTAAGAAAAAATAAATTGGGTGAAGTTTTTTTGATTCATTAATCCAAACGGCGACATTTCATTATTTGTTATTTTGCGGCTGTGCATTATTTATGCAGTCTTCATTTTTGCTGTCCCTCTATTGTTCATCATTCCTGGTAAAATAATATTCTTACTGCATGGGTCAATAATTTCCCTGATTTTGATTTATAATGCACAGAAACTGGAGAAGGAGAATACTGAAGAATGAAATGGTTGTCGGAGCTTTTCTTGACATCGTCGAGCATCTCATGCTGTGTCTTTGCACATTGAGCATAAAGGGTTGTTTCAAGAACTAAGTAGGGGGGCATCACATCATGTGCCAAATTAATTTTTCAGTCACTGCAAGGGCTGAGAAAGAAAATGAAGTTCTGTGGTATTGTTTGGATTTTCATTGATTTTGCTGACACTCACCTTTCTATGTAAAATGCACCTCATGAGTTTAATTTAACATTGCAACATGGTTTTGTCACATTTAACATACTCTCGGGAGGTGTATTTCATGTTCTTAGTAAGGTTTTCTTTTTTTCTTTTTTTTTCCCTGGCTTGTCCATTTGTGAAGTAGTTGTTACTCTCTTTAGGAAAGAATGCAAGGGAATGATATTTTGTGGAGTTTCTCTCCGGCCCTCTTTAATACAACACATTCACAATTTACTACTCGATGGTTCAAAATATAGCACTTTCGCCCTTTGGTTCCTTTGGTTTGTTTCTATTTTGATTTTGTATAAGGGCTTGCCATTCACAAGGATTACGTAGTATTATATTTATGAACCATAGAATTGTAAATGAAGAGTACAAAACAAGTACTCAACGATGGAAACGATGTGTTTAGATGCCGTAGAAACTATGTGCTGGGCTGGACAGGACTCGACAGTGCTGCTGCCCAGGTCCTGAAGCCGCCAGAAGCAATCCACATCCCTTGGCTTCTCGACATCAACCAACTATCCACCGTTTGCTCCTGGCAGTAGACCTCATATAACCCCCGCGCTCTCATGTGTCTAGGCATCAACGCACTGTCCACCATTTGCTCCTGGCAGTAGATCTCAAATGACCCGCGCTCTCATGTGTCTAGATGCCTTCGGTCATCCTATAGGTCGACCTCGTACACCCGTGCTCTCACAATGCATAGATGTCTTAGGTTGCCCTCTTCGAGTAGGAAGACGGGCGCCGCATGAACTTTTGCTAGGCGAAAAGCTTAAATCCGTGACACCGTGCTTAGATATCTTAGGTCATCCTATAGGCCAACCTAGTACACCCGCACTCTCATGTGCCCAGATGTCTTAGATCATCCTATGAGTTGACCTAAACATGTGGTTGATTTGTGGTTGAAAACTGTTCTGATACTATCTATAGCAATCCGACCCGCTAGCAATATTAACTTATTGGACCCAAACTTGCCAGCTCAAAATATTTAAATCTAGTTATTATTATTATTTGGGTTCATAGTTCTTATTCCTAATCGCAATTTTATTTTCATCCGATATGAGATTATTGGGATGTCACAGATGCATCACAAATCATTTTTAACTTTTGAAGATATTCATATATTAAAAGAGATCACCTTTACAAGGTTTGAAGTTGTAACATGAGTTGCATTAAGGCGTGCATGGGCTTGATCTTGGAATAATGATTCAAGACCAAGCCAAGCTTCTCTAGCTGTTGTATTTACATGTCTGCTCGTAATAGTCTGAAAGTGATCAAATAAGAGAGTTGCATTTATCCAAGTTAAGACCATAGAATCAGTGGCCAACCATTAATCATAAGGCGGATTTGGTATAGGGGAATCTTCTTCATCGGAAAGAACTTGGCGAAGAATTTCACCTATCCCATTAATATGAGATAGAAGACAGAAAGCTCGAAGAAGAGTGATAAACATAGCCTTATAAATTGATTGATAGATAATTTTGTGTCACGTCCCGGGGTCGAACTGCGACCTGGGCTTGCCAACAGATCCGCCACCTATACGGAAAATTCCGCATAAGCGAAGCGTCTAACCTGCAAAAGATTGTATTATAGCTATACAAATATCAGAGCGGAAATAAAATGCTGTAATTAAAATCCAATCACTGTACATTCCGAAATAAAGTACAATATCCATCTCCTCAAATATAAATAATCATCATACAATATCCTCAATACAGCATCTCTCAACTCCAAAAAGGGAGATAGACTAAAACTATAGTACATCAGTCTCTCAAAAAATAAAAGATCCCTCTCAAAGTAAACAATAAAAATCCAGCTGACAGCTGCTAGGAATCTCCAACCAGGGGATACAGCTACACTCCTCGGGCGGTAAGGATCTAGCTCGTGGCTCCCTCGCCTCGAACAACGACCGAAAGACCAGCAACACCCGTAGAAGATTCTGCAAAACAGAAGGAAGAAAAGAGGGAAACAACAATGGGGGTGAGGACCACTAGTAAACCAGTAGCCTCCCCCTGTGGGTAAAGTCTCAAACTCCGACGTACCTACTAAGTCTACCGGAGGCAAGAAAAAAGGTAAAGTGGTAAGGTAAATGAACTGCTGAAACAGGAAAACTACCACTAGTATGCCTGTAAATGCAATACCGAAAGGAATGACAGTATGTATGCATCCGTAAACTGTATCTGTCCAAATAAACCCAATCTAGCCACTAGTAAAAACTGGTACTGCCTGCTGCCGCCCTCATCATCGGGCAAGTAAAGCCGCGCCGATGTGATGGCAAAAACTCCTGCTGCCGCCCTCATCATCGGGCAAGTAAAGCCGCGCCGATGTGATAGCAAAAACTCATGCTACCGCCCTCATCATCGGGCAAGTAAAGCCGCGCCGATGTGATAGCAAAAACTCAATAACTGTCCGGCACCTATGGCACCACTACACACTCCGGAGTGGAACTCGAGGGGAGCTACCCACACGAGTAAAGTAATAAGCCACGAGTATCATAAAAGCAGGACTGGATCACAACTATGCTCAAGTGGAACAAATCCCTCCACTGAAGAAACCCCGATCCCTAATTTGATGCATAAGTAAGCATCCGGTCAACCGCCCAATATCCGCGGTCGCAATACCCCACAATCCACATTTGTGTAAAAATAATCAATATCCGATCAACCGCCTACTATCCGCGGTAGCCGCAATCCCCCACAAATCCATCCTCAAGTACAACCTGTCCCCGACCCCAAGGTCCCGGCTACACTATCCCAAACCCTTGCTCGAACCCGTGCAACCTGACTCAAAGGTCTAAAAGAGAAGGAGAAAGGAAACAATTATGGTTTCTCCTAAGTCAAGTCCCAATATGATAGTGTAGCATTAAATAGTGGCCTATCTAGATGTCCATACAAGCATGCAAATATCCTCATGCAAAATGAAAGAGAGTGTATCAAATAGTAGTTCCACATGTGTATCAAATAATAGCTCCGCATAGATATAACCATCATGCTAAAGTCACTAACCAACTACACATGTATATAATCCATGATCCATAATAAATCACCAAAGTAGCACCCACACATAGATATGTCATCTTGTCCAGACGAATAATCTGTTTAATCAACTTTCATAAAAGTCTATGTGCTAACATGGCATGTTAATTATCACCATTAAAATATTCCCACAATCATGTTTCCGCAATAATATTTTTCCAATAATATTCCCAACATGATATGTCCACAAGATTAGTCTCACATGATAGGCTCACATTTATATTATTTTAAGCATGGATGTCAAAAGGTGATCAATCAATAAGTCCAAATGAGGAATTCTCTAATAAACTTAGTGAGCAAGTCGAAAAGTGAGGTATATAACAACCACCCACCTCGAAATGCGCAATCCACAGCTGAAAAAGTCTCCTCGCTGTCCAACCCTCATCCTCGCGAAACATCTAAAAACTGCGAACCACTGCACAAGAGTCACATTCGGCACACAAACAAATCCCCAAAACAGCCCCCCTTGTTGTTTTGCAAAACAGCAGAGAAAAACAGGGAATTTCACCTCTGCGCAGTCCTCCGAAAAATCCAGAAAAATCACAATTACGATTCTCGCGACGAGTAGATCCAAAACGAGTATTTGTACGTCCCGTTCTGATACCTGTAGGCCAAGATATAAATAAAACACCTGCGGTAAGCCGCAACTCCTCACAATCAAAATCCTGCAGGCAAACAGTCCAGAAGAAGCTTAATTATCACCTTCGAAACTTCCTCAGAAAAATCTGATAAAAATATGGTCGCGTTCCTCTCGAAGCGTAGATGCCGATCGAGTCCTCACACACCCCAATCCGATGCCCGTAGGCCAAGAAATCCCAAGAATACTCCTTCGCTATCCCGAAATTCACCATAGAAAATAGGGTTAAAATGTGCCTCGGGAACCATGCCAAAAATCCAGAATGAGGTAAAACGATCAACACGGAAAACGAAGCCTTACCTCTCGTGAACGCACTGGCACAAAAATCGGCTCAAAATTCCACCGGGATAGCCCAGGGAACCTCGCACACTGAAATACGACGGTAGAAATTACAAACGAAGGAGCGTCGAAGTGCGCCGCGTCGCAGAAAATGCCGATGACGCGGCCTCCAAAAATCCCAGAAATCCTCCATGAGGTGTAGAACTGGTAGAGGAAGAAGTCTCCTATAGAAGCCTCTGTGAGAAACAGGCCAGAAAACCCAAGAACGGGGCTGCACTGGGCCTATTTATAGCCCCAACCAAACAAATTCGAAAATACCGAACAAGTCCCAAGATTCGGGCGCTCGGACCAGATTCGGGCGCCCAAATCTTCTGAGGGTGCGGCTGCGAGGAGCGCCCGAATCAACCCTGAAGCGCCACGTGTCCCCCAAACAGCAAATAGCAACTCGGCTGCTCCTGCTGCGCCGCGTGGCCCGCGTGGGTCAGCGGGGTAGGTGGTGCCCGCTAATGGCGGGGCGCCACCTGGCGCCCGCGTGCTTGCCACCGGCAGGCCCCGCCCGCCACGCCAGCCGGCCGCCTACCAACCGTCGCCTGCCACGCCACCTGCCGCCCGCACGCGCACAGTGGTGGGCCCAATCCCCGCGCGCCACGTGTCAAGCCCCCGTGTTCGCTGTGCCCGATGCACACACCCCGTGCACCCGCCGAAACACAAACTGCCATGTGTCCACCGCGCTGCCAATAGGAAGCCGCCACGTGGCATGCCACCAGCCCCACACCGCGCACCTGCCCGCGCACCTGCCCGGCCTGCCTGCGCAACCCCGCGTGGGCCGCGCCCACTGCACCGGCCCAATACGGAGTTGCCACGTGTCCCCGTCGGTCCACCGTACACCCCGCGCGCTCTCCCATGAACCGAGCGCGTTGCGCCCGCCAATCAGGCGCCGCCACGTGGCCCCCCGCCTGGTCCACTGCACCAGCGCTCCACTTCGTGGACCGGGACGCGTGCGCCGGCCAATCCGCGGCTGCCACGTGTCTCTCCGGCCGGTCCACGGCTCCCCAATGCACCAAAACGCACCAGAAACTTCTGAGTCTCCGTTTTTGGGCGTCCGAACTCAGAAAAATATGAGTAAATAGCCCTTTTTTTCCGCGCTGAATCCAAATATGGCCTCCGTTTTGCACAAAACTCATTCCATTTTTCGACGAAGGCATTCAAAAGGCAAACTTGATCTGTTTTTCGCGCGGAATCTATTCCTTGATTCCAATTACACACAACCACTTCCATCTCCCAGAATAGTCCTCCAGAAGCCATTGATCAAGCCGTAACCCTCCAATGAAGATCCGGGTCATCACATTTTGAGTGTTAACACTGAGGGTATGTTTGGTTCATGATTGGAATAGAAATGAAAAATAGAATTGGATTGTAATGGAATGATAAATGGAATGACAAATCATCAAAAATATTTGGTTTATTATTGAAATGGAAAGCGGAATGAATATCTAGGATAATGAGAAAGGATTTTGGCGAAGAGAGAGGAGAGGGAGGTGTTTGTGAGAGATGGCTTTGAGTGGTTTACTTTGGAATGGGCTAATCCGATATTCAAAGTTGGATTGGACTATACATAGATTGGGCTATTCCCATTCCAGAGTGTAATGGAAATTATAATCTGATTCTTTTAAAACAAACAACAACTATTGGAATTAATGAATCTCACTATGATTTCATAATCTAAAAGAGAGAAACCAAACAAGCCCTAAGAGAAGTGAGAGTACCTACAATAGATGCAATAGTGGGAATGGTAGTAATTAACATTGTGGTGTGAGATGGATTTGAAGTAGTAGATCCCGTTGACCTTGTCGAAGAAAAGAAATGAGATTAGAATCATTTGTAAAGTTTACTGGACTTTGATACCATGAGAGAAATAAAAAGCAATACCAAGTTTTCAATATTACATAATATACAAAATTGCATTTATGCTATTAATAACAAATACAAATTTATTGAACTTATCATATTTGAGAGGCGAGATTCGGAACGAGAGCGAAGTCTAGGAGATTATTTTTGTCCTCCATACTTAAGCTCTCTTTTATAGGCTTTAACATTCACAAACTTTATTAATTTGTTTCTTAATATTTAGGCTTGGAGACCGGTTAATAAATCTAATGCGTTTTCCTCCAACATCTCTATAGGGGAGGACGACATCTAACCTCGGATTGGATGCCCTGCGCTTGAGGCTCCTTGGTTGGGCTATCGGGGAAGGAATTCGGTGGGAATTCCTTGGAAGTACGAGCACCCTAGGTCAACTAGCACGAAGAGGAGAAGCTTTAAGTCTCGCTACGAATTGTTGCCCTAGTAGCCCTCCTATTTGACAAGAGTTGGGCCTTGTTGCTTGCTAGCCCGGTCCAAGAGAGGAAAGGGCTTTCGATCTAGGAGGCTGCAAAAAGCCCCTAACTAATGTAGTCTCTCCTACACAAGCCTATTGACTTGGGCCCTACATTTTCATATCTTGAGTCGGTGTAACTCTCCCTTTGTCGCTCCCTTCCTCAGGGATCAAGATCTGACCCTCTATATGCAACTCCGACTCTTTCCCATCTTTCTAGACTTTCCCAACTTGAGGCGTGGCAAGGTCTCTTATATCGAATTATCACTATTAACTTTTATATCAGGCTAAGGAATGAAGCTCCGCAGCAAAGGAATGTCTAATTTCTAATTAGTGTCGAGCTTGATGATCCGAACCTTAACTAGTTCCGCTGCAATGCACTCCCTATTAACCTTAATTTTACTTTCAGAAAGAATTATCGACTGGCTAGAAGCACGAGTGGGCATATAATGGATAGGGCTAAAGCACGCCAAGTCCTTCTACGGGGCTATCGGCTTCATAGAAAAATCTAAATTTGAACATATTGAAAGAGCAATGACACCTCTAAGAATAGGGGATTAGCTAGTTGAAGGATCAAGAATAAATGCACGAAATGTGGGATAATCTTGAATGGCGATGAAGTACTGTGACACCCCCGGAATTTGGATTAGTCCTCTATATAAATAATATAATAGGACTAAAATCTCTAACCCGGCTATAGCATTTTGGATGGTAGCAAGATCCAAGAGGAACATGAGAGTTAAGCGTGCTAGAGCTAGAGTAGTTCTAGGATGGGTGACCCCCTGGGAAGTGGGGCGTCACAAGTACACTACTTCAATGACTTACTGCTTGCCTCTTCTTAGGTTTTTTTTTATTGTTAGGGTTGTGGTGTTTTGCAGTTGCTTCTTTGTTTTTCTTACGTTTCAAATATGTAGTTAGAATGTCAGAGGTCTAACTGATACGGGAAAAAAGGGTCTAGAGAAGTATATTGTCTCTAAATTTAAGAGGTATATTTTATGCTTCCAAGAAACTAAAGTGAAGGTGCCCCGTTCTTTTCTCCGCTGGGTATTTTTTCGATAAATGTCTCTACATTCAATCGGCTGGGGCATCAGGGGGCCTTACCATGTGTTGGAACTCTAAAGAGTTTTCGTGCGGCGAAGTCTTAGTAAGAAAATTCTCTCTCACTGCTCGACTTAAACATAATGATAGTGTTACTCAGTTTTATCTTACGAATGTATACGGGCTGTCGACGTAGGATGGTAAGGAGGAATTCTGTGGAGAACTTGCTACACTTAAAGGAGTGTGCAGAGGGCTATGGGTGATGTGCAGGGATTTCAACTTAACTAGAAATCAGCAAGAGAGAAAGGGAAGGAGTTGGAGTGGTAAACTAATGGCCTTGTTCTCCGACCTAATTAACAAACTTGAGTTAATAGACTTGCCATTGGGTAACCAAAACTTTATTTGGTCGAGTATGCAAATATGCCCAACTCTAGCAAAGTTAGACCGATTCCTAGTATCTACAGAGTGGGATCAAGCCTTTCCCTTATCTACTACGAGTATCAAAAAGATTAATCGAATGTTTATATTTGAAAAGGTCTAACTAACACGAGAAGACTTTACAAAACTTGTGCCTACCTGGTGGAGTGAGACACCTAGCAAAAATACTAGTGTCCTTACTTTCGTGGCCAAGCTCTAACACTGTTGAAAAAGGATTAAAGAGTGGTGTGTTTCGAATTTCTATAGTATTTCTAAAACTAAGAATGAACTTTCTAAAGAAATACACAAGCTGGACATTTTGGAGGAATGCCAATGTTTGGATCCACAACAATTCGAGAAGTGAAAACTGTTCAAAAAACAACTGGCGGACACTATTACAAATTAGGAGTTATTATGGAAGACTTGCGTTAGAATACAATGGGTAAAGGAAGAGAACGGTAACACGAAGTTCTTCCATGTGTTCGCCAATGGAAGGAGGCACGAGAACACTATAGAGGTGGTAGAAGATGAAGGAAAAAGATAGTACAAATTAAGAGAAAGATAAGAGAGATTATTTTTGCAACAAGTATAAGGAGACCTTTACCCTCGACAATTATGACAACTCGTCAATAGGTGATTAGTGTAGTCTTTTTAGGGATGGAACTCCGCTAAGCGCAGAGTTACTCACTTCTTCTTTTACCCTAGAAGAGATTAGAAAGGTCACCTTTCAGCTAGAAGGGGATAAAGCTCTGGGCCCAGATGGTTTCAACCGAAAATTTTATCAGACCTTTTAGAAGGTCCTAAAAGACGGCATTCTCAACATATTCTAAGAACTCTTTGAAGGCTCTTTGAATTCTAAGCCGATGGACTACTCCTACATCTACTTAGTTCCCAAAAAAGAATGCTAGTTCTGCCAATAACTTTAAGCTATCTATCTTATTAAAGATTTTTTCTAAGGTTTTTGCCAATAGACTAGAAGCTGTAATGAACGAGATTATCTCCCCCTCTCAAGCAGCCTTCCTAAAAGGTCGATTAATCCTTGAATCTTTTACAACTGCTAGCGAGCTTATTAGCTGGTGAGCAAAAGCAAGAGAGGAATGTGTCAGTATTAAACCTGATTTTAAAAAGGCTTACGATAGAGTAAGTTTGAATTATCTTTGAATAGGCATAAGGTGGCTTGGGGCGGACCAAAAGTGGTGCGGGCAAATCGAGCAATGTGTATCTAATGCCAAAATAACTGTCCTTGTTAATAGTGTCCCCTCAAAATGGATTAAGGCTAAAAAGGGTTTATGACAGGTTGACCCTTTATCACCTTATCTATTCTTATGGTGGCCAAAGGCTCGACGAGGATGATAAAAAGAGCAATCAACAATAGCCTCCTGAGAGGGGTTGGACCAAATGAGGATTGCAAAATATATGTAATTCAATACGCTGACGACACAACCTTCTTATGTGAGGCAAAGAAAAGGTAAGTTATAAATTTCCTATTCATTCGACAAATTTTCGTGTAGGCATTCAGCTTGAAAATTAACAAAAATAAATCCTAGCTATTCTATTTGGGTAGAAACAATCGATAGGGTCTAAGGCTGGCTGAGCTTACAATGCAATTTAGGACTCTCCTAATTTGGTATCATGGATTACCATTCACAAATAGGCGACTACATAACGAGGACTAGTGGATTGTAATTGAAAAAATTGAAAAGCGAATTGAAGGTTGGCAAGAGAAACTTCTTTCCCAGTGAGACAAATTTGTTCTTATGAACTCTACCCTCTCAAACTTGTCACTTTATTTTTTGTCCAGTGTTTAGAGCTCCTGTAACGACCCTGCCCACTAGCAATAATAACTCGTTGGGTCCAAACTACAGCCCAAAATGCTTAAACCCAGTTATTATTACTAGTGTCCATGTCTCTTATAAATCCAATCATAATTTCATCTACATCTGATGTGGGACTATTGGGGGCGTCACAGCTCCTAAATGGGTTTTACGGCTTATTGAAGCCCTACGGAGGGCCTCTTTTTAGGAAGGGAGTAGATATAACTATTAGGGGTTTTTATTTAGTTCATTGGAAATCAGTGTGCAAAGATAGAAAGCAAGGAGGACGAGGAGTTAAGAATTTAGAAATCATGAATGCAACCTTACCGACTATATGGTGGTAGAGATTTCTCTCGAATAAGACTATCCAGTGGCGTAGAGATTTCTCTCGAATAAGACTATCCAGTGGGGCCCCTTAATTGAAAGCATATATTACTCTCAAAGGAGGCTGCTTAGAGAAAGTGTTTATTTTAGATCTTACTCATAGTGGCGGAAGGATGTTTTGGTGCGAAGTTACTTACTCTGTTGGTGACGAGAGCAGTGTGTGCTTCTGGTTGGACATTTGGTGTGGGAGTTCTTCTTAATGTCCCTCTTCCCATGCATCTACAACGAAGAGACCGGCAAAAAGTGTAGGGTAAGCAAGTGCTTTGGTGATAACAGGTGGAAGTGGAGAAAAGTATTGTTCGGCTTCGCTCATAACTTACACTGTGATAGGGATTCAATCTTGGAGCTAAAAGAACTGCTTTATGATATTTTGTTGTTTAATAGAAGGGATGAAGTCAGATGGAGATGGGCCTAGTCAGAAAAGTTTTCATTCAAATCTCTATTGTAAATTTGATTATAATAATTAAAAAATTTAATTTAAAAATTATAATAAATTAAAATTTGAAATCGCACACAATTTACAAAAACATTATTTATCCTTATTAAATCTATTTTTAATTATATTATTATTTTTGCATAAAATTACTGTTATTATTATTTATTTTTTTACCAGCCAGCAGCATCTTGCGGACCCGAATGGCGTAATAGTCTTGTCCGAGGCTCCTTCCTACTTCCTAGCAGCCCTGGTCGGCTGAAATAAATGTTGATTTTTGAACCCATCGTTATCCACACACGCACAATTCCCAACTGTAAAACCCCGCGCTCCCAAAGCTTGCAGTCAGCTCACCTCACCAGCCGCTCCATCATCATCCCCCGCCGGACGGGAGGACTAAAAACAAGACCATCTTCCTCTCCTTCTCCTCCTCTCCTTTACCCAAAAGAACCAGCAAAAAAAAAAAAACAATAATAATAGGGATATGTCCCTCCTACTCTCCTCCCTCTCTTCTTTCTCCAATTCCATCCTCTTCAGTGCCTCCTCCTCATCATGTATAATTTCAAAGCGGCGGCCTCGGCCTCGGCCTCGTATAGTTTTGGCGGGCGCTGCTGCAGGGGCGGCATCAGGATCGTCGGGGAGGAGCCGGGCGGGGAGGGAGATGGTGCTGGGGAAGCCGTCGGTGGCGGTGGAGAAGGGAAAGTACGGGTACGACGTGGAGACGCTGATCGACAAGCTGAGCAGCCTGCCCCCGCGCGGCAGCATCGCCCGGTGCCTGGAGGCGTTCCGGCACCGGCTATCCCTGGCCGACTTCGTGATGGTCTTCCGGGAGTTCGCCCGCCGCGGCGACTGGCAGCGGTCCCTCCGGCTCTTCAAGTACATGCAGCGCCAGTCCTGGTGCCGCCCCGACGAGCACATCCACGCCATCCTGATCGGCGTCCTCGGCCGCGAGGCCCTCCTCGACAAATGCCTCGACGTCTTCCGCGACATGCCGTCCCACTCCGTCCCCCGCACCGCCCTCTCCTACACCGCCCTCATCAACGCCTTCGCCCGCAACGCCGACCACGACTCCGCCCTCTCCCTCCTCGCCCAGATGCGCCGCGACCGCGTCCCGCCCACCGCCCTCACCTACAACACCGCCCTCCGCGCCTGCGCCCGCGCCGCCCTCCCCTGGGACCGCCTCCTCTCCCTCTTCGCCGAGATGCGCCACGACGCCGTCCGTCCCGACCTCATCACCTACAACACCCTCCTCGCCGCCGCCGCCGCCCGCGCCCTCCCCGACCAGGCCGAGCTCGTCCTCCGCGCCATGCTCGAGGCCGGCGTCGCCCCCGACCGCGCCACCCACTCCCACCTCGTCGACACCTTCGCCGCCGCCGGCCGCCTCGACCGGGTCTCCCAGCTCCTCGCCGAAATGGCCGCCGGCGGCCACCTCCCCCGCGACGACGCCGACCCCTACAACGTGCTCGTCGAGGCCTACGCCCGCCAGGGCGCCGCCCGCGAGGCCGTCGGAGTGCTCCGCCAGATGCAGGCCGCCGGCTGCGCCCCCACCGCCGCCACCTACAGCATTCTGCTCGGTCTGTACGGGAAGAGCGCCCGGTACGACGACGTCCGGGAGCTCTTTCTGGAGATGAAGGTCGGGAGCACCGCCCCGGACGCCGCCACGTACAACATCCTGATTGGAGTTTTCGGGGAGGGGGGCTACTTCCGGGAGGTGGTCACGCTGTTCCACGACATGCTGGAGGAGAATGTGGAGCCCAATATGGAGACCTACGAGGGGCTCGTCTCCGCCTGCGGGAGGGGTGGGCTCCATGAAGACGCCAAGGCCGTTCTCTCGCACATGACCGGGCGAGGGGTCATGCCCAGCGCTAAGGCGTACACCGGAGTCGTGGAGGCTTACGGGCAGGCGGCGCTGTATGAGGAGGCTTTCGTTGCTTTCAACACCATGCACGAGATTGGGAGCCTGCCAACCGCGGAGACGTACAATTCCCTGCTGCACTCGTTCGCCAGAGGCGGCCTCTTCAAGGAGGCGCAGGCGATCCTTGCGCGGATGGACAGAGCTGGGATTCAGAGAGACGAGGACTCGTTCAACGGGCTCGTCGAAGCGTATTGCCAGGGCGGGCACTTTGAGGATGCCCTTAAGGCGTATGTGGAAATGCGCAAGTCGAGGTGCAATCCGAATGAACGGACTCTCGAGGCAGGTGCTGAACGTCTACTGCACGGCCGGGCTTGTCGACGAGAGCAAGGAGCAGTTCCAAGAGATTCAGTCCATGGGCATCGTGCCCAGCGTCACGGCTTATTGCATGCTCCTCTCTCTATATGCTAGGAATGACAGGTAATTCCTAACATTCTTTCCCTGTTTTCGGTCCTCAACTTTCTACTTTGCCCATTAAATTTCTGATATTCTATTGTATTGCGATGGGAATTCCTCATTAAAGATGCAAAACATGGGACTACCAATACTTAAATTGTTATGCGGTAGATAACACTATAATATTTGTAGGAGGTTTTGCTGAGGTGCTAGGGCCTAGGGCTTACCAATATGCGGTTTTGAATAATTTTTTGTGTTGTTCCTTAATTTGGTGCCAGGCAGGGTATTTATTTGATCTTAAAACTAGTAGATAATGCCAAATGAGTGGAGATATACTTTCATCACCTATCAACTCATTATTACTACAACTATGTGAACTGCAAATAAGCTACCCTTATCATGAAAAAGTTGATGACACAACAGCTCATTTTCTTGCAGAAGCTTTTCAGAATAAGAAATTCGAAATATGATGTTCTTTTCCCTTTTCCAAAATGGTCATTGTTAGCAAATATTTTCGCAGCTATTTGTGCGTAATTATGCTAAGTGACTACTTTTAGGGGGCATGCGAAATTTTTTGTTTGTCCTTTTTGTCTTTGAACTTTCCTTTGTTATCATTCTTGTTTTCTTTTTTGTTACATAATAAACTATATCCTATTTCTCTGCAAAATATGAGATGTTCTCACTTGTGTAAGTGTCTGTGAATTTTAGTCCTACTGTGATGATTCAAGTAATTATTGAAGTAAGCATGATAATTAGATATTTCCTTAAATCCTACATAGAAAAATCAGCATGCTCTGTAGAAATGGGAGCTGAGTGAAAGTGCAACTTTTATTGTCAGATTGTATGAGAACTTTTATCCCAAGATTTCAGTACCGTGGCACGGAGTCGTGCAAAAAACTTGCCAACACGGTATGGTATGGTGCGTGCCGAACGGTGTCGATGAGTGCCGGTCACAAAAAAAAACATGTGTGCCGACATATAATGACATGAAATATTTATTTTCTGTAGCAATAAAATTTTTTAATTGCTTATTATGTATCTTTATCAAATCTTTTGAACATTATTGAGAAAATTATTTAGTAATTTAAAGAAAAAGGATTTTGAACTGTGTCATTGGTACAGGGGCTGTATCATGTCGGTATTTTGTTGGCACAGTATGGCACGATGGATACGGACGGTGCCGATGAATACTTAAATCCTTACGTTTACTTTTATAGATAGACACATACATCATCCATTAAAATGCTTCAATTTCATTTGATGTGATTGAACCTTCACAGTATAGTCTGAAGTAGGTTTCTTAAAGGTATAACTTTCAATAAATTGGCTACTATAGCGTAAGCAACAGCGTTGCTCACAAGCTTTGAGTCTAGTTATACATATGGGGCAGCTGTCATGCCAAATAACACTTGTTAAGATACTTTCTTATCTTTATATGTTTACACTGAATGCTCTCTTAGATTATAACTAATGAGAACTCTTTAAGGGAATGAAGTAGATTTGAAGTCCTGCTAGCTGTTCATACTGAGGAGATTTGAGTTTTTAAACATTGGATTCTCCGAATAACAGGTATTGCCAATTGCAGAGTCTTTGTTTTCAGTTTTTTACATTGCAAGTTGAACTAACTGTAATTTCACATGTCTAACCTGGGATATTTGTGGGACCCAACCTACAGTTATATTAGTTATGGCAAGATTCGTAATAGGTCCGGGCACTTTATTCTTTGGATACCACTTTAAAGATCTACAACTAGCAAATGACGGAGCATTTTTTATTTACTATATTTTAGGATATATTTAGATCAGAATCTGAATTAGAGAGCAGTGAGAAATTCAGGGAGTGTTCCGAATTATGTTCTAGACCACATTTCTTGTATGAAACTTGAATATCAGCGGAAAGCTGAGACCCTAAGGTTTTGTTTGGTTTGGTTACAAAGGGGGATATCCCCCCCTTTGTACCCAAACACTATTGAACAAGGGGGGATTTGGTATTCCCCCCATTTGCCTGTTGTCCCGGTTTAACCCGGGACAACCCAATCCAAAAACCCCCCACCCTCGAATTAAATTCTTCCATCTCTCTCCTCTATTATGCCCTTGCACACTTCCCAACTCATCTTCTTCTCCCATCTCCTCATTTTCCATCTTCTTCCCCACTCCTCTTCTTCCATCTCCTCTTCTCCCATCTCCTCCCCCAACCGAGGAGAAGCAACCGTGCCCTATTCGTCGTCGCCGTGGCCTCTCGGTGCCCGATCTGTGCCGCCGCGGCCTCTCGGTGCCTGATCTGTGTCGCCGCGGCCTCTCGGTGCTTGATCTGTGCCGCCGCGACCCGCTTGTCCTTTGTTGCCTGATCTGTGCCGCCGCGGCCTCTCGGTGCCTGATCTGTGTCGCCGCGGCCTCTCGGTGCCTAATCTGTGCCGCCACGACCCGCTTGTCCTTTGTTGCCTGATCTGTGCCGCCGCGGCCTCTCGGTGCCTGATCTGTGTCGCCGCGGCCTCTTGGTGCCTGATCTGTGCCGCCGCGACCCGCTTGTCCTTTGTTGCCTAGATCTGTTTGTAATAATCTCCGGCCCGTGCCCTGTAGCCTCGTCGCCGCGGCCGCCTCTGTGCCTGAGCTGTGCCCGATCTCCGTGCTCTACCGACCCTCGTGGTCGCCGCTTTCTGCTTGTCCTTTGTTGCCTCGATCTGTGCACAGATCCCCGGCCCGTGCCCTGTAGCGTCGTCGCCGCGGCCGCCGCTGTGCCTGAGCTGTGCCCGATCTCTGTGCTCTACTGACCCTCGTAATTAACACTAATTTTAACACTAATTAACACTAATTAATGAATTTATAAAAATATATATCTTACCAGAAAAGATTATTGTAATTAACACTAATTTTAACACTAATTAACACTAATTAATGAATTTATAAAATTATATATCTTATCAGGATAAATTATTGTAATTTTTAGATAATATTAATCATTTTTTAAATATAATTAATTAACACTAATTTTATATATTATCTAATTAATTACATAATATATATTACAATTATTATATTTAAAAAGTTATAATACAATATTTATTTATCAATTTTTAATACATATAAAAAGGTAAGGGCATTTTCGTCTTTTTACTCAAAAGTCAACTATTTATTCCTCTTATTCTTCAATTCCAACCAAACACTATTTTTCTTATACCTGGTATTAACCTAATACCCAACCAAACACTATTTTAATTTATCCCTATCTTATACTCAACTTTATACTTATACCTGGTACTACTAATTCTCACTAATCCCCGAACCAAACGATACCTAAACAAAAAGCTTCCAGGTAGTGACCAGACAGAAGGACATTAAGCAGGTGCTCTGGTTGAAGGTCTCACAACAGCATCAAGAAGAAGCACCAAATGAAATGGCCTGCATTATGAAATCAAGTTCACTCATGGGAAAAAATGAAAAACCAATTCCAAATTGAGATGGCTGAAGTTGAAGTTGTTTGTTTGGCCAGAGTAACTTAGCTATCTTTACAGCCTTAGTATGAATGCAAAGAGGCATGCTTTGAGTCAGCTAATCAAACGCGTTGAAGATATCAATTGGAAGGTGCATTCTCATGCCCTTCTAAGTAACTCATTCTCATTGTGAGTCACTTTCTTTGGTTATCAACTCCTAAATCTATCAGAGGAGTTCACAAAATATTTATCACACAAGTAGCCGCAACATTGTTAGGTGATGCTGTCTCAACTTTGTGATTTTCTCTTGCCAAGTTTATATTGTTGGAATTGATGATGCTAGCGAGGCATCTATAAAAAGATTTGCCTACTCTTTATTTACAATAATTTAGTGGCTTTTGATAGTATTTCAGTATGTGTCCGTTACAATTTTACGTACAGCTATATCTAATCTGTTCCTTTGCCCTACAGTAGCATTTTGAACTTTGATCTTAAACCCAAATCATCTGAACTTGCTTTATTTCGCCAATTTCATTAAATGTTTGCCTTCAAGTATGTGATGTGCTTTGATATTGTTTACCATTACAGACATATATAGTACTGGCTATTATAATTAGCATTGTGACTTTTTTTTATTAAGCTTTTTCATCTAAGTTACAGTTGTCTGCGACCTTGAATAACTCATTTTGCGCAGTTCATCTTTTCGAGTTTCCGTGGAATAGTATTCACGATTCAAATGAATATTTATATACGGGTATATGGGTATCAGGTATTGCGGATCCATGACCTCCAATAGACGCAAGCATCTATCGTTAATTACCCCGTAAAATTGGGGCACCTTCGATTAAGAGATCTTTGTGAGGAGGATAGAATAAATCATATTCTAATAATTAACCAAATTCCAAGTATATGTGTTAGGATTCAGTTGGATTTGAAATTGACTAGATCCCAGGCATATGTGCATATGTGTTGAGAACTAGTCGACATTAAACTCTAATTATATATGTTAGAGTTTAATTAGGTTTAATTTGTTCTAAGTATATGTTTTAGAATCCAATTACATTTGGTTCCACCTTTGGCGTATGTTCCATAGTGAAGATATGACCAAACCCCAAGTACATGTATTGAGGTGGGTCGGAATTTGATGCTGCTCGATGACGGCGGACAGAAGAAAAAAAAAGAAAAGATTTTATTTTATTATTTTTTTTGTGAAAAGATTTTATTTTTTACCTGGACTGAGATCGAAAACGAGGATCGGAGATGAGGATATGAGATGATAAGGAAATTTGAGATGTACGTTGTATGGTGGAAAGATCAGAAAGATTGTATTCTTCAAAAATCTATCTCCCCTTATTTTCTTCTTTCCATTTATAGTAGGATTTTGTCGGGCGCGTGGGGGTTAGTTGAGGGAATGTAGGGTTTATTGAGGGAATGTGGGGTTAGTTAAGGGATTGACGTATAGGAAATGTGGGGTTAGTTGAGGGAATGTAGGGTTAGTAACGGTTAGGTTCATATTTCAAAATTGAATAGGATGCGGATGAGATTAACGAACAAGGGAATTCATGTTTGTCCAACAAGAACACAAGACCGTCTCAACATCCACACCATCCATAATATTCACGTCCACATGCACAGTATTTAAAACCTTCTGAATTTATCTTTTCAAACTTATGATGCGCCGGATGGGCGTTGTTTTCGTATGAAAGTTATGAATGAATTTTACTAAATGTTTGCACTCTGTGTATGTAAAACGAATGTGGTTGATGTATATGGGAAGGTGACGTCGTGCATATACAGGGAAGACTCTGTCCGTATGGACAGAGAGATCTTGTATATGTGGCGGGTCTGTGCACGTGCCAGAGCGGGTTATAAAAAAAAAAAAATTGATTCCAAAATCAGGTTGTTTCTGCTTTAAAATTGCTCCCGGTACGTGACAAATTAAGATTCAATTTCAAATAACTGGATATGGGTGGAGCTTGGATGAGTCGGTTTAGAGATATTTTGGGATTTGGATATTCGTAATCTATCTTTAAATATTTTTCAGCTAAACAATAATACATTAAAATCAGTACGATTGTTGAAATTACTATTTTTGTTTTGATGTGTGAAGTATACATGCTAATTTGGTTTCCTTTTTCACCCTCTACTCTGTCTGTACAGATTGTACATTGAAACTGGTGGCAGCTTAAGTATAGCACATAAAAAAAAAAAAAACAAATTAATCAATTCAAGATAATTTGTAGAAATAAAAAAATCAATTCATCATAACAACGTTCGCCTACTTTTTGACCTGCAGTAGTGACGAAGCTTATGACGATTCCTGTTCACCAAAGTATAACCTTCTGCTGTTTGCCATTACTTTGTTTTGTTTATTTACATTAGCTTGCTTTACTTTGGAATTTGTTACTTCCATTCAAGAATGTAATATTTCAGTTCCGTATTGGATCATATGTCATTTGTAACACTGGGATAGTCACAACCGTCTGGTATTGTTTTTGTACATTGTTTTAGTCTGGCTATTACTGTTTTTATTGTCATTAGAGAGGTCGGCTGTTTTAGCTCTGTCGCCCTTGCCTATTAAGAAGAAAAATGTAAACAGTTATCAATTTTGGGATAGAGGTGACGACAATGTTGAAGATATGTAACAACACTCAGCTACTCTTAATTAGTAGCAATTTAGTAGCCTATAATGCTAGATGTTCGCTAGAATATAACCTACTGTGTTTCTTTTTTTTATTTTGCATTGTTTGAGTACACTCGCATCTTGTGCTTTTTCTTACCAACTGAATGCTTCCATTCGGTTTTGCGATGTTCAAGTTCTACGCAGCATTTAATGCAAATCGTATTATTGTGATAGAAATTTGTCTTGGTATCGTTACTTTTATGTAACTGGCGCAACCAGCTGTTTTAACAGTGTTATTGTCTCGTATGATTATTACGAAAGAGCAGTATACTGCCTTAAGTAGATATCTCTTGTGCCTTTATGTGTGAACATGATCTTGTTCCTTATTTTACCTTCTATTTGTTTCTAGAGCTCGTAGTATTTCGTTGCTGCTGTCTCGTCCCACGAATAACATCAATGGTATTTATCCTCAAAAAGGGAAAATAAACATACATATTATTCGTGTATGTTCACTATTTGTGCCTTAACATCAGGTGGGACGATGCGTATGAACTGCTGGATGAAATGAAATCAAATCGAGCTTCTAGCAGTCATCAGGTGATTAGCTCGATGATTAAAGGGGAGTATGACGACGAATCCAACTGGCAGATGGTGGAATATGCCTTTGACAAGTACAACTCTGAAGGCTGTGGATTTGGTTTGAGATTCTACAATGCGCTTCTGGACGCACTTTGGTGGTTCGGCCAGAAGGCCCGGGCAGCGAAGGTTCTTCATGAAGCAACAAAACGCGGGCTCTTTCCCGAACTTTTCCGTCAAAGCAAACTGGTGTGGTCTGTAGATGTACACAGGTGACTTGGTCTATCTTATCTCATAGCTTTCTCTTATATTTCTTTCGGCGGTTTCATTTGATAAACATTTTTAGCATGTGGTGGGTAATACTGAAATTTGTCTTCATTTTATCAGGATGTCAATAGGTGGTGCACTCACAGCTGTATCGGTGTGGCTCAACGACATTTATGATAGGTTCAAAAGAGGGGATGATCTTCCTCACTTGGCTTCAGTTGCTGTAGTGTGAGCACTCGCAACCTTCCTTGCCATCCACTTTTCTTTTTTTCCTTTCCATTTTTCATCCGATTGGTAAATAAAGGGCTCTCCTGATTGCTTGCTCATTGTAAAATTTGGAGGCAGTACAGTTTGGCGATACAGCTGCGGGATCTTCTTCTGGGTGTTAGGTGTTAGGACTTTAATTCTACTGCCCTTTAGTTTTCACTAATTGGCGATGAGAAATTTCCCATGTTCAAATTGATAATTCTCTGTTTTCTCAGACGTGGGGAGATGGAGAAAAGTTCCATGACAAGAGGACTACCGATAGCGAAGGCTGTGTATTCATTCCTAAAGGATAACATTTCTTCTTCGTCCTTTCATTTTGCGGGATGGAACAAGGGGCGAATCGTGTGCCAGCGGTCTCAGTTGAAAAAGCTCCAACAGGCGGTATCAGAACAAGCTTCTCTGGATGAGTCTCTTATGGAGGATCTGCTTGTTTCGACAACAAATTCGCCCTTTCCACTTCGTGGTAGCAAAGTACACACCGCAGAACCATTCCAACCTGACGATGAGGGGAAAGATAGCGGTAGTGATGCTGAGACGTTGAGCAATCGTACAGAAGCTGAGCTTCTTCCGCTATGAATGTACTTTTTGCAGACCTTGCTCATCATTAACACTGGGCGAGCCAACCCAATTAGTCATTAACAGGGCACGTAATTAGTCATTAGCAGGGTGAACGATATGAATAACCTCCACGGCCAAGCTAGCTAGAGCTTGTGTGCTATGAAAGTGATTGATAGAGATTTCATGCCGCATAAGCTGAGCCTGCATTATTTTGATATGATTTTAACTTTTGCCTAATCTCCGTCCCTGGTCAGGAACTGGTGTTTAACAACAAATGATTCGGCCGGAGCCTCCAGCTACATCAGAGGTTCCAGAGGTGAATTTCTCAGCATCGGCGGCCGAATTGAAAGGCAAGCTACAATTTGTGAATCTCTTCACTCATCATGTAAAAAAAGGTCCCAAATTTTGTTTCAGTTTTTCCAGTGTTTTCCTTTTTGTCTATTAGATGCTTTGAAATTTTTCTAGGACTCCATTAGATTGTCAAAAAACCAACAAGCTTGCATGGTTCACTCAAAAGGTTCTGTTTTTTTTTGTATGAGGTGGCCTACAGCGGATGGTTTTTTTGTTGTATTATTGACAAATAATTGTGGAACAATTGTTTTTTCTCTAATAAACAGTTATTTTATATTATTTAATATGGTATCAGAGCAGAAGTTGTTGAGTTTGAGCCCCACCAGGCTTCTAAACCTTTAGTTAATTTTTTCTCATTTAATTGAAGTCCATGTCTTAGATCGCGCCACATCCTAGATCATGCAGTAATATTGATTGTGCATATTTGTGATATTATATTACTAGTTTTCTCGATATTCAAATCTGATTTTGTTCGTGAGTGTAGATTTAATGATCATCATTAGTTTACTGAGAAGCTTATTAAAGCTTTTTATTGAAGCATGTGGAGAATTGGAGCTAGTTTTGTGTTTCTTCCCTTTCAGAAACATCATAAAAACATCATTGCAAAAGAGAGTCAAGTTCTCAAATCGACTCAAATACAATTGCAGTTTATATACGACATCCACTTCTGTATTTATGCTGTTGCATCTTTTCGAGTTAACCAAATTTTGTATCAAAATTTGTGTACGTGGGAATTCTTTGAAAGAGTTGATGTGAATCAAAAACAGTTTGAAAGAAGACAGAAAGATCTTAAATCCGCTCTCGTCATTAGGATTTCGAGAAAATGACTTCGAGGCAGCTAAATGTCGAAGCCTTTCGGATTTAGATTCAAATGTATTCAGATTCTTCCTCACTGTTACGCCGTTGATCTGAACAAATAACATGAACATGTCTGAGCTCAACATTGCCATTTTAGGTTTTTCATTTTTTTTTTGTGTACATTACTTGATTCCTGTGAATTGTTTATATATGTACAGAGGAAAAGGTAAGAATTTGACACAATAGCTGTACGGCGTAGCATCGCGAATTCGCATCATCGGACTCACTGGACAAAAAGGAAGAAAGCTTCAGGTGCGTTCTTCGCTATCATCATCACAATCATACTTGTCGCAAGCTGCGCATACCAATTCAAACTGCTCGCACATTAATCTTTCATTCCTAGCTGACATTCAGATTACATGTAACCAAAACAAACAGATACAGAAATAGACAAAATTTGATTTTTTATTTCTTGCTTTTCAAGACAAATCGGTAGCTTGTATGCGCATCACAAGTAGCACAAGTAACAAACACTTGAAAAGAAGGAAAAAAACACAACACATGCGGAGTCGCTGTGGATGCTGAGTTTGTATGTTCCGCTGCCTCGAGGAGTTGTGAGGCAGCCCACAACCACTGAAACTGTTATTGCAGTATCTGGTGCATTTCCTCGCCACGATTGTGATCTGACTCTGCAAAAAAAACCCTATACATCCTATCTTTATCGTTCGCTTAGAGCCTGATAAATTTTTTTTTTCCTTTTTATCATTTTATTTAGAAAAAAAATGCATTCTTTTATGCTGAGATCTTCTGTTTCGGTTCATCCCATTTGACAGATTTGAAGGAGTCAACTTCCGAAGCGAAGCATGCAGAATCATCCCTGGCAAAGAGAGAGAACTTTCCTTTTCCAAAAAAAAAAAAAAAAAAAAACAAAGATGAAAAAGAGCAGTGAAATTTGGTGGGGGGATCATTTACCTGCATAGCTGACACTAATGGCCGAAATGAGAGTTAACTGAAGATTGCACAAATAAAGTATCACTGCTGTCGCTGCTCGAGAAGGAAGAGAATTAAAACAAAAAAGACTGGTCAAAATATCAAAAATATAAACCTGGCTTGAATACAAACTTAAAACAAACAAATGCAACATATTTGAAATGTAAGTTTCAGTTTCTGGTAAGATCGAGAGTCCTAATGCAACCCCTTTGGTGCATTTTTAAAGCTCCAAAAAAAATTTAAAAAAAAAAACTGAAAATGCCTCAAAACTCCATTTTTCCAGTTATTCAAATCGTAAGATATTGCACGGGAGAAGCATACGGCAAATGCTTGTCCGCTGAAGGTCCACTAACCCTTTCACAGCATTGGAAAAGTAGAGCTCTATACCACTTTTCATTTTCTTTTGAAGTTCTAGCACATCAAAGCTGTTGCATGAGGAGAAACGTAGCCTTATCAAAGAAATCAAAGTAATAACCGGAGTAATCAAAAACTGAATCATGTTAGATCCAATAAGCAAGTATTGAAGAATCTGGACCGCTATTCTAAATCTAAACGTTCTTCAAATCAAATATAACAGAAACATTTTTTTTGTTCCAGTTTTGAATTGGTTTCGAAAACTAAATCTATAGATTGCAGCATAAGCAAAAAACAGAAATGTTTCAATTTTTTTCATCTGAACTTCAAGAGAAGTAAATCAAGAAACAACGAAGAGTGATGTACCATTGATAACAATATCTCAGTAGTGACAGGGCACAGAAACAGGCAGTTCACTAGACTAAAAATGAATATAGCAGAGTAAATCAAGAACTGTGATCCATCTCACTAGTCCTATTTATTTGATAATGCCACAGTGTTCATCTATGGAAGCATATAGACAGATAAACTTTATTAGGAAAGTTTTTCAGGCACTATAGAAGACACTCGCTCGTAATTGGACAGCAAGCTTAAAAATTAAGAGACAACAGATCTTTGTTGGTAACTTGGCCCAACCGTAAGCGTAGAGGAATGAGGAACAAATGTCTTCTACTGAAGATCATCTAATCTAGCTCCTCTACAATCAAATTATTATCCTTTTGATCATCCAACTTATAAAATATCCACCAGCCATTGATCCATAGCACTTATACTGCAATTTCCAATATAAGAAAAAGTTCGGCAGAATCTCCTATCTTGTAAATTATTCCAAAAGTCTCATCTCTAGTCGTGCCACTCAGCTAATCAATCAAGAGATAGTTCATCAAGTCCATGCACTCTTTCTATCATCCGAAAAATTTGAGTTATATTGTAGTTAGGCCGATATATCAACCCTCCACATTATTTTAAAAAAAAAAGAAAGAAAAGAAACCTCAACCTGTGATCTATAAATGGACTTTGTCACTTATGACATCAAGGACATTCTCAGGTACAACATAGATATATAGATTTACTTGCTGAATGCATGTGAAAATCAATTAGTACTATTTGCCAAAGAGAGTAAATAATGTTCCTTCGGCAATTTATACTTCAGATATATGCCAAGTACAAAGTTGATCAAGAGGAAGAATAGGGTATAACTCAAAAGTAGATTAAAACAGAAAAAACTATAACTTTTTGTTAACTGAAAACAGACTCAACTATATTTCATCACTGCAATTTAAAATGGAGGTGGTATGAAACATTTTACCAGTATAACTAAAGAAATTTGCAAACAAAAAAAAAAAAAACCTACATAAAAAGAGAAATCAAACTTGCATATTTTGCACATAATGTGAACAAAATAACTTTGAACAAAAATCTATATCGACTTGAAGATTTGTAATCTAGCAGGTAGTCATTGTCATAAAGGGATTTCCAGACGCTAATTGAAAGAAAGAGAAACACTCATACTTGGGAACCAAATAAACAAAAAAGGTTTTTAGATTCTAGTATTTCAAGGAAGATGCATTGAAAGTTATCTTCGTTTTTAAAAATGTAACTTAGACAACTCAACTCATGACAAGACTCAGATGTTTTCTTCCTTGAGAAAACCCTAGAAGACTCCCTAGAACCTTAGACTATTTGATCCCTTCCTATTACAATCCATTCCCCTCAGATAGCTCTCGCTTGCTTACTTCACTTGACCAGACCATTTATAGAGTACATGCCCTCTTGGACCTTTTACCTCTTCCAACCGAAAAAAAAAGGGAAGAAAAAAAGAAATAGAAGAGAGCAAGACACCCGGCACCCATTGTTTAGCTCTAAGTTCAGCTGGTGAAGCTGCACCACCATTAGAGGCCAAACAAGCTCTGGTAGGGCAATCTACAATTGGTGTTTGCAATTGCGCTGCTTTAGTATTTGATTCCGTCTTACCTTTTACTTTTGGCCGGTCAGATAATTAGTTTATGATAAAATTTTTGTGGTGTGCTTGTCTTGATGATGATCGGATGGTTTTGCAAAAATCTTTATCTTCTCTAGAGTTACTTCATCTGCTACCGCTGGATTTCAAATCAGTTGTGAGGTTTAGAGTCTGAACATTATTGCTTATCTGAATTATATTTAGAGGTTCCTGGTTAATTAGGCCTTGTTTATAGTCTTTTGACCCAACCAGAAACTATGTTTCCCATACTTTGATAGCAATATCCTATATGGCTATATCTATTTGGATGTCTCCTTTCCTGAGTTCTTCGCATGCTATGATCTGTTTCTAATTCCAATACTTGCAAGTCGCAACAACGGTAATCCTAGTTCTTTTATGACTGATTTATATTATAGAAACCATAGGCGGTGCTTCCCAGTTTCATCTCTGGCTTTTCTTCCAAACTTTTGCAAACTCGTAAATTAATGAAACAAAATTGAAGAATCTGACGTTTGAATTTTATGGGTATGATATCAAGATAAAACTGTAGACAATAATACTCACCAAACTGAGCAAACCGCACTAAAACCTGCCTTAATCCTGGAAATCGCTGCTCCATGTCCCACTTATCGCTGCAGAACCTGACTAGCTCCCAAATCACTAGACTCGACATCAAACCCAGGAGTGAGATTGGCATCCGATACCTGTCAACAACAGTATGAAAAAGCTAAGAAAAGAAGTGATGAATTAATATGTTCCTAGCAGTTTCTTTCTGGAAAGCATCAAATTGGTGTTTCTGTGTTTAAAGCTCGAAATACAATTTTTGCTGCTTGTTATTGCATAAGCTCCAATATTTTCCTATTTGCCATAAGCACCGGGCCTGTTTGGCCTTACTGTAGGATGTAATGTTGTCTAGTAAAGTGCTATCTAAGTAGTTCTTTAAAAGAATCAATATCTTAAAATAATCTCAACTACTTCATCCTGTCACTAATTCAGAAGCACCAAATAGAAGCTTCTCTTTCAAGGATCAGAAACTCATTTTTCGCTTCCCACAACAGCAGAAGCTTCAGAATTTTTTCTTTGCCAAAGATTTGATTAACCCCCGCTACTGCCACAAATAAAAGCAGAAACAGGACCAAACAGGCTTTTCGAGAACAATGATTCTGCTTTTTGCCGCAGTAGAAGCTTCATAATTTTTTTCCCTTTTTTTATATACCAAACGCTATAGTAGCGCGCCTTCTACTGCCGAAAGTACAAACAGAAGCGGAACAAAACAGACTATGAAATTACTGCTGTTGAAAGCAAAAATAAAAGCAGATGCTATCCTAAAGTTACCTCTATTTAAAAGTAGAAGTCGAGGCATGGCCAAACAGGCCTTTCAAGAACAACAAGCTTCTCATATATATATATATATATATATATAGAATTGAGCTCCTATATTTTTAAAAGTACAAAGTTATTGGTTCTTGTAGGTTTTTAGCCCTTGAATGAAATGATGTGGGATTAGGATGATAGTAGGCCCCTTGGGTTTAGTAGGTGGTTGGTGGAATAGCATGATCTAAAGGGTGAAATTAATCAAGGGAATAGATCTACGGTAGAAAACTTACAAGCACTAATTGCTTGGTGCTTTTACAAGCATAGTAGCCGGACTCTCTCTCTCTCTCTCTCTCTCTCTCTCTCTCTCTCTCTCTCTCTCTCTCTCTCTCTCTCTCTCTCTCTCGTACTTAGTAGCCCTACTATATATATTTTTAGAAAATAAATTTTGTAATTTTTTGAAATTATAATAAAATCCATCAAGTAAGTATAAAATAAAATAGAACGACCTCCCAAAAATAAAGGATCGGATTTTTCAATTTAAGATCGGAGTTAAAGATCTCTATCTAGACAGTGAATAGAATTTTCTATAAAAAATTCAACCTATTCCAATTCTTTTACACCGTTAAACTAGCAAGGCATATTATAGTGGCCGTTAAAAATTGTCCATTTTGAGATCTTTTGATCGTAAGGTAAATAATGTCGAAAAATTATAAAATTTTGTTTCTAGAAGTTTCAAATACTCTAAATCATGTTTAACGGTATGGATTGTCGAATCGGAAAACTCTATCATCAAAAACAACTTATGAGTACGAAATCGATCGTACACATAAGAGTATAGTAGCCGGACATATATATATATATATATATATATATATATATATATATATATATATATATATATATATATATATATATGAATTAGGCTAGAATATTATTAGTAGCATCAAGTTATTGGAGCTATTAGATTTTCAGCTCTTGGATAAAGTGATGTGAGATTAGGATGATAGTAGTCCCATAGAATTTAGTAGATGGTTGGTGGAATAATATAATCTACGGAGTGAAAATGGCCAAAGAATAAATTTAACGGCAAAAAACTTGATAGATCAACTATTTGGTACTATTGATAGTATAGCAGCTGGACACATACATATGAATTAGGCTAGAATACTATTAATAGCACCAAGTTATTGGTGTATTAGATTTTCAGGCCTTGGACGAAGAGATGTGTGGATAGAATGATAGTAGTTCCATAAAATTTAGTGGGTGGTTGATGGAATAATATAAGGATTTAAGTATCCATCGGCACGGACCGTATCCACCGTGTCGTATCGTGCCAACAAGATACTAGCACGATACAGCCCCCGTACCGATGGCACGGCTCAAAGCCCTTTTTTCTTTAAATTACCAAATAATTTTCTCAATAAAGTTCAAAATATTTGATAAAAATACATAATAAGCAATTATGAAATTTTGTTGCTAAAGAAAATAAATATTTCATGACATTCTGTGTCGGCAGGCATGTATTTTTTTGTGACCATCACTCATCGGCACAGCCCGGCCCACATCGTGCCGTACCGTGCCAGCAAATTTTCGACACAATCCCGTGCCACGACACTTAAATCCTTAGAATAATATGATCTAAGAGTGTAAATGGTCCAAGGGATACCACGTATCTGATACTATTGATAGTATAGTAGCCAGACTATATATATATAGAGTCCGACTGCTATGTTTGTAAAAGTATCAAACACTTGATGCTTGTAAGTTTTTCACCGTTAGATCTATCCCTTTGATTAATTTCACCTCTTAGATCATGCTATTTCACCAACCAACCACTAAATCCAAGGGGCCACTATCAGTCTAACCACACATCTTTTGATCCAATAGCTAAAAACCTACCAACACCAATGACTTGTACTTTTAAAAACATATATATGTATCAATTGCTCTATTAGAGCTGAAAGTGAAAGCAGAAGCAGAATCGGAGCCAAACAGGCAAGGAGGGATGGGGGTGCGAAGACTCACAGCGAGCAGGCGAAGAAGAGGAGGGAGAGGAAGGCGTAGTTGCGGGCGTACCGCCGGACGTTCTCCTGGACCCTCATGCGGGCCTGCGACGGGCCGGCGGGCCAGGAGTAGCATCCGGCGGCGGGGCCGAGGAATTCGATGGTCCAGGAAGGGGTGGCGCCGGCGAAGTCCTCGGCGGCGAGCTTGGCGAAGGGGTTGAGGGCGACGAGTGAGGCGAGGGTGCGGAGGAAGGAGAAGAAATCGTAGGAGGAAGAAGAGGCGGCGGCGGCGGCGGTGGTGGTGGTGGTGGTGGTAGTGGTGGTGGGGCGAGGGTTTGGGTTTGTGGAGTCGGAGGTGGCGCGGTCGTCGAGGATCTCAAGGTAGCCGGAGTCGCGGAGCCAGGTCTCGAAGGCGGCCTCCGGGACGCTCAAAGACAGCGGGTTCGCCACGAAGGCCATTATCGGCGCAATCAGCGCTGGTAGATGGTGGAAGGGGAAAGGAAGACTGGAATCTCTTTCAGGAGAACAGAAAGGATAGGATTTCTGGGGGATTTTTTCAAAATGATCCTCCCAAACTTTGATATTTTGCCAAATAACCCTATATAAAAAAAATTTGTAAAACTAACCTTCCTTTTGCCACCTCGGCGCCACGTTGGGCAGACAGCGTGAAGGCGCTGAAGCGGTCAGCGCCTTCACAATATTCCTATGAAGGCGCTGAACCCCTCAGCGCCTTCATGTGTTCTGTTGAAGGCGCTGAAGGGATCAGCGCCTTCATAGGAATATTGTGAAGGCGCTGACCGCTTCAGCGCCTTCATGATATATGCTGAAGGCGCTGGTTCATTCAGCGCCTTCAGCATATACTATAACCGCGTCGAGGACTTAGTCATTTTTCGTGGAAAAATGGCTAAGTCCTCAGTGTAAGCCAAAGTTGGCTTCTCTGTAAAGGCGCTGAGTGGCTCAGCGCCTTTAGTGATTTACACTGAAGGCGCTGAGTCGCTCATCGCCTTTAGTAATTTACACTAAAGGCGCTGAGCCACTCAGCGCCTCTAGTGCAGACCACTAAAGGCGCTGAATGGCTCAGCGCCTTTAGCTGGGCGCACAGCCAGCACTTAAGATCACATTAAAAAAATCCCAAATTTGTACAAGAAGTTCAAGCATTGACAAAATACATTCACAAACACCAACAAATAACATTGATCAATCAACCAGCAATCATTTCATTCACAGAATCGAGTTGAGTAACATGAAAGAATAAAATTTACAAAAATTGAACTCAAAAGCTCAATTTTGAGCACGTCCTCGACCTCGACGTCCTCGCCCACGCCCACGTCCACGCCCTCGCCCTCGCCCTCGCCCACGGGGAACAGCAAGCTCGATGATAGGTATATCATCGAGAAGCTCGACTGCTGCCGACTGATCGAGATCCTCGATGATACCACCCTGATCCTGTGACGCAATATGCTCGCGCTCCTGTGGCGATGATGATCTTGGACGACGGCGTGAATATGTCTGTGAGACTGGCGGCGGGAGCGATGCTGACGTCGAAGGTAATGTCATCGGTGCCTGAATGGTAGGAGATGAAGATCGTGGCACCTGAAAGAGTGTAAATAGTTTGTTAATATGAATTTAAAAACTTAATTTGAATTCTATGCTAAATGGTACCTGATGACTCGAAGTCGCTCCCTCATCGGAAGGTCGGGCTCCCTCATATGAAGGTAATGTCATCGGTGCCTGAATGGTAGGAGATGAAGATCGTGGCACCTGAAAGAGTGTAAATAGTTTGTTAATATGAATTTGAAAACTTAATTTGAATTCTATGCTAAATGGTACCTGAGGACTCAAAGTCGCTCCCTCATCGGAAGGTCGGGTTGCCTCTCTGGCCGCAGGGTCAGATGGTACATGCTGTAGTACCATCCGAATATTGCCGCTCATTTGTCTCAAAGTTTGAATAATAGTATCAGTCGGCGGTCTGTCATCCACTATCTGGTCGACAATGGTTTGAACATATCGTAGTGTGTCGGCCTGCATTATAAATTAGAAATTAAAATTAAATTTATATGAGGAAAGTTGAATACAGTAAATTTATATATATAAATATTAATACCAGAGATCTCTCGACATGCCCACGAGGGTGGAAAGTCAGCGGAGGACGCTGTACTGGATGAGAAATCCATCGTCGTGTAATGCTCCAGTACTCTTTATATCTGTCTAGATTATGGACCCACTCCCATGCATCGTTATCCAACACCTTTAATTCTTCCTTCAGCTGATTATATTCCGTCGGTGTTGCAGCCTTTCCGATTTCCCAGAATTTACTTAACAATATGTCGGTCTTGAAGCGCTTTTTCATGTTTGCTTTCATATGTCGAAGACACCAACGATGCGCGTGCCCTCGTGCTGGACGATAGATATCAGCAACTATTTCCTTCAATCCAGGAAATCGATCAGATATTAAACAAATCTCTCTATCACGGGTAACATAGCGACGCAAGTTATGCAAAAACCATTGCCAACTCCCGGCATTCTCTCCCTCACAAATTGCAAATGCCAAAGGATATAATCCATCATTTGCATCTACAGCCGTCGCTATCAAAGCATGACCTTCGTATTTGCCGTATAAATGTGTGGCATCAATACTAACCAACGGCCGACAATTTGCGAATCCATGGATCGAAGGTCCAAATGACCAAAAAACACGATGAAAGGGAAAAATGCCATCTCGCGGCCACATATGATCCAGATGCCATTGAGTACCAGGATTATAATTCTTTACCATTGAAAGGTAACGAGGTAAGTCAGTGTACGATTGCTCACAGCTCCCGTAAATAATTTGTAATGCTTTCATCTTTGATTGCCAAGCCTTCCAATATGTTATGTCAGTATGGAACTCTGCTTGCACCATATCTCGAATTTCTTTTGGCCTTAAATTAAGTCTAGCTTTTAACACCGGAAGGATCAATTGACATATAAGGGTGGAATTACAGTTACGGTTCGCCACATTCAGTATTGGAATTACACATGTGTGTGGACCAGCATATGTTTTTATCCTAAAATATGTCGTATTTTTGGGTACCGAAGCATGTAATCTCCAAGAACATTCCTCTACTAAGCATTTAACAGTGTACGTCGTTTTTGTAGATTTCAAAACTTTCATTTGTACATTATGCTCAATATGCCACCGGTCTAGTGCATCCAATAAAGATGGCTTATCTTGAAAGACACGTCCAGCCCAACTCTCGTCGATGCTAGGTCGACCAGTATTGATTTGTCGAATATTAAGATCTGTATGATCTACAACATACTGATTAATCCAATTAGTATCGGAAAGAAAACGATCCGGATGATCAATAAATTCATTTTCCTCGTCAGGATTGTCTACATAATCATTGCTGATTTGTGGGTTGTCCACTTGAGTGTAAATTGCATTTGCAAGATCATTTAACCCTCCATCATGATTTTCATCTATATCTGGAAATGGAACATCCGGTTCGTCATCCTCACTACTATTCAGATCATCATGGATTGGTGAATCCTCATGATTAATATCACTATCACCACCCCTGTCAACATTATCACCTCCTTCCTCAACATTCGTATCAAATTCATTTATAGCAGGTGGATTCCAATGTTCATAGGAATTAGATAACCTGTAAATTTGGTAAACCTAAAATTCCAACATTGCCATTAATTTAAAACTTAACATTTAATTTATATTTGTACTTACCCCCAATCAGAAGGTTCTAGTTGTAAATGAGACATCCTTGGTTCAATACGGGAGGTCGTGCATTGTTCGCGTGATGTCGTGGCATGCGTGCGGTGTCCGCGTGAGGTCGTGGCTTGCGTGTGTCCGCGTGAGGTCGTGGCTTGCGTGTGTGTGGTCGTAGGTGCCACACATGTGGTCGTTGGTGGCACACTACTAAACGAGCAAGGTACAACACTCTCAATCGGGTCATACTCACTTTCTCTGCAATGTATATAATATTTAAGTCCATTTAAATAATATGCTAAATGACAAAATGACAAAATTATTACGTTGTTGTTCTAACCTTGTCATTCTGACACCACCTTCGTGTGGAATATGTTGATCACTCATTACATTGGCGGAAGGACCCAAATCAATATAATTGTGGAGCATTTGGGTGTAATAACCTTGCAGTTCAAAATTATCCGACGGTTGTAACTCTTTCTCAATGTATACCGTCACAACACCATGATGTTGACATAATCCTATCATTCCCTCCAATGATTCATCATCTAGTACTTCGTGAGCTAAAAATCCACCACCGATCGTGGGACAACCAATAGTAAATTTTAGACGAAATTGTTCGCTTGTACAATTTACTAAACGATACATTCTCGTCTCAAACCTACTATATGTACAATCAGAAGGTATCGCGATTAGCTTTTTTTGACCGCCGATATATCGTGGACCATTCCCATCGATAACTAACTGTCCATCCCAATGAATACTTATGGGCATGCGAGGATTAGCCATTTCAACTACAAAACAAAATTTAACCACTTCAAAATACTACTTTTAACTTTACAGTCGGAGACCGACAGTGAAACCTCTCACTTTACATGCAACGATTAGCCATTTTAACTATGAGAACAGAGGGATCCCTCACAATGAGAGATCCCTCACAATGAGGGATCACCCACTATGAGAACAGAGAATCCCTCACTGTGAAGGGATCTCTCTGAGAGAGTGATCTCTCACAATGAGCTTCATTGTGAGAGATCACTCTGATCTCTCACAGTGAGATCAGAGTGTTGTTATTGTGTTGCAATCATTTAGTGTTTATGGCTAGGATCAAGTAGTGCACAAGTAGTCTCACAGTGAAGAGTCTTCACTGTGAGAGCTCTCTCACAGTGAAGACTCTTCACTGTGAGAGAGTCTCTCACAGTGAAGACTTCACTGTGAGAGAGATCTCTCACAGTCTCTTCACTGTGAGAGAGATCTCTCACAGTGAAGACTCTTCACTGTGAGAGAGTCTCTCACAGTGAAGACTTCACTGTGAGAGAGATCTCTCACAGTGAAGTCTCTTCACTGTGAGCTCTCACAGTGAAGACTCTTCACTGTGAGAGATCACTCTCTCACAGTGAGAGAGAGAAAGAGAAAGAGAGAGAAGAGAGAGGGAGTGAGCTTACAGTGATTTTGAGAGCGCGAGAGAGACGGCGACGGCGAAGGCGACGGCGACGGCAACGGCGCGAGGAGATAGGCACAATGCACGAGAGGAGATCGACACTGCGACGGCGATCTCACTGTGCTCGAGGCACTGAGACGGCGACGACGAAGGCGACGGCGAAGGCAACGGCGAGAGGAGATAGGCACAATGCGCGAGAGGAGATCGACACTGCAACGGCGATCTCACTGTGCTCGAGGCACTGCGACGGCGATCTCACTGTGCTCGAGGCACTGCGACGGCGAAGGCGACGGCGATCTGTGCTCGGAGCAAGCTACAACACTCCGTGCGGGGCTCGTGTGGGAAGAAGGTGGTGCGGGATTGGAGAAGATGAATGAGGGCGCACTGTTGCCCGTGCGGTGGTTATGGTGGTGAAGAAGGCGCTGACGCGGGCAGCGCCTTTAACATTAAGTTAAAGGCGCTGGTCCATTCAGCGCCTTTACTATTTAGTTAAAGGCGCTGAGCAAATCAGCGCCTTTAGTGTAAAACACTAAAGACGCTGAGCCACTCAGCGCCTTTACAGAGAAGCCATCTTTGCCTTACACTGAGGACTTAAGCCATTTTTCGCCGAAAAATGACTAAGTCCTCGACGCGGTTGTAGTGTATGCTGAAGGCGCTGAATGAAACAGCGCCTTTAGCATATATCATGAAGGCGCTGAACAAATCAGCGCCTTCACATGTTTTCTTGTGAAGGCGCTGAACCCTTCAGCGCCTTCAACGGATGGTATGAAGACGCTGAGGCGTTCAGCGCCTTCATAGGATTATTGTGAAGACGCTGACCGCTTCAGCGCCTTCACGCCGCCCGCCCGACGTGGCGCCGAGGTGGCAAAAGGAGGGTTAGTTTTACAAATTTTTTTTATATAGGGTCATTTGGCAAATAATGAAGTTTGGGAGGGTTATTTTTAAAAAATCCCCGGATTTCTGCCCTACTAGTTGTCCGGCCAAATTACACTTTGGATCCTCAAATTATAAAGTGCAGAATACTTATTCTTTTAATTTTAATTTATTATTATATATATATATATATATATATATATATATATATATATATATATATATATATATATATATATATATATATATATATATATATATATATTTGATGACTTTCAAAAATTTATATTTTATCTTCTTTAAGATTTTAAAATATTTTAAATATTACGATGTTAATAAAAATGACGAAATAACTAAACTATTCTTACTTTTTTATTAAAAAAATAATTTTTTAATATATTTCTGTAATTTTTGAAAATATTTTCAATATAAATTATAAAGAAATATACGGAATAGTAACGAAACCCTGACCGATGAGGATTTAATGTATAAACTTAAGTTTATCAGCTAAACTTAACTGCGACTTAAGACATCATTGCGATAATTTATAAAATTTAAGTCAAAAAATATAATAAATTAAAAATATGATTTTACAATCTTACCGGATGGATAGGGGTGAATAAAAATACTTTTAACCCATAAGCCTTCATGCATCATCATGTCATCCATTCTGCGTCCAAAATCGAAAAAAAAACAGCACAACCTGCAGTCGGAACACAGCGCACAGCAGTCAGCCTCTCCTCCTCCCCTTCTTATTTTGTTGGGCATTGAGACGAAGAAGAAGAAGAATAGCAGGTACTGATAGCCAAGCTCGTCTCCTCTCCAAACTATCCCCATTTTCCGTTCACAATCTTCAAATTCAAAAACTGAGTAAATCGGTGGTGGATGGAAAAGACGAAGCCAAGAAAGAAGGATCTCGACTCCTGCACCATCAAGGGCACCAACAAGGTCGTCAGAGGTAAAAAATAAATCTATATTTCTCTACCAGCATCTTGTTTTCTTCGAGAGTGATGGTAATGAATATTCTGTTCGGGGCAGTCAGGGACTGCGTGCTTATACGGCCATCGGACTCAGTGAAGCCATCGTACATAGCGCACGTGGAAAGGATCAAGGTGGACCACTGTGGCAACGTCTACTTCTGCCGCTTCGAGTACAAGGCCGTCACCAGCGGCTTCACCCCCGATTGCGTCGTCGTGTATAGCCAGCACGCTCTCTCTCTCTCTCTCTCTCTCTCTCTCTCTCTCTCTCTCTCTCTCTCTCTATATATATATATATATATATATATATATATATGCTCTTTGTTTATCCGTTCTTTGATTTGTGGCTCATCTTTATCTTGAACGTTTTGTAAATGCGAGATGCCGTATAACCCCGACGATCTCATGGTGCATTGTGAGGGATGCAAGGACCGGTAAATTCTTCGAAAAGTTGTTTCCCTTTGTACTCTTACCTTCTTCGTGGTTTAATTTGCGCCATTGTGGAAATTAGGGCGCATTTGGTTCATCGTTTGTGATATTTCAATAATCATTTATATTTTTTATTAAAAATATTGTAATTATTATCATTCAACTCAAGTTAGATAATAGTAAATGGTGTTAATGAAGCAATGGAATCATTATAGATTTCTAGGTGATAGGAACACTGGATTATCATGGGTTAGGAGGTATTCTCATTCCCATGCTTGATGAGAATTATTAATAAGAATATACTAGTTCTTTACAATCTCTCAACCCTAATGGTTTGATAAGTTAATAATAAACTTGTCATTCCGAATATAAAGTATGCAACATTTTCGAAATATTACAAATCTTGAACCAAACGGTCCCTTATTGCAGTTTATCAACATAAGAAGTAATGATTGCTTTCTAGTAGTTTCTTCAATGTTAGGCAATGTACATTGTATTGAATCTGACATAATTTTATCTATGCGGAGTCAAGACAAACCTTGGAATGATACTGGACACATATCTGCATCTAGAGGTTTCTAATAAATTTGGGGAATCTTTTTAGTTCGTTTAGTGTTAGAATTTTAGGTTCACCTGAACATAGTATTTTGTGGAGGAACGTATTATCATTTACTCGACGTTAGTATTTCTTCTCACAATAATAAATTTATGATAGATGTTGTATGTGGATGCTTTTGTAGTAATCATGAAAATTAAATGTTTAATGTTTAAAGAATTTGAAAAACTATAATTTTTGAAATTTCTGAAGAATTAAAATTCAAAAATTCGGATTTTCGAAAGGTCTTGTAAAGAAAAGATTAATGTGACGAAATGAGATCCCATCTCGACGAAGTAAAATTACTACCTGAATGGTCTCGACGAAGTAAAATTACTATCTGAATGGTCTCATTGCGCTGAACGATGTGGTGATATCAGTTTCTAGATCTGGCACGTCAAAAGTACGATTTTTAATAAAACATAAAAAATTGCAAAAATCGGGAACGGAGTAATTATTCAAAAAATACGACATTTCATATACCAAATTGCATGATTTTTTAGATAAAGTTATTAGTGAGCACCCGGTAGGTTAGTTTTGAGGAATAAATGAACCAAAGGGGTTAAATTGCAATTGTTGCTAAATGAGAGAAAGGGGCAATGTGCGAAGAAGTTATAATTTCATGTGGAAAAGTTTAGAGTTTTCGCGAACAGAAGCACTTGTAAGAAAGTAAACTTAGAGAGAAACGCTTGAAGCCAAGTTTCACTGAAAATGAAATTTCGAGTAAAAAATTATGGGATCATGACTCCTGAAATTAGAGTGCAGTTTTTCTGCTGGAGACCGAGCACAGCGAGTTCGAAATGCAAAATCTCGCTAAATACCCAACGGATTTTAGCAAATAAGGGCTCGTTGGAATCTACACTCAGAGACGAATGCGTCGGTCCAAGTTTTGCTAATCGGACCTTGCATTGCACAACAACAGCATCCCGAAGTCGCCACTTTGCGTGTAGTCGGACAATTTGACCATGAAATCCGAAATTGTAGAGGCATTTGCACAAATGTGTCACTCTAGTAGGGACCACCTGCGATGTTTAGTGTAGGGTGGTGTCCGTGCACACAAATATATCTAGAATATTTTTTTATTTTATTTATAATTCTATCTATCAATTTCTATCTATGTAGTATAGATAATAAAAAATGGAAAAAAAATTTATAGACACCCCTAAATTTTAGCTACTTTGCAAATAAGCATTTGAAAACTTCAATTTTGGCAAATTAATTAGCCTCCCTCTTCACTTGAAGTTGCTAACTGCACTACTGTTTTAGTTTGATATTTTGAATATAATCTTATAAAGCTTCAAAACACAAAAAAAAATAAAATTATTTCCCATATTTTAACATACAAAAAAAAAAAAAAAAAAAAAAAAACCAAAAATTAAAGTTAAATTCATCCTACATTTTGGATCCCCATGGTTCATTATTATAATTGAAAGAGAAAACATAATTTTGTTTTAAATATTTTGAAGGCTTGCAAGCAAAGATTTAAGTGTCGTGGCACGGGATCGTGCCGAAAACTTGCCGGTACGGCACGGTACGTGCCGAGCTGTGCCGATGAGTACCGGTCACAAAAAATACATGCATGCCGACACATAATAGCATGAAATATTTATTTTCTTTAGCAACAAAATTTTTTAATTGCTTATTATATATCTTTATCAAATATTTTGAACTTTATTGAGAAAATTACTTAGTAAATTTTTTTTAAAAAAAAATTGAACTGTGCCATCGGCACGGAATTATATCGTGCCAGTATCTTGTTGCCACGGTGGATAAAGTCCGTGCCGATGAATACTTAAATCCTTACTTACAAGATTAGGTGCACAAAACACAATCAAAACAGATATGTTAGTAATAACTAAAGTTGAAGAGGTCTAATCATCAAAATTAAAACTTCAAATGCTTCTTTGCAAAAAAGGCTGAAAGTTCTGATGGCCAATCACAATTCAGCCATTCAGAATGCACTTCTATATGCATCATATTTTGGTGACATCTATCCACCACAAGAGCCATAAAATGGCTGCACTGCATCAAACCGCGTTCACCATGCACACACAACCAGTTCATCAGCATGCAGTACAGAAGAACAAACTTAATAAATAAATTTTACAGCAGAAAACCAGAGATATATTCGACATTACAGGCGGGATACGCCAATCCTATCAAGAAGATATTATAAATACCATAATAGGTCTCATATCTCATCATGCATTACAAAACAGAGTAATTGAGCACAGATCCCGAGGACATGGTGAGGAACAATGTGTTCTGAGTAGATAGC
The DNA here is from genome assembly GCA_029204045.2 of Tillandsia leiboldiana. Lineage (NCBI taxonomy): Eukaryota > Viridiplantae > Streptophyta > Magnoliopsida > Poales > Bromeliaceae > Tillandsia > Tillandsia leiboldiana. Next base: position 3,567,089 of record CM055079.1, read on the forward strand.
ACACATATTTCTACACCCCTCAGTCGGTTGCAGCTTCCGTGACATCAACAGTAAAATTATACTCCTGGTCACAGCCCAGATAGGAATCACACATGAAGTAAATGGTGTAGGTCTTCTTTCCAGCTTCTGCAGGAGCCGTAAAGACAAGCTTGACTTTCGCCTTCCTCTGAAGCGAGACCCTTTTGATTGCGAGCAACTGATTGGTAGAGCTATCTCCGACTACAAGCCACCATCCTTCCTCTTTGGGCTTGGGGTACTTCGGTGCGTCGACCGGGCCCACGTCAGCCCGGCCGCCCTCGAGGTCGCGCTCCAAGGTAACCTGCAAGGTGACATTCTCACCAGGCCCTACGTCCTCGCCGTCGAGCACTTCGTACGTCATGTCAATATTTGGGAAGCGGTTGCAGAACCTGACGATGTCTAGCAGTTGCAAGTCCGACATCTGCAGCAGCTCGCGCCTCTCGTCGTCCTCCATCTCCACCAGATCAAAGACCGTCTCAATACTCTTGCCTGGATTCTCTTGGCATCTCTTGGCCAACTCCTTTTTGAAGTGCGGGAGCTGGAGTAACATGGAATCACGCTCCCACATCCCCTGCGTCACCATCTGACTCAACTCCATCGCGGAGATAGCAAGATTGAGCCACCCGTTGCTCGAGATAACGTCTACCATCGCCTGAAGCAACCTGTGAGCGGCGAGAAGCACCTCCCTCTGGTCTGCTGCCAGGTTTCCAACCACTGTATGCCTCGCAAAGTGAGCCTGTAACAGCGCATTTGCCTTCACATGGGGGTCGCTGCATTTGGGATTTTCAACAGAGAACCTCTGATGGTGAATCATCTTCCTAATTAACTCTTCCTCGCCGGGACGAATAGGAATGTTCGCATATTCTGAAGCAGACGACAGGATATCCAGAAGGCCTTTCATCTTGGTTTTTGGGGTCAGAGACGAACTGAACCGCTCTATTGTGGTGTAACTGATGTAATAGTAAGAAGCTATCAAGCCGAGGTTCAGGGGCTTAAGGTACATATCCTCCTCGATAGACACGCACTTGCTTGATTCCAAGTCGCTCAGCACATTCTCTACTTGCTCAGAGAGATGGTCGGAGAGATGCCTGTGACTCACACCCTGCAGATTATAGTAGTTCGGATTCTTCGTGAGCCTCCGATACATAAATGTCCAGGTAAGGTAATCCACAGCATCCTGCTTATTCTCAACGACACCCACAACAATCTCAGCATTTATTTGATCATGCAAGAAGTGATGCAGATGACTCTCAACAGGGAAGGCTTCGTAGAGGAACTTCTTGTAGTACTCCTTGCGAGGAGCATGGCACAAGATAACACACTTTCCAGAATTATCTTTTAAAGGCCTGCTGGCATGGCCCATCATTTGTAGCAGGTCGGTTATAGGATAATCAGTATGAGCATTCTCCCTCCCATCATAGTACTGGGTCCCCATGACCACGACCAAGTGAGCTGGCAGCGACCTTCCCCAGCACATCGAGCCGGTTGCAACACACACTTGAATAGCCCCACTACAAAATAATTGTGTCACAATCTCCTGATCAAGCTCACTGAGACCTTCATGTAAGTAACCCACACCGAGAGGCAGCGTCCTTCTAAGCGCGTCTTCCTTGATCCCTGAAAGGAAAGCCTCCATTTCATTCTCCGGCCGAAGAAGGAAAGAATGATTGCTTTCCCCACTCTCAGCGCTCGAATAGGTACACAAGTCCAATGCGGTCAGCCTCGCATGCTTCCTCGTGGGTACAAATACAAGGGCAGGCTTGCCATTCTTTGCATGCTGCATGATAGCAGTGTAGGTCGGCTTTGTCATTGCTTGCATCCTCGCCTCAAAGTTGGATATATCCACGCCTTGGATATGTATTTCCAGAGGTACAGGACGGACACCTGGCGGGAAGTTGAAGAGCCCGTGAGAGGTGGCACCGATCCATTCTCCAAGGTCTTTGGCATTAGCAAGTGAAGCCGACAGTGCTACTACACGGATGTTGCTACCAATGTGACTAGATATACGCCTCATCCTAGAGACAATTATCTCCAGGACAGGGCCCATCTCTCCCCCAATTAAATGAAGCTCATCCACTATGAACAGGCTGACCTGCTGAACATGCTTCCGCTGCTTCCACCTGCGAGAGAGAGCATCCCATTTCTCCGGAGTACTGATTATAATTTGTCCTTTTTCAAGGAGCTTCAAGTCAGTGGCGGTCTCACCAGTTAACTCCACAACACGAATACCCAGGCGCTTCCCAAATTTCTCTTCCCACTCGCGATATCTTTCCTTTGCAAGAGCTTCAACGGGTGCGATGTACACAGCCCGCATAACACTCTCAGTTCCTTTTTGATGATTACGCAGCAATGCAAACTCTGCACATATCGTCTTCCCACTGCCTGTCGGAGCAGCAACCAACACATTGTCATCGGTGTTGTACAGGACGGTAAATACTTGGGTTTGGATGGGATTGAAATGCTTGAAGGTATCATAAAGAGCTTCATACGAAGGATTTCTCAATGCAGTCACCGGCAAAGGTTGCAAATCCAGTAATTCAGTCGGCGGCGCATATTTCTCCGGCAAAATCAAGTGTCTGAAGCAGACAGGTAGAACAGTTTGAGATCCGAGCCACCTGTCTGAGACAACACGAATGAAGTATTGAGGGGGGAGCGGCTCGTAGATGGGAACAGTAAAGTTAAGAGTATGATCCTCATCTATGTACTGTTTCTTTAGAATGAAGTACTCATGGTGAAGGATGTATTCACCATCATTATCCTCAACTATAACCCAAAACGGTTCCACATATCCATGGACCTTATCATCCCACTGGAAGTCCGGTGTTATTGTCAGTTCAAAACCCAAAACAGTACGAGTGATAGGTTGAACATGTGCGGCGAGATTTAGTTTTGGCAACTGGTGTATACATTTATGGAGTTGTCTCCCCATTTTGGGGTAGCGAATGAGCTCGCCAATCTCTTGAGAGGAGAGGTCATAGTACCTCTCCCAGGCCAAATCCTTCTTTTCCAGCTTCATCAGAATTTCATTAGGAATACCAGCAAATTGGCGCAATGGAGTTTGCACGCTCCACATCCGCTTATCAACCATCTTGCAAAGATTCAAAGCCTTCTCAGCCAGTTGAGCCCATCCCCTCTTCAGCACAATCTCAAAAAGTGCCCGTAAAAGGCGACCGGCACTCTGCACAAATTATCGAAACAAACAAATGTAAGCGTGGTGGAAGATCTACCTAGTAATATGAGTTGAGAAACGAAAAGAAATTAAGAAAGAGAGGGAAAACAAAAGGAGAACATTTTACCTGTCTAATGAAAACCATATCAGAAGTAAGAGAGAGGCCCTCAAGTTTCAACTGAGATATGTAGGCCTGCAGCAGAACATTGATCTTTGCACTAGGCTCTTCCAAGCTTTCTTTGACAGGAATTGGCACACGATCCAAAAGCTTTGCTAGTTCCATCTTCTCATCTTGCCTAACTGTTACGTACTTAAATTCCTCGCTGAGAGAGAACAGCCGGCAAAGCTCAATATCACCCATTGTCGGCTTCAGGTATTCATTGTATGCGGAAATTGTCCCATGAGTAATATAGTAATAACTTGCAATTCTCCCCAGGTCCGTTACTTGAAAGTACCCACTCTTCCTGTCATATTTGATCAAATTATATTTATCCAATATATTTGCGGCAGAATGTACCTGCAGAATACAGAAAAGCAAAGTTAAACATCAACCATTGGGGAAAAAAGCGATTCTAATGCACAATTAAAACGAAAATCTATGTGTGTACGAACAAGATGAGAGAAACTTAAAATAAAAGTTGCACAACAAGAAGCTCACGGCATGGTCAATGCAGAATCAATTAGATTGCAACATATAGTGACTCGACAAACATAACAAAAAATGAATCAAATGTCCAGAACCAATAGAATAATCTTTCTTCTCTTTTTTTCTAAATTAACCAGTCGTTAGTTTAAGCTATTATTACCACCGATCTATATATGTATTTTTCTACAACATAGTAGAAAAGATACCACAGGAAAAGTAAACATAAGGTACTTATAAGAAGGAGAAAACTGTGTAACTACCTAACAACATGCTTCGTTAAAGTAATTTTACTCTGTAGCAACTTGAAAGATGGAGAAACTGAGCTACGCCGGTGTAGATGTGCTGTACAGGGACTAAATTGCAAAGCGGTAATCCCAATTCTGTGCCTAATACTAATAACTACAGATGATAAACTTACATCTGTTAAACGCATGTATTTCATGCTACACGGGACAAAACATTGAACAGGCTAGATTATTAGAGTTAGTTTTTCTCATAATGAAGGTACGACAATTAGAAGAAAAAGGAATCACGACAGATGCATATATTGGGGATCGAATAATACTCGCATCAGAAGAGAAGGAACGAGACCATGAAGAGATGACTACTATGAAGGAAATGCACTTAAACTTACCAAGTCAGCCCTCCTTTCCTCCAACCCTTTATCCCTGTCAACAGCATCTGCAGGCAAACCATATAAAGTTGGATTCCGAATCATGCGGACATAGAGGTAAGTGTACCCAAGCCAGTGACATGCCTCCCGAGCATTCTGAACAGTTCCCAGTACAATCTCTGCATTCAACTGATCAGCTAACTTGGACACGAACTGGCTTTCAATCGGGAGCTGCTGATTCATAAGGGATAGATAGTATTGAAGTTCACTATGTCCCGTTAGAATTATGCCTTCTCCGTAAGAATCATACTGTGGCCTGCCTGCACGACCCAGCATTTGCATGACATCCAGTGGGCTTAGTTCTGTCCATGCACCTTTCTCCGGATTATATATCTGTGTTCCTTTTATAATTACGGTGTGCGCAGGAAGGTTTACACCCCATGCGAGGGTGGCTGTAGAAACTAACACTTGCACATGTCCATCAGCGAAAAGCTCCTCAACAAGGTCACGGTCCACCCTAGCCATTCCTGCATGATGAATTGCAAACCCATACGGCACGAGCTCTTTAAGATCATTACTCTTAACAAACTCTGTTTGGCTGTGAAGGATCTCACGACTTGCACTGTCATCCTTCAGAAATCGACCTAACGTATCGTTGGCGAGAGCAGTGTCTCGAATTGCACGAGCAGTTTTGGCTGTTTCCTTCCTCGAGTGCACAAAGATAAGCACTTGATGCTTTCCCGCAGCAGCTATAACCTTTTCATAGCAGATTTCGTTCATCAACTGGAATCTCTGTAGAGGCTTCTTCACTGTGATACCAATATACTGTTGGGCAAGAGGGCAGGGCCTATAACTATTGTCGAAATGGAACAGACCGGGATCATTGACACGTAAAAACACCGCCACATCCTCATAATTTGGGAGAGTAGCCGACAGACCAACCAGACGAATATGCTCCCTGGTTGCCTCGATTTGTCTAACAGTCCTGGCAACAATGCTCTCAAGAACAGGACCTCGGTTATCATGAAGAAGATGAATCTCGTCTATTATTAAAAGCTTCACCAGTTGTGTATAGGTCCTGTCCCCGGATTTCCTGGTGACTATATCCCACTTTTCAGGTGTAGTAACAATAATCTGTGTTTCCTCAATCTGCTGGCGGGTGAGTGACTGGTCTCCACTAAGTTCCTTCACAACAATGTTGTATGATTTCAGGCGATTGGACAAATTTCCAACCACTTCGGCGACCAAAGCTTTCATTGGTGCCACATAGACAATCTTATATTTAGTATTGTCCAGCACCCCATCCTTCATATGCAAGCCGATCTGATGAAGTATGGTGAGCATAGCAACATTAGTTTTCCCAGCACCGGTGGGTGCACAGAGGAGTATGTTTTCTGGAGTGAAAAGGGCAGTATTGTAAACTCTACTCTGAACCCTGTTGAGCTGCTTCATCCCTTCAAAAGCCGGCTGTGCCCAATCAGGCATATCAGATATCTTCACAAGTTCCTCACCTGGAGCAAAGGCTTTTGCCTTCAATGCTGGGACATAGACTTCTTCATAGCCCTTATGGGGATTTCTATAAGAGCCGGGAGGGAGCTCGCACTTCTTGTTTGCCATTAGTAGGCCACCCTGGTGGAACGCCATGCTATCGAGATCAAGGAGCTGACGCTGTCCCTTCAACCACCCATTCTCCGTATCTCTGTCCACAACCTTCCTTTCCCTATCACCATCTGTCCCACCGCTTTCGTCCTTTAATCGCCTAGCCTCTTCTCTTATGCTCTTCTCCAAATTCTTCTGTCGCTCCTTTGCGGAAGCTCTTGTTGCATGCAACTGCTCCAAGATGGCAGCCAGGCTCGGTCCCATATGCATCATCTCTTCTTCGATCTTCTTTCGCTGCTCCTGATCTTCCGCCCTAGCCAAGCGAGTACACCATACTATCTTGAGCCGGTTACGGAGGAGCAACTTGATAAGATCAAACTTATCGTAGTCCAAGAGCATCACTAGACGGTTCTCCACATCCCTGTCATCACCCTCTGCAATTATCGTGAGAACATCCTCCGCAAGTTTCTGGCTTTGTTGCGGATCGATCTCCTCGTAAGCCTGAGATATCTTTCTTTGAAGCCAGTAGGCATCAATATCTTGAACGTTTATGGTCAGCCCTTCCTTGGCTTCTTCCATGTCATCGTCATCTATCCCACCCATCTGCATAGCCCCACCACCATTGGATTCGTGAGCATCCTCCTCCTCCTCGGACTCCTCTTGCACCTACCGAAGTATATGAAACATGTCAACAAAAAAAAAAAAAATACAGAAATAAGTTTAGAAATCCTAAAACAAACCTGATCAAAGTCGCTCTCTTCTTCCTCCTCGTCCTCTTCGAATTCTACAGCAACGCCAATGTCATCATCCAACGTCTCGTCGTTCAGATCCGTAGAAACTGCGCCTGCAGCATCACCTCCGTCCTGATAGTCTGTGATGAGCCGTCCAATGGACACGAGCTGATCGAAAAGCTGGTTGGAGATGGGATTCAGCAGCTTCTCGATTTCTTTCTTCTTGTCTGGATTCTTGCTCTTATCGTTCTTCAGCACGGCGAGCACCTCATCCGCCGCCCCGCTGAGGATATCCTGCGGCTGCCCACCAAACTGCTGCTGGATCACACTGAGAAGCGCCTCGTAGGCTGCGCGAGTTTCCTTGGTCTTCGGTTGGTAGACCGCATCGTCCGTCAGCGAGAGAACACTCTCCTCTTGAATGCGCCGCCGCTTGCTGTCCTTCCTTGTAGTACCTTCGGTCTCAAGAGCTGTATCGCGCTCCTTCTTCTTCTTAGACTTCTTTATCTTCTCTTCAAGCTCCGGAGGCTTGCCCTTGTATGCCCGATCACCGAAGCTCTTCGGATCGATCTTGCCCCATAAAGACTCCGGCTCGCCGGTCGGCTCGTGGGTATCGCGCGGCCGTGAATCCGTGGTCAAAACGAGGCTCGAGTTGGCACGGTACTCGTACTGCTTGAACCGTGCATGAGCTTCGGCGCCGCCGCCCAAATGAGCCATCTCTTGGGAAGAGGTAATAATGACCAAATATCCTGAGCAGAAGTCGCATGTTAAATTACAAGATCCGACGAAAGATTCTAAATTTAACAGAACAAATATTTTAAGATATAATAAGAGATGAAATGAAATCAATATGGCCGGGAAAATACCAATCTCCGGCGAGAAATCGCATGTTAAATTACAAGATCCGACGAAAGATTCCAAATTTAACAGAACAAATATTTTAAGATATAATAAGAGATGAAATGAAATCAATATGGCCCGGAAAATACCAATCTCCGGCGAGAAGTGGCATGTTAAATTACACGATCCGACGAAAGATTCTAAATTTAACAGAACAAATATTTTAAGATATAACAAGAGATGAAATGAAATCAATATGGCCGGGAAAATACCAATCTCCGGCGATGTCTAGAGATCGTCGAGTACTACCGGAGCTGACGTCGTCTCCTCACTCTCTCTCTCCTCCTCTCCGGTGGTGGAAGGGAAAAAAAAAAATCCCCGCTCTCTACTTCTGCTTCTACTAGGGTTTTAGTTAATAAAGAAGAAACCAAGGACCGACTCGGGAAGAGACGAGCCCCATCACCGACTAGGGATGTGATGTGGGCCGTGGCGGGCTGGCACGGCCCACATTAACCGGCCCAGTATTCTTTCTTCAGCTTTCTTCCCTGCTTTTTTTTTTTTCTTTTTTTAGTACCTTTTTATTTTCTAAAAAAATATATTTTTTAAAAAATAAAAGACATATCGTTTTTATTTTTAAATTATAATTTTTAATTCATAGTTTTTACTTTACACAATTATGCTCGACTTCTTAAAGGAAAATACTAAGTGTACACCCCATTTGGGTATACATCTTACACCCCATCTATCTAAGAGTGGGATGAATTCTACTCATCACTTCGAAATGATGGATGGAGAAGCTCCTATCCTTAGATGGATTGGGTGTAATGTACATCCACTTTTGGATGTACATGTAGTATTGCTCCTTTTTAAAACTCTTTGAAAAATTTTATAATTTTTTAAAAAACAACTAAAATACCAACAATAAGTTTAATTTTTTAATATTGTATAAAATTTAAAACTTTAGAGATAAATAATTTTAACTTTTTAATTATATAATTTTTTTAACTTACATTTCTTTGACCAATAACCAACTTTAACATAAAATTAATATTACATTTTTTCATAATTTTTACTATTCGAAGAGAAACTGATATTCTAAAAAAATAATAATTAAAAAATATATATAAATTTTGAATTAATCATGTTACATAATTCATAAACTTATGAATCGGCAATCTTCAGAAACTTTGGAGGCTTCTCCGCATTCCGCGGGCATTGTGGGACCTATTGTGCAGTATTTCTTTGTGGGATCCTGTGTGCACTATTTGTTGGTGGGACCTGCTGTGTACCCTGTGTACATTATTTGTTGACTTTGAAAATTTTTGCTCTCTTTTTTTTGTGTGGCCGGAGACTTTGGGGATTTTGCTCTTTTTTTTTGTGGGCTGGGTTTACTGTTGCGCATTTAATGTGTGCATTCAATGCGCACCTACTCCGTTGGGGGTTCCGTTATTTTCATTTTTGCTTCCTTCTCCGCCTCATCGCTCTCCTTCTCCATCGTTGTGACAGAAAGTGGTCATCGTTCTATATTTGTGAGGACAGTTCCGGGCGGGGTTTGTTGGTGCCAGGACGGTTGCAGGCTGGGGTTGTTGGTACGGTTCTCCCATCTCCATCCTCTTGCTGCTTGGGATGATGAGGCAGTTGTCCTCCTCAAACTGCTTGGGATGACGAGGCAACCATCCTCCTCGGCGACGTGGCGTGCTGTCACTCGCCGAGCCACAGTGAAGCTCATGGCCGCTGCTGTGTATGGTTGCGACCCTAGGGTTTTTGCAGCTCTTTAGCTTCCTGAGATGTTCGGTTTGTTATATATATTTGCCCATCTTCTTCTACTTACTTGCTCTCCTTCTCTGCTCTTCTTTGCTCTCTTTACTGAAGGTTTACAAACACACATTCCTGCTCTTCTTCTTCTTTGCTCTTTTTGGTATACATTTCTTTTTTGCTTTTTGTATATTTCTTAAAAATTAGGTTTAAATATTTTTTAAAAAATAGTTTGTTACCAATAATTAATTAAGTCCGAATATTTTTTAAAAATTAGGTTTGAATATGTAAGACTAATTTTCCCTTCTTTTTTTTCCCTCATTCTGTTGCTTATTCTGGGTCGAATTTGGTGTTTGGTGTTTGGTCAGCTTTGGTGTTTGGTGGAATTGCATTTGTTGGCCGATGGTGATGATGTTTTGGAAGATATTTCCGACTATCGTATGCTGCATGATGGTTTAATAGCTTGCGAGGTAATAAATTTCTTTTCTGTTTGAAAATATTTTCTAGCATATTTATGTTCAGATATATTTTCTCCTTCTTTTTTTCCTATTCTTTTTCTGTTTGCGGTGTTTAGGTTATATTCGTGCATGTTTTTCATTGGATTTCCTTTGTGTTGTTTGCATGGTTTTGGTGTGTAGTGTATACTTTTGAGTGTAGCGATACCGCTGGTTATTGTTACAGTTTGCTTCCGTGAATTTTTCCGTGATGTATGTAAACGATTTTCTCTACCAATGCCGAGATATAGAGTTCCGATTGAAAACGACAAAGGGTTAATTAGTGTTTCTCACTACTATCACATAAATATATATTTCAGGCGAAAGTTTATATATTTTTGCCCATTTTCTTTTTCCTTGATGCAACTTAACTATTCATTCAGGTATACTATTAAGAGAGAAAGACAAGGAACAGAGACAAAGACCTAAATAGAGAGACTTGCATCAAATTTGTTGGACACCACATGTAGGGAGAGTCTACAATAAAATTTCTGAAAATACCAGCCGTGCCATAGCCCATCATCTGAAATTCTCATGCTTCAAATAAATTTGTACTTATAACTTCTAATAAGCAGGGGTAAATTCACATTTTGTGTTTATAATTAATGATTACTTACCTGTGTGGTCTGAGTTAACATCATAATAGCTGCAAGAGAGTGTCTTCTCTTTTGGTACGCTTTATTCTTTTTTTTCTTATTTTTTATAATATAATATTTCTTTTTCTTTTTCTTTTTAAATTATTGGATTTTGTGCACTTTACTCTCTCCTTTAGATTTTTGTATCTTTTATTGAATGAGAGAGAGAGAGGGGGGTTTCAATTTTTGTGTTAAAATCTCTAAATTTTCGGTGCTCGTGAAATAGGTCCCTCAACTTTTTCTCTCAACTTTTTATTTTTTTTTGCTTTATTTTTGTTTCGTTGGATTAGACTTTTGATTCTCAAGCTATATGAGTTATGTAAAATTGATTTTGTTATAAATTTTTACTCAAATTTTTTTATCGGTATAATTAAATTATATTGATACTCACACTGATACGTGAGTAATGCAATATCTTAGTTATTCTATATTATAGTAATCTACAAAATTTAAACCATAAATTGCATACCTATTTTTTTCAATTTATGCCTTTTTTAGATAACAATTTTTTAAAATTTAGTAGCTCTGTTAGCTATTATTTGTTAATTGTTTGAGTTTTGTTTAGTGCAAAATTATTAAGATCAGCAATGAATTTAATAAAATTTCTAATTTAATTAATCTAAATTGATTAAATCCTGAAAATAAAAAACTAAGAAATGCTGATCTCAAAAGAAAAAAAAAAGTTTTGATAGTAATAAGGATAGGTACAGAATAGTGTCGTTTGTACTGTCATTTGTATTTTCTAACATATTTTTTTTTTTTGTGCAAATTACAAAATATTGGATATTTTTCAATCTAACATATAAATATATATATTTGAACTTCAAAAATATTGAATTTGTTTTTTTTTTGTTTTTTTTTTTCATTTCTATCCTAACAGAACAATTACTCGACTACCAAATTTTTTTTTTCAGAAAACATTTGATTTCTACTGCAATTTTTTTTAATTTCTAAATTTTAAATTAGATAGTAAAATTCAAAAATCTAAAATTCATATATCTAATCTAAAATATTTTATAGTATATACCAGTAGGCATTTACTTTTTACAGTTTGAGTTTTAATTAATAATATAAAATTTTAAATTGATTTTTTTAAAATAGGTTTAATAATTGTTTAGAATGCAAAAAAAAAAAAATCTGCTGCAATTATCACAAACCTAATTTTCTACAAAAAAAATTTAAAATTTAAAATTCTAAATTTATTTATTAATTTTTTTATATATTATTTATTATTTATATAAAAAAAATTCTATTGCGTAGCGCGGGTTCTTTTACTAGTTACATTAATTCAAGAAAAGTAAAAACTATAAAAAATTAAAAAATATTTGAATAAAATGGCACGATTACCAAGCCAATTAGCAAATTAGGAAAAAAAAAAATTCAACATTATTTTCTCTTCGTTACATCATTTTTTTACTTTTTTAAAAAACAGAGGCACCTTGTCCCAACACACCTAATAAAGAGATGTACCAAATAAAAAAAGAGAGGCACAACGAGTAATAGGCGGCAACAAGGAGTCGGAGAAGTTGCACACTAGTTTGCCGCAGGTGGTATATTTTTAGGCAATTGATTCTATTTCATCTAAGAGCAACGCTACATGTACACCCCCAAAGGGGGTGTACATCTTACACCCACCCATCTAAGGGTGGGAGGGTCACTTCACAAATTGTGAAGTGACCCCTCACCACACCCCACCCATTGGATGAGTGGGGTGTGCGATGTACACCCCCAAATGGGGTGTACAAGTAGCATTTTCCTTCATCTAAATATGTAGACTCATGACCTCCTTTATTTTGTATTCTTAATTCTGCAGCTCGCTAATTTTTTAAACAAACTAAAATCTCGACCGAATCCTCCGTAAATCGAGTTTTGTAATCATCCGGTATTCTTCCACCTGCACTAAAAGCAGACTTCTATGCCATAGTTGAAATCTGCACAGTTAGTGCGGTGACCCCGATCCCCGTGCTACTTTCCCCATGACCCATGCAGTGGAACATCTATTATTGGTGTGTCGGACCCGCAACGCGTCAAATGGACGCGTTGGACGGACTCAGTGAGGCTTCTGGATCAAGACTGTCTTTCGGCTGCTTTCGCCGAAGTTTTGAAAGGGTTTCAGGCTAATCCAAGGCCGAATTTGGATTCAGCACGGAAAAACGTCGAAAATCGGCTATTTACTTGTACTTTTCGGAGTCCGAATGTCCAAAAAAGGACCCCCGGAAGTTTTCCGCGCATTTTGGTGCAGGGGGGAAGCCGTGGACTGGCCAGTTGCCACGTGGCGGCCGCTGATTGGCCGGCGCACGCGGCGCGGTCCACAGAGTTGGGCGCTGGTGCATGGACCAGGCGCGGGGGACACGTGGCGGCCTCGGATTGGCGGGCTCACGTGGCGCGGTCCACGGAGACGCGCGAGCTGGCGCATGCACCGGGGCAGGCCATGTGGCGGCCTGTGAGTGGCTGGCTCACGTGTGTGCGGTCTACGCGTCAGCGGGAGCAGGCGGGGGCAGGTGGGGCAGGTGGCCGCCGTACGCAGGGCGCCACGTGGCGCCTGGCGATTGGCGGGCTCCACCCACCCCACGACCCCGGGTCGGGCCACGCGGCGGATCCCCAGCAGCCCCGCACACGCTGTCCGTTGTTCGGGACGTGGCGCCCTGCGTACGGCGGGCGCCACCCACCCCACGACCCCGGGTCGGGCCACGAGGCGGATCCCCAGCGGCCCCGCACACGCTGTCCGCTGTTCGGGACACGTGTCGGGCGCTGGGTGATCTGGGCGTTGGTCGCGGGCCGGATCTGGGGGGCAGTTTCGGGCAATGTTTGCGCTCGAAACCGCCCGGGCGCTCGAAAATTAGGCCCGAAAGCCCAATAATGTGGACTTTTGGATTGTTTTTGGTGGGGGCCTATAAATAGGCCCCTTTCTTGGGCCTTTAGCCCCTTTCCCGAGCTCCTCTGTGACAGAGCCCTCTAGAAAAGTTGATCCTCATCTTGTGCTGCATCTTGTGAAGGAGTTTCGGAATTTTTGGAGGGCGCGGTATCGACGACTTCGGCGATTCGGCGCAGTGCGACGTTTCTTCTTCGGTGGCCCATTTCTGTCGCGTTTCGGTCCACGAGGTCCACAGAGCTACTCCGAAGAAATTTTTGGACGATTTTTGTGGCGACGGTTTCACGAGAGGTAGGCCTTCGATTTCTGTGTTGATCACCTTGCTTCATTCTGAGTTCTTGGAATGGTTTACGAGGCATCTTCGAACCCCTTTGTTGCTGGTAGTTTTTCTGGACAGCGGAGGCTTGTCGGATTTTTATCTCTGCGCTCGAGTATCGGATTTCAACCTGTGAGGACTCGATTGACATCTACTCTTCGCGAGGATCGCTGTCGTATTTTTATTAGAATTTTTAGAGATTATCTCACAGGTGGTAATTAAGCTTGTTTGGGATAGATTTTACGGCAGCTTGTGTTGTGGAAATTTTGACTTATTGCAATGTTGGACCATATCTTTGTACCCAGGGGGAGTTTTCTGGAGTTTTTGGACTCGTTGGAATCGTGGAAATCCGAGAATTATCCCCGTTCAGTTTCAGCCTATTTGGATCTTGGATTGACGCGCGCTTCAGGTGGGTTGCTTCGTCTCCAAAACCGGTGGACGGTTCTCTAACTCTATATTGTTAGTGAGCATGCATTATGTGAGCAGTATTGGAAATGATGTTGTATCAGATAGGATTTTCTAATGTGGTGATTCTGATCATGTTGATTATTACTTCCTATCTGTCTTGATTAAATGTTAGTATTGGACTTGACCTAGCACCATGTCATATGTTTGCATGTGTAAACCAGATTAGTAGAAAACTCTCACTTTGGCTAGGTTTATTTATGCTTTAGACATCCACACTTTTCTTTCTATTCCTGGATATAGTATTTTCCTCGCCCGGGTAGTGGGCCGAGTGGTCAGAATTTCTCTTAGTGTGGGATTCATGTTACACTCGTGCTTGGGAGCAGAGTGGAGTCTGGTAGATATAGCTGGTCTTATATATGTGGCGGGAGCCGTTGGGTAAACGGTGGTCCCGGATTATCGTACTTCTCTGTTTTCTTTGTCGTCACTATGTCAGTGATAGGGGTATACTAGTAATAGCAGGACCTAGAACCCAGACTGTTTTTGGACACACATAATTTCTATAAACTAATGTTTTTCCTTCTAAACTTCGAGGGGTTGCTGGAGCCTGTTCTTGTTTGATTTGGGTGAAGGCAATAGCCCTTCGGGGTTTGGAAAATAAAATTTATTTGAACTGATTTTATTAAAGAACTAAAATATATTAAATTAGGTTTCTCAGATTAAAATAGTTTTCAGTAATAACTGTCATCTTTTATTACAAACTTCCTCACCCGAGAGAGTTTGGGTGACCTGGGTTCTAGAGGCCGTTCTCTTATTTCGGGACGATCGCTACGGGGGTTGTACCTGGAACCTGTTCTTGTTTGATAGGGTTGTAGGTGTTGGTCTCCCGGAACTTTCGGACCCTGGTTGGTTTTTTCGCATGTTTTACTAAGGGATTTGTTTTCCCGAACTGTAAAGGGTCGAGAACTTCGAAAGGTTGAGTCTGGAGTCTGTTCTTGTTTGATTGGGATTCTAGACACCGACCTTTCGGGATTCTCGGACCCTTACTGTGTCGGTTGGTTCTTTCTCGTCTGTGAATTGGATGTCCTGTTTTGGGAGCCGTTGGGTTGACGATGGTCCCGGCTGTTGAGTACCTCCAGCTAGTGGGTTAGTATTGTGAGTTGGACATTGTCGATCTGATTGATCGTGGATTTGGATTATAGCCTGCATGAGCCATATTGAGCTTGACAGAGATGCGCGGATACTTTCCTCGGTGGGGTCGCGCCCCTCGAGTGCCGCTCTGAATCTGAGCCTGTTACTTTGCTATCGCGACTTGTCGACGCAGTCCCTCTGGCTGGGCTAGTTTTGGCAGTCACGGACGCCCTACGTAAGTTCCGTCCTCTTATAGATGTGTGGCAGTAAGTGGGCGCAGGTTTGACTAGACCCCATGTGGCAGTCACTGTGATTGGGTTGATTGAGTATTTGGGTTAGAGTCGATGCATCATTTTCATCTGTATCACCCTTTGAGCATTGTAGATAGAGGCATGATAGCTGTAGACTCTTTCCAGCTTATCTTTACATTAGTACAGTTTTCTGTTATCTTATGCCTCTAGTAGACTTAGTGGGCAGACCGTCGGGCTTGGTGGCGGTACTCACTGAGAACTACTGTGGGATGTAGTTCTCACACCGCCGTGGTGACTTTTTCCAGGGACCCCTTTTCCAGTTCCTGCTGCTCCAGTTGCTGATCCTTTGTTTTTGCTGATCGAGGTGAGGGAGTCGCGAGCTAGTTCCCTACCCGTCCTTGGAGTATAGCTGTACCCATTTTGGAGCTTAGTAGTACAGTCTGCTGGATTATTGTTGTTAGTTATTTTTTAGGGTTTTATTTTTGAGAGACTTTTGTAGTGAGGTTGGAACTTGTACTTTTGGAGTTGTATTATTTTATTTCAGTAGTCTACTTTTCAGCTCTGATATCTGTATAGCTGTAGTATCTTTCTTTTTGCAAGTTAGACGCTTCATCTATACGGGGCTTCCCGTATGGGCGGCGGATCTGTTGGCGGGCCCGGATCGCAGTTTCGACCTCGGGGCGTGACAGTTAGTAGATCACGTGCCACGTCAGAAAGTACAGAATATGTACTTTCATATGTTTTTTCACCAGGCTAAAATATATAACTTATCTAATTCATTTTCGCTGAAAAGATTTGAAAAATCAGTTTGCAAATAAAATTGAAATTCGTTAAAGAAAATTGTATTATTAAAATCATCTTGTTTTTGTTTTCTCACCAAAGATTTCATAGTAAGAGTATCATACCCGTACATAACTCCGTATCGAGTTTCGTGCAATTCGACAAATAAAATATTGCACGTTTCTTGAATATAGCTAAAAATTGTTCTTATCATGCTTCTTCCGTGGTTTTCACTCATCAAAGCAGAAATCGGACTCCATCCAGCTCGACGAGACCCATTGAGTAGCGATTTTGGTTCGTCACATTTGTGTTTCGTTAGGTAAACTAAACCATAACTTCAGTAAATTCCACACTTTTGCATGCTTTTCGATGATTTCGACTCATCAGACATAAAATTGGATCGCGCCATAGCGTTTAGCTTGTCAAGACCCTTCAAATAAAGTATTTACATCGCCAGGTTCGGATCGGATCTCATTAGAAACTTAGGCACTTCCACGAAAATACTCCGATTATTTTCCAAGTTATTATTCACAACCCAAGTTACAACTTAAACTTTAATATTTCAAATTCAAATTTCAAAATTCAAAATTCAAAATTCACTAGTATTACAATTTTAATTTGTTCGATATAAATTATTTGGCGGTTTCTTTGATATGAAATTTAAATTAATTACTTACTTTAATAAATTTATAGTTACAAAATTATATAAAATATATTAATAAAACCTGCAAAGGTAAATGCTATATTTAAAATTTTAAGTTAAAAAATTGTTAACTAATTCCAATTAAATAAATTTAAAAATTAAGTTGCAAAATCAAAACTTTTACAAATTAGATAGTTAGACAAAATAGGTAATAATTGAGATTAGTTATATATGTACATTTTTATCCAAAAAGAAAAGAAAATAAGTAACCAGTGAGTTTTACTCCTTTTTTTATTTTTTTTTAAATTATTTTTTATTGCCAAATATATCCTAGACGTGAAGCACTTTGCCATCCACTTATGCGTGCTTCATTATATTAATTAAATATAAGGGGTTTTTTTTTAGCATTTGGGTTTTTTTTTTTTTCAATTTACCCTCTTAATTCTTTTTACAAATAATTTTAATAAATTTATATTCTTATAAATAATTTTTTTCTGCCACGTGAGCGCTTTATTGGGCATGCTAAATTGAAACACTATGACTCATTTATATTCTTTTTATTTTTTGACTTAGGAGTTATAGATAGCAAAATGTTGGTCGAATGAGGGTTTTTTTTTTTAGGGGATAATCAGATCAAAGGAGAAAAAGGTAATGAATGGAAGAGAATGGGTTTTAGCTTATTTTTCGTCATTCTTGAAGGGTATTTTGGGTAAATCCAATAATATTTTTTAAAAAATTAACGGTTCGGTGACAGCGGGGATAAATACATATTTCGGTAATTACGAGGGAATAAAATATAGGCTTTTAAAAGACAGGGATCAAAATAAAAAAACAAAATATTATAGAAAATTTTCTGTAATTTAGTCTTAAAAAAATACTTAAAAATAGAAAAATAAATATGATAATTCAAAGATATGATATTTGTATCACCGTGTTCAACTTAAAACACCACATGATCCTTCCTTATTCAACATTGCGCTCGCATAGCCGAGAAAAATCTACTTATGCAAATTAAAATTTGCTGGTCCATTTTTTAATTTTTTTTTTAGGGGGCTAAATGTAAAAAACCCTCTTAAATGAATGTATATTTGAAAAATAATAACAACACCAAACTTGTGGTTGTTGGAACAATTAATATTTAATTAATACAAAACTTTAATATGATCTTCATGTTGAAGGTAGTTATGGACTTAAACCAAAAAGCAACAGGTAGTTATAGATTTAAATAAAAAAACACTTGTTATTCACAAATCAGGATACAACTATCATATCATTGGATTCAATCATGGTAGAGAGAGATTAAGTTAGGCCACCTAACAAGATGTACATAGTAGTCACCATCACATACAGTGACTAAAAACAGATTCTAAACTATGTTTTCAAATTATTGAAAAAAAATTACTTCAGCAATAACTTATAACTGTTTATTTCAGTAATAAATATAAATTTAAAAATAAGTAAAAATAAAATTAATTTTACGTTTGGATGAAAATTAGATTGTTCATAGGAATAAGAAAAATAACGTTTAGATAGTTATTAGATTGAAATAGTGAAAATAAAAATAATTATAATTTTAAATAAATAATATAAAATATTAATTAAATAATAATTTAACTTATTTAATTAATTATTGCCAGATAACTCTAAATATTAATTGATAAAATAATTAACAATAATGCGTATTATTAATAATTAATAATTTAATTAGCTACAAATAATTTAAGAATTTAATTATCTAAATACTTAAATAATTAGTTAATAAAATAATTAGATTAGTTAAAATATTAGATTAATTAAAGAGTTAATACAATAATTAAAATTATATTTACTTCAATTAAGCTTATTCTCAATTAAGTGATAATATAATTAATAATAATGAGGATTATTAATAATAAATAATTTAATTAACTACAAATAATTTAATAATTTAATAATTAATTATTATTTTCATCCATAACTAAATGCGTTTGGGAACAAAACTGGAACAATGCCTTATTTCGTGCGTTGTTATCGTATCAAACAGAGTTATAGCGACTTAAAAACTAATCATTCAGAGAAAACTATTGTAGGCCCGCTCTCTCTATGCAGTCAAGTTGTTCAAAGTATTCGATATTTCACATGTTATCTAAATCCAATCCGAATTCTATCTGAATTCGAACCGAACCTAATAAAAAATAGTATACAAATAAGAAAAAATTATCAATTAAAATTTTGGTTATATGTCCGAATACTTTATACTCATACCCGATTTGACCTAATTCTGATTCAACATGTTAATGGGTAGAGTCCGTAACAGTTTTCAAATTCAGATTCAAACCCGAACTTGGATCCGGTAAAACATCCGATAGTAATATTGGATGGAGTATGATAGATTTTTCATAACTCTTGTGCTCGAAAAAAGTGATGTATCTTTCTTGTATTTGAATATTTTATTTTTTTTTAAACGAATTTATTGGGTTACGTGCAATGCATTACAATGCAAGTTTTGTGTAGTAAAAGATTTATGGTTTGTTCATAAATCACTTAATAAAGTTTATAAAAAATATATACATATGATTATATGTATCTGATCTAGACCCGATTCATAATCGACTCGTATCTGGTCTTAAGCGGATAGTATACTGATAATCACTATTAATACCCTGCTGAAATAGACCCGAATAATTTTTTTGTTAGATTTCTATACTTAATTTGTTAGATATTGTACTATTAGCTTACTTATATGTTGGTCAAAATGTGAGGATATTTTGTCAAACTAAGAATAATTTTTTTGTGGCCTTAGGTCATAAATGGGCTTTGAAAAAAGAAAATCAACAAATGTGACGACTAAATTTAAACCGATTTGAACTAATTGAAATGTGACGACTAAATTTAAACCTTACAAAAAATTCATGATTTCAAATTCCAAAATCAAAATTTGACAACACATATGTAATTATTCAAAGTTCAAATACTAGTAATGCAATTCAGCCAAAAACAAGAGAAAAAGAAAACCATCTTAAAAATAAATGAAAGCTTTTCTGCATAAAAAAATTTATTAGTTTTGTATTTTTGTAAAAATAAATTATTTTTTTATATTTTACAAATTCGGTCCAATTTTTTAGTAAACTAATCAAATTATTTTAATTCATCTTTTTTCACTCATTTCTCTCTCATTCAACTCTCTCATCCCTCTTCATCTCTCTCTATCTTCTCCATCGTTCCTATTATTATTTTCACATTGTGAAGAAGCAACATATGAACAAATAGTACGTAACCCTTTATGTTGCAGTCGCATCAATGTCTCTGTTTCTTTGTGCCTCCACTGCTAAGGGGGGCGTCGATGGACAACCTCATGGATGAGCCCCTCGGTACGTGGCAGTGTGCCATTGTTATCCCTGAACGACAATGGAAAATGACAGGGTCGAGCTTTACCTCCACCACCACGTGGGGCGGCGGCGATGGCAAAAGTGAAGAGGGCAGAAGAGGCGACGGATATGGAGAAGAAAATATGGGAGAGGTTCTACAATACAAGGGTGTGCGGGCGGTTAGAGATAGAGGAGCAGGACTAAGGATGGATGAGAAAAAAGATGAACAAGAGTGAAATGAGAGAGAAAGAGAAATAAGAGCAATTTAGTCAGTTTACTTAAAAATTGAATCGAATATATAAAATTTAAAAAATTAACTCACTTTTACAAAAACACAAGACCAATACATTTTTGCATAAAAAATCTGTTAGTTTTGTTTTTTTTTTTGGTAAAAGTAGGCAGGTTTTTTTTTGATTTTTCAAATTTGACTCAAGTTTTTTTATAAATTAACCAAAATACCTATGCCTTAAATACTCAATCTCTCCCACTCTCGTCCTCTCCTTATTGTGGCAGTCCGGGATTTGGAATAATTCTACATATGAGATATAATAGGGCTAAACTGTTTAATCCGACTATAACATTTTTGGGTGATGATTAAGTCCAAAAGGTTAAAAGGTTAAATGTGTCAGGGCTAAAGTAATTTTAGAATAGGTGACATCTTGGGAAACGGGACGTTACAGTTAGTATCAGAGGCAATAACCAGTCGGAAGCGTGAGATGATTCTCGGCTGAGCTAGTGTCATACAACGGGCAAAGCGGGGCTTCCCTGCCGGCTACTGTTGTGGGTGGAACGTAACTTCCCACAAGATTTATTACGAGTCTCACATCCTCTGGTGCTTGTGAATATGCTTAAGCTTGAGAAGAATGTCAGGGCTTAGATGAGAGGAGAATGTGATATTCCAGGATTTGAAATAGTCCTATATATAGGATATAATAAGGCTAAATCGCTTAACCTTGTTATAATATTTTTAGCGGTGGCTAAATCCAAAAGGTTAAGAAGGTTAAGTGTGATATAACTAGAGTAGTTTTAGAATTGGTCACCCTTTGAAAAATAGGGAGTCATATTTATAGACCTATGTCTCCACCAATGGCGAAAGCCTTGAACACTCATCCCACCTTTGCCACCTTCACACTAACTTCTCTATCGCGTCCGCGTCATGTTATTCCATACGAGTGAGATATAGATGACAAACTTGACCCGCTTGTCTTTGTGGCCGCTTGAAGCTTTGTTGGAGATGGAGAAGAAGGTGCCCGTGGAGGATGGTGATGATTGCTAGTTAAGGATGCCTTCGAAGTATGTTCCTGAGTGGGTTCGTAAGTCTAGCTGGCAACGGCGATGTGGTGGCAGTAGTGAGAGAGAAAAATCTAACGGACGATGCAATATTACACCATTTAAAAATAAGTTGTACTATTTAATAAACAAAATTATACTATTTTGTAGTTTGTTTTACGTATTCAATAGTGCAATATCATATTGTTTGCCAGATTTTTTCCTTTCGCTATTGTGAGGTCCCGGAATCCCCCGCGTAGGGTTGCTGGTTGTTGGGCAGCTTTCGGTCGTCGTTGGGGGTGTTGGTGCGCGTGTTGGGGGCCCAGAAATGGATTTGTGATGCAATTTGGGAATTTCTTGCATCACTGGAGGCCTGCGTGGGTTGCGCGCAATTTGGACACAAGTGGTGGACTTCGGGCTTAAATTGAGACCCCGTGGGAAGTTGGAGGACCCGTCGGGTGTTCAGAAGTGATTTCGCGCGATTCAGATGTCAAAATTAGACTCCGGGTGAAGTCCGGATAAAAGTTTACCTCTCCGGTCGCCTTCGGGAATTTTTAGAGTTGGAATTTGGCAAATCGGACTTTAAAAATGGACCCGGCGCGAAAATCGGATCGAGTGGGCATTCGGCAAATTTTCGGGTGAGAATTTGGAGAAATGGACATCGTTTTTGGATTCAGCGCGCGAAATCGCTAAGGTTGGACTATTTACTTGTTGGTTTTGGAGCCCGGATGAAGTGCGCGTTTTTCGAGGCATCACGGCACGAATCTCGAGGCGAGGCGAGGCAAATCCCGAGGAGTGCGGCTCGCGGATCGAGGCGGGCGCGCGGCTCGAGGAGCGTACGGCGCGGCAGGGGGGCGCACTGGCGCTTCGGCGGGAATCGCGCAGGGGCCGCCACGTGGCGGCCCCCCATTCGCGCCCGCGCGGACGCGGGGTGCGGGCGTCCGTGCGGCGCGCTCGGTGTCCCGCGCCTGCGCGGTGCTGGGTGTCATGCGCCCGTGTGGCGCGTGACTGCACGCACCGCGTGGCGCGCGGTGACTCGGCCACGTGGCGGGCGGGGGCGCCCGCTGCGCCTGGTGCGCGCCCCTGTGTGTGTGGACCGGGCGGTTGGAGGCCCCCCATTGGACGGTCCACCGTGGACCGGGCTCCATGGACCACCCCTTCCTTTTTTCTTCTTCTTCTTCTTTCTTCTCCCCCGCAAGCCTTTCTCCTCCATTTTCTTTTCTTCCTTCTTCACCCGAGCGAGAGAGGGAGTGAGGAGGAGATTTTGGGTGGTGCGGTGGCGCGTCGTGAACCTCGTGGAGCGTGCGCGGGGTTCCGTGGGGAGCGTTGCGGCGACGGCGGCGCAGTCGGGTAGGTCCCGTGTGTTGGTTTTACTGTATTTTTGTACAGTTTTGGGGCGATCTTTTAGACTGTAACTGACCCTCTTGCTCCTTTCTGTGTTTGGCACCGTGCACCGTTTTGCGTGCGGACTCCGGCACCGTGCATCGTTTTGCGTGCGGACTCCGTTTTGCGTGCGGATCCTGTCACCGTGCATCGTTTTGCGTGCGGACTCCGTTTTGCGTGCGGATCCTGGCACCGTGCACCGTTTTGCGTGCGGACTCCGGCACCGTGCACCGTTTTGCGTGCGGACTCCGTTTTGCGTGCGGATCCTGGCACCGTGCACCGTTTTGCGTGCGGACTCTGGCACCGTGCATCGTTTTGCGTGCGAACTCCGTTTGGCGTGCGGATTCCGGCACCGTGCTCCGTTTTGCGTGCGGACTCCGGCAGCGGACATCGTTTTGCGTGCGGACTCCGGCAGCGGACATCGTTTTGCGTGCGGACTCCGGCACCGTGCATCGTTTTGCGTGCGGATCGCGTGGAGGCCAATTGCAAGTGTCTACGAGCAATTGGTGGCAAATCGAGGTGGGTGGCCTTATCTCCAAGTTTTTATGGAATGTACATTAATTCTATTGATGTAGGACTATGCATGATAGTTTATTTCCTTGTGTGGCATGCTAGATTATTGAAATGGCTATCCCTTTATTATCTGTTAAAGTAGTTATCTTGGAACTTGACCTAGCACCCCCGTCATATGATGTATGTGTAACCAGACTAGTAGAAAACCCTCACTTGGGCTAGGGTTATTTATGCTTAGACATCCACACAGTTCCTTCATCCCTGGACATAGTGTTTTCTCGCCCGGGTAGTGGGCCGAGAGGTCGGGACTTGCTTTTAGTGTGGGATGCTTTTACACTCTTGCCTGGGAGCAGAGTGGAGTCTGGTAGTTGTACTGGGTTGCTTATCTGTGCCGGGAGCCGTTTGGGTAAACGGTAGTCCCGGGAGGTCTTGTTTCCCTGTTGTGCCGTCGGGGTGGGAGCCGTTGCGCAGACGGCAGTCCCGGGCCGTCGAGTATCTTCCGGTTCGTCTTGTTGGGAACCGTTGGGGTCGACGGTGGTCCCAGGTCGTTGAGTGTTGTCCGACCTGTTTTGTTACCCTGAGTTGTGGGTCGTTCCTGGCTGTGGAGTATCTCCAGCCAGTGAGCCTTGTGCTGCGAGCCGTTGGAGAGGCTAGTGTCTCGTGTTTCGTGTTAGCCGAGCAGCTGAGTCGTTGAGAGTGCTCCGACTGTTGTGCGAGGTATTTGGGGATCTTGAGTCCTACCGTTCTGAGAGTGAGCGTGGATTTTGACTAGCCTGCATATGCCAATGTTTGATACTCTATGCCGCGCCGTTCTACTCAGTTGGAGTCGCGTCCTGAGATGCCGCTGTGGATACGATGGTTGGCCTGTTGAGGCAGTTTTCCGCAGTTGAGGCAACGATGGGCCTGTTGAGGCAGTTTTGCGCGAGGGATGAGTTAGTAGGACAGGACGCCCCACGTAAATCCCGTCCTCATGTGGATGTGTGGTAGTGGGCAGGAGCGTTCCTAGTCGACAGGCGCAGGCTTGACTGGACCCTATGAGGCAGTCAGTTCGATTGGGTCTATTGAGCACCTTGGGTGCGAGTGGTCTCTTTTACTTTCATCTGTTCCACTTTTTGGAGTATCTAGATAGAGGCATGGTAGCTGTAGAGTAGCTCCAGCTTTTCTTGTTCAGATTCCATTGCATTGTTATCCTTGGCCTCTAGTAGACTTGGTGGGCAGACCGTTGGGCTTGTTGACGGCACCCACTGAGAACTACTGTGGGAAGTAGTTCTCACACCCGTCGTGGTGTCTTTTTCCCCAGGAACTTCTTCTCCTGTTCCTGTTGCTCCAGTTGCTGATCCTTCTGACCGAGGCGAGGGAGTCGCGAGCTAGTTCCCTACCCGTCGTGGAGTGTAGCGGTACCCCTTCAGAGGAGAGCTTCAGTAGATTAGTTTACTTCTTTTTCCTCTGTTGAGAGACCTTTGTTGTGAGGTATAGAGTTGTACTTTATTTTACAGTTTGAGAGACTGTTGTAGTGAGGATATTCTTGTATCGAGAGTCTGTACACTGATGTATTCATTGGAGATACCTCCCTTTTGAGTTTTGTATCAGAGGACTTTGTATATGATAGTATTTGGGGAGATGGATATTGTATTATTTTCAGTTGTACAGTGTTTGGACTTCAGTTTTAGTAGTCTACTTTCAGCTCTCTGATATCTGTATACTGTAGTTGATTCTTCCTGCAGGTTAGACGCTTCGTCTGTACGGCAGTTTCCGTACAGATGGCGGATCTGTTAGTGAGCCCGGGTCGCAGTTTCGACCCCGGGGCGTGACAGATTAGAGTGTGACGCCCCACTTCCCAGGGGGTCACCCATCCTAGAACTACTCTAGCTCTAGCACGCTTAACTCTCATGTTCCTCTTGGATCTTGCTACCATCCAAAATGCTATAGCCGGGTTAGAGATTTAGTCCTATTATATCATTTATATATATAGGACTAATCCAAATTCCGGGGGTGTCACATTCTTCCCCCCTTTAAGCCCTGACGTCCACATCAGGCTCAAGCACACTCACAAGCACCAGGCGATGTGAGACTCGTCTCGCTAGCCTTAGCCGACCTTGTGAGGAGCTGCACTCCACTCACAACGGTCATTAGCCGGGGAGCCTCGCTCTACCCGCTATATAACCCTGGCTCAGCCGAGACTCATCTCACATTTCCGGCTGGTGAATGGCTCTGATACCAACTGTGACGCCCCACTTCCCAGGGGGTCACCCATCCTAGAACTACTCTAGCTCTAGCACGCTTAACTCTCATGTTCCTCTTGGATCTTGCTACCATCCAAAATGCTATAGCCGGGTTAGAGATTTAGTCCTATTATATCATTTATATATAGGACTAATCCAAATTCCGGGGGTGTCACAACTATCGCCACCGCCTCGCCGCCGCCGCCACACTCGCGAACCTCCTTCAAAAGCATCTTTCACCAACAATCATCGCCCTTGTCTCCGTCGTAGGCGGCGCTTTGAGTGGCGCCACCCTTGTCTCCACTGCAGCGACATCGCTGGAGAACGTCCACGGCGATGAGCGAGCCAAGCTTCGTCATTGTCCTTTTGCTCGTGGGCGAGGTACTGGAAGAGCACGACGGCGACATAGGGGCTATTTTAGTCAACTTCGTAAAAATTTAACTTGAATCTATGAAAAAAAAAATAAAAAATTGGCTAACTTAACCAAAACGCAAAGGAAAATGCTAGATGTACACCCCAAATGGGGTGTACATCTTACACCCACCCCATCCTAGGGGTGGGTGAATTTCACTCGTCACATCGAGTGACGAGTGGATGAATACCCACCCTAGGATGGGTGGGTGTAGGATGTACACCCTATTTGGGGGTGTACACCTAGCACTACTCAAACGCAAAACTAATCAATTCTTTAACCAAAATGGTCAATTTTTTATGCAAAAAAAAGTAAAAAAAAAAAAAAAAAAACTACCTGCAGAATTATTTCGAACAGTTCTCAAATGAGAAGAAACCTGCAACCTTTGTTTCGGTTTTGTTTTTTCTGCCTGCCCTTTCCCCATCCCTCACCAGCTACTTCACCTGCTTCACAGTACTCCTATACTATTTATTACTAAAGAAAAATACTAATCTTTGCCGACACTACTACTCCGCCTCAAGCAAGCATATGAACCTAATACCCCCCCTCCCTTTTTTTTTTATTTATTTTTTATTTTTTTTGGCCTTCCTCTTCACAAAAACAGCTGTAATGTGTAAAATCACAAGCTCCAAATGAGAACCCAAATGAGATCACAAGCGATCAAGGAGCATGAACAAATCTTAAACTAGACCATTTCAATGGCCACATTGCCTGCTGCTTATGCTCTCATTCTCCTTCTCGTCGCCGCCTCGGCGGCGGAATCAGCCACCGACTCCTCCGACGGTAAAACCACCTTCTTCTTCTTCTTCTTCTTCTTCTTCTTCTTCTTCTTCTTCTTCTTCTTCTTCTTTCTCGCATTTTGCTGACAGCACTGTGCCAGTTGAGAGCGCAAGTTGGTTATTCATGGTCTGGAGATTGTGTGGTATTTGAGAGTGATGCTCATGATCTTGCAGTTCAAGCACTTAATGTGCTGTACAGCTCCTTGAACAGCCCGCCGCAGCTGTCCGGCTGGACGTCGAATGGCGGCGGCGATCCGTGCGGCCGGTCGTGGAAGGGGATCTCGTGCTCCGGTTCGGCTGTCACTGCCATGTAAAAATCTTCCTGAAGGATTATATTTTAATTTCTTGATTCTTGTCATTCTGATCTTAGCTGCACTTTTTGTCAGGCAAAAAAAAAAAAAAAAAAAAAAAAAAGAAGAAGAAGAAGAATTGAGAGCCCTTTCAACTGCAGGCCATTTGAAAATTGTCTCCTCAACTTTGCTATCTCTGATTGGACTACCCCTCTCGACTTCGAATCGAATCGTTTCGTTTCGTGTCATTCTAGCTATATAAGCTGAAATTATTTATATTTAACTGTTGTTCGAGTTTCATTTGTGGAAAGTAAATTTGATGGAGTCGCCGATGAATTAATGAAATCTCCCATTTTTTTTGGCTCAAATAACAAAATCAATAGTGTTAGATGTGCCTCGAAATTGAAAATCGCCTTGATTTTATGTTTCCGATTCGCCGACGGCTTCTTGATGCGACGACAAATTTTGAAACCTGTTATGAAGTATTTGCTTTCTTTCTCTTTTGCCCTAATAAAATCGAACGATTGTAATAGAGAATAATTTAGTATTTCCTTTTTCATATAGTGGTTTTTTTTCTGCAAAGAGTTTTTCACGTAAATCTGTGTTTTTTATTTTGTTGTATATTTGAGATTTGCTTTTGTATGGTGATCGCCTATTGATTTCGTTTTCGTTTGTGCGCTCGTCATAACAAATAGTTAGGGGGGTTTCAATTGACAAAAGAAAAAGTTGATTGAGCCATATCAAAAATGCTTTTAGTTGTCATGGAGTTCTTGTTTGTTTATTATTATTATTATTATTATTATTATTATTATTATTATTATTATTATTATTATTAATTTTTGTTCTTTTGTTTGGTGCAACAGCAATCTTGCCGGATTGGGTCTAAACGGCAGCCTAGGATACCTTCTTTCAGACTTTTTATCATTGCAAACACTGTGAGGAAACTCATTTATGATTTTCTGTATCTATTAGATTTACGCAATCAATTCATCATTGAATTACAATCTTTTTGTATTTTGGCTGATAGGGATATGAGCAGAAACAGTATACACGACACCATTCCTTATCAGCTGCCGCCGAATCTCACTTACCTGTATAATCTTTTGTTCTTTGCACTTCTTCTCCTCGTTTGAAGTCTTCTTAACTCTCGTGGTGTTATTGTAACGAACTCATGATGGTGCTGTACAGGAATCTCGCAAACAACAATCTTAGCGGGAACCTTCCGTACTCTATTTCTAAAATGGTTTCACTTAACTACCTGTGAGTTTTTTTTTTTTTTTTCTTTTCCTTGTAAGACTTTGTGTGGTAGAAGACCAATTTTGTTTATTAACTAATCATTCGTAACTATTGTTTGCAGCAACATCAGTCACAACACACTATCTCAATCAATTGGAGATTTGTTTACAAACCTCAAGAGCTTATCTCAGTTGTAAGATCTTTGGTAACCCAGCAATCTTCATCTATATTTTCTTTTTCGACTCATTGCATGTGTACTCTCAATCTTCATGATTATTAGTGCTGAGAACATCGTTGTAATAATGTACCTTTTATTCTATTTTTCTCATGAAAGTTATTTCATTGTAGACGAATCTCTGGTACAATTACTATATATTTCTTGCACAAGCAATGGGCACCCGGTCTGAGAATTATTAAACATGTAGTGTTAATTTTTTTTCCCCTTAATTTTTTTGTTTTATCCCTTTGAAGGAATGAAGTCCATATCTAACAATGAGGCAACATACTACGTGCAGAAGATTGAGCATGTAATGGGTTAAGTTGGTAGTGGTTGCATAGCTGTCTGCGGAGCTTTTTTCTTATGCTTCTCTAGAGTGATTAGTAAGCAACGAAACTTGGGTAGATTTTTTTAGCAGGTTCATTTCGAAAGAGACTAAGTCCTCCAACTTAGACAAGGCAAAAACATATAGAAAATGGTGCAAACAAGTTAGATGTATTTCCTATAAATCGAGCCAACACACACAACAAACTTTAAGATATTAAAAATCTAGGCTATATTATTTCTCTCACTGAATAATAGAATATGAGATTGTTCATGGCATCTTCTATCTTATTTAGAGGTCTTCTGTTAGCGCAAGAGAAAATGTAATAACTTGGTGAAGTTAAAGAGGGTTGAAAGGTCACAGAAAATTTTTATTCCCTGTCAGGCCGTCACATACTTTTCTTTCTTGAAGATTAAAGAAGATGAGCTAATGAATTTGAAGGATCTTGGCAAGCTGTCTGTCATATCTCGCGTTAGTATCATTGCATTTATGTTTCTTGTCTCCCTAGTTGGTTACGTTGTCTTTTTCTGAGCTTAACAAGGAAAAGACAACTTCAACCAAGCAGGGTATTGTGTGGTCCATAGCCTTGTAGAGCTTGAACATGATGGATGCAGACACAACTTTTATTTTAGTCTTAGTAATTATCTATCTTTATAATTGTTGATTTAGTAGATCAAATACTCAGCGACTGGTATAGAGATGGAATTTTTTCAAACTGTTAGAATTTTATGATTTTTGTGGCTCTTTATTATGCTTTTGGTACTTCTTTCTAGTTTTCTGAAATTTGCCATTGTACAAGTTCTAATTGTATGTAGTGCTGAAATTGTGTTGATGTGAAATAAGGGCCTAGGGACTTGTACATCTTAGGCTCTAGGGACTGGTTTGGACATTAGAGTTGTTTTAAGGCTCCTAGATAGTCGATGTGATAGTTTTAAAAAACTGGCCCAAATCTGCATCAATAGGGAAAAGATCCACATCAAGGATGGAAAAATAAATTCTATTGTACATATCTCACTAGAATGCACCCTTCATCATTGGTGGATATCAGTAACACTGCTTTGAGATTCGAACCGAGCGATATTTGATGGTGATGAAGGGTGTATCTTAGTGTGATATTTTTCGTCTTAAGATGGGCTTCCCTAGAAGGAAAAGAGAACAGAACTCCATGTCTTCATATGATTATTGTTCATTAACCATGCCTAGAAAGATATTATGGCTCTTTATGTAGTCCTGAAAATTCCAACTAAGAACAGCTAACAGTTAAAAATAAGCTGTATTCGTTTAAAATGAATCGGTATAATGTTAGGTATATTATGCACCTAAATTATGTACCAATATACTAGCACTCTAATCCAGTTGACCAACTATCTATCCGTGATTGCTACAATACCCGTACTATAGCACTTGTCTTATCATACCAGTGCAATACATCGGCAATTGAAAGATTGGGTAAAGCCGTAAAGGCCCCCTCTAGGGTTTTCATTGAATATAAAATAAACACAATTACAAAAAACACTTTATAGTACAAGTTATGTTAAACTAGACCCTATACAAGTAAAATAGACTCTAACATTCCTCCTCAATCTTAGCATCCTGAAGCTGAATGTGAAGATTTATACGAAACGCAGTAAAGCAAGCAGTAGACAAATGTTTTGTGAAAATATCAGCCAACTGTTTATCCAAGGGAATGTAAATTAAAGAGAGATCACCCAGTTGTACTTTCTCGCACAAAAAATGATAGTCTAGTTCAATATGCAATGTATGCTGTACTGAGATTGTCGCAATAGATAGTGAGAGGATGACGTAGTGACACACCAAGATCCCGAAGCAGGGCGACAGATCCAAATGCTCACAACAAGAGTGAATGCAACACTACGATACTCAACTTTAAAGCTAGAGCGAGAGATTGCCAGCTATTTCTTAGCAGACCACGAAATTAGATTGGAACTAAGAAAAATACAAAAATTAGAAGTCGAACGTCGAGTGTCAGGACAACCGGCCCAATTAGCCCAATCAGCTCAACCAGCCCAATACAGAAATTAAAAGTCGAACGTCGAGTGTCAGGACAACCGACCCAATTAGCATTAGAGTAGGCGATAAGAAAGGGAGAAGTACAACGTGAAAAATGAAGACTATAATTCATTGCCCCTCTAATATAATATAGAATGCGCTTAACAATTTGAAGGTGAGGGTTCTGAGGTGCTTGTAGAAACTGAGCAACCAGATTCACAATTTATGTGATATTTGGTCTAGTGAAGGTAAGGTATTGGAGTGCACCAACAATCCGACGGTAGATATAGGGATCCTCAAGTAGGCGACCCTCATGAGAAGACAACTGAATCGTATATGATAGCATAGTAGAAACAGACTTGTTGGAAAACATATCATGCCGCTCAAGTAGCTGTTAAGCATATTTCTGTTGAATCAGCTGAAGACCATGAGCTGGGTGTGAACAGCATGGAGATGCACCGTATTAACATTTTCCATCTACACAACCAACGCATTCTCGACAATACCCACCTATGCCTCAACAACTTCCTCAGCATCATTCTGAATCAATGATGTCTTGTAGTGGTATTCAGTGTCAAATCTGTGGTAAATTTAACCACACTGCTCTTAAGTGTAGACAGAAGTTCAACTATACCTTTATTGTGGATGACATACCGCAAACTTTTGCTGCTATGAGCCTTCAAGAGCCTTTTGAGGAGGTATGGTACCCTGACACTAGAGCGTCCAATCACATAACATCGGATGCAAGTATACTTTCTGATTCTAAGCCTTAGGAACAGATAAAATATTTATAGGTAATGGTCATTTGCTTCCTATTACTCATACATGTGAATCTATTTTGAATAGTCCATCCAAATCCTTTCGTCTCAAAAACATTCTTATTGTTCCTCATATTAAGAAAACTTGCTCTCTGATCGAAAATTTTGTACTAATAATAACTCCTTTGAATTTGATTATACTAGTTTTTGTGTGAAGGACAAGGAAATAAGGAATGAGCTGCTCCGATACCATGGAAGATTGGGTAAAGCTGTAAAGGCCCCCTCTAGGGTTTCCATTGAATATATAATAAACACAATTATAAAAAACACCTTATACAAGTTATGTTAAACTAAACCCTATACAAGTAAAATAGACTCTAACAACAATATTATCATACAATTTTTCTGTAGCTCTGCATAGTTTTGCTATACTTTTTTTTTTTTTTTTTTTTTTTTGGATTCTTCTTCTGCATGACAAGTAAACTTACACTAGACGTTACTGACCATGTTGATGCTTCATTGACTTTATAATTTCACCTTCAAGGTTACAAAGCTTGGCATATCATCGAGTTTTTATTTCTGTTTTTTTTTTTTCTTCTACATGTATTGATATATCGGTGTCTTTGTCATCATGCTTAAATATGAATGAATCAAATGACATGTTCTATCCATGTGGCTCTTTGACTGGTTTGACATATTTTTGTTATGCCTGTTGGAACACCATGGCAGGGATTTGTCTTTCAACAATCTGACAGGTGATCTTCCAAATTCTATGGATTCTCTATCAAATCTTTCTAGACTGTGAGTGCTTCATATACTCAAAAGACACTACAACTTTGATGAATCTTTTCCACTGTTGGCTGAGAATTGCCTTGTTCTAATATATCTGATAATTTTATGTCTCTTGCAGGTATTTTCAAGACAATCAATTAACGGGCTCAGTGAATGTCCTCGCTAACCTAGACCTTAATACTCTGTATGTTACTTGTTGTGGATCAGACTTGTATTTTGCATACCCACGATGTATATAATCTCCTGTTTTACAGGAACATTGCGAACAACAATTTCAGCGGCTGGATACCTAAGGAATTCAAATCAATTCCAAATCTTGTGTAAGTTGGTGCATACAATTTGACGTCTTTTATTTTCTTTGGGTTAAGACTTACTTATCCTATTTCTTGCTCCAATGCTTGTCTAGTATCGAAGGAAATTCTTTTACTAACAGCCCTGCTCCGCCACCACCTCCATTCGTCGCACCTCCACCTGGTATACCATATAATAATCATAATTCAACCCAGCAACCGACGAATACTCCACAAAGTTCTTCTGGCCAGTCACCTGCTCTAGAACATGATGATACGAAGCAAGGCTTGACAGCAAGTACAGTTACTGGGATAGTCGTGGGCTCAATATTCGGTGCTTTGTGTGTAATACTAGTGATTGTTATTGGCCTCTTTAGTGTCCATAAGAAAAGGAATGGCGTGAGAAGCGATGCAAATAATTCTTCAGCATCTCTGGAATCTCTGAGCGTTCGTCCATATGGAGGTACCATAATTTTTCTTTTAGCTTTTGCGGATTTATCATTTCTTTCGGCTTTTCGTAATATATGCACTTCTCTTTTTTCCTTTAATTATTATTTTTGTTCGCTTTGAGCTTCATTAATGCTATCCTTTCATCTTCTATACATAGTATATTATGGTAATTCGTTGTGTTTACCCTTTCAAAGTGTTTTCCATGTTGATTCATTTTACAACTTCATAAGATTGTTTATTTAATATAAATGTCATCACCTGCATTACTGGGTACTGTGGTACTGCAGATTCTTAGTGATGCACCACATTAATTTACTTTCATATGTATTTCAGATTGATAGGAGTGCTAGCCAAGCTGTACTGTTAATTACTTGCTATCAAATTAATTTAGTATTTTGGGGGAGCAAACTTTTAACAAGATGGTGCTGACGATGATATGAACAAAGAAACTACATTGAGATGTCCACTAACAATTCTCAAGTGCTGATTTCTTGCTTTCGTTTTCTACTATCTATCTCTAATACACATGATATAAGGTCTAGATCATAGTGTGCTAGTGGACATGTGTTACTATTGTGCCAAAGACAAGAATTGTTTCAGAAATTTTATCATGTTATTTTTATTTGCTTTCCATGTTCAAGGTTCAGTTTTCAATTTGATTTTCTGAGTAGTATACCCTTGTCAATTTACTTTTTTTTTTTCCGCTTGCACCTCCAATGTCCAAAAGTTGCCCCTAGTTTGTGAACAGTGAAGCCCCAATGGGGTGCCTATGCAAATTACAAGCTCTTAGATGCGCCTATGCAAAATACGAAGCTCTTAGGTGGTTTAGCAATAAAAATTACTACAATTATTATAGTACTTATCAGTCTGTTTTCGGGGCTGCAATAAGTGTACTTTATGTGTTGTTCTCCTGAAACCTCCATTTTCAGCTTGGACGTTTGGATTGAAGAATCTTTAGATCCAACGTAACTCTTAGGTGTTTCAGAAATTTTATCATGTTATTTTTATTTGCTTGCCATGCTTAAGGATCAGTTTTCAATTTGATTTTCTGAGTAGTATACCCTTGTCAATTTACTTTTTTTTTCCCGCTTGCACCCCCAATGTCCAAAAGTTGCCCCTAGTTTGTGAACAGTGAAGCCCCAATGGGGCGCCTATGCAAATTACAAGCTCTTAGGTGCGCCAATGCAAAATACAAAGCTATTAGGTGGTTTAGCAATAAAAATTACTACAATTATTATATTACTTATCAGTCTGCCTTCGGGGCTGCAATAAGTGTACTTAGTGTGTTGTTCTCCAGAAACCTCCATTTTAAGCTTGGACGTTTGGATTGAAGAATCTCTCGATCCAACGTAACTCAAGTGCAGTGGTGTTTGAGTTCCCATGAAATGTAGTTATTTTTTCGTTGTTTGTTTTGATGTAACTAATACAACCTGAAAGTTAAATGCAATCACTTCTTCTGTTTGTTTTGGTGTAACTTGATGCTGGTGTAATTAGTTTTTTGAGTTCCATTGTTTGTTTTGATGTAAATAAGTGGATTTCGTTACCTCCTAAATATAGTGATAAACTTATCCCCACAAAATCCAACATATTAAATGATTAAATTCTCCATTACTATTTAAAGGTAATCATAACCCATTGTACAGGAGGTAATTCTAACCCATTGTAAAGGAAGTAGAGTTTATGTTTTAATATTTAATAAATTTTTTAGAGAAGGTTGAGTATGGTCGAACTTTTCGGTACTCTAGAAGGGGGGAAGTCAAGAGTAGGTTAGTGGAGGTCTAATGTAACTTAAGTTACATTATTTTTTTGACTCGCACCAAAACAAATATAAGAGGTGATGGAACTTGAGTTCCATTCCTCCATTTACTCTAAATCAAACGACCCCTTAATGTAAAATTAGCTTCATTATGTTCATTTTATTACATGATATGCAACTTTATTATTACCAACATGTACAATTATTTAGCTGCGCATATGTGTGGAAGAGAGCATCAAGTATTATCAACCAATTTTAGATATTAAAAATCACATTTTGTATACTAGAAGGTTATGATATTACTAGTAACATAGTGCTACGATTGTAATGCATGGCCTTAATAACAACTTTGGCCCAGCAAAAGAATTGTTACTTCTAGTATCATTATTTTTTGCCAATAATGATTAGCGCAATAAACAAAGTGTAAAACTTGTAGAATATTCCGATTTCTAGATATCTACGAAGGACTCTGGGCCAAGTTTTTAAGTTTCAGAAACTAACAGTCTCATAGTCTTAACATTTCGGATTGTGCAGCGGCCAGTAAGGAGGCTAAAGTGGAGAGGCTCAACAGTGCTTCTATGACGAGTTTGAAACCTCCACCTGTTGAGAAAGTAGTGGCTGATAGGGTTGACGCGAAACATGGATCGGGGAGAAGACCAAGAAGTCCCATAACTGCAACTTCTTACACAGTTGCTTCTCTTCAGATTGCGACAAATAGCTTTAGTCAGGATTGCCTTATTGGTGAGGGCTCTCTTGGTCGGGTTTACAGGGCAGAGTTTCCCAACGGAAAAGTAAGGAGCAAATCTTTCCCTCTCTTCTATTTTTTATTGCATTATGCAATATTTGAATCCTTTGAATTAACAAAAACATATTGGAAGACCTTCTTTTTCTTATGTCCTGTCATCTGATAAATATAACTGGAAATATAGATCTAAGACTTTATGAACTGCTGCATGAGTAATAACCTGATGATCTGTTTAAGGCTGATGGTGATATTACTCTGCTTTATATTTCATTGTCCTTGTGTCATCTTAATCCATCGCATATGTTAAATGATTTGTAGATCGGTAATTCTAGCTAGCTAAACACTGCTTCATGTTAGAAATTAGTTTAATTTGCTTTTTCCTTCTTGCTTTTTGACAAGAAGAGTTGTTCTCAGTTCTATATATATTGATGTAAGGAAATGACAACAGATCATTTAATAGAATGTTTGCATCATGCCTTTAGTTATTACACACTGTGGTGGGTTCTTCTGTCGATCGGATGTAATGCTGTTTTATATGCCTGTTATCTTATGCGATGTTTTTGGCTTTACACTTTGAATTCTCACAATATATCAGCTTTAGTTAAGGCTCTACGGCTAGCTTTATAAAGTTTTGGCATCGACAGATTGACCTGATATGATATAATTTTGCAAACTTTAGGTTGCCTTGTTGTTATTGCGAAAATTTCTTACACCAAGATAATTAGAAAGAGAGAGAAGAAAGCAATGGGCATTTGTATACAACTTTATGGTACTCGTAGGCTGCATGCTTTCAACCCTGAATTGGTATGTGTGCCAAAAAAAAGTCGAAAATAGTATTGCTCTAGATTTGTTCTTAATTTGGTTTAAATTGTGTTCGTGGCCTTGCGACAGTTTCATGGATTCAATACTTTCCGTTGATTTGATGTTTCAATGGCAGCTATTTTTTCTGACTTTCTGGTCTCACATTCTAGCGGAACAATTATTAATCAGAATCAGAGAGTACTATAGAAAGCTAGAAATTTCTGTCTTCAAGATAAACTTTTCTCCTGCTAACTGTCCTATAACTAAGCACAAACTTTAATTCTAAATTTCTGCAGGTGATTATTTTCGGTCATTTTTTATCAGTCTTAAGTTTTCCTTTTTAAAATTTCACCAACTTCTTTTTGTGAGAACTTGTTGCGTGCTTTCTCTCTCAAGAAACTTAACGTTGCTGCTTGCTCACAAGACTCATGATGATTTATCTTCTTTGCATTAGACAACTCGAATCTATTTCTCACTCCCACATTTCAATTGTATTTTGATGTTTAAGATATTTCTTGCAATTTTTCGTTTGTCTTGATAAGCTTTCTACTTTGTTTACAATTGGCACATATGCTTTACTAGTGTCGTCCACATTGTTAGATAATTTAGACACAGTGAATCAGGCATAGCCAATTTTTCATTCCACAGCTTTCACATAAATCAGAAAAGTGACGTGGGTTAGTCGCCATCTGAAAGTTTGGGTAAAAGCCACCACACATCCCTCTAAGGTTTTGTACTACATATATAATAGGTACAGGTGTGTACAAGGTATAGGCCAGTTGTCATACAACTTGATCAATAACAAAATAGTAATAAATATTGACTAATATGGACTAATTTCAATTATTTCAAATAAATATGCGCTAATTACTCTAGTATCATCTATGTATGTTCACAACTAATCACGGATCATCACAAGTCATATGATCACAAATAGAAACAAGATCATCTATATATGTTCACTCAAAAACTCTCTCAAAGGCTTTGAAATGTCCTTGTCTGCAAACTAACCTATACAAATACAAAACATCGAATAACTTTAATATTTTCTTAAAAATAGCACGTAAAGTTTAAGGAAAACACTTTCTATCCTTAGCTCAAGCATTATTACCATGATGATGTTCGTGTTGTCTTTATATGCTTATTATCCTTTTGAAATTTCTGAACCCTTGAAAGTTAAGCTTTTCTTATTCCCTTTTTTTGGTTTTATCGGCGTCTCCGCTTCAAGCCTTCATCATAATTATAAGAGGCTGTTTGGCTCAAGGTTTGTAACATTTTGGAAATGTTGTATATTTTATATTTGGAATGAAAAGTTTGTGACTAACTTATCAAGCCATTTGGGTTGGGAGGTTGATAAAAACTAGTATATTCTTATTAATGGACTACTAATGATTCCGATCAAGTATGGAAATCAAAATACCTCTTAACCATGATAATCTAGTATTCCTACCACCTAGGAATCTACAACGATTCCACAACTTCACTGACACTTTTTGCAACTACTCAACTTGAGTTGAATGGTTATGATTTGAATATTTTCAATAGAAAATATGGAGAATTACCATAATATTACAAATTATGACCAAACAGGCTCTAAGTGTTTAAGTGCGTGAACTACAATTAAATCTCACTAATAGTTATATATAACTTAATTATATTTGGCGGTGGTGTTTCTTATTGTCCTATACAAAATCAATATGCAATTAATAGTTCGACCATTCTCTCTATCCAGGTTTTGGCTGTCAAGAAGATCGACAGTGCAGCACTTTCATTGCAGGAGGAAGATAACTTTCTGGAGGTTGTTTCAAACATATCGCGACTTAGGCACCAAAACATTGTTAGTCTTGTAGGCTATTGTGTTGAGCACGGGCAACGGCTTTTGATTTATGATTACACTGGGAATGGAACATTGCATGATATGTTGCACTTTGGTGATGACGGCAGCAAGAATTTAACCTGGAATACACGCGTGAAGATAGCACTCGGGACAGCTCGGGCCCTTGAGTAAGTTGGCAGTGATTTTAATTTGACTTTGCGAACAGGAGTGCACAATATATACACAAGTTAGTTAAACATATACTTCTGTATTTTCTCTCTAGATATCTTCACGAAGTATGCTTACCTTCTGTCGTACATAAAAACTTCAAATCGGCAAACATCTTACTAGATGAGGAGCTTAATCCTCACTTGTCAGACTGTGGGTTAGCAGCCTTAACACCAAATACGGAGAGACAGGCAAGTCATTGTGCGTCTATTGTATTTCATTAGCATCATTAGATTATTCATAATCTTTAATCATGCCGTATACTATCAACATCGCCTTCTCTGACTTCTTAGTGCTCCTTAGATTGTATTAGAAATTGGTCTAATTTACCGGACTTCTTACATTGAAATTTTAATAGGTGTCTGCTGAGATCGTCGGTTCATTTGGTTATAGTTCTCCTGAGTTTGCAATGTCTGGAGTTTATACCATAAAAAGTGATGTATACAGTTTCGGAGTAGTTATGTTAGAGCTATTAACTGGTCGGAAGCCGCTAGACAGGTATTTTGTCCTTACCATGCCTTATATTTTGATTGAATTGAAACTATTATTGAATACAAAATTTTGTTTGTTCCTTCCTGTTTTTTTTTGGGGGGGTATTTCAGTTCTAGAACACGATCGGAACAATCTCTCGTTAGTTGGGCTATACCACAGCTCCATGATATCGATGCACTTGCAAAAATGGTTGATCCAGCGTTGAATGGAATGTACCCAGTAAAATCTCTTTCACGTTTCGCAGACATAATTGCGCTATGTGTGCAGGTTCTCTCTCTCTCTCTCTCTCTCTCTCTCTCTCTCTCCTTTCATATGCTGTGCTTCTTCTGGATCTACTCTTAGGGGCCTTGCTTGGATGCATGAATAGCTTGTATTGCACATCTTTCTTGGTTACTCAAGGAGCATGTGATAAACGGTTAAGAGCCAGTTCGGTAGAGCTGTACCGTGTGATGCATTTATTTGGGATGCATGTTGGAATAAGCATCTCGGAGGATGGTTCCAGAAAAGCTGTGTGAAACAGCATAATTGAATGGTAATTGCTCAACTACATTAAGCGGAATGTTATAAGCTTCTCGCCCCAATCAGGTCGTTTTCCGGGCACTGCATGCAGGATGTAGTTATTAGCCACGCAACGCACTTCCAAAGGGGCCTTAATATGATGAAAATATGTCACAACTACATGTAAATGCGGTCTAAAACATTTTTTCTCAGAAAATGATGAATCACCTCGTAGGCTGAATGTATAATTCTAGATGTTAGAAAAATCAAAATTCGCAACAGCCAAGAATCAAACTCTTAGGTTGTAAGCACGAAGGCAAACAAACTATTCGGCATAATTTATTACCAAATAACTAATCCCTGACATTTTATTCCAAACTAGTACCAAATATGGTGGTCATCATTCATCCTTGTTTAAATGTTTCGATATGTTTTTGTGGCAATATTCAGTGCGGTGCTCATGATTTTTGCAGCCGGAGCCGGAATTCCGCCCTCCTATGTCTGAAGTCGTGCAGCAACTTGTTCGGTTGATGCAAAGGGCGAGCATAGTGCGAAGGCGTTCTGGGGAGGAGCTTGGATATTCCTACAGGTTGCCAGACCAAGAACCAAGTTCAGCCGACTTATCCTTTTAAATCTCAAGTTCCCTTTCCATGCTGCAAACACTCAGTTCTAAAAGTCCATGAAAGGGTGGCAGCAGAAAAAGCGACGACGAGCAAGCCACTCAAGAATTGCAAAGGTTAGTTTCTGTCAGCATACTGATTTTTCGCCTCTGTTCACAAGCAAATCTGTATACTAGCAGGTATCGTATGCGGCCTGTACGACATGTATAATTACTTCAGTAAATAAATTTATTGGTTGACGACAAAGAACAAGTATATCCCTGCTATAGTTAGTGGACATTTTAGTTTGCGGCGTTAAGCTAACCTTTGTTTCCTTTCTCTTTTCCTTTTTTCTTTCGCTGTTAATCTGCTATCCAGAGCTTTCGAAGTTAGCCTTCAGTCCGGTACAAATTAAAGGAGCACAAAAGAACTAAAGATTGTTGTCTGTGATGGCATACTGTTGCTCACCTACTTAGGCTTTTCTTGTCTGTAGAAGTACTTGATAGTCTTTCTTGTTGCTTGTCCAAAGATGGTTCTTCGCAATGGTTGGTAGTTTTCCACTTCGCGCGACTTGTGCCCTCCACCGTCGACGCTATCGGCCTGACAGATTTCTTGCTAAATCTGCTTGTCTGGATGGTTTTTGTGGGTCTTGAATGTCTCTATTTTCTTCTTCTTGGGGGATCGTCGATTGGCGATTGGCCATT
Source organism: Tillandsia leiboldiana (assembly GCA_029204045.2). Classification (NCBI taxonomy): domain Eukaryota; kingdom Viridiplantae; phylum Streptophyta; class Magnoliopsida; order Poales; family Bromeliaceae; genus Tillandsia; species Tillandsia leiboldiana. The sequence goes on from CM055079.1 coordinate 3,607,916, forward strand.
TCCATGCCACTGCTTGTTACTGTTGGCTATTTATTTATGGGTTAAAAATAGGTCCAACTTCCTGTCCGTAACAATAGGCTCAGGAGACTAATAAGTTGAGTTGGGTGAGCCCAATAAGTTGAGTGGGGTTGCGGTCCACAATAAACCTAACGGTAAGAGGTCCAACAATAGACCCAACGTCCAGGTGGGTTGAGTCCGGTCGAGACCCGTGGGCGCTGTGTCTGTACGCTTTAAGTGAATTGGTTGCGTACTTTTAACAGCTTGAGCTTTTGGGATTAATGGTTAGCGCCAACGATCCGACAAGTGGTATTGGAGCCAGTGGCACAGGTTTTATTCCCACACGGTGCAGGTGTTGGGGGGGGATTGTTGGCTATTTTCTTTTTCTTGTCTTCTATAAACCTAGAAGACTCCTCTCTTTAAATTCACCTGTGCACTAAGTGCATCCAAAATTATGAACAAGGCCATACCATATGAGTGTTGCTAAGCTATACCACCATCTCTATCATAATGTGCTCCATGTATAGAGCCCATAAAACATACCCAAATCTAGTATAATTAGGAATCCCACTATAATTAATATTTACATCTAAATTATTTTATTTTCAACAAATTTAAATATTAATCCTAATCTATACTCTATGAAAAAATTACTCTGTTTTTACTGTTTGAATTGCTTTTAAAAAATACTCTATTTTAATTCTTATATAAAATAAATTAAGAAAATTTATATTAATCAAAATAAATTTTTTTCATTTTTGGATCGAGAAAAAGGATAATTTATTAGTAAATTATATCAAATCGAGAAATTATTTTAAACATAAATAAAATTTAAATAATTAAATAAATATTATATTAACTCTAATCTTTTTCCTCATCAGAAATTTTTAAATATAATAAGTTTCATCATAAATTTTAAAATTTTATAAATTTTATTTTTTTTATTGTCGTCTGTCACTCTCTCATCGTTCTAATTTTTCGTCAGTTAAGATCACGATGAATTCTTGCTACAATGATTAAATACAAAAAAAAAAAAAAAAAGAAAAAAAGTTCAGATTTGGATAAAATTTCATGTATCCTGCGAATCCATTGACATCCTTTCAGAACATGCTTTTACTGCAGCCGAAGCGGGCCCCAAAGGCCATCTACATTTTTTGAGGTTGTCATTTGTTGTGAGTTTTTTAAATTTATTTTGTTCTCTACACCATCAAGTTTATTATAAATAAAATATATTCATATAAAAAAATAAAATAAAATAATTATTTTTAGCGCAAGTGGCAAAAGACTTGATGGTTGGTACCTGAGATCGCGAGTTCGAAGCCTAATTACTTTACATTTCTAGCTGAGTTCAAACCCTATTACCTTTTTCTCAAAATAAAATAAAATAAAAGGCACAGAATCTCATTTAAACTTATTTTCTTTTCTTTCTTTCTATTCTCATTCTTTTTCTTCTTTCTTTGCCTATATATGTTCTCTACATTTATCAAAACACAAAACAAATCTCTACACCCTGATCCACATCCACCCCACCAATAAACCAGAGAAAAAAAAAAAAAAAAAAAAAAAAAAAAAACATAAATTACTAAATCCCTACTTGTGTGAGGATGTCCGAGGTTGCAATCCCTGCGGCAGCTGCAGTTGCTGTTGCTGCTTCTGCTGCTGCAGTTGATGTAACTTCGCGAAAACGCCTACGACGGGCGCAGTGTTGTATGTACAGGCCTCGGTCTGCATGTAGTAGCCCCTGCGGTCCCTGAACTCGTCCTTGGCATCTGGCCCGCCGACGATGGCCCCGACGAGGACGTTAGGGTTGTCCTTCTGACGGCCGAACCACACGTCGAAGCCCTGCGCGCACCCGATGAACGCCTTATCCTCCTTGTACGACACGGTGGATGCGGCCCGGTGGTGCACGCGCCGCGAGTACTTGTCGCTGAAGCCGACCAAGTAGCTCACCCCCATCGGGTTGGCGCCGAGAATGTACTCCGCCTGAGACATGGCGAAGGCGAGGATCTCTCCGGGCTCGACAGGCCCCCCTTGCGGACAGCGTAGCACACCGCCACCGCCACCGCCGCCGCCGCCGCCGCCTGACGTCGAAGAGTAGGAGGAGGAGTTTGCGAGGTAGTCGGAGAAGGCGGTGAGGAGGAAGGTGGCGCCGGTGACGTACTGCAGGTTGTTCCACTGTCGCACGAAGAGGAGGCCGCCGGGCGTGCGGCGGACGTTGGCGCCGGCGCTGCTGCTCTTGTTCATGCAGGAGCACACGTAGTGCTCGGCTTTCGATTTGTACAGCTCCAATATCTTCCTGTGCTTTTCTTCCAGTGCATCTCCTCTTTCCAGCAGCAGCTGATCATCATCATCAATATAAAATTACTTTGTTAGAAAGCAGATTCACAATAAATTATTTGTATGAGAGTACTAAAACTTAATTATTAATCTCGCCAACTTATCAAAATTCAATCTTTAATCTTTTATTACTTCTTCTCATTTGGTATAAGTGTTAGCTTCTAAATACGATGCTAAATTATATTGAGATACTTTTAAATATCGCTAAATAAAGAAAAAAAATGTTTAAATATTAATTTATTTTATAGTGTATAGAATAATTTATGAGTTTGCAAAACACATGAATTATATAATTTATTATTAAGGAGAATTCCAATATTATTATTATTATGTGGCCAATTTTTTTACCAAGAGAAAGAGGGAAAAAAAAAAGGGAAAAAATAATAAAGAAAAAGCTGTGATCAACTTTGAAGTTTTAAATTTTTTTCCTAACAAGGGTGCTGGGTTAGAAGTGCCTAAATTAAATTAATTTATATATTACTTATTTCCACCTCTCCAAGAAGACCCAAATAACAATATAATAATATTTGAAGCTTGGTGTGTTTCACAGTTTAATTTGAAGTCAACTTGTAATTTATGTGCATGATTTTAAATTAAAATTAATTAAATTTCTTGGGTTGGTTCATACCTATATATATATATAGTTTGCATTCACTAAATTTGTTAGCATGCATCCAATCCTAACTAATCCTAAGAAAATTTTCACAAATCACGCAACGCAGTGGTTCAATTTAATTTTTATAGTAAATCCGCGAACCAAAATCAAAACTAGCTCAGTTTGAAAATTCAAAACCATAACCCAACCAACCACGAAAACTATACCTGAAATTGAAACTGAAACTAAAAAGTATACTACTCTGTCAGTAATCAAAATTGTATTAACTATAGAATTAATATAATTACTGTAAAAACTTTAAAAACTGAATTAATCAAATTAATTATTTTTATAAATTATAATTAAATAATTAGATAGCTTAATAATCATATATATGCTTTAATTTTTTTAAATTTTTTTTATATTCAAATCGAATAAATCAAACTGAACCAACTGAATTATTTTGGTTTGGTTTTACTTTCCATGTGGGTATGGTTCAGTTTTGAAAAAAAAAAGAGCAGAAAAAACAAAATACATAGTACATTAGTAATTGTTTAATTCAGATTATATATATATATATATATATATATATATATATATATATATATATATATATATATATATATATATATATATATATATATATATAGTCCGGCTAGAATACTATCGATAGCACCAAGCAATTGGTGCTATCAAGTTTTCTGCCGTTGGATGAAAAGATATGCGGTTGGGATTATAATGGCTCCATAAGATTTTTACTATTCAACCAACCACCTAGTAAATCCTAGGAGACCACTATCATCTTAACCCCACATTTTTTTAATCCAAAGGTTAAAAATTTGATAGTAGTATTCTAGCATATATATATATATATATATATATATATATATATATATATATATATATATATATATATATATATATATATATATATATATATATATCACTATAATAAAATTATACTATAACGATACTTTTAAATATTTCTAAAGCTAAAAAAAAATATTACTGGCAAAATAACCAACACTTACTATTAGTGTCGCTATATATACAGTCGTTAGGATGTATAGCGGCACATTATTATAATGTGTTCTAAAAATGCATCTCTATAATCTAATTTTGGATATAGATGAAATATATATAGAATATTTATACAAAAATGGTATAAAAATATATTTCTATACCTTAATTTTGTTATAGTATATATATATATATATATATATATATATATATATATAATTAAATATAGTTGAATAGTTAATTCATGCAATTGAGTTGACTGTGGCGCATTTATGGTCCCCATTTTGAACTGTCTCAAAGCAGGTTTCTGTCACCTGTTTTGGATTTTTCAAAACCTCCAACAATCTCCTCCATTTTTTATTTTTTTTATTTTTTTATTTTATTTTTAATGCACATTGCTAGTATGATTGGAAATTTATGTTCTGGTTGTTCACACGAATCATATGAAGATAGAATAAGAAAAAATAAATAAATTGGTTAGAAATTTTGTTGGTAAGGCATGGAAAAGAACTGAGTGAGAAAATAGATATACACTTGTTAGGCGCCCTTGGATTTATCGGAAAAAGTGTGAAAAAAAAATATTTAATTTTTTTTTTTTTATCAAAAACTCTTTTTTTTTTACCAATTTTTCGCTTATTTGATTTGAAAAGAAATAAGTATTTTTGATTTTTTTTTTCATATTTCATTAAAAATTAGTATTTTTATAAAATATGAAAAAAAAAATAAAAAGTTTTTCATAAAGCTTGTTTCCTTTAGAATCAAACGGATAAAAAATTTTAAAAAATAATATTTTTTATGATTTTTTTTTTTTACACTTTTTCAAAAACCCAAACATCCCTTAGAACTCATCAGACCCCAAATCCATCTATATATATAATCCAACCTATGACTTCATATGTAAATGAGTAAGAGTTTTAGTTATATATATATATTAATTATTAGTCCATTTACACATACAAATTTTATTTATCGCGTGCTCCTGAGCCGGTTCTAAGATACAAATCATCGCTTTCGACTTTTCTCTTTCGCTTGCCCTTCGAGTTAATCAACTCATAATGAGGGAAAGTTTCAAACTATTTTGAATGCGCCAAATTATGATATGATCTCTCATTTTCGCGAAATGCTTACAATAACCACCAAATTAATAGCACATGCAGTACCATTTGAAAGAGTAGGTTTACAAGTACACTTTCAATTTATGTATTTATTTTCGAAGTAGGTTTAATTACAAGCATATTGTTACTATGTTGGTTTCTGGGGTAATATATATATATATATATATATATATATATATATATAGGTGATGAAAAGAATAAACTTATAGACTTTGTTAGAGTTGTTCACATTTCATTTTCCCTCTTGCTGTGACTCTTAACCTGTTCCCAATCTATGTCCCATTGTACTGCGTTACAATTTCCATACAAATAATAATTTAAACCGGTGGTTTAGATTCAACGAATTATTATTGCTAACGAATCGAATTAATATATTTAGGACCCGTTTGGTATTGAAATTCTTTGGGGGATAAGGGATATTCCCCTTAGCCTCCCAAATATATCAGAAACTACGAGAATATTTTGTTTCAGTACAATTAGAATAAGTGAGAACTACTGTTTTCACTCTTCCCAACCACCATTTTACTTTTTCCTTAAATATCCTCCCACGTCTCCCGAGACACTATCTCTTACCTCATTACTCTTTATTCTTCTTATTCATCATTATCATATCAAACACAAAATTTCTTATCCCTAGAATCATACCAAACGTTTTTTTACAATAGTTCTGTATTTTATACTTATCCTTAAAATAGCTAGTTCTGTCTTATTTCGTTACCAAATGGGCCCTTAGTATCACAGCCTTGAACTGATGAGAATATCAGGATCGTTATATTCAGTATCAGAGCAGGTTCACAAGCTAGAAGTACGAGACAGGTCCAAATAGTCGCACATCAGAACACCGGATGGGCTCCACTAATAATAAATAGGATTAAGTATTTTGAGATGAAAATAGAATCGTGATTTGGTATATATAAAAGAAACTATGAACTCTAATAGTAATAATTGGATCATTTTTGTCCAGTGATTTAGATTCAACAAATTATTATTACTAGCGAGTCGGATCGTTATATTTTAAAACATTAATGCTATATCGAAGCTAATTATAATTAGAGCAATGCTACATGTACACCCCGAAGGGGTGTACATCATACATCTCCACCATTTTAATAGTGGTGATATTTTTTACGGGTCACATCAAGTGACCCATCATCACACCTCCACCCTTAGATGGGTGGGGGTGTGAGATGTACACCCCTTACGGGTGTACACATAGCATTTTCCTTATAATTATTAGTGTTATTATTATTTGGGTTAAATTTTGAAATATATCTTGTTATTATTGTTATTATTATTATTGTTATTAAATTAGTGTGATCTATGCACCTAACCTAATCCGACCACCCAATTGACCCCCAGGTCACAGTCAAATTAAAACTTAAATTCCAACCACAATTTCATAATTGGATTCATAAAATTTTGATTATTTTAACTTAAAAATATTAAACAATAATAATATATAATATTTTATAAGTCTCCGCGTAACGAGGATTCTCGTGCATGGACAATAATAATAAAAAAAAAAAAAATTGTTCACGGTGCATGGTGGTGACGCAATAGTGAAAATCATTAGTCAAAAAGAGTAGGAAAAGAGTCTATTTTCTACGCAATCATAATAAATTAAAGAATAATAACAATAATTTGGTAATTAAATTGTATGGAGACCCTTCAGCTACATTGCCCTTTTAAAATGGACCTCAACCAATTTTTTTTTTTAATTGACATCTTGCTTTAAGTTTAATTTTTTTCTTATTTGATAATTTAATAATAATTGTGTTAGCTATTAAAAGTTGATTATTTTAGTTTTATTTATTAAAATATGACTATAACTATTAATTTTAATATTTGATAATATCAATACAAAAGAGTAGAAAATTATGAATACATTAATAAAAATACATAATTAAGGTGACTATTTACCTAATTGAGAGGACTCTATACAATTTTACCTAATTATAATAAAACATTTTTTTAAAATTTAATGGCTTTATTAGTTTTTAGCAGTTGATTATTTTAATATATATATATATATATATATATATATATATATATATAGGGGTCACTTTTAGAATGCATTATAATGGAGGGACCTTCATGCATTTTTATTCACATAATAATTTGAATAATAATGCTATATCCCGACATTCAGAAATGAATGTGCGATATACATTCCACTCATTTCAGAATGAAAATTTATTCAGCGGTTATTTCGATCGATAAAATTTATTTTATTTTGATATGAATAGGGTATACATACAAATATTATTTTTTTAATAATTTTTATTCGTGAAAAATTCAAAGGGAGGAAACAGTCTGTCTCAAAGAATAATAGTACCTTATTCCTATTCTTATTCTTATGATAATTGGAATAATTAAGATGAGGATATAGTCAATGCATGGAGCCCCATAAATTAAAGCTTCTCCCTTTGTGTGCTATGAATATGGCACATTATAAAATAGACATGGTCCAACATGTACTGATCTCTGTAGACCACTTAATTAATTAATTAACTTTTTTTTTTATATTTTTATTTAAATTTTAATTTTAAAAATTTAAGTTATTAGATGATGATGTTTTTATATTTTAAATTCGACAACGATTTAAAATAATTATTTCTCTTTAAACACTTATAAAAAACTAATAATTTTAAATTTTTTAAAATTAAAAAAATTACCAGGGCCATTTAGAATTGACATTGTGGACTAGGTCTGGGTAATTAATAATAATATTGAAAAAAATGTCTGTTTCCTTCGATCACTGGCCGGCATCTTAGTCACAAAAATAAATATTTTGAAAATTAAAGTAGCACAATTATTGTTTGACAATTCTTAATTTTGACACTTTAATTATTACCACTTATTATGGTTTGTACTTTACTATTTTCAATTTACAACAAAGTGTACATATATAATCAACAAAGAAATTAAAGAAAATAAAATTAGAAGTTAGTTAATATTTAATAATATTATTTCATTTTTATTATTAATTAATTCCATAAAATCTCTAATTCAATATATATATATATATATATATATATATATATATAAATATATATTTCTTTAGGGGGTGTATATCTTACATCCCAGGTGAATTTCACTCGTCACTCGATCGAGTGAAATAATTCTCACATCAGGATGGGATGGGATGTAGAATGTACATCCCTAAAAGGGTGTACACCTAGCATCATATATATATATATATATATATATATATAATATATATATATATTAAAAAAAATTTAGTTTTTTGGTTTGGTGGTGTTGGTGATGAGGGAGAAGAAGAGTACTGCAGTAGTAGTACCTTGGAAGCGAGGACTTGAAGGCCGGCATATTTGATGTCCCAACTGAATTCCGACACGGCCCAGGTGGTGCCGCCGAACGCCTCGCCGTTGTCGACGGCGTAGTCCAAGTACTTGCCGTCCCCCGTCGCCCGGTGCAGCCACAGCGCCGCCCACAGCAGCTCGTCGTAGTACCCGCTCACCGACGGATAGTAGCTCTTCACCACGCGCACGCTGCCGTCGTATTTCCCTCTGTACTTGTCCCCGAACTCGAACAACTGCGAGTGTTGTTGTAATTGTAAGTGAGCATTTACGGTCGAAAATCATACGGTCAAAAAGATCCAAAAAAATAAAAAAAAGGTGACGATGAATGTATAATAATAATAATAATAACCTGTTCGGCGTGGTGCAGCAGCAGGAGAGAGTAATTCGGGTCGGAGGATCTGAACACGAGCGATGCGGCCGCCATCGCGGCGGCGGTCTCGGCCGCGACCTCCGACCCGGGGTGCTCCGCGTCGATCTTGTACGCCTGCCGCGACGTCGTCATGTCCTCCGGCCTCTGCCAGCAGTAGTGGTCCGTCCCGCCGTCGCCTACCTAAACATTCAAAATTTTATTCCTCACACAAACAAATAAATATAAATAGAATTCAATAGAAAGATAGATACCTCGGCCCAGAAAACATTCGGCTCCGTGTGGGCTTTGATGAAGTAGTCGGTGCCCCACTTGATCGCCTCCAGCGCGTGCCCGAATTCGCCGGCGGCCGCGACATGCTCCTGGTACTCCAAGACGCTCCACGACAGCATCGTCACGGTGAACGCCATCGGCAGGCCGAACTTGACGTGGTCGCCGGCATCATAGTACCCGCCGACCAAGTCCACCTGCGCATTCGCCGGCGTGTGAATCCCGTGCCTTTTCGATCGAAAGAGATGGAAATAGATTTAAGAAAAAAATTGAATGATGATGATAACCGACGTACTCCTTGCTCGAGGCCGTCGGTGAGGCCGGAGTGGCCGCGCCAGGCGACGCGCTGGTTGTACGGGAGGTGCCCCGACCGCTGCGCCTCGAAGTACAGCAGGCTCTTCGACAAGGCGTCGCCGTAGTCGGCCGCGGCGGCTTCCGCCGAAACCAAGAAGAAGAAGAAGAAGATGATGATGCAGAAGAAGGGGAGGGAAAAACTGGGAGAGAAGCATCTGCTGGTGGTGTCCTCGCCCACTCCCATACCCACAAATCGAAGAGAATCACAAAACTTAATTATTATTATTATTAGTATTATTATGATTGTGATTATGGTGGTGTGAGATTAAACTAATGGAAAATGCATGTGGCCTCTCATGGAAAGAGGCAATTCATTAGTATGGTGTGAGTGGTTTTGAATTGTAGGGAAATGGTGTAAAGGGGAAAGAGGCTACAGGGAGGGGATCTACCCACTCTGTGTTTCCTAAAAGGGACCCTCTAACAAATCTCCACAATATCTAGTGAAGTGGTTTTTGGGGAGGGAGGGGGAAGAGGAGGGTCTTAAAACATCTATAATAAGGGACTCATTGATAGAGATTTACTAATATATATATGTTTGTGGGGGTTGAGAGAAAATTGGAGAGAAAATGGAAAGATTCTTTTGTTGGGGTAATGGAAATTAATTACTTAAAAATGAAATAAAGAAAAGGTTGGGTGTATAATAGGTGTTCATTGCATGCATAGAAAAATATTCTATATGGAGACTCCCCAACTTACTCCTTTCCTAATTAAATTCGTTATTTTTTTATTTGAGAAAAAAATAATATACTATTCATTTTATCTATTTTAAAATAAATTTAACTGAAAATATAAAATAATTAAATTTTGAATTCAAAATTTCGAATATCAACCATCAAATTTTTTATCACTTGCGCTAGTAATGAATAAATATGTTGTTGTTGTAATATTATGTTTTGTTATGTGTATAACCAGATCCAATATTCAGGTTGGGGATTGGGATCTGGTCACTTTGACTTAGTAACACCTAATTAGAGTATTAATAACTTTATTCTGCTCTATTTTTTTAATTTTTTTTTCAACGAATAATAATTTTAATAGAGCATTTGGCAGAGAAAAAATTTACAATTTTTATTACTATATGAAATAAATATGTAATGCCATGTTTATGTGTACGACCATATTTAACATGCTGGTTGGGAATTGGAATCTGGTCACTCTGACTAGTAACACTACCTAATTTTATTTTGCTTTAATTTTTTTCAGCCACAATAATCTCAATAGAGTATTTGGCATATAAAATTTTATTTACAATTTTTATTACTGTGCAAAATAAAAATGAGATTTTAAGTCTAAAAACAGAAGTTGAAATTCGTCATTTTTTATTCTATTTTTAAAAATATGTTGATAGAATTTTTATTGATATAATGTTTTTTTAATATTACTATTTAAACAACACTCAACTGATGGGTCTAAGCTTTCCGCATAAAGTGTGATTTGAACACCACTTTTTTTTTTTTTTGAAAGAAAGGTAATATGCTACCCATTTCGTTTATTTTGAAATAAATTTAACTGAAAACATAAAATAATTAGATTTTGAATTCGAGACCTCAGATATCAATCACTAAATTCTTTACCACTTGCATTAGGGATGGTCGATATTCTTTGAATACAACTCTTAGATCCTAGAAATAGAGTTCACCATATAGTTGGTCAAGCCGCATTTCACTATATAGTACTACTAAACACCATAGGCTTTTTCTTTTTTTTTTTTTTTTTTGGCTAAATTACATAAAATTCTCTTATAAAATATCGCTTTTTTAATTTGCCTCTCTGTCTTTCAAAAACCTATATTTTGCCCCCTCGTAATTACGAAATTATTTTTAGAGGACAACGGGGTTAACAGAACATACGAAATAACGATAATGCCCTTATCCCTGTACTTCATGATGACGGCTCGTTCGTGGCCCAGGTGCTCGCGACGCTCGCCCGTGGCAGCACGTCGACGGCGGAGTGGGGCCAGACGTGGCCGCGGACGACGACGAGGGCAGCAGAGACGTCGTCGCCGCCGTCGTCGGAAGAGGAGGAGGGGAGGAGGGAGCGGAGGTTGGAGATGGAGACGGCGAAGTACTTGGCCTAGGTGCTCGCGGTGCAGAGGGCGAGGCCGATGCCGAGGATGGCGCCGTCGAAGGCGGTGGCGGCGCGGGTGATCGCCGCCGCCGTCTCGTTGTCGCCCGTTGACATGGCTCCCGCGCGCCGTAATGACGGCTCGTTCGGCGGAGCCCTGTGAGATGAGAGGGCCGAAGTTCTTAGCGCTCGCCCATGGCAGCACGTCGATGGCGGAGCGGGGCTGGACGTGGCCGCGGATGACGATGAGGGCGGCGGCGGCGTCGCCGCCGCCGTCGTCGGAAAAGGAGGAGGGGAGGAGGGTATGCGGTTTGAAGAGTATTTTCGGTATATCACCTAAAAAATTGACGGTTCAGTCACGGAATGCTGACGGCGGAGTTAAATGCACAATTCTGTAATTAGAGGGGCAAAATGTAAGCTTTTGAAAGACAGAGGAACAAAGTGAAAAAGTGATATATTATAGAGAAATTTTCTGTAATTTAATCTTTTTTTTTAAAGTAAAAAAAGTTATTATATAGAAATAACTTATTGTATTGTATTTATCTACATGAAAATAATTTATTGTATTGTTTACAACTCATCTGTAAATTTCTTTTGTAATGTTACTATTCAATATGGTAAATACTTTTTGTACATCCTATTTGGGGTGTATATTTTACACTCCATCCATTTTAGGATAGGGTGGATTTTACTCGTCACTTTAAAATGACGAGTGGATGAATGCCCATTCTAGAATGAACATAATATAAGATATACACTCTAAATAAAATATACAGATAGTATTGCTCATTGAACATATATTATTGGAATGACCAAATCCAACAAGGTTGGGGCTTAGGATTTGGTCACTCTGACCAATAAATGAGATTTATAATCTTTAGAAACCTCCTAGTATGATTCTAAATTGGGTTTAATTTTTCTTAGTAAGACTTTTTAATACTAATTATACTATAAAAATTTATTGTGTTACTGCTCATATTTAATTGCACCAAACTTTCGCAAAATTTCGAAGTTCTAGTAAGAAGTAGTGATTGAAGATATTTCCTATAATCTCAAGGACGTTTGAGGGTTATTTGAGTATTGTCGATACAAAAGCGATGCGAAAATAAAATCCGGAGGGTTAAATCTGTAACTTGCGAAATTTACATTGAGTATCGGTACTGGAACGACCAGCATGTGCAGAGTTGAGGAGAACTCTCAGATTTTGCGGAACTCACTTCGAGTATCGGTACTATTCACAGTACCGATACGCAATAGCAACTCAAAAATTCAACATTCGGATTCTGTGCAACTGGCGGAGGATTACCAGAACAATTGCCCTTGTACCGTAGTGGATTGGAAATATCGGTACTCAATACTGTGAGATGCAATGTTTGATTGGTTGTAATTGGGGGAGTTTGGGAGATTTAAGGAAAATTGTTGCAACCCTATATATATGGGAACCTTAGCCATTTCTCCCTTTACCTAAGAACACTCCCTAAACACTCCTCTCCTCTCTCATTCTGCTCCTCCCCCTCTCTCTCTCTAGAAATTTCTCTCCAATACTTGGAAATTTGGAGGAATTGATTTTGGAGAAGCCTCTTGGAGTGGATGGCTAGCTTCTTGGAGTAAGAACAAGCTTGGGGAAGCTATGGCATAAGTGAGATTTCAAGGTTTTGAATTAGAATTTTGGATTTAACTTATAAAAGGGATTTTATCAAACTATAGACAAATCAAGGTTACAAATGGTAAAGATTAGCTATTGGAATTGAATTTTGTGATGGATTTTGGGAAACCCTAGATGAAATGAAGATTTTTGTATTTAAGGAGTTAAAAAAAATTCTAACTCATGAAAACCCTAATTGCATGAATGTTAAAAAAGTGCATGGGACAACTTCATTTTGCGAAACGAAAGTATTTTGGTGGTCGATTTGGAGTAACAAATCTGTAGTGTTTCGATACTTAGTAGCTGTTCGGGTGCAGTAGAGTTAGCTGGCTGACATATCTGGAGATTATCGGGCCGAGCAGGAGTCGTTTTAGAATGAAATGGACATGAAAACGGACTCGAGATCTCAAAAATAAAGGAAACTAAATTTTCCTAAGGTTTCAAGTGCCCGTATATGCAGTTTGAGCTTAAAGTCAGTTTCGGATACTTTCTTCGGATGCCCGAAAATTACTATAGTAGTTCGAAAGTGAGTTGATGGGCTCTGTCGAGTGTATCGTGTGATTCTGACAAGTGGAGTATGGTTGTTGAGTTTCAGATTTATATTCAGACACTCGAAAAGGACCACAATAGCTACAAAGTTTTCGGACCCTCCATTGGGCGCTCGAGATTGTTGTTTATGAGCCGAATTACAACGATTTAGATGCCGAAATGTGGAATTGGGCGCCCAAATTTAGTATTTTCTGCAGTAACAAGTTCGGTCTCTTTTGTTGTGAGGGCTATCACACTCCGGATTTTTAAAAGCGGTCTATTTTTTTTTAATAATAAATCAGAGTTGGAAAATATAATCCCAGGACGTGAGTAGATTTGCCACGCGCATAGGAAGTTCATGATCCAAACGGACGAAGTCTCCCCTGTACACGCACGGCTAGGCAAGTACAATGATACCATTCAATTGCAATCAGAGTTTACTAACATGATAATAAACCACTAAATCATAATCAACAACTAATAGTCAAATAGTATGATCATAATCCACGATAATATAATCAACCTACAATATCAGAAAGTAGTCTAACATAAACTGAAACAGAATAATATAATAGAGTTGTATGCGAAAACTAAATTTCTGGGATCCTACTAGGGGTCGAAAATTTGGCCAAGAGGGACGAGGAAGAAAACGTGTGAAATCCGACTAAAAGCGATCGATGATATACGGGCCTATTAGAGTCGGGTTCGAAATTCGTATAAGAGAAAGGGAAAGGCAAAGCTCTTCGGCGTCAGAAATTGGTGTCGAAGTTAAGGCTACCCATCAGCAAACAAGAGCCGATTTGCTCGGGAAACGGTTCCCAAATTAGGAAAGACCGCTTTCGAATCAGCCGAGTAGTTAAAAGACATTCCTGCTACTTGGAGATTGTTACAATAGATCGGAAAGTTATGAGTCGAACAAAGGGAAGCATCTGAAACGTTATTAGACATCGGCGTGAGAAGATGTGAAGTAAAAGAACACTTTACATTTGATGCACCGATACATGTGCAAATCAAGAATGGGCAAATACAAAAGTGTTTTAGAAAAAGAAAAGTTACAGCCGAAACACTCGGTTGAAGATCAAAGCACATGGCCACCATCTGGCTGGCCATGGTAAGAGACCACCCAAAGCTGGAGGATTAGGTAAATTCCTCTGGAAATTGAGACACCTGATCACCTTTGGAGCTGACAAGAGTTGGAGTGAAAGAGAATATATATAAAGTCACAGTTAACTTCCCAACTCCCTACATCCAATGGGAGAAGACCAGGCGGCTCCTTTTGGAGAAAGAGGCACCCGGCATCGCAGAACGGCCGGTCAAAGATGAAAGCGGGACGATCGCGCGGCTCGAACTCCTCCGACTCCTAGGGATGATGACAAAGGACGACCTTCCTAAAGAAGGATCATCTTAGTAAACAACCGTCCGTAAGCAGTCAAAAACCGACTAGACCATCGGCCGTAGGATCCCGGATCGGTAGGTCACACGTAGAGATTTCACCGAAAGAATACCCATTAGAACTCCAAGTTGGAAAGACACCTTCATTAGCTGGTGTCACAACACCACCAGATTCAGAGAGAGAGGAGGCCTCGAGAATGCTCCCAGAGACGAAGAGGTTATTCCGGTGTAGCAACGGCACGGGAGCCGTCATGGGGGAAGAAAACGATGTAAAGACTGCTGCAAGAAGGGCCCTATTTATAGGCCGATGAGGAGTAGCGAAACGAAGACAGTTGTCACTTGGAAAACTGCAACATCCAATAAAGAAACGACGAAGGACAGATTCGCCGAGAATTAAGAAAGATCGACGCCTGCTCACAAATCCCTCAAGCAGCGCACAATTTCTCTCGTCATAAATCTCTCGGGCAGTGAGCAGATGTCTTGCCGAGGTACGGGAATTGCCGTGGACATCGAGATGTACGCCAAGTTCTGGACTCAACTTCGATAATCACCCGATTGGCACGTCAGGCAATTACCGAGAGGGCATTATTTTTTTTTTGAGAGAGAAAGGTAGCATCCTACCCGCTTCGTTTATTTTTGAAATAAACTTAGCTAGAAATGTGAAGCAACTAGGCTTCGAACTCGGGTTTCGGGTATCAACCACCAAGCCCTTTGCCACTAGCGCTATGGACGGTTGATCAGAGAGGGCATTGTTGAGACCAAAATTTTCGCCGCTGAAGGGAGTGACACATGGCACCCGTCATCGGCTAAAGGCGTCTGCCAATAGGAGGATGAGTCGAAAGAGAAAAGACTCACGCCTTGTTTCAGACCGGTTTTAGGCACGTAATGGTACAGTACGAGGCATACGCCATCGGCCAAAGGCATCAACCGACAGAAAAAACTGTCGAAGGCAGAAGGTGTGGCCTTAGTCAAGCGACGGTAAAGGCGAGGTCATGGTCAACTCTCGGCTGCTTAAAGCCGTAGAAGGAAAGACCCTAAATCGAAAAGGATGCGAGATTTGGGCGCGAATCTCATAACAGCTCCCGGAACGACAAGCAGCGCCCAACTTTGGAAAGCGTCAAGGATCACGCTTCGACGCGTCAATCGGGGGATGAATTTGGACGGAATAAAGGCTTCCATTCTATTTAAGGAAGTTCGACTCAAAGGGCCCGTTTGGCATCCGGTATAAGGGGGGGATAAGGGGGTTATCCCCCCCTTTATACCCAAACAGCATTTAAGTGTGGGGGAAATAGCTGTTCCCCCCATACCAGGTTATTCCGGTATAAGGGTAGAACAGCTATTCCACCACAGGTGGAACAGTTGTTCCACCTGTTGCTTATTATTATTATTATTTTTTTTTTAATTAAAATTTTTTAAATTATAAGATATTTAAATTTATAAAATTTTAAATTATTTTATTTTATTTTATAAATTTTAATCCCCTCTATTATTCTTATTCCTCTTTAACTTACCAAACATAATTTTTCTTATCCCGGTACCACCATTATACTCAACCAAACACAAAATTACTATAATTCTTGCTTGTACCTGAACTTATACCTATTCCCGGAATAACCAATTTTTGCTTATACCCGAACCAAACGCAGCCAAAATGAAGTAGTTGAGGATTTTATGATAACTCTCCCCCAAATCACGCCGATTATTCAAATCGGCGATTTTAAACATGGTTCGGGGAGTAAATAAATATCCGAACTATCGAAGAGAAAAGGATCCTGCAATATCGTAAGCCAGGACCACCCCCTACTTTTCATATCTTTTCATACTTGCATTTACCGTTTTCCTAGATAGATTTACTGCATTTCCTAGGAGTAGATTACTTATAATTTCTATCCCTTTTCCTCCTCCTTGTATCCCCTTTCCAATCAATACAAAACATTAATCGGCTCATCAGCCGTGTCAATTTATTGTTTCTACTATCTGAGTCGGCTATTCTAGGCCGGACTCAGCCTCTCTCTATCTTCATATCCCGATTCGGGTAATCTAAGCTGGACGGTCGCGAGAGTTTAAGTGAGAAGAACCCGGCCGAACAGATCCCTCCTCGGTCCGATCGTTTGATCCATTGGCACGCGGCGCATCACATTTCAGAGGGTCAACGAACGCCCGGGGCCGATCGACGACCGATATTTTTCGGCCCCAACATATTGATATAGTTACATTTTACTTTAAATCGAAGCTTTGTAGTTGTACTTTTAATTATTGTATTTCTTTAGTATAAACAACTGTGTTTATCAAATTATCTAGTAATGCCTTTTTTTGGACCGAGTGAGTGCAGATCGTCACGTTCAGTGGTTACATCCACAGAAAATTTGTTTAAAGTTGTCACTTCGTTATTGTTTACCATTTTCAAATCCTATCATCACCGATGATGTACGAGTTCGTAGTAAAGGTGTCGCGGAGTAGATAGTCCAAGAAAGAGGTCTACAAAGTTTCCTTTTGTGAAACAATAAAAAATTGTAATATTTTAGAGTGAGATGAATGAATGTAAAGTTTATATTTAAAATTCAGTTAAATAAATTAGATGTTACTAGATCAACTCTGATACTCTATGTATCCATTTCGTACAAATTGTACGGGTTGGATGTTTATCTCCGCTTCGTTCGAATAGAGGGAGGTTTTGCTCGTTCGGCAGGTCTGTGTATATACCCAAGATAGTCCAAGCGGTATCGAGACGTGACAAGTATATATATGTACTTGCCAACCATAGCACTAGGTATGAAATCTTTTCATGTTGATACTAATAGATGAAATGATGTAACAATCATTCGCCTTCTAACATCTAATCATGTTGATAAAAGACTTAAATGAAAGGTAGGTAAAAAGCATAATGACCTCCTAACAATATGCTATTTTGGAATATTATTTGATTTTTATTTAAATTATTTTGAAATATATTTTTATCTAACTAGATATTTTGTTGCAAATTAAATGGTTAGCTAACAAGTCATTAATTCAACAAATCTTCAGTTTTATCTATTTACTAAAAAGACTCTAAAATTCAACGTAGAAAAATAGTTAAAAGTTGAAATGGTTAAAAAGAAGAAGGAAGAAAAAAAAAAAAAAAAAAAAAAAAAAGGGAGCCGGGGCGGGGGGTGGGGGTGGGGGGAGGGGAGAATAATGTGAGATTAGGATTCACATTATACAATATTAACAAATAATGTGAAATAAAGTTTACATAATACAATTTGAGTTAAAATTCAAAAAAATTAATTTCAAAAATTGAGAATAAACTGGAATTTAAATTTGAAATTACAATTAAAATTTATGTTAAATTTAAATTTCAAATCACAATTCAAAATTATGTTATATTTGAAACTGAAAGCAAAGATTTAATCCAAAAGTTAAACTTTAATTCAAAATACAAATTTTAATTCAAAATCAAAAGTTTGAACTAAAATTTAAAATTTAATTTAATATCATAATTTGAGTTAAAAATTTAAATATAATCTAAATTTAAATTAGTTTTAAATTATGTATATTGGTTTATTATTTGTGAGGGAATTATATATATGCATTCCTACAAAGAATTTTGGGGATATAATTAATGAACCAAACACATTAATTCAATATTAATTGCTGGTATTTTAACATTGTGTGAATCAAATAAAAATATGCTACATTCGAGCTAACTAAATTCTTAGAAATAAGATTACAAATTGTCTCAGTGTTATTATCTAAGCATCACGAAAACGGACATAAAATATGGAACATGACACAACTCGAACGCGGCGACCCAATAACTTTTAAAAATTAGAATACGGATACGACATGAGCACCGCTAGTAAGATATAGTATTATTAATATAATAATATATATTTATTATATATAAAATATTAATTTTGCTATAAAGATTGTTATATTTCTCATCAGAAAGCAAGTTAATAAAATTTTTCACTACAATAAAACTATACTATAGCGATATTTTTAAGTGTTTCTAAAAGTTAAAAAAAAGTGCCGTTGGCAAAAATACCGACACTTATTATTAGTGTCGTGCAGTCGTTAGGGTGTATAGCGACACATTATGGTAATGTGTCCTAAAAATATGTCCATATAATCTAATTTTGGATATAGATAGAATATAGATAGAACACTTAAACAAAAGTGTCACAAAAATATGTATCACAAAAGTGTCACAAAAATATGAATCTATAATCTAATTTTGTTGTAGTATTTATTGATAGTTTTATATATTTCAAGAGAAGAAATATCACACCATACATAATTATTTTGTATTGTTAAAAAATTTATATGTATTCATTAAAAAGCAAAAATATTTATTATCTTATATTATATATATGGATATATATGGATATATATATATATATATATATATATATATATATATATATATATATATATATATATATATATATATATATATATAGTCCGGCTATTATTCTATCGATAGAACCAAGTACTTGGTACTACCAAAATTTTCACCATTAGATTTATTTTTTTGATTATTTTCACCCCTTAGATCATACTACTTTTCCAATCTTCCACTAAACCCTAGAGGCCCACTATCATCATCTTATCCAGACATTTCTTAATACAAGAGCTAAAATTCTAATAACACTAATAACTTGGTGCTACTAATAATATAATAGCCTAGTTATATATATATATATATATATATATATATATATATATATATATATATATATATATATATATATATTTATTTATTTATTTATTTATTGGTGCTATCTATAGTATAGTAGCCTAATTCTATATATATACTCAATTCTACAGGAGTTCTGCTAATATGCTTGTACAAGCACCAATCAATTGGTACTTATAAGTTTTCTATCATTAAATCTATCTCTTTGACTAATTTATCCTTTAGATCATTATATTTCACCAACTACTCACTCAACCTAAGGGACCCACTATTATCTTAACCACACATTTTTTCATTCAAAGACTAAAAACCTACGATTATCAATGATTTAAAACTTTTCAAAATTTAAAAATTCAATTTTATATATATATATATATATATATATATATATATATATATGAGCAACGCTACATGTACACCCCCAAAGGGGGTGTACATCTTACACCCACCCATCTAAGGGTGGGGGGGGGTCACTTCACAAATTGTGAAGTGACCCCTCACCACATCCCACTCATTGGATGGGTGGGGTGTGCGATGTACACCCCCAAATAGGGTGTACAAGTAGCATTTTCCTATATATATATATATATAATTAATAGAATATGCTATAGATCCACATCATTTTAGTGTGTCCGCGTTGGACAAAAGTCCAACATGAATACGCGAGAGTCATAAAAATATTCGTACTATATAGATTTGTATATTGTATAACACAAACCAAACGATTCCCAACTTTTTATGATTTTTATTGCACTTCCAACTCTGTTTTGAGCAAATTTTTGAAATTGAATTTTAGAGTCATTTTAGAAAGAAAATGTAACTGAAGATTTGTCAAAGTTAATGGCTTTGTTAGCTAGCAACTTATATAGTAACAAAATATGTTAATATTCATAATTGTCAAAATTTCGAAAGTAACGTTTTGATTCAACAAATGGTTATGGGAGCATTTGCTTAATTCATTGTATCATATTGGAAATGTGCAAGGAAATGAAAGATTACGTGCATCGATTGGTTTGTATATTTTAATTCAAAATATAAATTTTAATTTCAATTTAAAGTTGAACTAAAAATTAAAATTTAATTTTGAATTGTAATTCATAATTTAATTTAATAATTCTTGCTAAAATTCAAATTTAAATTTAAATTAATTTTAATTATGTGTATTATTATATGAATTACTACAAAGATTTCTTGGGATATATACAACTAACACACAAACAAACAAATTAAATTAATATTTTTGATATTTTGATATTGTATTATCAACTGAACCAAATAAATCCAGCAAACTATTGCAGTAATTATCATATGCTATTTTGAAATAAAAGATGACAACATTTAATTTGGTTTGTATACTTCAGAAATATTCTAATATTAAAGTCAAACTTAAATTTTTATGTTTTTATGTTCAAATTGAGTTCTAACTATGAATGTAGTTTTATATTTCAAAATTATCAATTCAATTTTATATTTGAATTTTAAATTTAGAGTTTAAAAGTTTACATTTGAATTGTGAATTTTTGTTTTAAAATTTGAATTAAATATAACTTTTTACTTAAAATTTGGATTCAATTGGTAACAAGGCTAAAATCTTTTTACAAAAAGAAAGTTCAAAGGAAAATTTGGGAATTTTGACAAAACAAAAAAGGATTACGTATAATTTCCGGTACCAGATTTTGTGAATCCGCAATCTGCTCTGGTGGCGCAATCCACTTTGGTTCCGTAATCCGTTTTTGTACTGAAAGAAACGTCAAATTGAGTTTTTACCATAAATTCGCCCCCTCAATAGGTATAAAACCATACCCTCAATAGAACTGGAACCGACACAGACACAAAGATAGAACAAACTAAAAGCAAAAAAATACAGGTGAAATAAAATTCATTAACTAAGAAAAAAATTACACCGACTCTTTCTCTTCTGCAATAGAATAGTTTCAACCAGCACATGCATCATGTGCATGCAATCTATTTGACTTCCTTTAAAATAAGGTTCACATTAAGAATCTCACTCGTAATATATATATAAAACTCCATTAAATTAGAATTATACTTTAATTAATATTTAAATTCAAATTAATTTATTTTTAACAAATTTAAATATTTATCCTAATTTAAATAAAATTTATTCTAAGCCTGAAATGCACCATCAGACCGAAAATAAGCCCTTGGTACTAAGATTAGAAAATTTATTATCTTGATTATGTTTTTTGTTTTAGATTTTGCCGGCCACAAATTACCTTATATCCTATCTCTCCTTAGAATTCTCATCACTATGCAAGACAAAATTGCCCAGGCAATGAAATCCTCAATTCAAAAAAAAATAAAAATAAAAAAGTAATAAAAAATAGGTAAACTCTTATACCAATTGTTGAAAGAAGAGTAATATATATATATTATAAAGAGGTATTATAGCAAACTAAAAATTTTATTAATTACTCTTGATCTGAATACAACGATAGATATTATTCTACTCATTTACCGCAGATACATATAGCTTTTAACATAAAATATAAAAATTCTAATAATAACCGCTTAATAAAATTTTAACTTCCAACTGATATCAAAAAATAAATTTAACTTATAAAAAGTATTAGGTTACTTATACATAATAATTTCACCTACTCTTTTCCACTTTGATAAGCTCCAAATCTCCAATCCTTTTCTACATGCCAAGCACTAAGTGTGCATCAAAGTCACAGCTCCAACAAAACCTGCATATTTATTTGCTCTGTAATTCAATTGTTGTGACTCATGATGTCACTCAAATGATTGTAATTTTTAAATTAGATAGATGATTGGACCATTCAACAATAGTTTCAGCTTTTTATATATATTTTAATTAGAAGAACATTTCAACAACTTTTTTTTCTTTTTTTTTTTTTATTTTTTTATTTTTTCTGATGTTGGATGATTTTCTTGAAAGGGAAGGTGCAAAGAAGACTCAATGGTTTGGTGAGATGTCACAAAAGAAGAGAATTCCTACTGCACAGTGGTCAAATCTCAGTAATAATATATATATTTTTTTTATCTAGTCACATATTCAGGCAAGTTAGTTATCATGTAGACTTGCAATGTGAGCTGAGACTTTTGGGGGTGCAAATGTCTCATCTCCCATTCATTTCATATTGTCATTATGAGAAGAGAAAATAATGAATTACTAAGAAGCCCCCCTTTAATTAGGCCACACTTTCCACATGCATGATTTTTTGGGTCATTCAACATGCAAAACAAGTCTTTGTGATCAAGTGAAGAACATCAATTTTGACATGGTGAAAAGAGAAAATTTAGGCAAGTTTGGCTAAGTTTAGTAAAACTAATTCGTAAACTTTTAGCCATATTTTATTTTATATTTCCAAAATTTCGGAGTATGTCATTTTAAATCGTACTTAACGGACGATACACCTGGTGGATTTATACATCTGTGCACTTCAAATTCATCGATCTTTCATTTGTACTATATTTTGAATCTATTCATCTTATCTCTAATTAAATACAGAAATGATTACAAATCAACGAATAGTAAGAGCTAGATATAACAATGTTGCAGATACAATAAGTGCAAACAATAATGAATCTCTCCTCTGGCCGTAAATGAAAACAAAGACTAGAAAAATATATCATTAAAAGTTTAGAATGCCAATTTTTCAACTCGAATGTTCGAAAATCAAAACGAAAGTTATAGTTCAGGAATTCGCGCTACAATTTGCCGATGAAATTTTGATCCTATAAAGTAAATTAAACCCATATGGAAGTAACTTGAAGTTATCCAAACTTCAAATTTTAATTTCAATAAAACCATACTCGGAGTGTCAAATACAAAAGATGATGGATTAAGGCATATTTCATGGATTTGCGCATGCACCAAATACATGTAATTATCAAAAGCTTAACAATTGGGGGGAACAAGCATGTTTGATCGGTGCGACAATAATTCAGTCTATAAAACGATTTGGTGCGATCATTTCAATCTAATAAGTCAAAAAATCACTTTGAACTATTCGCATTAGCAGTTCTATCACATCGAACCGGTGAATCAGTTCGATTTTAATCAAATCGGTTGAATTTTTTTAATCAAAATCAAATTAAAATTCAATGATTTAAAATCAACTTAGCTAATTTTATTTTCTATCAGCACAAATTAACAACTTTATAAAAAATAAAACCTGAAAGATTATATTTACTCATAATACATGCATATATATATATTTTTATAATAAATTATAAATAATAACTAAATATTTATAACGTTATACTGACGTCAGCTATAGCGGTTGAGTAGCGAGTGACCTCTAACTAAAGGGGAACAAATTTGAGATTAGTTATCCATGCTTATAATTTACTAAAACTAAAGTTGTTACATCATGGAAGTACCTTAAACACTTTGTCCGAGTTTGCTTTAAAGTCAAATTCAATATTGTCCTTAGGGGCAACAAAAATCTAAGCAAAGTGTAGAAGAGGAGCACCTACATTTACATATATATATATAACTAATATTTAGTCCACAAAGTTGTTATCTCTACTTTATCCTTTTGTAGTTCATTGATTGAAGTGTAAGCAATTCAAATGAGGCCAAAACTAATTAGAAATACGTTACATCCTAATCACTTGAACACGAATTGTGGGCTCACACGTGTCACAATGTGCAACTATTTCTCCATTAGGATTCAGAAGATCCTAAGTTATGGGACTTAATTAAAGTAGCACATAGAATTAATATGCGACTTTGTATTTTGTCAAACTAATCGTCTAAGTTTGGTTGGAAATTAAATCTTGCTGTATGTAACACATAATTATTAATTCTTTGGGCCAATTTGACCTCACGAGTTCAGATTCTGCTTTTAGCCGAAGCAATTTCTAAAGAGCATTTAGAAACTAGAAAAAGTTAATGTGAAACTCAATTCCATTGCACCTGCACGTAGAAATAATATTAGTTTTGAGCCGCACAATCAGGACGAAGTTACGTGGAGACCCACGGTGGCTATGCCCTCCCCCAACATTTTTAAAAGGGGTAATTTCTTATATATCTCTAAAATTTTTTCTGTTTTTATATTTATTCCTCTTAGAAGGCTAATATTAAAACTACCCTTCTTACGTTCTAACTTCTTTCCAAAATACTTCTGAAGTTAAACTCTGTTAGTATACCATTTGGAACTGCCCTAAACCCTAAACCCTAAAACCCTAAACCCTAAATCCTAAAATCCTAAAAAACTTTAAACCCTAAACCCTAAACTCGGACAAAATAGGTATATCTGATAGTTTTCAACTCCGATTATTATTTAACTCTAGTTTAATCCTAGTTAACTTAACAAAGAAAAACGGTAGGAGTATTTTTAATAACGGTGGAACGTATGAGGGGTATATTGGAAAGAAAAAAATAAGAGGGGTAAATCAGATATTTCTTCAGATTTCAGGGGTACACAGGCAATTATTCCTTTTTAAAATTACATATCAGTTCATTATTAAGTTATTAAAAAAAATAAAAATAGTGTAAATTTTAGAGGCCAAAATATTTTTTTTTTTAAAAAAATAATATTATCTTGTAGGCCACGAAATATAAATTTAATTGACTCAAACGTCGTAATACTTAATTTGAAAATTATGAAAAAATCTTAATACTTAAATTTTTAATATATTATAATACTTAATTTACAAATTATACTAAATTTTAATACTTAATTTTTAAAAATAATTTTTTTTTATAAATGTTTAAAATATTATTATTTTAATGATAAAGATAATTATACTTTATTTTTTTTCTAAAAAAATATATATTAAAACTCAAAAGCTAATTAACAAAAAAAATTACTTATATATATTTTTTTATTAATAATTTTTAAAAATTAATATATCTTGTGTAATATATTTTTGGTCCCTCTAAAGCTAAAATTCTGGCTTCGTCCCTGCGTACAATCATATTGTCCAAGTAAGTGTTTTAGGTTGTTCAATGTAAATAATAAGTTGTTTATGTAAGGTACTTTCCTTCTTTGTTTTTTCTTTCTTTTTTAGGATAAAGCTCATGAGCAATTCATTTAGGCTGTGTTTGGTTCAGATATAAGCTATAACTACATATTCCAGGAATAGATATAAGTTCAGTAACAAAACCAATTTTACGTTTGGATGAAAATTGAATTGTTCTTAGGAATAAGAAAAATAACCTTTGGATAGTTAGATTAGAATAATGAGAATATAAGAGTAATTATAATTTTAAAATAATAATATTTTATCTAAATAATTAATATAAAATAGTAATTAAATAATAATTTAACTTATTTAATTAACTATTGTCAGATAATTCCGAATATTAATTAAAAAATAATTAACAATGATTATTATTAATAAATAATTCAATAATTACAAATAATTTAATAAATTAATTAGTTAATTATCTAATAGTTAGATAATTAGTTAATAAAATAATTAGATTAATTAAATAGTTAATACAGTAATTAAAATTATATTTACTTTAATTAAGCTTATTCTCAATTAATTGATAAAATAATTAACAATAATGAGTATTAATAATAATAAATAATTTAATTTACTACAAATAATTTAATAATTTAATTAGTTAATTATCTAAATACTTAAATAATTAGTTACTAAAATAATTAGATTAGTTAAAATATTAGATTAATTAAAGAGTTAATATAATAATTAAAAGTATATTTACTTTAATTAAGCTTATTCTCAATTAATTGATAAAATAATTAACAATAATGAATATTATTAATAATAAATAATTTAATTAATTACAAATAATTTAATAATTTAATTAGTTAATTATCTAAATACTTAAATAATTAGTTACTAAAATAATTAGATTAGTTAAAATATTAGATTAATTAAAAATTAATATAATAATTAAAATTATATTTATTTTAATTAATCTTATTCTCAAATGGGAACAAGTCTTATTCCAAGAAAAAGCTGGAACTACTGTTCCAGCCTTATACCAGCTTGTTTTAAGTAGAACTTGATAATAAAACTAAATAGTTATGATGTTAGGAGTTAATTAGATTTGTAGTGGAATCCTAATTGGATTAAGATTAATATTTAAATATTTAAATTTGTTAGAGATAAATTTGTTAAGATTTAAATATTAATTAGAATAAAAATCAATTCAGATTAGAATTTAGATAGCTTTTGATATAAGCTATAAATATAGTATAGGTGTTATTATTTAATGGTGGTGGTCACACTCATGGTGGTGGTGGTAGAGTTTAATTACACTCATGTAATATGGAGGTGATGGGGGCTAAGATTTAGTCACATCCATATGACATGACCAAGGTGTTCATAATTTTAGATGCACGTACAGTTGCGTTCAAATAGAGAAATCTTCTAAATCTTCTAGATTTATAGAAGTTGGATGTACGTACGGATATAAATCTAGATTTATAGATTTATGAGGAATGCTCGGATTGAAACTACTCTATTTCAGAAGAGGAGTCGGTGTAATTTTTCTCTTGATTAATAAATCTTATTTCACTTGCATATTTTCTGTTTTGATTTTTCTTCTCTATGTGGTTGTATTGGTTACAGTTTTATTGAGGGGATGGGTTTATGATAAAAATCCAATTTGATACTTCCAGTGTGAAATTCCAATACTAGGTGGTACCGGAGTTGATTACGGTACCGGAACGGGTTGCGGATTTTTTTTTTCTCTATGTGCTTATATTGGTTTCAATTTTGTTGAGTGCTTATATTAGTTTCAGTTTTGTTGAGGGGACGGGTTTATAATAAAAATCCGATTTGATGCTTCCGCTCCAGAATCCCAACACTAGACGGTAGACGGTATCGGAGTGGATTGTGGTACTGCAGCGAATTGCGGATTCATAGAATCTGGTACCGTGGTACCGAAGCAGATTGCGGATTCATAAAATTTGGTACCGCGATGAATTGTGGTACCGAAGTGACTTGCGAATTTATATAATCCGGTACCGGGATGGAATGTGGTACCGAAGCGGATTGCAGATTCATAAAATTTAGTACCGGAATGAATTGTGGTATCGAAGCGAGTTGCGGATTCACAAAATCTGATATTGGAACGAGATCTATATTTTACATATGAGCTAGAATAAAATATAGCTTACAATTCTACATATAAATAGAAAATTTATTTTATTTTTTTTAAAAAAATGTATAGAACTATCGACTAATTAGAAAGTAAATCAAACTCATAAACTTTAAAGCCCCTGAGTAAAGAACAAACTAGGAGAAAAAAGGACAAAAAAAAAAAAAAGCGAGCGCCCAGATCTTGTTCTCGATCTGAATCTGTTCCTCAAATTAGCCACATCGAAAACCTTCTTCTTTTTTTTTCTTTTTTTTTTTTTTGTTGGATCCTCCAAACTCCAAAGGATGTGCTTGATAACTGCAATGCCCACACAGGACAAAAAAAATATATTTGCAAAGAAAAAAGTGTTGAATTTAATTTTCTATACATATAAATTTATAATTATATTATGAGCTATTCAATTTAATAGAATCATTAAGTAATTTAAATAAATTTTAAAAATATCTATCGGATATGAATTATCACATAGTCTGATTTCTGCCGTTATTTGTTTTACATCGTAATAAATTAATTAGACGATAAATTTAAACATGAAAGCACTCAATTCTAAACACAATTCTAGTATCGATATTTGAGAGACGTCAAAATTTAAAAACGTATTTCATCATACATGAATTTTAATAAATATTTATATTATTTTTAAATATATTAACGATTATTTAACTAATTATTTATGATTTTTTGGTTACTTGAATTTATTTGTATAAAGATGTAACAGAAAGGAGAAAGAGAATAAAATTTAGGTAATTGTGGAAAAGAAGTTTGAAAAATAACTTTCTACGTACTAAAATCAAACTAAAGTATAGAAAAAAGAAAAAAATCGAACCTGCTGGTGAGTGAGAAAGAGAACGAAGACCAAAGCAGGTTAGAGAGAGAGAGACGTGGACGATGCATGACACGAGAGGGTTAGAGAGAGAAAAAAGAGACGTAGAAAAGAGAGAGAGAGGAGAAAAATCTTTATGATATGGTACATTTGCAAGTTACTACCTTGTGATTCATGTATAATAAGTTGTGTGTGCATGCCGTTCTATAATGAGGTAATATAAAATGTGGTAACAAAATAGTACATTATACAAACTATACTTAAAGTAATTTAATTTTTGAGTACAAAATGTTGGATTTAATTTTTTTTTATATATGAACTAACATATAAATTTATAATTATATTATAGACTACCTAATTTAATAGAGTTATTAAGTAATTAATTTAATATGGACTTTAAAAATATCTATTAGGTATGGACTATTAATGTGTAAAAATTCAATACAAATCTAATTAGGGTTTATGGAACTCTAATTAAACGTAGTATTAAAGGAATATAATAGGGTTGTGGTCCCGAGTCGGATTCCTACCGTCTTTTGTCCTGTCCCATTTAGAGAAAAATTAATTAGACGACGAATTTAAATTTGGAAGCACTCAATCCAAGCGATTTTATTGTCAGTGTTTGAAAAACGATAAGATCTAAAAACGTATTTTATCAAGCATGGATTCCGATAAACGTTTATAATGTTTTCAAATAAATGAACGATTATCTAATAATTTATATGTGTTTTTTGAGTTATTTCGCATTAATTTGCATAAGAATCTAACATAAAGTGTACATCTTATTTATCTAAGAGTGAAATTTTTTTTACTTATTATTTCGAAATGACGAATAAAATTTACTCTATTCTAAAATAGATGGGATGTACGTATACCTGAATGAGTGTTCCAAAAATATATTTTAATATGAATATTTCATACTCTTTTATTTATTTTTTAAAAAATTATTAGATAAATGGTATGATTTAAATTAAGAAAAGTGCTAGGTGTACACCCCAAATGGTACGATATAATTCAGAGAAATATATATACTAGGGCCTACCGCCAAATTTTTTTTTCAGAATAAAAAAAATATTTTATAAATAAATTATATTATTTTAATAAATAATAATCATTGTAATTATGCTCACTGCACGTGATCATTAAGGAGACAAAAAACTTCCAAGCAAATAAGTTATTATTAGATTACTTCTTCCCCCATCCCAAATGACAATGTGTTGAACAATAAGATTATTTTCTTCCATTTCTTTTTGGAAAAAGCTATCTCTACACCACTCTAAAGAGTGTATATCATACACCTTTAGCATAAATGCTTCGGATTAATCTGAATTTTTTATTTAAAAAATTTTAGATTAATCCGAGCCTCTTCTATTAGGAGTGTATGATATACACCCTTAAGAGGGGTGTACCTATAACAAAACTCTTTTTGAAAAGAGAGAGAGAGAGAGAATTAGACTGGTATGTTTATGAAAGCACGGAGCCTTTTGTGTTTATAAGTTGTTTTCGATATTATTACTTTCGAATCGATGATTGGTTATGTTAGACTTGATCTAAAATATTTAAAAAAATTTAGAAAGTAAATTTCACAATTTTTCGATATTATTTGCGCAGTGATCGAAATGGCTAAAAATTAATGGCTGGAAATAAAAAAGCTCACAAAATGTGATGATATGGCATTAAAATTTTAGATAAAAAATATTAATATTATTTTACATAATTTGAATATTTTTACGCCGTTAAACTTACAAACGCCTCACAACGACCATTAAAATTATTAATTTTGAGCCCTTTGATCATTAGACAAAAGATATCAAAAAATTACAAAATTTATTTTCTAAATATTTCAAATACTCTAAATCAAGTCTAGTGGAGCCAATCAACGATTCGAAAGTCCCAACATCGAAAACAACTTATAAGCACGTAAGGCTAGCTCTATACTTCCCTAAGCATACTAGCTTATATATATATATATATATATATATATATATATATATATATATATATATATATATATAGTAGAGGTTATACATTTTTAAAAGTACAAGCCAATTTATGCTTGTAATTTTTTTGCCATTGAATTTGTATTGGGAGTTGTGCTATTCTAAAGTCAACTAAAGAGAGAGAAAGAAAAAATAAAAAATACAAATCCCAATACAAATTCAATGGTAAAAAATTCACAAGCATAAATTGGCTTTGTGTTTTTAAAAGTATATAAGCTCTACTATATATATATATATATATATATATATATATATATATATATATATATATATATATATATATATATATATATATATATATATATATATATATTTGAGCTCCTATGTTTGTAAAAGTACCAAGTTATTTGTAATTGTGAGTTTTTTATCCTTGGATGTAGGAATTTGCGGTTAGGATGATGGTGGGCCCCTTGGGTTTAGTTGGTGGTTGGTGAAATAGTATGATCTAAGGAGTAGAATTAATCAAATGGTTAGATCTAACGGTAGAAAACTTACAAGCACCAATTGCTTGGTGCTTGTACAAGCACAGCAGCCGGACTCTCTCTCTCTCTCTCTCTCTCTCTCTCTCTCTCTCTCGCTTTATATATATATATATATATATATATATATATATATATATATATATATATATATATATATATATATATATATATATATAAAGCGAGAGAGAGAGAGAGAGAGAGAGAGATGAGCTGGAATGCTATCAGTAGCAAACTGGCTCGATTGCCATCCATTTGTTCTTGATGATGGAGCTTTCAAATCGACGATCAGCACCGTTGAATATGATTTAGACCACTAGAAGTATTTAGAAATTAAATTTCAAATCTTTTAGACATCATTGATCTTATGATCAAAAGGTTACAAAATTTATAATTTTAATGATAGATATAAGCCTTTTACTCGTTTAACGATATAAAGGAATTTAAATTAATTAAATTTTTGTTAAAAAATTTTTAAAACTATTTAAAATAAGATGTATACTATTGATCTTGATTACAAGACACCTATCATTACTTTTTAAAGGATATTTATTTTCAATCGTTTATTTTTTTGTCCACTTAATGGAATAGAAAAGAATATAAAAAAAGTATGAAATTTAATTTCTAAATAGTTTAAATGGTCTAGATCATGTTCAACGATGCTGCTGAGACCAAAATTTGCGCTACTTAGTAGAGTGACACGTGACGTATATTATCGGTTAAGGGTATCAACTGATGGGAGAATGAATCAGTAATGAGGGACTCGTGTCTTGTTTAAGACCGATCTTAGCCGCGTGGGAGCATAGCGCGCGACGTATGTCATCAGCTGAGAGCATCAGCCGACAGGAGAAGCAGCCGACAAGAAGGTCATCGCCCTATCGGAGGTCAAACTTCGGCTGAAAGCAACCACCGGACCGCTCCAATCAAGCGACGAAAAAGAGGAAGTCAGAATCAGCCTTCGGCTGCTCGGGCCGAAAATGGGAAGACTTCGGAAGGAAGGAGTGCAGGATTTGGGCGCGAATCTCGCAACTGACCCGGAACGGCAAGTAGTGCTCGACATTGGAAAGCGCCGGGAATCATGCTCTGACGCGATACTAAGAGGATGAACTTGGACGAAAATTGACGACTATCCTATTTAACGGATATTTGACTCAAAAGAAAATAATTACTAAATATTCGATAACTTTTCTCAAATTACGCTAATGATTCAAATCGACGCCTACTAACGTGGTTCAGAAAGTGTATAAACACCCAAACCATCGAAGAAGAAGAAGAGGTCCGACAACCTCGTAAGCCCGAGATCACCCCCTGCTTTATCATACATTTACTACTTTCCTAGAAGTAGGCTAACTTAACTTTTATCGCTTTTCTTGGAAGTAGATTACCTGTAATTTCTATATCTTTTCTCTTCATTGTATCTCATTTTCTATGCAATACAATTCCTAATCGGCTACTTAGCCGTGTCCAATTATTGTCTCTATTACCTGGTTCGACTACTCTAAGTCGAACCCAACCTCTCTCTGACTCTACATCATGTTTTTGGCTACTATAAGCCGAACGGTCGCGAGAGTTATCAGAGAAGAACTCAGCCAAGCAGATCCCTTCTCGGCCCGATTGCTTGATCCTTTAGCACGCGGTGCATTCACGTCAAGAGGGTCAACCGACACCCAAGGCCGATCCCTGACCACTACTTTCGGCCCCAACAGGTGCCGATTGTCGATTTGAAAACACCATCATCGAAAACAAATAGGTGGCAAATGAATCGGTTTGCTACTGACATATATATATATATATATATATATTACTAGGCTATCGATAATACCAAGTCATTAGTACTATTAGGTTTTTAACCCTTAAATTAAAAGATGTGTGGTTAGGATGATAATGGGGCCTAGGGTTTAGTGAGTGGTTGAAAAATTAGTATGATCTAAGGGATGAAAATAATCAAAAGAGTAGATCTAACAGTGGAAAATTTGGTAGCAACTAACGCTTGGTGCTATCGATAACGTACTACCCGGACTCTATATGTATTATGGCCTGGCCTTAGTGCTTTTACAAGCACCAAGCACATGGTGCTTGTAAATTTTTTACCATTATATCTATCTTTTTAATTAATTCTACCTCTTAGATAATGCTATTCAATTAACCATTCACTAAACACTAGGGAATTATTATTATTCTAATCGTACATCCTTTTATCCAATGACTGTAAACTTACTAAATCCTAGGAGCTCAATTATATATATATATATATATATATATATATGGAGACCAGAATTTTCGCCACTCAAGGGCGTGACACGTGGCCACAATCGTCGGCTAGAGACATCAGCCAACGGAAGAAAGGGCCAACCAACCGAAGAAGGATCCGCGTCCTGATCCATACCGCATCAGTCGCGTGAGAACGCAGCACGCGACAGACGCTATCGGCTAAAGGCATCGGCCGATAGGAGAAACAACCAAAGAAGATCCCCCGCCTTATCCAAGGTCGACTTCGGCTGAAGACGACTGCTAGACCGCTCCAGTCAAGCGAAAAAGAAGGTGAAAGTCAGAGCCAATCTTTGGTGGCTCGAGCCGAAATAAGGAAGACCTCGAAAGGAAAGAGTGTGAGATTTGGGCGCGAATCTCGTAACAGCTTCCGGAACGACAAGTGGCATTGGAAAGCGACGAGGATCACGCTTTAGCGCAACAATTAGGGGATGAACTTAGACGAAAAACAAATACTATACTATTAAGGAAAATCTTTTCAAAAGGAAGTAGTTGAGGATTTTTTGATAACTTTGCCAAATCACGCCGAAATCGGCGCGTAAACGTGGTTCGGGAAGTGTATAAATACCCGAACCATCGAAGAGAAAGGGGTAATGCAATCTCATAAGTCAGGACCACCCCCTGCTTTTCATATCTTTACTACTTTTCTAGGAGTAGATTAATTGTAATATTTACCGTTTTTCTTAGGAGTAGATTACTTGTAATTTTTATTCCTTTCCTCCTCCTTGTATCCCATTTTCTATCAATACAAAGTGTAATCGGCTCATCAGCCGTGTTTGTTCCACATCTTTGCTTCCACATTCCAATTCGGCCATTCTAGGCTGAACCTTTGTATCTCGTCACCCCGTTTCGGCTAATCTAAGCCGAATGGCCGTAAGAGTTGACTGAGAAGATCCCTCCTCGGCCCGATCGCTTGATCCATTGGCACGCTGCGCATCACACTCAGAGGGTCAAATGAATCCCCTGGACCGATCGACAAGCGGCAATTTCGGCCCCAACAACTTTCTTGGCACGTCCGGTGGGACTCTTAGATAACTTTTACCTCTTCCTGCCGTAAATATGACGGAAACTCCCAAAACCAGCGGGAGGTCGGCACTACTAGAACTGACACCGTCGGAAATATACGGGCAAATGACCCTATTAATGAGGTCTCTCGAAAGAAACACCCAAGCCTTGGACGCGGCGTCGGCCGCCCCCACGACTTTGGAAGACAGTGTGCTCCGACTCGAGCAGTTTTTAGCCCATGGAGGTCTACAAGGACCTTTATCCACCCTGTCATCACCAAGACCGACGCAAACCGTCCTGACAGCGCTGACAACAAAGGCGGCACGACAGGACATGCCGCCCCAGACGACATAACCACTGGGGGCAGTCCAGCCGCAAGAGATCCCATACCAGACGGGAATGGCGCCGATAGGGCAGAACATCAAGTGGGGCTCGCCGACATTGGATAAAACTATTGGGGGTTCATCTGCCTCCACCACAGCCGTTCGTACATCGTCGGGCTAGGGGCCGGATCGGCGGGCAGGTCCCTTCGGAGGGACTATTTCAACAACAGGCTGGCCAAAACGGGCCGCCACCTCTTCTGGCGCAGCCGGGGACTCCGTTACCCGAGGGCGGACTCACCCAAATGGCTGGAGGCAGGAATAGCAAGCACGTCCCTCCGCAGGGACCGCCTCAATTGCAGGCTGGCCTATATGGGTCGCCACCTCTTCCGGCGCAGCCAACGACTCTGATATCTCAGGTCGGACCCGCCGAAATGGCTGGGGGCAGGAATGGCGGGCAACCCTCCGCAGGGACAGTCTCAGAGTCAGACCGGCCAATACGGGCCGCCACTCCCTCCGGTACAACCGACGGCCCAAGCACCTCAAGTGGGGCTCGCCGACATCCACGCCTACATGGAGGAAACAATTTGGAACACTTTCGTCACAAAGACCAGGCGGGATATGCAACCAGTCTTCGGGTCCTGTATCCTGCGAACGTGGGTATAGTGCACCCATACGCAGTCAATTGGAAAATGCCGATGTTCGATAAATTCTTGAAAGAAGTGACCGAGGATACAGTTGGGCATATTGACCAAGGATGATTCAATGATGAGTGTTGGAGGAATAAATTTGACTGATACTAAGATGGCCGAAAGAGTTAGCTCATAAGACCACGGTCAAAATAAAAAAAGACCGGCCTGGGAAAATCTTCGCGGCTATCGCAGATTCGAAACCGAAAATAGGCGGAAGGCTATAATCGAAAAGTGATAAGCTGATTGAAGGAAAACATTTGAAACATTATTATACATCGGTTTGAAGGGATGTGAAGTACATTTGAAACTTTATATTTGATGAACCGATACATTTGCAAATCAAGAAGGGCAAATACAAAGGTATTTCAGAAAAAAAGAAAGTCGTGGTTGATGAACCCGGTTGGAGGGAGAAACATAGGACCACCCTCAAGCGAATCGAGGTAGAAGAGGAGCCACAAAAGAAGGATCAAGCACCGCCTTGTGGAAATTGAGACACCCGACCACCTTGGTGTCGGAAGGTCTCAAACCTCTCGAAACTCCGACGAAAAAACCTATGCCTGGCAAGATGTTTCCCTCGGAAAAAAAGAAGGACGACCTCGTAGGAAAGTCGGTCGAAGCATAAGAACACGCCTCCTCTACGGGGGAAACTCGATGCTGAGTGACTCAAATTCCTCCAACTCTTATGGATGGAGGCAAAGGGCAGTCTTCTCGCCGGCATGATATTCATAAACATAACTGCCCGTAAGCAGCCAAAAATCGGCTTGATCACCGGCCATAAGAGTCCAGTTTGGAAAGTCACACATAAAGGCTTCTCCAAAAGAAACCATATTAGAACTCAGGGGTAAAAAGAAATGTTTATCGGCCGACATCAAAGCACCGTCGGATTCAATTTGAAAAACTGCCTCCAAAGTGCCCTCAGAAATGAAAAAACTACGGTCGGAGCACTGGTGTAGTGATGGCATAGGAATCGTCATGAGAGAAGAAGGCTATGTGGGGAATGCGGCAAGCAATTCCCATTTATAGGCTGACGAGGAGGCGAAAGGATGACAACCACCTCTCGAAAAGTAGCAGCATTCAACGAAGAGACGGCGAAGGATGATTTCGGCGAAAAACAAGAAAGATCGGCACCTGTTCGCAAATCCCTCGGGTAGTGAGCAAACATCCTGCCAGGATATGGGATTGGTTGCTGGACATCATTACCTGTGCCAGGAGTTGACTCGATTTCGACAATCGCCCGAACGGCAAATCAGGTGATTGCCGAGGGGGCATTGTTGAGACTAAAATTTTCACCACTCGAGGGCGTGACACGTGACGACAATCGTCGGCTAGAGACATCAACCGAGGGAAGAAAGGGCCAACCGAAGAAGGATCTGCATCCTGATCCAGACCATCTCAGTCGCGTGAGAATGCAGCACGCGACAGACGCTATCGGCTAAAGGCATCAACCAATAGGAGAAGCAACCGAAGAAGATCCCCCGCATCATCCAAGGTTGACTTTGGCTGAAGATGACCGCTAGACCTCTCCAGTCAAGCGAAAAAAGAGGCGAAAGTCAGAGCCATCCTTCGGTGGCTCGAGCCGAAAAAGGAAAGATATCGAAAGGAAAGAGTGCGAGATTTGGGCGTGAATCTCGTAACAGCTTCCGGAATGGCAAGTGACGCCCAGTATTGGAAAGCGCCGAGGGTCACGCTTCGGCGCAACAATTTGGGGATGAACTTAGACGGGAAACAAATACTATACTATTAAGAAAAATCGTTTCAAAAAGAAGTAGTTAATGATTTTTCAATAACTCTCCCCAAATCACGTCGAAATCGGCGCGTGTAAACGTGGTTCGGGAAGTGTATAAATATCCGAACCATCGAAAAGAAAGGGGTCCTGCAATCTCGTAAGCCAGGATCACCCCTTGCTTTTCATATCTTTACTGCTTTTCTATGAGTAGATTAACTGTAATATTTATCGCTTTTCTTAAGAGTAAATTACTTGTAATTTCTATCCATTTCCTCTTCCTTGTATCCCATTTTCTATCAATACAAAGTTTAATCGGCTCATCAGCCATGTTCGTTCCACATCTCTGCTTCCACATTCCAGTTCGGCCATTTTAGGCTGAGCCTTTGTACCTCGTTATCCTGTTTCGGCTAATCTAAGCCGAACGACCGAAAGAGTTGACTGAGAAGAACCCGACCGAGTAGATCCCTTCTCGGCCCGATCGCTTGATCCATTGGCACGCGGCGCATCACACTCAGAGGGTTAAACGAATTTCCGAGGTCGATCGGCGATGGACAATTTCGGCCCCAACAATAGAATTAGGCCACTATACTATTAATAGCACCAAGTCATTGATGCTATTAAGTTTTTAACCCTTGGATGAAGGGATGTGTGGTTAGTATGATAGTGGGCCCCTAGGATTTAGTGGGTGGTTGGAAAAGTAGTATAATCTAAGAGATGAAAATGATCAAAGGAGTAGATTTAATGCTGGAAAACTTGGTGGCACCAAATGGTTGGTGTTATCGATAACATAGTAGCCAGAATATATATATATATATATATATATAGAGAGAGAGAGAGAGAGAGAGAGAGAGTGTGTGTGTGTGTGTGTGTGTGTGTGTGTGTGTGTGGTGTGTGTGTGTGTGTGTGTGTCCGGCTATGGTCCACCCTTTAAATCATGCTATTCCACCAACTATCCACTAAACCCTAGAAAATTACTATCATCCTGACTATATATATCACTTCATCCAAGGGCTGAAAACTTACAAATACTAATGACTTTGTGCTTTTAAAAGTATAGGAGCTTTTATATATATATATATATATATATATATATATATATCAGTAGAAAACAGGCTAAAATATTATCGATAGCAAATGGGCTCCATTGCCACATTTTTTTTTTTTTATGATTGAGCTTCTAATTAAAACGATGATCAACACCATTAAATATGATGTATATCATTTAAACAATCTGAAAATTAAATTTCATATTTTTTTAATATTTTTTTCTTATCCATCAAGTTGACACAATAGTGAACAGCTGAAAATGAATGTCCTTCAAAAAGTTATGATCGGAATCTTGTAATCAAGATTCGGAATATAGATTTTGTTTTGAATAGTTTAAATAATTTTCTAACCAAAATCAATTAATTTAATTTTTTTTACAACGTTAAACGAACAAATGACCCATATCTATTATTAAAATTATAAATTTTGTAATATTTTGAAATTTAATATCGAAAAGATTTGAAATTTGATTTTTAAATACTTTCAGTGGTCCGGTTTAGATCATGTTCGACGGTATTGATCATCGATTTAGAAGCTCAGCCATCGAAAACAAATGGGAGAGAGAGAAAAAGAAAGTATAATAACACGGATCTCAATGCAAATTCAATAGTAAAAAAATTACAAACAAAGTTGGGCTTGTGTGTTTGAAAGTATATAAGCTCTTCTCTCTCTCTCTCTCTCTCTCTCTCTCTCTCTCTCTCTCTCTCTCTCTCTATATATATATATATATATATATATATATATATATATATATATATATATACACACACACGAAGTCATTAGTGCTATCAATCTTTTAGCCCTTTGATTAAGGGATTCGCGGTTAGGATGATAGTGGTCCCCTAGGATTTAGTGTATGGTTGGTTGAATAGTAAAAATCTTAAGGGTCCACTATAATCCCAATCGCATATCCCCTTTCATTCAAGAACTGAAAACTTGGAAGCACCAATTGCTTAGTACTATCGATAGTATTCCAGTAGGACTATATAGAGGCTCACTATCATTCTAACCACACATCTCTTTATCCAAATGTCAAACGGGGTGCAAATAATAGTTTAGTAACCTAGGTATGTGTGTGTGTGTGTGTGTGTGTGTGTGTGTGTGTGTGTGTGTGTGTGTATATATATATATATATATATATATATATATATATATATATATATGAGTAGAGCTTATATACTTTCAAAAACATAAACCCAACTATTTTTATAATTTTTTTATCATTAGATTTGCATTGAAATCCTTGCTATTGTATTTTTTCTTTTTTTTTTCTTTCTCTTTAGTTGACTTTATAATAACACAGATCTCAATACAAATCTAATGGTAAAAAATTTACAAGTATAGTTGAGTTTATGCTTTTAAAAATATATAAGCCATACTCTATATGTATATATATAGTAGAGCTTATATGTTTTTAAAAGTACAAGTCCATCCATGTTTGTGAATTTTTTATCATTGAATTTGTATTGGGATTTATATTTTTGTAAAGCCAACTAAAGTGGGAGAAAGATAAAGTAAAAAGCAAAAATTTCAATACAAATTCAATAATAAAAAATTGGCTAAATTACAGAAAACCTTTCTATAATATCCCGCTTTTTTACTTTACCCCCCTGTCTTTTAAAAGCCTACATTTTGCCCCCTCGTAATTACCGAATTGTCTTTAGGGGGCAACGGCGTTAACGGATGAGGTAAATTGACGAAAATGTCCTTACCTTATATTGGAGAGAATGTGTTTTAGCTTATTTTCCGTCATTTTTGAAGGGTATTTTGGGTATATCTAATAATATTTTTTAAAAATTTGACGATTCACTCACGGAATGGTGACGGCGGGGGTAAATGTATATTTCGGTAATTACGATGAGGCAAAATATAGACTTTTAAAAGACAGGGGAGCAAAGTGAAAAAACGAAATATTACAGGAAGATTTTCTATAATTTAACGTAAAAAATTTATAAATATGAATGAACTTATACTTTTAAAAAACATATAAGCTCTGCTCTCTCTCTCTCTTTATATATATATATATATATAGTCTCTTACTACTTTGCTAGATGACGTTGCACCTTAGAACAGAATCAAATATATATATATATATATGTATCAACATTGGAGGTGAACGGCGACTCCTTAGTTAAAAGACAAGTTGATAATATTCATATTATTAATTGCTTAGCGTAACGAAACTTTATTAATAGCTAGAATACAAAGTCGATGTTGGTACGTTCTACGGGCCCGGATGGAACAAGAACAACACGTAAGTGATTGTAATTGGAAAGCATGCGTAGTTCCATGCCGTGAAGTTAGATAGACAGTCAAAACTTCAGAAGGCGACGCCTTTCTTTGACTACGGCAGTCAACCCATCCGCAAGATGTTCACGTACTACTGTCTGACAGTTAAATTTCTTTCTACACAAAGTTGTTGTTAAGAAGAGGCTTACGTCGATTAAGTGGAAGAGAGTAAATTCAAATTGGAGTGATTGATCTTAGTCGAATCTCACATCAAAAAATGATAGTATGTATAAGATTTAATATACATCCATCATGAATCTATTAAGAAAGAAAAAATAATACAAAATGTTATTGCCTTTCTTGTGCGGTTACTAAATCTATTATTGCCTTCTATATGCTACCATTGAATCCATACTGAATTGGCAAAATAATTTTGGTTCAAAATAGCAAGTAATTGTTAGGCAAATTTTCATGATTCTCTCCATCAAATCTCCATTCAAGAATATAGAAACTTTATTTTCTAATATGATATATATATATATATCTTGGTACCGGCCATCAAATTATATATTATTTGTGTTAGAAAATCATCGATTTTGTTGACTTAAAAGGGATCAGTATTATGTCATATAACGAAAAGTTAGATTAGATCTAGGCACGTTCGAAATAGCATGAGACTGAATTATATCGAGTCATGTTCGAAGTGACATGAAGCTGGTTGGATCGAATCACAATCGAAACTCTTAAGCATTAAGTCTGTCTGCTTTTAAGTGAATTAGTTGCTCGTATTTTTGCAAGTATTTTGTCTATATATTTTAAATAAATTAATTACGTATTTCTAATCAATTTTTATTTAATTTTTGAATATAAAAAATTAGGTAAGTCCTCTTTAAGTCTCCCTTCCCATTTAGGCCATTTTTATTTACTTGTCGTACATTAAAAATTAGGTAACTTTGTCTTTAGCATTTTTCCATTGTTTTAAATAGACAGAAAATTTTGAAATAATAGGAGTATTAAGTTGCAAAATTTTATTAAAATAAAGCTGACGTATCAAAATATTGTAAAAAATTAGATAAATGATATATTTTATTTTACTAATACTATTAAAAATGAATATATTTTTATAAAGTTATATAGTTGAATTCAATAATTATTTTAAATATTTAAACTTATTTAAAATATAATTAAGTGCAAGGAGATATATAATTGATACAATTTTTAATGTAGTAAGCTTGACTTGTGCAAGGGGTTTTTCATAAATTTGTCATTTTCATATTTTGTATTCAAAATATTCATATTGCATGGAAATTAAGTTGTAAGAAGCATTGGTGAATTTGTAGAATCATCACTAACAAGATTCATAAACAGTCCATTTACAAGAATAAACAAATCGTATCAAACCTCCCGATTCAACTGGTACAATTAGTTAGTAACACCCCTACCATTTTATATATAAAGCATATGATATTTTTGCAATATAATAAATAAGTAGAAATGTGGAATCGCATATATATTATTGGAGTTGAAAGTAGCGTTGACCATTGGTTTCGGATGTTGACCTTCTTGAAGTACGATGCGCGCTAAACGATTAGATCGAGAAGGGACCCACTCGTTCGAGTTCTTCCCAATCGAATGCGCGGGACAGCCTGGTCCGGAAAGTCGGACTATCTGCCGTACGAGAACTCCGAAGGTTTTAAGGAATCAACTCGGCCTAAACTAATGAACCGAATCACTTTATATTGCTCGAGATGGAAAGAGTTACAGTGTCTGATTACAATATTAAGACTATTTCTAAGAATGCTGTAAGAAAAACGATAAAAAAAAAAGCTATAAATTTAGTCTAGAAATAGTATAAATGCAGAAATTGAAAGTATTGAAAAGGTAGGTGGTTATTGACTTATGCAATTGCAGAACCCCTTTTACAGAAGAGTGTTCGCTTATTTATACGCGTACGAACTCCTGTTAGGATTAACCGCCGTTTTACGTAACAACACAATTTTCGAAAAATTGTTGGGAATAATAGCATATTCTTTGAAAAATTAAACACCTTTCCGTTTACGTTCATCCCAAATATTGCGCGCCATAGTGTGATTCTTGGTGATCATTGATACGGGATGTTGTTTGCCAAATTTGCATTGGTTGCGGTATTTACGCCCTACAATTTCGCATCATCCATTTTCATATCTATCCATTCTAAGTTTCGGCCCATATTTTTATTCGACTGATGAAGCCGAGAACCGATTTTATTTTTGACTCTTTGTTATCAATCGACTCAAGGAGCTGATGATCAACCCTTCACTTGTACGGTCGATCATAAGTGTTTTGAAGATCGACTTATGATTTGTCTAGATGGGTTGACTTATTTGACTATTTCTTATGCCATGTGTTGCTTCCTAATTCAAATTGATTGGCTTAACCATCTTAACCGCGTCGTTTGTCTACGTGGCGATTTTTGACCTCAACACATATTTATCCCCGTGACGTGCCAATAGTCCAACATCGGATGAAAATCTGGTTGTGTTTGGATATATAAGTGACATGGATATTAGTAAAAAAAATTGGGTTTATGCATTTTGGATTGTGGTTTGGACCCAACGAGTTATTATTGTTTTTGGGTCGGATCATTACATTTGATATCAGAGCCAGTCACCAGCCAAAAGTATATGACGAGTCTCAGCTGAGCCAAGGTCTGAAAGACACGATGATGGACTATATCAGAGATATGAATGACAAGACTAACGAGACAAGTCTCACATCATCATCTGATAATTTTCGGCTCTATAAAATTTTAGTTTCTAAATATATCCTTTTAAAATTATATAGTTTGCAAAAAAAAAAAAAAAAAAATCCAGTTGATTGACTAAAATTTGCTGTTTT
This sequence comes from Tillandsia leiboldiana, assembly GCA_029204045.2. Lineage (NCBI taxonomy): Eukaryota > Viridiplantae > Streptophyta > Magnoliopsida > Poales > Bromeliaceae > Tillandsia > Tillandsia leiboldiana. Next base: position 3,651,141 of record CM055079.1, read on the forward strand.
CAATAAATAATCATTCTATTTTAAATAAATATCATTTTAAGTATATTTAATGTTATTTTTTATTTCTATTAATTTTTGGGCTAGCATTCAATAAGCTCTAAATTATGCATCCAAATAATTAATTTATATATTTTAGACCTTTAGGATGATATATTTAATAATTAAAATTTTACAGATAAAAACCAATAATTTTAAATCTTTATAAGGATATATAAGAGATTATACTTCGCAATATCTTAAACACCATTTTGAATCTTCAGGGGCTGGTTTGGAATTGAATCATCGTGATATATTTATGCATAAAGGGCTCTTAAACTTTAGCTTTTTTTTTTTTTCTTTTTTTTTTCGTAAACAAACCCCGAACTTCTAATTCTGACAATTAGACTCTCTAATCTTTATCAAATAGTTTAGAAGGTCGCTTTCACCATCAAATATATGACTATTTTGGTCACATCTCATCTTGTATATATTCTTGATAACTTTTTAATATAAAAAAATTTAATTTTTTTAGATAAAAACGAACCTAACTTACCTGAACTATTTATTATTTTGATTTGATTATCTAAGTTTTTAAAATTTTAATTTTTTTTTTATTTAAATCAGTCAACAACACATTGACTTTAATATTTGAATGCGTTTTTAAAGTCAAAATACTGTTGACTAACTCAAATTTTACAAATTGGAAGACACTGTTGCAAAATAAAAAATTTGAAAGATTAAATAGGTGTATCAAAATGGTCTATATATAGTTCAAATAAGTTTGGTATGTTTTTGCTTCTTTTTTCTTTTCTTTTTTTTCTTTTCTTTTTTTTTTTTTTTTTATACTCTAACGCAAGCAAAAATATCAAAAATTAAAAATTAATTCACCATATTTTTTTAATTCACATGCTTATTTATTATTATAACTAAAAGAGAAAAAAAATAGTTTTTTTTTTCTGTATTTTGATGTCTGACAAGATTGTTTATAAGATATTCAATCAAAACAGCGATATAATTAATAACTTTATTTGAAAAGATTGAGCTATTAAATTATTTCATAAAGTATAAGGGATCTAATTATCAAAATTAAAAGTTTGGGGTTTGCTTCGGGAGCGCTAACGTTTAGGAGGCTTTTATACATTTTTAACTATCAAAAATATAAATATGTTTAACTTAGCTGGTCAAAACATAGCCCGTAAAGCTCAGGCCCATGTAACGGGTCGGGTTTGGGCTTTTTGTAACACTACAATAAAATTAAGTTATAGAGATATATTTTTGTGACATTTTTGTACAAGTGTCCTACCTATATTCCATCTATATTCAAAATTAGGTTATAAGAATATATTTTTAGGACACACTATAATAATAAGTATCGATATTTTTTTCAGTAGCACTTTTTTCAAATTTTAGAAATATTTAAAAATGTCGCTATAGCATAATTTTATTGTAGGAGCAAACTCAAGACCTTATACGTAGACGATCTAGAGAATTATTATCTAGTGCGGAGGTTTTCTCAGGGGGAAGTTTCTAAATGGCCAGGGTTTATGCATATTTACAGTATTTGATCTTTCGTCTTCTCATGTATTCGAACTAGTGTCTTTAAAGTATATAACACTCAATATTTTTAAAATGTTATAAGTCTCTTTTTTCTTCAAAAAAGGCACAAACTATATTTCTCACTTGATATATCTACTCCATGACAACCTTACTGTGAACTTGCGTGTCACAGACATTAATGCTAGGCTCTGAAAAAGAGTAAACACTAAAGGGGTGAAAAATTTAGATAAGTTTTCAGTGAATGCAACCGCTGAAAATGGTGCTCTACACTCACTCGATCCAAAAAGGCATTAGCAAAAATTAATGATAACCAACATATATTTCTACGATAGAAATACAATAAATTAAATTATAGTTACAATACCTCAAATATAACAATATGTCACAATTCTACTATGTCATTAGTTACAAGTTTACCCAATTTACCTCATATTTGTAACCATATATTTGATTGGTTCTATTTCACACTATACCTCGTGGAGAGCCAAGAGAAATTGTATTACTCTCCAATTAGTAGGCATTTTGAGTCGAGATCAACACTCCAAGTACCACAAAAGAAGTTAATGGTGGCCGGCTGTAATGCCCCGAAAACTTTAGTACTTTATACTGAATTTTGACCAAATTGGGCAAAGTGCGGTGAATAATAGATTTGATAAAGTCCATATTGTGTTCTGAGGGTTCTGAAATAATTAAAAGAGAGTTTGGACTCTGAATAGTAAAGATCAAAATCTTTGAAGAAATTTTAAGTCGGGCTATTTTGCTCTCGGGACCGGTCTCTCACTTGAGGGACTGGTCCTTCACTTAACGGACCGAACTCCTCCGGGCCGGGAGGGATTAGACACTCCCTGCGAGGAGTCCAAGGTCAGCGTTTGGGGACCAATCCCTGTGGGAACAGACTGGTTCGTCGTCGCGTGATGTCTGAGGAAAAGGTTCGGGGACCGGTCCTTGTTGGGCTGAATTGGACACCCCTATAAAAAAGGGCATTCGCTCGTTCTGTTATCCTCCCCCTCTCTTTCTCTTGCACACCATCACTCCTAGCTCTCTCTCTCTCTCTAGAGAACATATGTAGGGAACCATAATATTTGAATTCGAAATTTTAATTTAAAATTTGAAATTTATCTCGAAAATTTAAGAGGCTATTAATTTCAACATTTTGAGGATTAAATTCTCGAAAATTTTATTACTGATTTATTAGTGAATCAGCGTTGAAAGGAGTGGTCAAGTCCGTTTTTGAATTCGTTGTGTTAGTTGTACCGAAAAACATAAAAAGCGGAGTTTGACGGAAAAATCCGGGAATCGAGTTTTTTCCCGTAAATTGATCAACTTTTGAATCTGGTTAGATTTTCGAAAAAAAGATCGTCACTTTTTACGACGTCGTCGAACTGAAAGCGGTGGTGTGATCTGATTTTAAATTTGATATCCAAATCTTCCGGATTTACATGTTTTGCGAGATTATCAGACCGAAAATTCGAATTTCAATAAATTCGGAAATAATTTCGGCATTTTTACGCATCGAGATTTGTAAAATTGATCATCTTGAGGCATTTCGGCTTTTGGCATATTTTTCGAAAATATGAGAGTTTGAAATTTCGAATTGGGACCTTCGAATGAGTTTAAGTGGAGATAATTTAACCAAAAATACCCAAAAGAGGGTATAGGCGGAGGTAGGGTTCTTAAATCCCAATTTAACTTCCTTTAATACTTCTTCCTCCTCCCCATAGCCACAAGCCTCCTGCCTCTTCCCCGTCCGTGCGCCGCCTCCACACCTCGAGATCCGAGCCAAGAAATCTCCTCCCTCCACCTCCAGATCCGGGCACCCTTTCCCCGCAGCAGCAGCCGCAAGCACGCACACGCGCGCATGGGAGAAGCCGCTGCCCCCTGCGCCCCTGTGCCGCGCGCCGCCTGGGCCGAGCTGTGGACACCCTGCATTGGGAGCTCGCACCTACCGGGCGCCCGCACCAAGCCACGCACGCACCCCGCTCCCTGCTAGGCCACTCTGCCTCGGCCTAAGCCCTAGCACAGCGCGCTGCCAGCCCGCAGCGCCGCGCGCTTCCAAACCCGCGCGCCCGAGCGCGCAGCCAGCCGAGCGCGCCCAGCCTGTGCGCTGCTGCAACCAGCGCGCTGCTCCAGCCTGCGCGCCGCCCGAGCACTCTGCCTCGCTTGCGCGCTGCCCCGCTGAACGCCGCGACCGCGCGCCGCTCGAGCGCGCTGCTGCAGCCTGCGCCCGAATGCAATCGCATCGGCGCGCCGCTCCTGCGCCCGGCCCAACCTGCGCGCAGCCCAGCATGCAGCCCGCGCCCCGCCGGAGCCTGTGGAGCTACCCCTGCTCTGGACTGCCCGCATTAAGGCGTTGTTGTGGCCGCGCTTCTCGTTTTGACCATCCCGGCTGCCGATGACCTCACCGCAAGAGAGCACGGCCTTCTTGAGGGTGTGTAGATCGTCGTGCTCACCGTCGCCGCCATCGGATTCGCCTCGAGTTGCGCGTTTGACTGCGCCGCCCCCGACAACATTGGATTTTGGCGTTCGGGTTGCCCCGGCGTGCTCTCCGGTGCCCATTTCGCTCCTGACTGCAGGCATCATCTTCAGAACGTTGAAACCTATCGGGCTGTAGTGTTAGTTGGGTTCCGAAGCATGGAAATTTTGGTAAAATGCTTAAATAGTGTGTTTTTATTGCATTAATCTTGCAAATTAGAGTATGTTATGGGGATTTTATGCAATTGTTGCTTGTGTGTTGCCTCGGGCAGTGTGCACGGACCCTCTGGACTACTCGTCCATGATCCGCGGCCTTCGCAGAGCATAATCTGGGTTCCGGAGCCGATTCTAACCATTTCGGAAACTCATTTCGGCATAGTTGTACTTAATTATAACTGTTAACTCTAGATCTAGTGTTTGCTGTTCGACACCCGTTTTGGTGTATTTTGGGACAGCGGGTGACCTACTTTATTGTTCGGAACCTTTCGGAGCGGTTTGGAGGTTCCGGGTGTGTTCCGAAGAAATTCCGAAAATTTTTGGTGGGCTCCGGGAATCCGGTTTAAAGAATTATTTCTTCCAACGGTTTTGGAATTGAGAGATGGGTGATCTGAGTCGTAGAGTGTAGTTTTGATCAGGAGCATCGTGGGAGTTAGGTACTTCGCCAATTCAGGTGGGTACTTCGATCCGAAGTTGGTTCAGTGGTGCCTGCTCGGTGACATTTCTTTCTCCGTGTTTCTTTTTTTAATTAGACACATTGCATGTTGAGCATTTGAGCACCACTCACTTTGTTTTTCTGCTCTACTCTCCTATTTGCATCGTGACTTATATGTAGAGGTATTCTATAATTTGTTAGAGTTCCTATGACGTGATTATAGCACATGATCTTGAGACATAGTATGATTTCGTGACTTCGTGATTTATAATCTCGTATCTATTGCATGATGTTCAAGTTATATAGACCTGATAGGTCGGTGACACTTTGGCATTCCTTTGGAAATAGTGGACTTGATTGGTCGGTGACATATTGAGACATTGTGATGTGACTTGTTGGATTCGGTCGGTGATTCCTTATTGATTCTTTCTCAACTATTTGCCGACAGCTGGCCGTTGAGCATTTTGCATCGATCGCCACAGTTCGAGAGCATTTCACGTCCACTAGAGGTTTGATCCACTGCAAGAGGGTGTTCTTTTTCAGAAATGTGATCGTATTTCCGACTCATGAGCCCGATGTGGCCTCTGCTAGGGTTATATGCCAGGGTGAGCGGGATGTGAATTCGCCTGAGGTCTTTAGACCAATATGGCTAATGATTGGGTGATTTGTATTATTCCTCGGTTTGATGTATTATCATATTTGATATTCTTTACGATAGCAGATATTTATGCATTGATTGGTAGTTGTAGTTTCTTTCCCGTCATGATTGCTGCTGTATTTGTTTATTGTCGATTGTTATTGATTATTAGTATCTTTCTAGTTTACAGTAGTTGTTATTTTGATATTATTGCTTGATGTATTCCATTACTACTGTATTCGGTTTACTTGTTCATCTTGATGCTTTCTTTCATTGATACTATATCTGATCTTGCTATACCTCGTAGTCGATTGTTTTCTTTTGGTTGCTAGTGAGTACAGCTTGCCTTCGTTGGCTTGCGGTATCCACTGGGAGACCCTTGCTGGTTTCTCACTACCCCACAGTTCCAAGTACTGCGGGTGGTGAGGGTTAGGACGTTGCGTGAGGACGGTACTAGAGGGCCCTGTTCCGAACTCTGACCATGGACAATCCTTTGTGTTTCCACTCTTCGCTCAGATTGTTTCTAGTTTAGTAGATTTCTTCAGTTTAGTTGGTGTAGTCTTTGATTCGGACCTCCTGATTTAGTTTGGTTTATTTGTGGATTATTCTTAATTGTAGTTTAAAGTATATTGTGGTAGTTGATTTATAATTGTGGATTATGTTATACTTTGATTACCTTCTGTTAGTTATTGTTCATTCGTTGTGGTTGTATTGTATTCAAGTGTCACACCATATATGTACAGGGGAGATTCTGTCCGTTTGTACAGGAAAACTCTTGTTCATGTGGCGGGTCTGTGCACATCTTGGGGTGTATTCAAATGTATTTTAAAAAAAAAAAAACTATACGATTTTTTGCTGGTTTTCTTAAAATGAATTTACAGAAAGGATCCCGGGGCATTACAGCATACGTTCGACTTCTCCTAAGCCGCGAATTGAACTCGAAGAGGGCTCGAAGGTGATCGAGAGGCCTTTGGAGTTAGGAGGAACCGAAGGACTTCGCCGAAAGAGGTGAGTTTCGAAATAAAAGCGTTAGGTTTTTTAGTGATCTCTTTGCAATTGAAATGAATAGGACCCCACTAAGATTTTAAACATGATTTTTACGACAATCGTTGAGATTTTTGGGTTAAAATTGAGAAAAGAGAATTTTAGGATTTTGAAAGAAGTTTTCGAATTTCTTGGATTTTGACCTAATTTGATATTGTAAATCCCAAATTGAAGATTGTAGGTGCACGCCTAACATGTTTGATTCGAGAAACGACGGAGTTATGACGATCAATTTGCAGAATCGGGCCAAAATCGGAGTTTTCACGTTTGTTAACCCCAAATATGTCGAGCCAACCTTTGAAACCAAATTGCTCGGTTCCCCAGCGTTTAGCATTGAAACAAGGTAGGTGGTGCTTTTCGAAATGGACGAATGTCTCTCTATGTCTAAGTCCTTATGTCAAGTCGTATATACATATTTAAATGCTTAATGGATATAGGGTTGGTGTATGCGTATGATCGCAATTCCCGACATGCTTCCTAGACTCAGGTTGGGTAACGTGAGTCGATGATTCAAAGTGTAGAATACATGAGGATTGGGTCATTTGAAAGACAATAACTCTATAAATGTAATAAAAGACTAGTAATGGGACTTAGAAAACGTGGAGTAACACAAGGAGACAATATAAAGTTGAACAAAAACTTAGCTGGAGAATATATTGATTGAGTGGCATCTCAAGAATAAGAACTAGTGAGAAAATATAGATTGAGTGACATCTCACGAGTGTGTCGTATTGTCTTAGAACACAGGATTGAGACAAACGCTAGGGTTGATAGATCCCTAGTTAGTGTTGTCGTGATTTGGTGGAACTCTTGGGATCAGAGAGTTAGATCATACTCGCATAGTCTATTCGGCATGTGAAGATCGCTACTCTACAAGTAGTATACTCCGGAGTATCACGCCATGAGTTATAAGAATTATCTTCCCAGCAAACGACTAACTAGTGGGATATAAATTAATTTCCCATTTGGCTTAGAGATGTGAGTCGTGCTCGACATTGGACGAGCAAGTTGATTGGGTCGAGTGATACAATTGATATACAGGTGGGTCGGTATAGAGAGGTTGGGCTTGGTGCATAGTACCAAGGCGTAGTGTTATTTTTCTATATGCAGTATAGATGTTTTATAGCTTTTCCTAATTACTATTTACTTATGTCTTATTTAGAACTAATAGGAAAGGCACCTAAGTCAGCGGCCGAGCCCATTGGAAGCTTTCTTTAGTTCTCACCCCATATTTTTGCAGAGCCCTCACCGAGAGCGACAGTGCAAAATCGTGGTAAGGGCATCGCGCTCTATCTAGTTACCCCGAGAGTTAGGTCACCCTTGTATAGAGTAAATGTGCTTTTACATTTTGGAGCGAACTTTATAGAGATTTTATTTTGAGGAAAAAAAATATAAAATTGTATAAAGAATTGTGAGACGAATGTATGTAAAAGTTAAATATTTAGTTAAGTTTACTTTCCTCGCTCCTATGATATTCACTCTGTACAATTATTGTATGATTACATTCCTCGCTTGAAATTCATACACTGGCTTTGTATACGCTATGGATAGATAGAAAAAATTTTATCCATTCGGTGGGTCTGTGCGCGCGCCCAAACCGACCAAAGAGGCAGTCCCGAGGTGTGACATCAGCTCTCCAATGCAACGTGGGTGTTGAGGGTGATCGGCCCTTCCAGAGCACACGAGAGAGTCGAAGGGTGATTGGCACTCTCTATAGACACTTTTGGAAGGTCACGATAAGTATCGTAATTACACCCTAAGTTCACATAACCTTTAGGGGATGTTTGGTTCGGGTTATTTTGCCAAGATTACAGATAATTTTGTCAGGATTACTGTGTTTGGTTTATCCTGTCTGTAATCCGTTCGGCAATATAACATTATAAATTGTGGAAGATTATATCGAAAATATTATCGAGGGGGGTGCGGATATTTCACATTACTGAAGGAGGGTAATATTGCATATCATTTAAATTACAATTTTACCCTCCAAACCCTGAACCCTTTCAATACGTTGTTTTCAAAATGTTAATTTAAAATTTTTAATTGTCAAATTAAAAATTTTATATTTCAAATTTAGATTTTAAATTTAAAATTTTAAAATTAAATTTTAAATTAAAAAATTTTTGAAATTTAAAATTTTAAAATTTTAAATTTTAAATTTAGATATTAAATTTTAAATTTTAAAATTTAGATTGTAAGTTTTAAAATTTAAAATTTAAAATTTAGATTTTAAATTTATTAAATTTAAATTTTAAGTTTAGATTTTAAATTTAAATTTTAAGTTTAGATTTTAAATTTAAAATTAAAAATTTAAATTTTAAATTTTAAATTTAGATTGTAGGTTTTAAATTTTAAATTTAAAATTTAAATTTAAAATTTAAAATTTAAATTTAGATTGTAGATTTTAAATTTAAAATTTAAATTTTAAATTTAAAATTTAAATTTTTAAATTTAAATTTTAAATTTTGAATTTCAAATTTTAAATTTTAAATTTTATATTTATACTTATATTTAGAATTTTAAATTAAAATATTAAATTTTATATTTTTATTCAGATTTTAAATTTAATATTTTGAATTTTATATTTAAATTTAAATTTAAAATTCAATTATAAATTATACTAAAGTTATAGTTTAATAAAAAATAATATTAAATTCGACCACAAAAGTAATTTTGGAATAGATTATTCACTATTGTTAGGATTACTAAATTTTATAATATGAACCAAATATGACAATTCTATATACTCTGTAATTTAATATTATATTGCTTTATTAAACCAAACGTACTAATATAAGATTAGTAATAATTCGATTCAGTAATCTCAAATATCTGATTGTGTCGACATAACCTTCAATGCTATATAGTCCGAACCAAACGTGTCCTTAGGGTTATCAACCATGTCTAAAAAACACATACTTATTCTCTAGTTTGAATTCATTTTTTTAAAATGGCTTTAATTAAAAACGTTAATAATAATTTTATTTTGTCTTCCGCTCGATTATGTTAAAGTGTCAAAACTAAATAAAAAATAAAATCTAAATTTAAATAAAATTTATTATTAAATTAAATTAAATAATTATTTTAGTACGAACAATTTTAATTGTACATACTCATAAAAAATTTAATGAATTATAGTAAAAAAAATATTAATATAATTAGTAAACAAAATTAGGATTCGAAAAAAATATAAAATATTTTATATCCGTACCATTATTTTCTTACTATATTTAATATGGTCCACACGGTAAACACCCTAATAAGTGAACATTTAGTGAAAACAATTTATGCTGTGACGCATAGCATTACTATTATTTCCGTATATATTTATTTTCTTTTTATATTTTATTTATTTAAAAATAAAAATATTATTTATTAGTCATTTATTAGTCGTATTTTATATTTTACTTATTTAAAAATAAAGTGTTACTTACCGGTCTGAGCAGCTAGTGCTACTTTATTTTTAAATAAATAAAATATAAAATATATATTTTTTTTAAAGAATGTAAATATAGTATAGCTTTATAGATGAGCAATACTATATGTACATTCCGAAAAGAGTATATCTTATACTCTATTTATTTTAAAATATAAATTTTTTATTCGTCATTTTAAAATAACGAATAAAATTAATTTTATCCTAAAATAAATAAGATATAAAATATACATTCTTTCTGGAATGTACACGTGTTTTTCTTAGCTTATTCGGGAATGGATCTCTCAACTTTAATTTCTGGGTTTAAAAAGGTTTTTTTTATTTTTAATAATACAAAAAATAATAAAACTATGTAAGAAAAAATGAGCTCTCGGTATCATTTTGTTCAGAAATAAATTATTTTTAATTATTTTTGGTACAGATATAATTTTTAGAATATGCCGAATAAAATTAATTTTGTGTTTGAATAAAAATTAGGTTATTTTTCAGAATTAAAAAAAATTATGTTTGAATAGTTAGATTGGAATAGTAAAAATAAGAGTAATTATAATTTTAAAATAATAATATTTTATCTAATTAAGTAACATCAAAATATTAATTAAAAATAATTTAATTTAATAAATTAATAAATTAATCATTAATCATTCTAGATAATCATAAAGTTTAATTAATAAATTAATTAACATTAATTAATTATTTAATAAATTAATTAACCATAAATAATTAATAAATTAATAAATTAATTAATTAGTTAATTATTTATTAGATAGATAATTGGTTAAAAAAAAATTAGATTAGTCATAGTATTAATTAGTTAATCAATATAAATATTAGCTATTATATAAACACAAAATAATTACATTTTTAAATATTTAATTAATTATAAATATTAATTTAATTGCTCAAATAGCTAATTAAATATTTATTATAGTATAAATTATTTGTTTAATTATTTATTTAGCTAATTATAAATAAATTAGTATATAATATATTAATTAATAATATTTTATTATTAAATTTATAGAAATATAAAGAGAAACGGTTGTTCCACCAAAAACTCTATGTTTGGTTGGGAGATAAAGGAGGATAACTCTTTTATCCCCTTTATCCTCCAAACAAAACAAAAAAAATGGAGGGATTTGTTATCCCTCTTAACGGACTATTCTAGAATAGCCCGTTAAGAAGGAGAATAACAATTCCCCCCATTTGTGGGAACAAGGTTGTTCCCATACGGAACAATCATGTTTCCACTTTTTTTTTTAAAAAAAAAAATTAAAATTAAAATTTATAAAATTTTAAGTATTTTTTGTATTTTATAAATTTTAAAATGTTTAATTTTAATTTTTTATAAATCTAAAAAATTTAAAAATTTAAAAATTTAAAATTTATACAAATTTTATATATATAAATTTTTAAATTTTTTATAAAATTATTTTAATTTATACAAATTTAAAAATTAAAATTTTTGCATTATTTTTTACACATTTTTCGAGATAATTAAAATTTAAATTTTAAAATTTAGAGAAATTTTAAATTTTATAATTTTTTAAATTTGTAACTTTAATTTTTTAATAAATTTATAAATTTAATAAAATTTAAAATTTTAAAATTTATACAAATTTTAAAATTTTCAACTTTAATTTTTTAAAAATTAAACGGTATTATTTACTAAAATATAAATTTTAATTTATACAAATATTAATTATTATTTAATTAATATTTTATATTAATTAATTAGATAAAATATTATTATTTTAAAATTATAATTATTTTTATTTTTTTATTATTCTCACTTATTTCAAAAAATGAACCAAACACAATTTCAGATATTCCTAAGAATAACAGTTTTACAAACCAAATATTTTATTCCTGACTATTCCGGAATAGCAAACTATCCGAGGGATAAAAAAATTTATCCCCAAGCTCATAATTCCGGAACCAAACGGTTAACGATTTATTCTAGAATAGCATGAAAAAAAAAAAAAAAAAAAATTTATATATGTATATATATATTTGAAAACAAGCAAAAGAATAAATGCTCTTATTCTTTTTATTCTTCTCCTTATTTCCGAATCAAACAATTTTAAATTATAAAATTGTAAAAATTATAACCAAAATATATTATAAAGTTATCAATTGTTTTTAGTGCAAGGGACAAAGGATTTAGTGGTTGATCAGTTCGAAACCCAATTACTTTATATTTTTAGTTAAATTTATTTCAAAAATAAACGAAACGGATAACATGGTATCTTTTTCTAAAAAAAAAATATATATCATAAAGCTAGTATTACTCTTTTTTTTTTTTAAGAAGCAATACTATATGTACATCCAAAATGGAGTATATAATATACTTTCTTATTGAAATGATTAGTAAAAATTATCTTATTCTAGAATGAGTGGAATGTAAGATGTACATATTATTTTAAATATAAAAAAAAATAGTTTTTCTTTTTTAAAGGTTAATTACACCATTGGTCCCCAACTTTTTTTCTATATTTTTAATTGGGAAAATCTTAATTAATTAAGATCATAATTTTTCTAATTTTTTTTGCGATTGGGTTTTTACTGTTTGTAATTCCGCCGTTAGTTTCACCCTTTCCTAAAAGTTAACCCTTGGCGTTGAAATACCACTAAGTTGGTGTAATTTTCAGGTTAATTACATGATTGGTCCCCAACCTGTTTTCAAATTTCCAATTGGTCCCGGTTAGAAGGACAATGCTAAGCGCAATGCTTAATGAGGTGTATGCCCCATTCATTCAGCCACCGTTTGGATGTGGTATAAAGGGGGATATCCCCCTTTATACCCAAACGGATTTGGGATATTCCCGTTTGGGGATATCCTCCTAAACGGGAATATCCCCCATTATGGGATTGGGATATCCCACCCCAAACCCACACCCCCTGGTTTAAACCCCCTCCCCTACTCGCTCTCTCTCTCCCCGTCCCTTCCCAAGGCAGTTGCCTTGGGAAGGACGTTTTTTTTTTTTTTTTTTTTTTTTTTTTTTTTTTTTTTTTCTCGTTTTTTTTTTCTTTTTGCTCCAGGTTTGTTTTTTTTTTAAAAAAAAAAAATTAAAATTTTTAAATTATAAAAAATATTTAAATTTTAAATTTTAAATTTTATAAATTGTAATTTTTTTTTAATTTTATATTTTAATAAATTTAAAAATTTTATATTTTCTTTAATATTATTAATTTCCAAATTTATACAATATTTTTATAATTTTTTAAAAAAATATATAAATTTATAAATTAAAACTTTTACTCCTACTTAACATTTTAAATTTAACATTTTTTTTTACTCCGACTTAAAATTTTTGTAAAAAAGTTTAATTTGTTTATATGTAATGTTAAGTGGACTGTTAATTAAAAACTCGTATATTCCGGGTATGATGTAATTTGAAATATTATTGTGAGATCGTTATTGTTTGAAATTAAATTAAATTATTAATCGTGAAATATTATAATTTTTAATCGTTAAAAATTATTTTTAAGAAAAATTAAAATAAAATAGAATTTTATATAGTATATAATTAATTAAATATAATATATAAGATTTGTTATAATTAAATAATTCTAATACATTACCCCATTATCACATTTATAATATACATAAAAATAAATGTCACATCGTCATTAAACATTAAAGTCAACTTTATACCTCTTATTCTTCCTTCACAATCCAAACACCTATTTTCTTATACCAGGTTTAAACCAGGTTTAAGCCTCATTCACATCCAAACACAATTTAGGTTTATCCCAGATTTATCCCTTACTTTATACCTATACCTGGTATAACTCATTCCGGTATAAGCCACATCCAAACGGTAGCTTAAGTGTGGCCACTTTTTTTATTAATCACATTGAAGTGATTAATAAAATTTATTTTATTTTAAAATAGATAAAATATAAGATAGACATTATATTTGGGGTGTACAAAAAATATTTTTCAAATACTAATAATGCATTTCAAATAGGGTGTATATCTTATATTTCGTCTATTTTAGAATAAAATGAATTTTACTAGTTACTTCAATATGACTAGTGAATAAAATAGATAGAGTGTATGTCATACACCCCATTTGAAATATATGAATAATATTTCTTCGGCTAGGAAGAGGTCAAGACATAAATGTACGATGACTCCCCCAATTATATGCTATTTTGAAATGACCCTCACAACTATATACCATGAACAATACTATGTGGACATCTTATTTGGATGTATGATGTATATCACATTCATTTAAAAATAAAATTTTTTTGGCTAAATTACAGAAAACTTCCTTATAATATCCCGTCTTTTCACTTTGTCCTCCTGTCTTTTAAAGGCCTATATTTTGTCCCCTCGTAATTACCGAATTGTCTTTAGGGGGCAACGACGTTAACGGAGAAGGTAAATTGACGAAAATGTCCTTATTTTATATTGGAGGGAAAAGATAATGGAGGAAAGAGAAAGGGGTTTAGACTTATTTTCCGTCATTTTTGAAAGGTATTTTGGGTATATCCAATAATATTTTTAAAAAAACTGACGGCTCACTCACGGAATCGTGACGGTGGGGGGTAAATACATATTTCGGTAATTATGAGGGGGTAAAATGTAGGCTTTTAAAAGACAGGGGGGCAAAGTGAAAAAGCGGGATTTACAGGAGGATTTTCTGTAATTTAGCCATTTTTTTTTTTAATTATATTGATGTGACTAATAAAATTTATCTTATTTTCAGATCAATGGAATGTAAGATGTATAATTTTTTTAAATGTAAAAATAGAATTTTTCATATAGCATCTTGAAATGACCCTTCAATTTTAATATATATATTTTTATTGAAATCTCGATTTTTTTTTTGATAATTTTAATTATTTTTAGTAAATAAAACTAGATTAATTAATTATTTAACAAATATAATTATTAAGTTTATTAACTTTTTTTTTTATCTAAATAGGTATAAAAAATCAAATTAAAAAATTAAAAGTTGAGAATTTTCAATTTTTTTAAAAAAAATTAGAATTTCTCTCGAATGGTCTATAGTAGAGAATGTCTCCATACATTTTTGCAAAAATGCTTTGATGTGTTACTATCCATGTATTAACTTATGGTAATTGTAATAGAAATATAAAAGGTAAAGATCCAATTGAAACTTTTATTGAAGTTGAAGACTTAATTAACGAAAAAATAAAGAAAGATATTATTTATACATTTTAAATAGGGTGTATATTTTATTAGCTATTTATTTATGGGTTAAAAATAGGTCTAATTTTCTGCCCGTGATAATAGGCTCAGGAGACTAATAAGTTGAGTTGGGTGAGCTCAATAAGTTGAGTGGGGTTACGGTCCAAAATAGATCTAATGGCAAGAGGCCCAACAATAGACCCAACGTTCAGGTGGGTTGAGTCCGGTCGAGACCCGTGGGCGCTGTGTCTGTACATTTTAAGTGAATTGGTTGCGTATTTCTAACAGTTCGAGCTTTTGAGATTAATGATTAGCGCCAATGATCCAACACATCTTACATCCCTCGTAAATTGATGAATTTTATTAGTCATCTATGACTAATGAAAAAGTCCTCATCTTTGGATGAATGAAATATATATCATACACTCCAAATAAAATATATAAGAAGTATTGTTTAAAGAAAATAATAATAATAAAAAGTTCATTAAAAATCAAAAAAAGGTCGGGACCAATTGTGTAATTAATCCTGAAAAAACATACCAAAATCTTCAAGAATGTTAGGGTCCCAGTTGAAAAAATTTAGAGCAATACTATTTATACACTATAAAAAAATATATATATTTTATATTTTATTTATCCGATGGATGAAAAAATTTTACTAGTCATATCAAATGGCTAGTAATTACATCCCACCTATTAGATGAATAAGATGTAAGATAATCGGGATGTACAAATAGCATTTTTTACGAATTGAATTGACGGTGGTGAAAAATTTAATTGGCTAAAAACAATCCAAATTGAAAAATCAAAAAAAGGTTGGAAACAAATGGTGTAATTAGCCTCTTTTTTTTCTCTGAAAAAAAAAAAAATACTAGTGAATTATACAACTCTTCATTCTTAGATCCATCCAATCCCTTATGAATTTTAGTATTATTAAATGCAAAAAAAAATAAATTGAAAGGAATAGTGAGTAAAATTTGGGGTTTAGATGATTAAGTTGTAAGATTATAATTAGTTCTAATCCTAACATTAAAAAAAAAAAAAAAAAAAAAAAAAAAAAAAAAGAAGAGTAAATTACACTTTCCATCCTAAAGTTATAAGGTAGGTGACACTTTGGTCACAAATTTTGGCTTATATTGTTTAGATTAGTACAATTAAGTTCGGCGGTTCAAGTTAATTGATTGTATACTAATATTTTACTAATTTATTAGTGGTGTAATATTTTAATTATTATTGTGACATTAGTGGTTACCACGTGATTTATTCAATACTATTCATTCAACTTAATTGGATCGTAAAATTTAATTGTAATAATTTAAAAATATTTAGCTGAAAATTATAGCAAGGTTATATATAAAATTTACTGGAAGTAAGACTCATTTTAATCTAAGGGTCCGTTTGGCTTAGATTCGAGAAAAGTGATTTTCGCATAATTAATTTTGGTTTGAAAAATTAATTTTGTTAAAAACTGTAAATCGTTTGGCTGAGATTAGATTGAAAACGATTTATTTGAATTAGTTTGTAAACTATTTGGCAAAAATCTTTTACTTTTGTAAATAATAATATTTTACTAAATTTTATTTTAAAATATTTTAAATTTTAAATTTAAATCTTAAATTTGCACAAAAATTTATAATCTAATATTTTAATTTAAAATATTAATTTAAAATTTAAAAATTTAAAATTAAATTTTTTAAATTTTAAATTTTAAATATTAAAAATTTAAAACTTAAAATTTAAAAATCAAATATTTTTACCACAATTACCATTTATGTCAATTATGATGATTCTATATTATCACCGACAACTCTATCACCGAATAAAAGCATCACAAATTCCAACACTAATATAGAAAATCCACTCAAAACTCATAATCAGTCACTATTTACTACTCAAGTTGATGATGTATCTTGATGATGCTCACGTGCTTTCCGACAACCTACTAAATTAGATGATTATGTTTGTACTGCTACGGATCTAATCCATCCAAAACAACATTAACACAATCAGTCTCCACCTTTTCAAATAAACCTTATTTTTTATTTTCTGTTATTTTTTATAAAAAAAATTTCATTCTCTCACCATGCCTTTCTATTTAGTATTTCCTTTCATATAGAATCAACCTCTTATTTCCAAGATGTTAAAAATTCTAAATGGAGAGAGCGAATGGAAAAGAAACTTGATGCACTCAAATTCAATAACACATAGACTTTCGAATCGGTACCACATGAAAAACACCCTATTGATTGTAAATGAGTGTTCAAAATCAAATACTATTCAGATGGCAGTATCGAGCGACATAAAACCCGTTTGGTAGCTAAAAGTTACACACAAATGGAGGGCCTCGATTATCATGAGACTTTTGCTCCCGTGGCAAAACTCGCAACCGTGAGATGTTTTCTCACCGTTGCTGCTGCTCGTGGATTGGAATTCCACCAACTTGATGCAAATAATGCCTTTTTGTATCGAGACCTATATGAAGAAGTTTATATGCTTCATTCACTAGGCATTGATAAAAAATATGATAACCTTGTTTGTCGTTTGCGTAAGCCTTTATACGATATCAAACAAGCATCTCGAAATTGGTTTGAAAAGTTTTTTAATGCTCTTCGATCGGTTGGATTTAAACAATCCGTCGCCGAGTACTCTTTTCTCACAAAATCTTGTGGTGAAAAATTTACTGTCGTTTTTGTATATTTCGATGATGTGATTGTGATCGGGAATAACACATTTTCTGTTATTTGGCTGAAGAAATACTTAAGTACATTCTTTCGAGTCTGGCTACTATGCTTGTACAAGCATCAAGCAATTGGTGCTTGTAAGTTTTCTGCCGTTAGATCTACCCCCTTGACTAATTTTATTCCTTAGATCATTCTATTCCACCAACCATTCACTATCATCTTAACCACACATCTTTTCATTTAAAGACTAAAAATCTATAAGTACCAATGACTTGATATTTTTTAAAAGCATAGGAGCTCAATTCCACTCTTACATATCAAAAATTTTGAGCGTCTAAATTTGTTTTTGGAATTGAAGTGGCTCGCTCTTCCGAAGGAATTTTTCAAGCCAACGAAAATATATTTTTGATATACTTACTGAAACCGGTATAATTGGTACTAAGGGTTGTTCTTTTCCGATGGGGCAAAATTTTTATCTCATATTTGATGATGGAGAACTTATGGATGATCCTAATGTGTATAGGCGACTTGTTAGTTGCATAATTTATCTCACAATAATAAGCTCCCGACATAACATATTCAGTCAATATATTTAGTCAATTTATGCAAAAGTCTAGGAGCTCACATATGGCGTCAACATATCGAATTCTTCGTTATTTGAAAAACTCTTTTCTAACTCTACTCTATTATTATTAAAAGCGTATTATGACTCAGATTGGGCAAGTTGTCCTAAAACTTGTGATCAACTATTGGCTATATCACTTTTCTTGGAACAAGTCTTATTTCATGGCGCACAAAAAAATAAAGTGTTGTTTCTCGCTCGTCGGCGGAGGCCGAATACGGTCCCATGGCTACTACAGCTTGTGAGTTAACGTGACTTAATTATTTAATTAATGATCTTGGTGTTGCTCATCATCAGTTGATGTTGCTTTATTGTGATAATCAAGATGTCTTTCAATTGCTTCAAATACAACATTTCATGAACGAACAAAGCATATCGAGCCAGATTGTCATCTCATACAAGAGAAAATACATTATGGGCTTATTATTATGGCGCATATATCAACAACTTATCAGTTAGCGAATATTTTTACAAAGATATTGGGCACGTCAGATTGAGGGGAAGTATTAAAAAATAAATTTTCATATTTTATGAATATTTTATAAAAATTTGATGGAGAAAATGATGGAGGTTTAGCTAATTATTTACTTATTATTTTGGACCAAAATTATTTTGCTAATTCAGTTAGATTTAATAATATCATATAAAAAGCAATAATAGATTTAAAGACGGTACATAAAAGGCAATAATATTTTTTATTTTTTAGGATTAAATCATTATGTTTATTAAAATTTGTACATAATATCAAATTTGAAATAAAGTGAGACTAATGTCTCTCACTAAAATTTGAATTTTTTATCTATTTTCACTTAATTATTTTTTTACGCTAGATAATTGAAACCAAATTGAAATAAATTATATATATTTTTATCTTACAATAAATTAAAATTTGAGAACGAGAATTAAATTAAAGCGAGAAAATGTTCATTGGGCAATTTCAGAATACAACATAGTTGAGGGGGTTCTCCGTACATTTTGCACTTATCCCCACAAATCTGAGGGTAGCTAAAAAAGACCCCTAATAAAATTTCAAAATTTGAGTTATTCGCAGTACGATGGGCCACAAACTGATTGAAACGACCGGCTTTTATTGCACTAGTACACACGGGACCAAAAAAAGGAACAAAGCCCCAAATTGTTCCTGGACCCGGTGCACCCTCTCATCCCGTGCACCACCCTCCGGTTTCCTCCCTATCGAATCTCACCCGTCCAATATTTACAATCCTTTTTCCGGCGGAAATATTCGAACGGTTGAGATCAAAACATGGGTGGTTCGTTTGATCTGCAGTGCACCGGGTGTATGGAAATTTATGTCGACAAAAGTGGAATAGATGGAAATGAAAAAAAAAAAAAGAAAAGAGAGAGAGTAAAGAGGCGATGGGCCCGGGTGGCAGTTTCGATATTTATTGGCCAATTAGGTGGCAGTTCGAAGTTATTCCCTGCACCCGGTGTACAACTTACGCATAGACTAATATTCTATAATTCAATAACAGAGAGATACAATAATTTTACTTATATTATTTTTGTTTGATAATATCTAATTAAGAATGACGAATCCGTAATTTTTTAATTTATCCGGCTGTAATTGCAAGTTGCATTCATAAATCTTATTATTTTTACATTTGATTTAGATTATATATAATGATTTTGAGAGTGGTGCATGGTACACCGGGTACATGCAATATCATCTTGTAATATGCTGAATAACCCGTTTATTCTAACCCAAATTAAATTAAATTAAAATAAATTAAAATAAAATAAAGAAAAGAAAATCTAAAGGGGGTTCCCACTCCCACTTCCCACTTTCCCACCTGGGGACTTCACTGAGGTTTTACTTCACTCTCTCCTCCCTTCCCCCCCTCTCTCTCTCTCTCTTCAATCTCTCCCTCTCTCTCTCTCTCTCTCTCTCTCTCTCTCTCTCTCTCTGTTGCTTTCTCTTTTTTTGTTTTGGTTTCCTTTTTGTCTTGTTGAGGAGGGTGGAAGGGGGGGGTGGGGAGGGTGTTGGGTAATGGCAGACATAAGCCACCCTCCCATGGAGCAGCTTCAGGATTTGGAGTACTGCATAGACTCCAACCCACCATGGGGTGAGTGTCTCCTTTTATGTTGATTTTATTTCTGTTCTCTATTTTGTGTTTTGGAGTTGATCCTTTGCTTGAGGAAAAAATGGAAAAAAATATTAGCTTTATTTATGGGTTTCTTCCTTTTATTGAGTTTCATGTTTCAGAAAACAGTTCAGAAATAATCTTAACATATATATATATATATATCATTAAATGGCGGATATCGGAGTTGTATGAGAATCATCTGATATTATGTTGCCTAAGAAAAGTTGATATATTTGCAATTTATCATCCTAGTTTGATTGTTGGTTGCTGGGGGTTTGATGGTGGTTTGATGGTGATTTGTCATTTTTTTCTTGAGAGAAAGTAGCGCGCTATCTGCTTCATTCATTCAACGAGAAATTCATTCAACGAGAATATGAACTAGGGTACAATAGTGAGGCAATGGGGCCTCGACTACTGGCTTTCTTGTTCTCTTGTGATCACTGTTGTAGGCCATTTGATTCTTCTTGTTGTGGTCCTGGAAGAGTAACTCCTTGTTGTGACAATGCTGTCTCATTTGGTCTCTTCTTCTCCTTTCCTCTGCTTCTGTCAGGCAGTGCCTCAGTGGGTACGGAAGAAATGGCGCGCACTTGACATGTCGGATTTGAATTTAGCTTTACATGATAATGATTGATGATTTACATTTTATCCGTAGTTTCTTTACTTTTTTGTTAAGTTTTATTTGTTCTGAATCTGCACCACATTGTTGTATTGATAAACGCAATCGGTAGATTGGCTGCTGTTACAAGCTATATTTGATTGTTTGAGCATTGTAGAAGGTTGGTCCCTAGTGGAACAATAATCTCTACTGGCGTAATGCTGCAAGGAGCAAAGCATCGATTATACAAAATAGCTCCAAACTGGATGGCGTAAGCAAGGATTTAAGTGCCGTGGCACGGGGTTGTGCTGAAAACTTGTCGGCACGTTGCGTGCCGAGCCGTGCCGATTAGTGCCGGTCACAAAAAAATATATGCGTGCCGACACATAATGGCATAAAATATTTATTTTCTTTAGCAACAAATTTTTTTAATTGCTTATTATGTATCTTTATCAAATATTTTGAATTTTATTGAAAAAATTACCTAGTAAATTTAAGAAAAAAGGGTTTTGAACTGTGCCATCGGCACGGGGGCTGTATCGTGCCGGTATTTTGTTGGCACGGTACGGCACGGTGAATACGGCCCGTGCCGATGGATACTTAAATCCTTGGGCGTAAGCTTTTCGGGTAAACTAGGTTTTGGTAAGGTTGTTAATTTCTGATTTGACCATTACAAGGTCGCTTTGTATCCCTAGCAAGTTATGTCAAAATTGAGGCATTCACAAAGGTTTTAACTACTCCCTTTAGTGTTGCTATGCTTTGTGATCACATTTGCATCAGGGTTTTGATGAATGCGTGGTGCACACCATTGTAATTAAGGTCGTGGTCTCTTCTTCTTGGAATAAAATTGTCACAATGCTGTGAGAGTAGTAGAGCTGAGTTTAGGGAGAGCTAATTTGGTTAAAGATTCGATCGCAATTTTGCGAACATAGAGCACACTAGGCACTACCTTTGCTAAACGTGGTAATGAAGGGCTTATAGATGAGAAAGTTGTTAATTATGATGATTACTAGATTTGAGCAAGTAGTGATATATTTGCTAGGCATGTCCTCGGAGCGTCATGTCCTTTTGGTGAAGTTGTCAAGTTACCAAATACAAGTTCTGCTATGTTCCTTGTCCGTTCTTCGTGCGTGTTATCATAGAGTTAGATGTGCTTCCATCAAAAGATGCTTTCATAGGCTTAGATGGTCTTGTTTTTATATTGTTGCAATGGTCTATTTGGCAGAAAAATTCATGCATTGAGAAGTATGACTGTTGTAAATTCACCATTGAATCGTTGAAAGGAAAAAAGAAGATATGCCTCTAAACCAACATTGACTCCCTGGTTAGTTAGTCCCTCGTTATTTTTTTTTTGATTCTTTAGACGCTCCTAAAATGAGAGCTTATATTGGCTTTCTTTGCTTAGCGGTTCTGTTTGTTTTGGTGGATGTCCAACAAGATAAAAGTTTGCATGTCCCGGTGCTTATGTCGTAACAATAATGCAAGCATTTTTGCTAACTGCAAAAAGTTTGAGAAATTTCATACCCTGTTTCAAGTTCTTGCTTCATATTGCTTTTCTTTATAATACAATGGTTGTCAACACATTTGGTAACAATAGATAAACACGTTCAAGATCTGCTTTGTTCCTTCATAAAGTTTCGCCATATTCTGAAATGAAGATATTCATCGAGACAAAGGATGACTATGCCCTGTCAGTGCTGAATCATGTTTACTGGCAGTTGTGCCGAGATTTACGCCTGTGCTGCCATCTATGCTGCTTGTATCGCACATAGTGCCGAACTGAGCCAGTTTGTGCTTGCCTTTTTTAATCTTATCTGGCTACACGCCATTCCAAGCTATCGTAACCTGCATATATAAGTCATTACGGTCATTATTTATATATATCTAGTAGGAGAAAGTATTTTATTGTTGCCGTATTAGACTACTTTTCATAGTTCTTTACTATTTTTTGGATCTGTACGGAATTCATTCTAGAAGAAATATATTCCTTTGTTTCTTATTCATTCTTCTGCAGCTGAAACTATCGTATTGGCTTTCCAAAACTACATCTTGATGCTCGGCACTACTGTTATGATTCCTTCGGCACTTGTTCCTCTAATGGGTGGAAGTGATGTAAGTACACAAAGCCTGCTATTATTATTGATGTTTAGTTAATAGTCTCATAACAACTTCTCTTATTTTTGTCGTCTTACTTACTGCAATTTGATTTTCAATATAGGGCGACAAAGTTCGTGTCATACAAACATTGTTATTTGTATCTGGTATAAACACACTTTTGCAAGCACTATTTGGCACGAGATTGCCAACTGTTATTGGTGGCTCTTTCGCATATGTTATACCGATCCTTTACATTATACATGACTCATCACTCCAACAGATTCCCGATCCGCAGGAAGTGAGTTTCTATTGTTGATTCATTTTAAAGTATTTATTCACGTTAAACAACTAATTTTAGTTTCCGGTGGTTGTGTTTCATTATTATTTAGGTCTAATGAGGATTGCCAATTGCTTAATTTATCTTCCGTTGACACATTTCTCATATTTACAGAGATTCTTACGAACAATGCGAGCTATTCAAGGTGCGCTAATTGTAGCCTCGAGTTTACAAATTATACTTGGATACAGTCAGTTCTGGGGAATATTTTCGAGGTATATCTTATCATGCATGGAAATACCAATTGCATTTCGATTTTCATACCTAACATTTGTATTTATTTTTTACAGGTTCTTTAGTCCTCTTGGCATGGCACCCGTGTTAGGGCTGGTTGGTCTCGGCCTTTTTGAACGAGGTTTCCCTGCGGTACGTCGATGGTATAAGGAGTTCTATGTGATTTGATAATTATTGTAGCAACAAGAAAAATGAAAGCATATCTCATTTGAAATTGTTATTCCTAGGTAGGAAACTGTGTGGAAATTGGAATTCCAATGCTCTTATTGCTCATTGGGTTATCGCAGGTACTATTCTTAACGGAGTAATTGATATAGTTGTGCGTTTTTTTTCTTCGTTGCGGTTTTCTCTTCTTCCTAACTGGTGGTAATTTTTAATTCGCAGTATTTGAAGCATTACAGGCCATTCAAAGACATTCCTATATTTGAACGCTTTCCAGTTCTTATATGTGTCACAATCATTTGGATATATTCTATTATTCTTACCGCTGGCGGCGCATACAACCATAGACCGCCGAAAACCCAGAACAGCTGCCGAACCGACCAAGCGAATCTCATATCATCCGCTCCTTGGTTCAGTTCTAGCTCTTTCTCCTCCTACTTAATTGTCTTAATTAAAGAAGGCGCGGTTTTTACTTACTGCTAAATTCGGTGCTTGTTAGGTTCAAGTTTCCATATCCTTTACAATGGGGAGCACCGACATTTGATGCTGGCCATTCAGTTGCCATGATGGCCGCAGTGCTGGTGTCCGTAATAGAGGTAATAATATTTGATTGTTCTTCTCTTTTCTTGGAAGTGTGATTGCACTCATTTTTCTCTCGTTTTTTCGGTATGTTGTGCAGTCAACTGGTGCGTACATAGTAGCCTCACGCCTAGCCATTGCAACTCCCCCTCCTGCTCATGTCTTGAGTCGAGGCATTGGCTGGCAGGTTGGTGCTGTTGGTTATTATTCTTTGATAGTTGTGTCATTATTTTCTCTAATTTTAAATAGGTAAAATTTCCTTATACTTGCTTAAAGTCGTGAAGCTTTTTATGCTTTTCTTCATTAGGCTAAGTTTTTTTTTTTTTTTACTTTCAATTAGAAAGTTAAGGACTCGTTTCATTATCGTTCTGGACTTAAATTACATAATTGAATTTGCTGGCAGATGGATATCTATATTCTAAGGTTGTTTACAAACTCATCTTCTTTTAGAAAAAATGAACATAAGTTACTACTACATTTTTGTTTTCTATTGTGGAAAAACCGTGGTTACATGGACATGGACGCCGACATGAGATACAACATGGCTCAGACTACAACTTTGAAAAATGTAGAACATGGATATGACGGAATATTGCACTTAAGGACGCTTTGGACAATAATTAATGACGCTTTAAAGCGTTGGCAAAAATAATCCCGACGCTTTTAAAAGCGTCGAGTAAAGAGTCGTTAAATAACCATGTTGGGATAAATAGACCGACACTTTAATATAGCGGCGGGGAATTTTTTCCGACTTTTTTTAGAGTCGGTAATATGTTAGTTGCTGACTCTAAAAAGAGTCGTGAATTTAAACAGTCGTCCGACTATAAAAAGAGTCGTTAATTTAAACATTTGCTGATTCTAAAAAGAGTTGTTAATTTAAATAGTTGCCGACTCCAAAAAGAGTCGTTAATTTAAACAGTTGCCGACTCTAAAAAGAGTCGTTAATTTAAACAATTGCCAACACTCCAAGGCAACGGTAAATTATGAAATACCAAAGAAACATGCCAGTACGAAAACTTTGCAGTAATGAATAAAAATTTTAAGTGTTTCAATATCAGTAAACTTCAATCAACAATACTAAT
The DNA here is from genome assembly GCA_029204045.2 of Tillandsia leiboldiana. NCBI lineage: Eukaryota > Viridiplantae > Streptophyta > Magnoliopsida > Poales > Bromeliaceae > Tillandsia > Tillandsia leiboldiana. Next base: position 3,676,579 of record CM055079.1, read on the forward strand.
CCCAATCAAGAAATAATAGGAACAAAAAAATTTTCATCACTTTTTTATTCACGATGAATTAGTAAGATCTTCAAATGCATCACTCTTATAGCGTATATATTGCTTTCAATTTAGTTGTGCCCTCTTGTAATGTATATGTTGCCGCAGACAAAGTATCCATCCTACAATGGCAGACAAAAATAAACATTAGCACAAATAGTCAATTCACCAATCAAAGCTTACATTAACTTAGACAAAAATTTATTAAGAAGTATTAGACAATCTAGCAACCAAATAGAGAAGTTTTTTTTCATGTGTACATATTTATACTTATATATGTATGTATATGTACATGTACATATGTATAGAGTATGAATATGGTTATGTATATGCATATATCAATATTTAACACAAGCTATCACTTAATTCACCGAGTCAACCCAAAAGCTATCCTTTCTTTATTTGTACCAACAATGTTTCTTAATATACTAATTAGTGATATCAGGGACACCTACTTAATAACTAATAGAAACTCTATACATATGAGTTACTTCGCGTAAGATTTATAACAAATGAATTTTATTGTAGCATATAAAAGAATATCACATCAAGAACAGGATGATGATTTCAGATTTTTTATAAAAAAAACAGAAAAGCAAAATGTATTAGGACTGCTTAACTACATGCCATTTTAGTGAGTCCAATAAAATGATGCCCACTGACATGCAGAAATTTCAAGCATTTTAAAGCTGTTGTTTCAATCCATAATGGAGAAAAGCAATTAGGTGACAAGTTCATACTAACCAACAGAGCAAATATTACAACGAAATGCAACTTAGATAACTAAAATTGTCGAATTTCAACTAAGAACATCAAATACTACTTCTCTTTCCATGCTTTGATTGCATACTTCTTCATGGGAAAATACTTCTCCCTCTTCTTCTCTCGTTCCGTCTTCAAAGATGCCTGCATCATCCGAACAAAACTATAATCAATCCCATATGATCAGAATTCGCCAAATTACAGATGACTAATAACAAGCATGATAAAGTAATTGATCAAAATTCCCAAGTCAATAAGCATCCTTTGACAAAATTACTGGCAACTTCAATAGCAAGATCTCCTCCAAAATGAAAATGTGAGGTCCGACTCAATTTAACCAAGCACTAAGACATAAAATTATCAAAAAGAATGTAACATAAAAACCAAATTCTTAGAAAACATGGAAAGTTAAATGAAGTTCTTAAAATCCTCGACGAAAATAAAAGAGATGAGATCACATACTCATTTTACGACTCGGGTCAGCCACTGGCAGAAGTGATTGAAATACTATAATAAGCCTAACACACAAATTGTAAGAAAGGAAAAATGAAGAATTGAATACTTTTGAGGACAGTACAAAAGACCAGCTTCATATATATTAATATAAATAACCATAGAATCAGTTTTCGAGTAATGTGATCATCTATCAAGCTTTGTAAGTTTAATACATAATATTAACACCTACGAAATCTCTTGCTAAAGGCATTAAAATAAAACCCAGCAGAAAGCTTACAAAAGCATGAGTGAATTTACGACAAATGAGTCACTTCGAACTATCGGGTACTAACCAGGCAAATAGGATATTTTACATGTGACATATGGTGTTTTCTTTGAGAGAGACTCTCAATTAGTAGTACGTTATTGACTTTGTAGAAATAAGAGATGTATTTTCTCTTTTAGATTGATACTCCTTTAGGCGTAGTACTTACTATCCATTCTTCATGTATTTTTGGGGTTCTACAATTCTTCTTTGAAATTTTTTTTATGAAGGGATTTTATTCACTTGTGCTAGATTAAGAAAAAAAACGAAAATAAAACAAAACAAAAGAGAGAGAGAGAGAGAGAGACGATTGCTCTCATGCAATCACACAAACTAAATGAACAAGATAGCAAGACAAAGAGATAGATACTGTCGCAAGTACTTAAAAGATGGCAAAATAACCTAGTCTCTTCGCAAAAGCATCAGCCTGCGAATAGATATTACATATGTCAATGCCTATATGTTTCAAGCTAGTAAAGAGCTTAGAGCTGAATGCCTGAATCTAAATATAAATAACTTGTGGCATTGTAAGTCATAGAGAAAATCAATAATAGAACAAGAGCAGAAAGAACCTGAAATTCAAAGGCCCTGATGACAAGGTTGAGACCAAAGCTGACAAGATGCTGTACAGGAATAACAGTATGCTGTGCAGCTAAAAGAATCACATCAGATATGAACAAAAAAATAGATAGTTTCATTATTATTTTCTTGAGTTATCAATCAGTGACCATTAAAACTACATTCTTTGCTTTCGTGAACAACTTTCTAAATAAAATGAACACAAATCTAGGTGAAATTATCTGAACAAGAAAACAAGAAAGCGGTAATGATTCTTACTTTTCAAGCTACCGTGTGTTAATTTTGGCTACATAATTAATGAGACCAGTGATTTCGATGCTGTATATATTTGCACCAATCAAGTAATAAGTAATTAATAACCTTACATCCTTTAAGTAAACAACAAAGAGTTGCCAATCAAGATATTCATACGTACAAATAAATCATACTGTAAAACAGTAAAAGGCATGTCATATCTTTGTATGTTTTATATATATTGTTGAATAAACCTACATTGTCGTTGCATAAACACCATTAATTAAAAGGTCAATTTTAGCATATTAATTATAATGATATGTTAGATAAGCCGACATGATTCTCCTCATTGGAAGGTACTAAATTACCATTTAAAAGGCTAAATTTTGGAGATTTTTAATGATTTAGAGATAAGCCTACATTGATGTTGCCGTTTCACGCAGGAATTGGCCAGTGGCAAGTTGCAACAATTGGGAGAAAGCTTGGCAATTAAGCACTGACAGTGTTCTTGTACACAACAAAACTAGGTAGTTTTTATCTGGAAAATTGTACAAAGATCTCTAGAAAACTAGGTAGTTTTGTGAATCGGCACATCTTACATTCTCCGGAAAACTTTTAATTTTGATACTTAGACCATTAACTTTACCAAATTGTTCAATAAATCCCTCCCCTCAATTGAAGTTGCTAATTACACAATTGTTTAATTTGATTGTGTCTTACATACAATCTTGTAAAGATTCAAAATAGCCTAGTTAGTAAGATCTGAAAGCAAATTAACTCTCAGTGGGGTGAATAAGCATTTTAGAATATAAATAGTTCTCTTAGGTAAATATTACAAACATTATGCAGCAAGAATAAAGAAAAATACACTGGATAACCATGCAAGTTGTAAAATACAAAACTAGTTGGTAAACAAATCACAAACCACACACAGGCACACAATTCTTTAGCTGAAAACTTTGTTTGAAAGTAAATGATGCACAAAATTTATAAGAAAACACCTATTCATGTGAGAGAAATCATGGCGTCAACGTGAAACACCTATTCAATTAGCTTTCTATATTGCAATTACCTAGCACCTCACTTCTATAAGCTCCAACACCCAGGTTCACCTTCACTGTGCTCGGATCCTTGTTATACTCCACAATTACCTAGACAAATCCAAAAAACGAGCATCAAATCAGTACGATCAAGGTTCAAAACCTTAAAACACACCTGATCAAGCATTGATCTATCAGTTCGTGAGAGAGGGAAAGATTAGGATTACCCACAGGATCGAATCCTCTGGAGGACGTGGGGGCAGGGGAGGGCACACGTTCTCCTCCGCGCGTTCAGGTGCGGTGAAGTGTCCAGTGAGGGGTTTTGGGGGAGAGGCTTTTGAAGATGCTAATTAATTAGGAAGATGGGTGATGAGGTCTGATGGGTTCTTGTCCTGACGAGGCCTGATGGGTGACGAGGTTTGGTGGGTAATTTTTATTGGTGAATATTGAATAAAAAAATCTGGTACACATGGATCCGTAACAAGTGAGTTGAAGGATAGTGGACACGATGAATATTTGATGGACACATGTCAATGGAGTGTCTAGTAGGGACATGCATATGACACGATATGACTCAAATATGGCAACATTTTTGAAATGTTCATACTTCCTACTGTGGAACAAACCCTATAGATGTATAGACTAAAAACAATTTTCTTTCATCCAACCCAAGCTATCATGTAGGATTCGAGTTGAGAAAAAAAAAAGATGAAAAAAACATAAGCATAACCAAATGGGGTCTGAGAGAATCATGTTTGCATGTATATCCCTGTATCTCCGGGATGTAAGATGTGCAAAACACTTATGTATGTGCTTGCCACTTCACATTTACAGCTATGTAACGACTCGGCCCACTAGCAATAATAACTTGTTGGGCCCAACCCACAGCCCAAAATGTTTAAGCCCAGTTATTATTACTAGTGTCCATATCTTATATATACCCAAACACATCTACACTCCTATCCGATGTGGGACTATTGGGATGTCACAGACTCCTCCCGTTTAGGCCTGACGTCCTCGTCACCTCAAACACACACACAACATACCAAGATCACCAGGCGATGTGAGACTTATCTCGCTAGCCCTGTCATCTAGACTCAGGCTCAGCCGAGATTCGCCGCACACTTCCGGCTAGTTATTAGCTTTGATACCAAATGTAACGACCCGGCCCACTAGCAATATTAACTCGTTGGGCCCAACCTACAGCCCAAAATGCTTAAACCTAGTTATTATAACTAGTATCCATGTCTTATATATATTCAAACACATCCACACTCTTATCCGATGTGGGACTATTGGGGTGTCATAAGCTATTCACACGTATTTGTTGGTGTATCAAGTATCGTCATTCCTGCATGTGTTTATCGAGGAGCAATGTATGCCTGCAAATTCAACTTGTTTGTGTTGAGGAAGTATTAAAGTAATGCCTACAATGAGGGTTCCAATATGTCTTTGTAATTTTATATCTTTATTTCTAATTATGTCAATTTTTTACCTAATTTTACTAGGCAAAATTGAAAGGAAAGAACCATGGAATCTAGTTTAAAATAATACACCAGTTAATCACATGGCTACAAACAAGGAAACATGGATATATGCGGAAAGCTCAAGTCCCTGTGCTCACATTGAATACATTTCCCACTCTAAAACATAATAGGCGCAGTGACGGCGCACATCCTGTGCGTATCTCGTGATAGAGGGCAGACACAGCTCGGGCTCCTCCTAGGGCAATTTATGACACATCTGTCAAATGTTACCATGCTAGATTTTTGTAGTGTTGCTTCGCTGGATGGCTAGAAGTGATGATATATGCAATTTACGCGGAAAAATAGTATTCTTCGTAAAAGTTTAGACAATTTATGACACGGCTGTTTATTCCTACTTTTTAAAAATATATTAGTATATTTTGTGCATTTATTTTTATTTTTTATATTTGATAGATTAACCGCATATGCGCATGCATACCGCATGTGCACTATGCAGTGGCAGCATACAATTTTTTAGAACATTGCGTAGGCCATCCAAGTCCACTCTTTGAGAAAGAATAAATTAAGACAACAACGTGCTGAAGATTTAGCATTTTCTCACACGAGTCTTAACATACTTTTATCGAGGGGAAAGCTGCAACATCAAGAATGGGTTAGTACGTAAGATGTGTGGATATTGTCAGCGATGCTTTTGATATCTTTGATAACATCAGATTTCTTCAAATGACAAGCATTTCCCTCAATGAGTCAGAGTTAAAGATTATTGGTAAAAATGGATAAAACTTACTGCAAATATCACCTTTTTGGATCCGACTACCTAATCCTTAAAAATTTTAATTTTACTACCTGATCTTTTAATTTATTTGATTTGAGTCAATTAGTGACTTTTTAACTTCAAAATTTAAATGCGTCGTTTATCTTTGCGGGTTATGCAATTTACATTACTATAAATTCATTGAAGTAAGAAATTAACTTAAATTTTGTATTCGAAGAGCTATCAAATCACTTAAATCAAACAAATTGAAAGGTTGGGTAGTCGAATCAAAAAGATTTATAGTTAGGTAAGTTTTATACATTTTAACCAAGATTATTATGCTTATCGATAAAAGCATGGCAATTAAGACAGATATCGTCGAAATTGGCTCAAAATGAAATTTGTTAAAATATTATCTTTCTGTACGTTGGAGTTATCATGATTTTTTTTTTCTTTTCGAGTACAAAGGGTGGTATTTTGAAAGCAATTCCATGTGGCTTATTTTTTCCCCCGCAGTTAATGAAAAAGTAGATGCGTCTGTGCCTGCATCTTTTGGAAGTTGCCAAGTCCCTGTCTTGAGTCGTGTTCAGTGTTCCGTGTCCAAGTCCTGACAATTTAGTCACGTCAGTCCATTTTTACAGAGAAATTCAATTGGAGGGCTAATATGGCAACAAGATATGGACCTCATGTACCTTGTTACAAATATCGGTAGGTCCAAAATCAAATTGAAAATTTTTCAAATGTTTGTAGTCCTTAAATGCATTTTGTGTAAAATGATGCAATGTCTTTCTAGTTTCTACTCCCATGATGTGTTCAGAGTGGTTACTACATTTGATTGGAGGACGCGCAAATTAAGAGTTTAGTTAATTATGTAGCAACAGAAAAAGAAGAGTGACTTATTTAGTTTCCTGTTTGCGACAATTTAGGAAATTGCGTAACTAATATTCCTTGTGGACAGATATTATTATTTTATTATTTATGTACTTTTTTTTGGTTAATGACACAAATCACTAGTAACTTGATCCCACATGTTACTTCCTCTCTCTTTAGTTTTGATTGAGTTGTCCTTCCGAAAGTTTCCTACTTATGAATCCTAAAGAGGCATATTACTGCATAAATCTCCTGCCAATGTGTTATTTGGAGAGTTGATATGCATTGTTACCCTCGAAAGGCTGCTTCTGTGACTCGAACCCACAGCATCAGCATGCATGGGACAAGCTTTAGCTGTGAAAAAACCAATTAACTATCTCTTTTTATTTATTTATTTATTTATTTTTATAGACACGTTGCCTTTTGGTCCGTTTTGTATTTTTTTGGCCGGAGTATTTGACGTTGTTCCATGCATATCTTGTCTTGATAGTCATTTTATTTGTGCAGGGGATAGGTACCCTTTTAGATGGCCTATTTGGAACAGCAACAGGTTCTTCGGTTTCTGTGTAAGAATTTTCTTTTCAACCTTTTACGAGTACCGACTTCAGTTAGTCCGTGAATTTGTACATGCATGTAATGTATGCTACAATTAAGGCTGGTGCATTGCATGTTTAAGCTTTAGCATCCTTAATTTTTTTGGTCTGTGAGGAAATACTATCGAAACTAACAGTGATTTTTGTCAAATAAGGGAAAATGTGGGTCTTCTTGGGCTAACTCGAGTTGGCAGCCGAAGAGTTGTACAAGTATCAGCTGCTTTTATGATATTTTTTTCAACCTTAGGTATATGTTAGTTCATAGTAAGCATATACTTATTCACTTCTCCTGGAAAACACAATTGCTTAATATCTAATCTGTGTGTCAGGAAAATTTGGGGCTGTTTTTGCATCGATTCCGTTCCCTATATTTGCTGCTCTGTACTGTGTACTATTCGGCCTTGTTGGTATGTTCTTTCATTTGAGTGAACTGTATATATGCATATTTCTTTATCACTACTAAGTCCTTGATTTTACGTGAACATTATGCAGCATCTGTTGGGATATCATTTCTTCAGTTCACCAATATGAACTCGATGAGGAATCTCATGATCACTGGGCTTTCACTTTTCCTTGGAATATCTGTTCCTCAGTATTTCAGCGACACCATGGTTACTTCTGCTCATGGTCCAGTTCATACGCGTGCAGGATGGGTCAGTTTCTGAATCTTTATTAGTTTAGAGCATTACATAAATATAGTGAATATGGTGACTAATCAAATTTTAGTTTGAAGTTAATTGCTTTCCACATCCTGCGTGCACTTAATAAAATATAGCACCTTCTGAGACTGCAAAAATGATTCAAATTTTATGGTAACAATGTAGTTTTACAATGTCGTGTGAAGTTAACCTAACTCCAAACAAAACTGGGATATCAGATGTTCATGTAACTAGAATTCATGAAACCAATTTTTTTACTTTAATCCGTTACTAATACTCAATACTCACCTTTGAAAGGTAGAAATTAAATAGGCTATTTCTTGCTTCACAAAATGTGGTCGTCTCTGAGGGCTTGTTTGGTGTTTAGGATTGGACTCGATAGAATAAGATGAGATAGTAATATTATGAGAGGAGGGTCTAGTAACTCAGAGGGCATCAGGGGTCACTATGGGCAGGTTGTGGGTCTGTTCTAATATAAAGGAACTTTTTGAGTCCAATACCGTCCGATCCCAACCTCTCGGCTAGTAAAATTCAATAATATCATCCCAACAGGATTTGATCTGACTGGATTCAATATTTCCATCCTCTTGCGACCTCTGATAACTGCCGAGTCACCAAATGCTTCTTATCCCAACATAGTTCTCTCTTACCCTAGCAAAATAACATGAGACGAACAATCCCCACTACTTCCTAAGCAAATATGACCTAATGACAATTGTCCTGAGATACAATGAGGTCAGATAAAGTGTTAAAATGCGACGTGTAATATCATATCAAAAGGGGTTTTAGATATAATGATTTGTAGAGGTCAATAAGTGAACTTGCCGTACCTATATAATTGTCAGAATCACATGCATGACTATTAATTGTGTTGACAGATTTAGCAGAAATAGTAATATATCCATGATGTTAGAAATGCATGTGGTTGAATTTTTAATAACGGAAAATTGCAACTTTAGCAGGACCTAAGCCTTGATGGAGGGTTGTGTGTTCGGTAGCTAAACAGCCACAATGCTTTTGTTCTGTAATTTATGATAACAAGCACTTGGAATAACATTTTGAGAAGATCGAGAGTCTTCTTTAGCTTCTCTTAGGCACCTTCCTGCTAGAAAGTAATAATTATACATAAAACACTGTTCTCTGTTAATTTAAGCTTTTGGAGAACAACAGTTGTTTCACATTCTTTAACATGATATCAAAGCAGAAGGTCATAAGTTTTGAGTACGCTAGGCTTCTAGCATTATTTAATTTTCTCTCATATAATTCAAATCTACGTCAGACCTATCAAAATGTCTCAAATATGAATATTAAAAACACCATTCTCTAATAACTTAAGCTTTTGGAGAACAACGGTTGTTTTACACACTTTAACAATGTTGAATATAAATATTAAAAACAACGCTCTGTAGTAGCTTAAGATTTGGGAGAACAAGAGTTGTTTTGCACATTTTAATATGGTATCAGAGTAGGAGCTTTTGAGTTTTGAGTCGTGCCAGGCTCCCAGCATTATTTAATTTCCTCCCATTTAGTTGAGTCCACGTCTTGGGCCTATTAAAAAATTTCGAGTCTAGACATGATGGTGAGTGTTGAATGTAAATGTATAAAGGTTCGTATGTTTGAATTGTAGTTTTCTGTTTCTGAGGTTGTGTATATATGTTCTAAAATTCAACTACTTTCTTAGTACATAGAACTGGAATTCTTGGGTTTTACGTTTACATTGGATTCACAATTGCTTACTGCTAAACTTCTATTTTGTCTCCCTCCTTGCAGTTTAATGCTTTCTTAAATACGATATTCATGTCGTCTCCCACCGTCGGGTTGATCGTCGGTGTATTTCTCGACAACACCTTGGATGTCGCAAAGTCTAAGAAGGATAGGGGCATGCCGTGGTGGGTAAAATTCAGAACGTTCAGAGGGGACAACCGGAACGAAGAATTTTATACACTTCCGTTCAATCTGAATCGGTTCTTTCCACCCACATAGAGATCTAGTATCGGAAACACTGACATATACAATTTCGCAAATGACACCGTCAGCTCCGGCATAGCTTCTCCGAATCGTCAGATGAGATGTGCTAACCCTCTAGAGTTTCTTAGAGTGTCTCCTTTTGAAGTCTTTGGTGATATGCTAGATCTCTTGATGCTACTTGTTTTGGAAGCATCTGTTATATTGTTGGCAATATGATACAGTATAAAAAAAGAGAGTTATTCAGAGTTATTCCATGTTCCAAGGCTCTCTGTTAGAGAGTGGCCGTTTTATATTGAACTTTTTTGTGTTGTGTAATGTTTTTGTTTGATGTGTTGAACTTCCTTACTGGGCCTGACGGCCAGCTTGCTAGGCGGTCTGCACTTTGTTCAGCTGTAAATGGACTTCAATTTAGGGGCCGTTTGGATTGATGTAATTGCAATTCAATCATAAAACAAGTTTAGTCAGTGTCGCCATCGACCATGATGACGAGAAGATTTCGTGGGCTATATTTTTGCACTCTCCACAAAAAAGTGGTGCCTGTCGGAGGCGAAACTGCGTTCAAGGAATTGAGCACCTGGCTAGGGGAAGGAAGTTCTTTGGTATCATCATCGTCGATAGTAAAACAAATGTTCCTACTGTTACTAAACTTGATTTGCAGTTGAATGGCGGTTATGTCGATCCATACACGCCATAAGTGTCTTGGATCCTTGTGATTGTAGTTAGCGCGCCGTTTATGCCTATTGTTGTTTATCTTTTTTGAAGTTCTATATGGTTGAAAGGTTCCGAGGGTGGACTCGATTTGTTCTCCTGGGGAATTTTACAAATTTTAGTTCTGTTTTGAGGAATACACAGTTTAGATTTATATGTAGATTGATATATGCATAATTGATATACGAAAGTTCATATGAATTTCAATTTTGCATGCTGTAAAGTATTGTTTACAGCATGTATGGAGTTTGAGGTTGGGATTGTGATTGTGAGTTTCAAAAGTTCAGCTTTAGGCCGCTGGCAGTGGCCTTGGCCGGCTTCCCCACATTGGACTCAACCCCTCCAGGCCTGTGCCCGCGCCCCCAAGCCTCTAGAACACGGGCTCGAGCAGCTTGCCCAAGCCCTAGCCCGAGCTTGCTTTAGCTTGGTCGAGGTTGATCCTACAGCGACTCTAGCGATCTCCGGACTCTGGGTATGCGAGCATGGCCCTAGGAACCCTTTGGACCCTATGCTCACACTTGTTTGGTCCCTGGTTGTTACAGGAAGTCAAGGTCACAAGTTAGCTATAAAAGCAACTTTCTATTTGCCCCGGCGTGCTCCCTGACCTCCGAACACACTCCGGATAGCGAGCACGAGCCTCGGCAAGTCGAGACCTATCAGCGAACGTATTTGGTTGACCTCGAAACCACATGAACTTGGGTAACGACTCTAAACACCTAATTTATAAGTTATTACACAATTTGTAGCATTAGTATGGGTCTAAATGCAATTGTAGCCACATGGGCGGCCTCGGGCAGTGTTCACGTGACCTCTGGACTGATTGTTCGAGGTTCGATAGCTTTCATTGGATAAAAAACTAGATTACAATATAGAAATCGACAAAATTATCAGTTTAACGTAGTTTCGGCGCGGAATCCGCGTTCTGAGCAATTTAACTGTTCATTATCGGTCGCCAAGGGTCCTTGGGTGGTCTCAACGTTGTTTTGGTAGACCCAAAGTTAGCGGGTAAGCGTCGATGACTTTCGGAGCCGAAATCGGCGATTCCGAACACCGGTTCGATAAAAATTGGACAATATTAGTGTTATATATACATAATATAATATGTTGTTGCCCGGACACCTTAATTGGTGCATTCTGGGGCTGCAAATGACGTATGGCATGATTTGATAGCTTCTACAACTTATACGAACTAATGGTCATTTCGACCGATTTCTGAAATTTTCGGCGAATATCGGGACTTAGCAAAAAATTCGTCTTATATTGAATGGTGTTATGTGGGTTAGTGGGTTGGGTTGTATGAGACTGTGTTTTGACCCTATGTCTTGTTATACGCCCTAGCTGTCGGGATTCCCGCGAGTGTTGAGCAGCGGGCGATCGGATCGTCGTTTTTAAGGTGGGTATTTCAACCCGGGGATTAGTATAGTACAACCTCACTGAGTACCGTATTCGATTGGACCTAGTTGTTGACATTAGCCTGGATATCTCTTTATGCCATTACAGTGATTTTTTATTTCCGCATTACTACTGCTATCTGATGAAGCACTCTTGCACACGTAGATCTCTCTCTCTCTCTCTCTCTCTCTCCTCTCTCTCTCTCTCTCTCTATATATATATATATATATATATATATATATATATATATATATATATATATATATATATATATATATATATAGCTAGGCTGGAATACTATTAATAGCACCAAGTCATTGGTGCTATTAAGTTTTTAACCATTGAATTAAAAGATGTGTGGTTGAGATGATAGTGGGCTCCTTGGGTTTAATGGGTGGTTGGGGAAATAGTAAAATCCAACGGGTGAAAATAATCAAAGGGGTTGATCTAAGGGTAAAAAACTTGATAGCACAAAATGCTTGGTACTATCGATAGTATAGTAGCCGAACTCTCTCTCTCTCTCTCTCTCTCTCTCTCTCTTTATATATATATATATATATATATATATATATATATATATATATATATATATATATATATATATATATATATATATATATATATAACTCTTTTGCTTACTAATGTTTATGATCGACTGTTGCTATCTCCTAACACTTGCATGCTTTGATAGAGTAGGAGATTGTCATTCCGTTACATTGCATGAGTTGTTATAATCAATGATCATGATCTCGATTGGGAATTCCCGGCTTACTGCCTTATACCAGTCTTTAGACCGCGATTATTGAGCATTCGCATTGTGATCATCATGCACCTGCTGCACATGTCACGTACACCAGCGGATTGCCCCCCGTTGTGATGTTCTCTACCGGTAGAGTGGTCTAATCGACCTGTGATCCCCTTTGGTTGTACCTGCGGGTACGGGATAGATGTCAGTTTCGGCTAGGTGCTTTAGCTATGGCATTGGCCTAAGGTCCTAGTGACTAACAATGGCACGATTGGGTATTTGGAGTTTCAGTATCTTGACGCATTCATACCTTAGCTGTTTCCGTTACTTCTTTACTGCTTATTGTCTCTCTTGTTACTTGCTTATTAATGTTTACTGATTATTATTGTAACTTTATTCCGGCATTTATTTACCTGATTACCCGTTATTATCACTTACTGATTATGCCTATTTACTCCTGTCGATTATTATATACCAGTAGGTACAACTTGCTGGTCCCCAGCTCGTTGTACCCACTTGGATATATTCAGTTGTGTCTCATACCCCCTTGTTGACATCTTTTTCAGGTACTTCGGGTAGTGAGGTTCGGGATGATATTGTGAGGGTTATCCGCTAGAGCCGTCCATGTTATCGGTTTTGTTTAGTTAGCTGGATCTTCTTAACTGCCCCTAGCTCATGAGACTTGTCATGATGATCATTTTGTTACTTCTTAATATGCTACTATTTTACTCCCTACTATGCTTGCTCGTTGGTTGTTCGATCGAATGATTTTAATAATGAATGAACTTAATAATGAATGAACTTGGGTTTTCTTATATATACTTATAATTTGTGTTTTTGATCGTGATTTCAAAATGATTATAAAAAAAGGAGACATGGCGGTAATTTGTCTCTTGATTGCGAAGACATGGAGGGTTTGATTGTATGTTTGTGGAGATACGCCGGGATGCTGAGTCGGTAGGTGTACGGAAGCATATGCCATCGCCTGATCATAGATTAGTGTGAGTCATGATTGTCTAACTATGTTTTAATTCAATTATGTTATCTTGTGAATGTATGTCCACATCCCTCTTATATACGTAAGAGGTAAATATGAGTGGAATCTCAACAAATATTTTCTTTTTTTCTTTCTTTCTTCATTTTTTTTGAATTGTGGACCCCACGTTTTCCTCACATGTGAGAAAGAAAAAGAGAAAAGAAAATTTGGGTTGAACTTGGGCATGTACAAATTCAGAATTGAAATGGGCTTGAATTGGTATATTTAAATTTGAAAATTTAAATTTCAAATTAATATATCTCTCATCTTTCTTCTTCTTATTCTTTTTTTATTACACTCAAGCAGCTGCAAATGTTTTACAAATCTAATTTGAAAAAAAAAAAGGTTTGCCTTTTTGACCCCGGGGCGTGACACCAAGAATGGCTCATTAACCATGTCACAACATTTAAGTGGCCCAGAGTCACTTTACTCACAATCCGACACAATCGAGTAATCGGTCCCTTTTCCCGATACCCGAACTTGTTGGGATTTTCGAAAACCAATCGAAACACTTCCAAAATCTACGAAATGTCTATAAGGATATCAATCATCACTGTAGACCACATGCTGCCCAAAAATGCACCAATTTGGGTGTTCGAGTAGCAATGCACAATCACGATGCTAAATAGTGCATTAAACGAAAACTGTACTACACCGAGTCCTTAGAAGTGCCGTTTTCAGCTTCGGAACCCACCACAACCGTCCTACCATCTTTAGACACATGAGACAATGAGGGTAACCAGCCAAAAAGGCTCAACAACTAAGACAGGGCATTCACTCTAGTTTAATGTGAATCCCGAACCGAATTGCGATCGATCGCCCAATTTTGCTAACATTGCACTAGAAGCTCATTTGAACTTTGCAAAAGCAACCAGACCTAGGATGACCAGTCTAGGGGTTTAACACGCCTAATATACGCTGCCCAAGACAACCCATGATGCACAATTATATACAAGACCCGAACATCCCAATTAATTGCATTACTTGTAAAGGAAATTAGAGTTTTAGAATTTGACCAACAACACAATTTGAAGGATCTTGATGCTTTGAATACCATGCTCGCTATTCGAAGCGCAATCGAGCATCAAGGAGCGCGCCGGGGCAACTTTTTCTTTTAGTTTTTGGGTGTAATGATCTGAACTTCTGCAAATGGCGGAGTTCTGGTGAAAAATGGTTTCGAGGATGTCACTATGGTTCTGGTAAAGTTTCAAACTAGTTGGAGTGTTTTTGGCAGAAGTTCAACACGGAAACGATATTTGAAAATATTGGACTCTGACTAGTTACTCAGGAAATAGTCAAAAGACGATTCTGGATAAGTCCAAGTTGTATTCTAAAGGTTTCAGAATAATTAGAAGAGAGTTAGATTCTTGAAGAGCAAAATAAAAAATTTCGTGACAAAACGAAACAGGGCTGAAAAGGGTTCAGGGTCCAGACCTTGGTGGAAAGGTCTGGGCCTCGACTATGGAGAGATGGGACCCTAAAGGAGAGTCCGAATCCTCCTCGTGAACCCTAAAAGGTGGGGGTTCGAGGACCGGTTCGTAGGAGGCGGATCGGCCCGTCGGCGCGTGGTTTTTGAGGGCACCTATGGGGATCAGTCCATGATCCTACGGACCGGTCCGTCCGCAGTAAAAATGTCTAGTGAGGGCATTTCTATACTTTTTCAAATGGGACTTTTAAAAGGGGATTCTCTTTTCTTTTCTCTGTGAACCTCACACAAGCACACACAGAGGGAGGAAGAGAGTAAAGCCCTCTCTCTCTCTCTCTCTCCCCTACTGCTGCTTCTTTCTCTTTCTCTCTCTCTCTAAAACTCGACGCTAAGGTAGAGCTCGAGCTCGAGCTCGAGAGTTGCATAGGAGCTTCAGATCGAGCTTTCGACGCGCGTGGCAGCTTGTGGAGCTTGCGGTCAAGGTGAGGGTTTTGATTGCAAGGTAAAGGTTTTTAGTAAATCCTTTAAAATTGAGATCCTAGCATTCTCTTGAGCCTACTACGACTATTTGATTAAAAATTCTTCGTAAATTTCAGAGTATTTTTGGAAAAAGAGGGATCTAGAGCACGTTTGGAATTTTCGAATTTTCAGGGGTTTTGATCTAATATGGTTATACCTTTTCTCTAATTGAAGGTTAGAGAGGAGCCGCAGGCAATGTTAATTTGAAAAGTGACGAGTATCGACGAGCAATTTCGAGAAACAACTGAAACCGGCCATTTAAACCGTACGTGCTTCGCGGGTGAGCAATTTGTTGCGGGAGCCCGAGTGTAAGTGTTACAAACAATCGAGAGTGTAACGAGATGGGTTGTGTTCTACCAAAGAGACAATATCACTTCTCATGTTTAGAGTGTGATTTAATATTATTTTAATTGATGCATGTATTGGTATATTAATTGATATAATAAGTAATTATAGGTCTTATGCTACTTAGAATGAATTAACTATCAGTGGAAGTGGTACATAGGTATAGAAAAATATACAAGGTATATATGTATGCCTAGGTGGAGACAAACAAGTACAGTTGTGTTGTGGACTAGTAAAATAGGTTGACTGCTCTAGAACTAAGAGAACTCAACACTGAACTAGTAAGCATAGCGTCATTAAGTTTAGGATGAAAAAATATTGTGCTAAGTAGGCCACTTGGATAAGTTGAACTTGAACCTAGAATTGTATGAACCCAGGTGGGTAAAGACATTGGATTTAGTGTTATTGAACTTAGGTCATAGAAATAGTGGTAAGAAGACCACTGGGACAAGGATGTTAATGAACCTAGAAGGGTCGATAAAAATAGGGCTAATAGTGGACCCCTATGAGATCGTGAGGAATAATTTCAAAATCCTCAATTGTTATTCATGGGTGCATGTGGTGGATCCCCTCTTATTGGACAGCAGGGTTCGAAGGTACGTGTCGGCGATCATTGCCTTCTGGATACCCTATAGCCAGTGTGTCTGGGGATCCCCATTGAGCTCAGGGTATTATCCACAGAGTGTGTAGGTTTTCCTTCTTTTGTTGGATATGGTATTTATTGAAAATGCGTGTAGTGTACCCCGCCTAGCAACACGGATTGTGGCTCAGTTTCGTTGGTTGATCACCGCCCGATGTCGAGTTGTCAGCGGTACTCGGGGATTGACTCGTGACCAAGTCAGGATGTATGGCTAAGGTAATGGTACCTTAGAGGATATAGAGATGGATAGTGAAATAGAAATATATAGAAAGTTTCAACTTGTATAGATCTTATTATTGCATTTGCATGAGGTATAACATATGATCCTGTTGCATATAGTATAGGTTTATATTTTTGCAGATTATTATCTATTATATACTTTAGTTGCCTCCTTTGGAACTGCTGGGTCGAGCTTCTTGCTTGGGTAGTCCTACCTATTGGGAATTATTTTTATATTTCTCACTGTTGGGCCCAAAAAGTGGATGCGCGCGATCGGCCCCTAGGAGTGACCCTCAAAGATGTCGAATGCGCCGCGTGCCAACAGATCAAGCGATCGGGCCGAGGAGGGATCTGCTCGGCCGGGTTCTCCTCTAGTAACTATCGCGACCGTTCGGTCTATAGTAGCCGAATCGGGATTATGGAGGCAGAGAGGGATTGCTGGGCTCGACTTAGAGTAACCGAACCGGGTAAAAAGACTAAAAATAATGACATAGCTGATGAGCCGATTAAAATTTTATATTCCTTGGAAAGGGAATATAAGGAAGAAGAAAGGAATAGAGATTACAATTAAGCCTACTCTTAGAAAAGCAGTAAAGGAAAGCGGTAAAAGTTAAGTTAACCTACTCCTAGATATGAAGAAGCTGGGATGGTACCGGGTTTACGAGGTTGTCGGATCCCTTTTTTCTCGATGTTTCAGGTATTTATATACTTTCCGAACCACGTTATTAGGCGCCGATTTGAATTATCGGTGTAATTCAGGGGAAGTTAATGGATATTTAGGAACCACTTCATTTTGAGTCAGATGTTCCTCAAATAGGAGAGTAGCTGTTCTCCGTCTAGGTTCATCCCCTTATCATCGCGCCAGAACATGATCCTTGGCACTTTCCAATGCTGGACGCTACTTGCCTTTCTAGGCTAGTTGCGGGATTCGCGCCCAAATCTCGCACTCCTTATTCTTTGGAGTCTTCCATTCTTTAGCTCAAGCAACCGAACGCTGACTCTGACTCCGCATTCTGCGTCATTCGACTGGTGAGGTCTGGTGGCAGTCGAAGTTAGTCTTGGACAAGGCATTACTTCTCCTCGTCGGCTGCTTCTCCTATCGGTTGATGCTTTTAGCCGATAGCATATGTCGCGTGCCGCATTCTTACGCGACTGAAACTGGTCTCAATCGAGACGTGATTCTTCTTCTTCTAACTTGTTTCCCTGCCGACTAATGTCTGTCGGCCGACGGTATTCGCCATGTGTCGCTCCCTTAAGTGGCAAAAAATTCTAGCCTCAATATTCACCCTTATGTTTTACAGATCCTTCCATGAGCGGTGCAGTGGCGCGAGATAGGGGCGTAGCTTAGTAGATAAACACCCTACCGTGTGAGACTCAAATAGAAGTACCCTCCATCAGCGTGTAGTTAAGGGTATAGAATGTAAAAGAACGAAAATGTAATAATATTTTTTATTGTAAAAGAATAAGAAAGAAAAAATGTGGATGTATTATATGTATGTGGTGAATGTGTGTAATAAAATAGTATGTAAAATACTTTTACATGTAATTTATATGTCTTAAGACTTTATATTATTTATTGTATATTATGATATTTCAAACAACAAGTTACATTATGATCTTCCAAAAATTATGTATATGTACATCTAAAAAGTATAGAAGCAAAAAAAAAAAAAAAAAAAATTGCGGATAACTTGCATACCCACCTGCCCACCAGTGAGCAAGTATGGGTAAAGATATAGGTTATCCAAAAATTTTCGAATAAATTTTACCCATTTTCATATGACCTGCGGGTACATTAACCAACCCATGGTTTACTTTACCCGTCCGTTTGCCAGATCTAATTAGGTACATTGACTATAGCCTGGAGAAGACGTATTTGAGATCGAAAGAGTATGCAAATACCTCAATGGGGTTGCGCCCCTCAAGTGTCGCTTCGGAGCTTGGCCTTTAGTGCGTTAATGTCGCTGCAGCCCTATTGGGTGGCCTATATTGGGATCAGCCACCTTGAAGGTGGTGTCGTGGTAGTGTGACCGGCCATCTTGAGGGTGGTGCATGGTGGTAGGTAGGCATAAGCTCGACTGGACCTTTGTATCGGTCGTTAGGAATTGTTTAGTATTGTGCACCCATTAGCGAGTAGATGCATATTCATAATCCACTGTTTCATATCGAGCATTGATAGCTTAGAAGTATAGTAGCTGTAGAATTTATTTTCCAGCTCTTTATCTTGTAATACAGTAGATTTTCTTCGTATGCCGCTAGTGGATCTAGTGGGTATATCGTCGTTGTCGGTGACGGTGCCCACTAAGGACTACTTTTTAGTAGTTCTCACACCCTCAGTTGTTGATCTTTTTGCGGAGTCTTCTACTCCTATTGCTTTTTCTATTTGAGGTAAGAAAGTCGTGAGTTAGTTACATCTCTACCTACATATACTGAGTTGATGATAGAGGAGCACCCCTATAGTGACATTGTACATATCTGGACTAGAGAGGCTAGCTTGTTGTATTTTGTTTGCAGTTCTGGGAGATGACAAATGTATTTGTTGGGGTGTTGTATGTACAGTGGCCTATATTTTATATTTAGCAGTTTATGTTAGAGTTTTGTAGTTGCTTTACCTTTGCAAGTTAGACGCTTCATGTGTGCGGAGGAGTTTTGTCGTCCATGCGGTGGATTTGTTGGTGAACCCGAGTTCTCGCCTAACTCGCGACGTGACATTATGTTATGCATATCGTAATGAATTGATTACAATATATTTTTTGTGGTACCATCGAAAAATACAGAAGCATGTCCTTATAGGCTTTTACCCCGGCTCCATCTTCCCTATTATTGTTAGATGAATTTCAATATCAAATGATCAGTCAGTTGGATAAGAACTCATTTGAATAAGATCAACTATAAATTTTGATCATCACAATTTGCAAAGACTAGAATACCTTCTAGATGGGCACTTGACTAGCATCTATACCTCAATATCATATTTCTCTTTTAGAATCGTATTATATCTCAACCACTTATTTAGAAATGTTGCCATGTGGTGTGTCCACATTGGCCGGTTCTATTTTGACTCAATCCATATGAGATTTGGATTAGGATTTATCCTTTTATGTTAAGGATAAGATCGGGATTTATCCTTATAGGTTAAGGATAAAGAATATGATTTATCCTTATGGGTTAAAGATAAGGATATGTTTCTTATAGGTTAAGAAATATATCTTAACCCATATCCTAACCATATTCTGTTTATCTCTACGTGAGAAAGAGGATATCCTAAAGGGTCATAATAGTCTATAAATAGAACCCCTTTCCCTATACGGGGATATACAACATACGACACACAAGAAGAAAAATCGATTTTCTTCTTCCTCATTCTCTCTCTACGTTCTCTCTGGGTTTCCACCTTCGTTCCCGGGGTTTTGGAGTGTGGACATAGAAGAGGACTCTGGTAGCCCTCTTCGCATCCGATTCGATCTTCGTATCCGATCTACAACCAGAAGATTCGTGGAGAGTCAAGGACGATCCAAGAAGGCTAGTAAAACAAGTTACCGATCCGACTTTTGGTTCCTGGATACGTTGGCTATCGAGTTTGTAAGTTTCCGCTGCCCTCTAATTCCAACAATTGGTATCGGAGCGTGTTTGCTTGTTTTCGCCTGAGATCATGCCTGTGTTTGCCTGATTAAATAAAAAAAAAAAAATTTGTTTCGTTGATCATATTTTTCGTAGATTAGTTCTACAAATTTTTTTTAGATTCTTTTTCTATGTGAAATCGAATTAAAATTAATAAATAAAAGATGAAGATAGAAAATTAAATTAGTTTTAATTTTTTTTTTCTTTTATATTGATCACGAAATATTTTTTTTTTATTTACATATGTTGTAAATGACATTTTTTTATTATTTACATATGATGTAAATATATTTTTTTTAATATATATATAAATAAAAGATTAAAAAAAAAACTAAATTAGTTTTAGTTTTTCAAGAAATATTTTTATTTACATTAGTTGTAAATAAATATTTTTTATTTTTTATTTTCTTTTATGCTGTGTGCATTACTTAAAAAAAAAAAAAACGGACCCCGCAGGCGGGCTCGTGGCCCGCGCGTTGGGCGTTGGGCCCGGCCCGGCTTACAGCCACGAGCGGGCTCGGGCCCCGCGCTACGGGCGCAGGGCTTGGCCCGGCCCGCTGCGGGCCAGCAGGCTCGGGCCCCGCGCTACGGGCGTAGGTCCGGGCCCGGCCCGTAGCAGGCCAGCGGGCTCCGGCCCCTGCGCTGCGGGCGCAGGGCCTGGCCCGGCCCGCAGCGAGGGCCTGCGGCTGCGGGCATGCAGGCCTGGGCCCCCTGCGCAATGCAGGCGCAAGGGCCCAGCCCGCAGCTCCCGAGTAGAATAAGCCGGGCCCCGCGCTGGGTGCGCGGGGCCAGATTGGCCGGCGTGGTTGCGTGGCGTCCCGTTTTTTTTTTATTATTTTTTTTATTTAAAAGTTTTTTTTATGCTCCTATGTGGTGCAATTTTTTTATGTAATTTTTTTTATGCACCTATGTGGTGTGAAATTTTTTTTATTAATTTTTTACCTGTGGGATTTAAATATGCATGTGTTGTATAACTTATATCTTGTGTAGATTTAAATGCTTGTGTAGCTTATTATTAGTTGTGTATGTTTTGTGCATACAAGTACTTGTGTTCTTTCGGTATTTTTTTTTACAAAATTTAATTTTAGAAAAGCGGGTTCGGCGTGTGCAGCATTCCTTTAGAATATGGTTCCCTTTGATGTACATCTTTGTAGTGATGTAGTAGGTTTTATTTCTGCAAATGTGATGTAATAATTAAGGTCATGTAAGAGCAATGTGTTTTGCACACCATCGACGTTTTTCAAATTAGATTTTGGCACAAGCACTTATTTTTTTTATTATTTTATCTGTGTGATATGAATTTTTTCTAAGATAAGTTCTTTTAAAATGGATGAGTTCCATTTTTTTGAATAAGTTTCAAAATTAAATAAGAAAAAAAATAATAAGATTGAAATTTCTTGAATCGACACTGGGTGATGATTATGAGCCTAGCGAAATTTTCGATCCCGTTGTGAAGGAGATATTTTTTCAATCTTGTTAATTGTTTGAAATATGTGCCTAATGTCCAAACCTGTTTTTGAATGTAGTGAAATGGCTTCCAGAAATGTTATAGCTGACCTCACGAGGGGTGATAAGCTAAACGGAAAGAATTATGACATATGGCACAGAAAAATGCAATACCTGCTTAATGAACAAGGAGTTCTTGAAACTCTCTCTGTCAAAAAGACCGTGCCTCTAGATAACTCTACTGCAGAACACAAGCATGAGCAGGATGTCTATAACAAATGGTTCAAGGAGGATCGTACTGCTCGGTATACTATGTTGTGTGCCATGCAGGATGACCTCATTGGACAGTTTGAGACATTTGAGACTGCCAAAAATATGTGGGAAAATCTGAAGATTGCTTTTGGGCAAACTTCAGTTACGAGGCTGCGTGCCCTAAATCTAAAGTTTCAGCAGTACATTAAGGACCCGAAGCACTCAATGGTTGAGCACCTTCGTGTGATGAGCACCATGATTCGGGACCTTAAGGCTGCTGGAAATGAGCTCAACGATGAGCAACAGGTTCTCGCGGTGATTCGTTCACTACCGGACCCTGAATGGTCCCAGATGAAGCTCCTGATGACGCACAGTGAGGGCATTAAAACGTTTAATGACATATCACGTCATCTCGAGCTTGAGGCAGAACGCTTGGATGCGAACCGTTCTGTCGCTCTTGTTACACGCTCTGAGAAGCACGGTGGGATTGCACCCAAGCGCAAAAAGCGTTACAACAATGGAGCGCAGAAAAGTAAAAATCAAATTCCTAATGGTGGAGTTGGAAAGCGCAACAGAGGCAAGCGCGCTCGCAGTAGAGATGTTGCGAAGCAAAAATGCTATAACTGCAAGAAGAAGGGTCATTTCGCTCGGGATTGTTCTGAGCCGAAAAAGGTAACCCTACCACTCTCACACTGTTTTGTTTGCTCTTATGCTTTAGTAGCTAATCCTCTTCCCGATTGGATCGTGGATACAGGAGCAAACAAGCACGTAGTGCGTGATCGAGCGGGATTTGTAGATTACCATCGAGTACCGACTGGCACACAATTTGTCACCCTTGGGAATGGCTCAATGGAAGAAGTTATTGGAGTTGGTTCGTACCGACTCAAGTTGCGTGGTGGCCGCACCTTACTTCTTCAAGATGTGCTATATGCACCCGGTATAAGATGTAATCTATGTTCAGTTTTAGCTTTGCTTTTGCTTCTTCTTCTTCTAATCTCTGTGATGAATCTGTTAAATGGCATGCCAGACTAGGCCATATAGGTCAAGAAAGAATGAACAGACTGGCTCGAGTGGGCTTTTTGGGGTCTCTCGCCAAAGTTGACCTATCTGTGTTCGAGCCTTGTCTGGCTGGGAAGGCATGTAGAAAGCCTTTTGGTAAGGCTACTCGTGCCTCTCATCCTTTGGAACTGATCCACTCAGACATTTGTGGGCCAATGAATGTGAGGGCCCGGCATGGTGCGTGCTATTTTCTCACATTCATTGATGATTATTCCCGTTATGGCTATGTGTATTTGATTTCTCACCATTCTGAAGCTTTAGAATGCTTCAAACGCTTCGTAGCAGAGGCTGAGAATCAAATAGAAAGAAGTGTAAAAGTGCTTCGCACTGATCGAGGATGTGAGTACTTGTCTGATCAGTTCAAGACTTACTGTGAGCAAAAGGGCATTATGAGACAGCTCACTATTCCAGGTACTCCGCAACAAAATGGTGTTGCAGAGCGAAGGAATCGTACTCTACTGGACATGGTTAGGTCTATGATGGCGCATGCTCATCTTCCTATAAGTTTTTGGGGAGATGCTCTTTTGATTGCTGCCTATATTCTTAATCGAGTCCCTAGTAAATCAGTGCCATCTACCCCATATGAGTTGTGGAGTGGTAGAAAGCCAAGTTTACACTACTTACGCCCTTGGGGTTCAGCTGGATATGTTCACAACCCCTCACATAGATTCGGACAACTCGGCCCTAAAGCAAGCAAGCATGTGTTCATCAGATACCCTGAAAATTCGAAGGGCTATGTGATATATGGTGAACACCCAGATGGTGGGATGACCGAGATTGAGTCTCGTAATGTGGAATTCCTAGAGAAGGAATTTCCAAGCATTTGTGAAATGCGACATGACGTCGGATTGTATGAGTTACAAGACGATGCTATCCCATCTTCTGGTGAGGGTGATCGATCACTTCCCGAAGTCGCTGAAGGATGTGGTAGCGATCCTCCGGCTAGTGGGAGTGCTTCTATGAGTGGGAGCATACCCTTGGAAGCCGAGAGTTTAGGCCCTCAACTGCGTAGAAGTGAACGTGGAAACATTCCCTGTCGACGTTTTGAGATCGAAGGGAATATTTTTATGTGCACTCCGCTCGATGATGATGAGCCTGCTTCTTATGTAGAAGCGCTACAATCACCAGCTTGTAATGAGTGGATGGCTGCTATGAGAGATGAGATGGATTCCATGAGCAAGAACCAAGTATGGGAGTTGGTTGACCTTCCACCTGAGCGCAAGTCTATTGGAAATAAATGGGTTTTAAAAATTAAGCGCAAGGTGGATGGATCAATCGATAAATATAAGGCTCGGCTCGTGGCTAAGGGCTACAATCAAAGGCAGGGGGTAGATTACAACGAGACATTTGCTCCTGTTGTGAGATTTGCCTCTATACGTGTGATTTTAGCCTTAGTGGCTCATCTAGATTTGGAATTGTTCCAAATGGATGTCAAGACAGCTTTCCTCAATGGAGGATTAGCGGAGGAGATCTACATGGATCAACCTGAGGGTTTTGTGCTCGAAGGTCAAGAAGACAAAGTATGTCGTCCTAAAAGGTCCATTTATGGTCTCAAACAGTCATCAAGACAGTGGTATTTCAGGTTTCATAAAGCCATCATCTCTATCGGTATGTCCATGATAGAGGAAGACCACTGTGTATATGTCAAGAAGTCAGAGAAGGGAATTTTGTTTCTCTCTCTATACGTCGACGACATACTATTGGCTGGGAATGACATCGAGTTGATCAATACCACTAAGGAGTGGTTATCTTTCAATTTTGAGATGAAAGATATGGGTGAGGCGAGCTATGTGCTCGGTGTGAAGGTCATCAGAGATCGCTCTAGGAAACTTCTTGGTCTGTCTCAAGAATCCTACATTAAAAGGGTTCTGGAGCGGTTTAGGATGCATCATAGTAAATCCGTTGATACTCTAGTGGAAAAGAATCACACTTTGAGTCTTGATCAGTGCCCTAAAACGGATAAAGAAAAAGAGCAAATGAGTAGGGTCCCTTATGCGAGTGCGATTGGCAGCTTGATGTACGCTATGATGTGTACTCGACCTGACATATGCTTCGCTGTTGGTTTGGTAAGTCGTTACCAGAGCAACCCAGGACCTGCTCATTGGCAAGCGGTCAAAAGGATCCTTCGATACTTAAAGGGAACCAGTGATCTCGTTCTATGCGCTTTCAAGCTGGGGACTTGAGATTGAAAGGATATAGTGATGCTGATTGGGGCGGTGATAGAGATGAGCGCAGGTCCACTTCAGGCTATGTGTTTATGCTTGGAGGTGGGGCAATTTCCTGGTGCAGTAAAAGGCAGAGTTGCATTGCCTTGTCTACCATGGAGGCGGAGTATGTTGCTTGTTCAGCAGCCGTTCAGGAGGCTGTTTGGCTAAGGAGATTTCTCCAGCACCTCGACATTGTGACTCGAGCTGACGAGCCTATTGAGATGGTCTCTGACAGCATGGCTGCTTTGGAGTATGTGAAGGACCCCAAGTATCATGGCAGGACCAAGCACATTGACATCCGTTTTCACTACATTCGAGAGATGATTAGGCTAGGCGAGGTCACTCTTAGACATATCTCCACCACTAGGATGGTGGCTGATCCGTTGACCAAGCCGATAGCTAGGGATATGTTCCTGACCCACGTTAGGAATCTGGGTCTTCGCAGGTTATGATGTATGGACATTATTGAGACTTTTGTATCTTACGCTTTTCTTAATGAAAATATGTTTTTCTTTTATGTATGATTGCGTAATTGATACTAGTAGGCACATATTACCATTAGTCACCAGGCTCAGGTCAGCCCACTCACACGGGTGATCGCCCTGGCACCTAAGTGGTGAGCAGGATGAGACTAAATAATCATATTAAACTTTAGTAGTTGTAATATGATTGCTTTGTTCATATACGTTATGAATAAAGTGTTGATACGATTTGAAAGTCGCCTTAATTAGTTTAAGATGAGACTCTTGGGAGTTGGATATGAGAATTCTTGTGTGAAATTCTATATCGAGCCTGCATAGCAGCCAAACCTAAATACTTGGGTTAGAGAGATGACCTGAGTTGTGTAGTGGTTAGATGCCTTAGTGGTCCCTAGACCAAGGTTCGCATGGCGTTTTAGAGCGTGACATGACCCATTGGGTCGGTGCTCCGCCATGGCATACATATCATACTGTATGTGATTGTCGACCAGTTAGTAGAGTGACATATATTCTTCCCTCTATGTCACTGTGTGAGCACTAACCCCTTTTTTTTTATGCCCTCAACTTAGAACTACATTATGAAGTAGAGGTCCGATGTAACTAACTTAACATGTATCTTAGGGTCATGAGAAAATACGATCTCGCGGAGCATGTCTAGTAAAGTGCTTGGACCAATACAGATTAATATGAGGGGCTGAGGAAGATGTTTCGATAGCACACCATGAAAGTCTTGTGACTCATTGCCCGGGCGGTGATCTCGGTTGTGTTACTTGAGATAATCATGAGTACAAGAGATGTTGTGGGGTCAAGCCCTGTGATTACAGGAGGGGGATTTGTGATACTTGATCCGGTGTGTGTTGAAACGTCTGGGGCATATACGCTTTAGTCAGTGATGTGCTATGTTAGTTGGGTGGTGACTTAATATAGCACTCATGCATTGTGATTTTTTCCATCTGGTCGCACGCTCCATTACCCGTATGAAGAGTAGAATGTATATGAGAGAAAATTGGCAAATGTGGCCAAGTGGGAGATTATTGCCATGTGGTGTGTCCACATTGGCCGGTTCTATTTTGACTCAATCCATATGAGATTTGGATTAGGATTTATCATTTTGTGTTAAAGATAAGATCGGGATTTATCCTTATAGGTTAAGGATAAAGAATATGATTTATCCTTATGGGTTAAAGATAAGGA
Source organism: Tillandsia leiboldiana (assembly GCA_029204045.2). Classification (NCBI taxonomy): domain Eukaryota; kingdom Viridiplantae; phylum Streptophyta; class Magnoliopsida; order Poales; family Bromeliaceae; genus Tillandsia; species Tillandsia leiboldiana. The sequence continues at coordinate 3,703,612 of CM055079.1, forward strand.
TATGTTTCTTATAGGTTAAGAAATATATCTTAACCCATATCCTAACCATATTCTGTTTATCTCTACGTGAGAAAGAGGATATCCTAAAGGGTCCTAATAGTCTATAAATAGAACCCCTTTCCCTATACGGGGATAAACAACATACGACACACAAGAAGAAAAAGAGATTTTCTTCTTCCTTACGTTCTTCAACATACGACACACAAGAAGAAAAAGAGATTTTCTTCTTCCTTACGTTCTTTTCTGGGTTTCCACCTTCGTTACCGGGTTTTGGAGTGTGGACATAGAAGAGGACTCTGGTAGCCCTACGTTCTTCAACATACGACACACAAGAAGAAAAAGAGATTTTCTTCTTCCTTACGTTCTTTCTGGGTTTCCACCTTCGTTACCGGGTTTTGGAGTGTGGACATAGAAGAGGACTCTGGTAGCCCTCTCCTTTGGAGTGTGGACATAGAAGAGGACTCTGGTAGCCCTCTCCGCATCCGATCCGATCTTCTGCAATCAGGAGATTCGTGGAGAGTCAAGAATTACCAAGAAGACAAGGACGATCCAAGAAGGCTGGTAAAACAAGCTACCTGATCCAATTCCGGTTCCTGGATACGTTGGCTATCCAGTTTGTAAATTTTCGCTGCCCTCTAATTCCAACAACCAATCCGATCTTCTGCAATCAGGAGATTCGTGGAGAGTCAAGAATTACCAAGAAGACAAGGACGATCCAAGAAGGCTGGTAAAACAAGCTACCTGATCCAATTCCGGTTCCTGGATACGTTGGCTATCCAGTTTGTAAATTTCCGCTGCCCTCTAATTCCAACAAGAAAAATAAGTAGGGAGATTTACATCAATGTATGGAAGCATGACTCTAAAGATTAAAACGAAAAATACATCAATGTATGGAAGCATGACTCTAAAGATTAAAACGAAAAAAAAAGAAGAAAAAAAGGAGAGGCAATTTATTTATTTTTAACCAATCTTCAGCTTCCACGGTGACTTAGAATCATCCCGCACCCTCATCCTTGCCCGTCTGTGTTTTGGCCCTCTATGGGCGGCGGGCTGGGCCTTGAACCACTATTGAGCGTTTTCTCATTCTCTTCTTCCCGAACTTATCGAACCGAACGTTCTAAATCCCGCTCATTAGTTATTTCCACTTACGAACTAGGGTTCCGCTCTCTCTCCTATTCTTTCCCCCATTCGCCCCCAATTTCCCTCTAACCCATTTCAACAAACACATCCCGATCAGTGACCACTCTCTTCCGCACTGCGTTCACTGCATACCATGGGAAAATCCAGCGCCAAGAAGAAGAAGAACGCCAACGCCAACGCCAACACCACCGCCGACGCCGCGGCAAAAACTACTACTACTACTAGTAGTAGTATTGCTAATAACCAGACGGGCCAGAGTGCGGTCCTTCCTGCGGCGGTGGCGGCGGCGGCGAATGGTGTGGCGATGGAGGCATCGGTGCTGCTGCGGCGGGCGCACGAGCTGAAGGAGGAGGGGAACCGGCTGTTCCAGTCGAGGGACTACGAAGGGGCGCTGCGGCAGTACGAGCTGGCCCTGAAGCTGATGCCGCGGGGCCATCCGGACCGCGCCGTGTTCCACAGCAACCGCGCCGCGTGCCTGATGCAGATGCGCCCCGTCAACCACGAGGACGTAGCCGCCGAGTGCTCCCTCGCCCTCCAGGCCCAGCCCCGCTTCCCCCGCGCCCTCCTCCGCCGCGCCCGCGCCTTCGAGGCCCTCTGCCGCTTCGACCTCGCCCTTCAGGACGTCCGCGCCCTCCTCGCCCTCGACCCCGACCACCGCGACGCCCTCGACCTCCTCCCCCGCCTACGCCGAGCCCTCTCCGCCTCCCCCTCCCCCCCGGACTCCTCTCACCCCGCCGCCGCCCCCAGCCGCCCCTCCCCCGCCGCCCTCGGCGCCTCTGCCGTCGGAGCTTCCTCCCCCGCCATCGCCATCGCCGGCCTCGGCCCTTCCCTCCCCGCCCGCCCCATCTCCAAGAAATCAACCTCCCCCTCCCCGAATTCCCGCCCTCATCCTCCTCCTCCTGAAAATGCTACAAATATTTCTCACATAAAGTCCGATCCGTCGCCGTCCATAGCTAAGCCCAGCCCGCCTCCCCCTTCTGCCAAATCCGCCGCTGACGCTTCGCTGCCGAACGGCTCGGAAGTGAAATTGAGCGCCAACAAGAAGCTGTCTTCCCGTTCTTCGCCGCCGTCATCTTCAGTTTTGCGTCGGCGGCCGCTTAAGCTTGTTTACGATCACGATATACGGCTGGCCGAGATGCCTGTGAATTGTAGCTTCAGGGCGCTCAGGGAGGTCGTGGCGACGCGGTTCCCGTCGTCCAAATCAGTGCTCATTAAGTACAGGGACGGCGAAGGCGACCTTGTTACCATTACCAGCACCGTGGAGCTGAGGCTGGCGGAGTCGTACCTCGATCAACTCGCCGCCTCGAAAGAGGGAAAGGATGACGGAGATGAGGCGGAGAAGAAGGATAAGGAGAAGCTTCAGCTGCTGAGGCTTCATATTGTGGAGGTGAGCCCGGATCAGGAGCCCCCTTTGCCGGAGGAAGAAGAAGAACAACAACAAGAAGAAGATCAAGAACAAGCACAAGAGGAGGAGAAGCAGGACGAGGACGATGGGCTGGTTAAGGGGGACGACAGCTTGTCCCATTCTTCGGCGGGAGAGTCCTTGTCAGAAGCCGTGGAGAATGGTGTCAGGAAGGTCGGCGCGGATGAAATGGCGGCAGAAGAGAAGTCTGCATCCAGAAAGAAGGAATGCGATCATCCAGAGTGTAAGGAGGTTGAGATCGATGATTGGCTCTTTGAGTTTGCGCAGCTTTTCCGCAACCAGGTTGGTATCGACCCGGATGCCCACGTGGACTTGCATGAGCTCGGAATGGAGCTCTGCTCTGAGGCTCTTGAAGAGACCGTGACGAGCGAAGAGGCGCAATCCCTCTTTGAGATGGCGGCGTCCAAGTTCCAGGAGGTGGCTGCATTGGCCTTCTTTAATTGGGGCAATGTGCACATGTGTGCTGCAAGGAAACGCATACCTCTCGATGACTCTTCCCCTAAGGAAGTCATGGCGGCTCAACTCTGCACTGCTTATGATTGGGTGAGAGAGAAGTACTCTCTTGCGAGGGAAAAGTATGAGGAGGCCCTCCGAATCAAGCCGGACTTTTATGAAGGATTGCTTGCTTTGGGGCAGCAGAATTTTGAGACAGCAAAGCTGCATTGGTCGTTTGCCCTTGCCGACAAGGCCGATTTGTCATCGTGGGATTATTCAGAAACCATAAAGCTTTTTGATAGTGCGGAGGAGAAGATGAAGGCGGCAACGGAGATGTGGGAGAAAGTGGAAGATCAGAGGGTGGCGGAGCTCAAGGACCCTGGGATAAGCAAGAAAGATGAGATTCTGAAGAAAAGGAAGAAGCAAGGGGCTGCGGCGGCTGATGTTCAGGGAGAGTTGACCGCTGAAGAGGCGGCGGAGCAGGCGGTGGCCATGAGGTCACAGATTCATCTCTTCTGGGGTAACATGCTTTTTGAGCGTTCACAAGTGGAATTCAAGCTCAGAGTTGGTGATTGGAGGAAGAATCTTGATGCGGCGATTGAGAGGTTCAATCTTGCCGGAGCCTCAGAAGCAGACATTTCTATGGTTCTCAAGAACCACTCATCTAATGCGAGTGTAGCAGAGCCAGATGAAAAGAAAGCGGCGAGTGTTGATTCCGAAAAATTGCAAATGATGAAGTTAAGTATCTAGTTGAGAGCTGAATTTGTTTTTATTTTTCCACTTTGGACGGTGGAAGGGATGTTCCTTTGGTGCGAGCGACCTGCTAAGCTTGGATGAATGAACTTCTAATCTAAAGTCGTGCAATTCTGAGAGCCCTTGCTAGGTTTCTGGTGCTGCACCATAGATTTTCTTGCCTTAGACATGTGCTCTCCTTTTTCAGAAGCACTTTGCTGATTTATTCGCCCAGGTGTGTATTTCCTGAACCTTTCATTGGGCAAGTATGAAATGATAACTGAGATGAACTTATCTCAATATGCTGATGTACTTTACAATCTCTAGTCTTAATGTATGCTTTGCCAATTTTCTCTATATGAGCATTTCTAGTTTAAACGCACACCCTTAGTTGAATATTTGGACTATTTTGATCTTTATTGTGCAAGCCACGACCCTATCTCAGTCCTTGAGTGATTCACGCAAGAGAGGGTCTACTGTCAAAACTTTTTAGTCATTGTATAATCCCGGTTGATAACAAAGTCATGGATTAAATCAGGATCGTAATGTTTCCATTTCATCTAAAAGCTGGTACCCTTTCAATCAAAGTAATCACATAGTATAGTTGTTAAACAAAGATATAAAGAATCTGAAAGACCATTGTTATACATACTTGCAAATGCAACATGGTAAGATTGAAACATCAGATGATTAGGTTGGTATAATAATTATACAACTGACATGCGTAATATAACTAATGGGCTGGAATGTCAATCCTGAAGGATGGACAGTTTGTATCCTAGTATCCACTCTCCAATAATTATCATCATGAATCCATGATAATGATTTGCCTGTTTTTGGAAAGATATACATATCCTAGTCAATCCTTTTCTCGTGTTTTCTCTTTTTCATGATATAACAAAAACTCTCTATCATATCTGCTTAAATACTGCACATTGTAATTTTAAGCCTGCTTCTGAAGTTTATCATTTTGCTCGACGGTTGGTCCCTTACAAAATGGTTATTTGTTTATCAATCCTCAAGTGGAAAAGAGGGCAAAGAAAGAAAGGATTTGAGAGAAAATGAGGTTCAGTTTAAAAACAGAGAGAGGATGGGTTGTTCACTAGAGTGGGACTGGAGTGGGCTTGTGTCATCTGACTTGTAGTATGGATCTTGAGCGTATGCCAAAGGCATGGATGAGGGGAAATGGAGAGGACATTATGTGCATGCTTTTAAGATGAGAAATTTTCTCTTGAATTCAACCTCACAATTAAATTTAGGGTGCGAAAGAATTAGCATATATATAAATATATGTATCCATTTATTAGGAGCAACAAGAAGTTATATGAGGTAGAGATGTTGCTTTTTCTGCCAAGTTGTAAACATTTGCTGTTTTCAAGTTAGATACTATATGCAATGCTTGACTAGATATATGATTTATGAATTAAGCCATTTATTAGGAGCAATGAGAAGTTTTATGAGGTAGAGATGTAGAGTTTTCTGCCAAGTTGTAAACATTTTCTGTTTTCAAGTTAGATACTATATGCAATGCTTGACTAGATATATGATTTATGAATTAAGCTAGAATACTTCTAAAAATATCAAGAACCTGATACTTCCACCACTTTTTGTGATGGGGCATTCAAATTGATGAACAACATTGTTAAACATAATCTAGGATATTTAAACTTCCTAGGAACTGAATTTCATGATTTTCGACATCATTTAACTAATGATCAGGCCATTTCAAAATTGAACAATATCAATGTCCTACATGAGGTGTTTTCTCGCTTAACATTGTAAACCAATCCAAACCAGTTGAAATTTTAATGGAAAATTCTTTTGAGTGTCTATATCAAGATCTACAACACAAATCTTGAATTTGAAAATTCCTTTTCTAAATTTTTAGAAGGTTGTTTTATTTTGACTGTTCATTTTCTGGCTACTTGATGACCAACAAAATGATTTTCAGAATTAATGAAATACATATATCTTTTTGGTCTTAAAAAGCCATTTTCTCTCCGGTTTTGTTTCTTTTTCTTTTTAGTCCTAGCACTCCGAGTCAGTAGTCTAAATGGATATAGACTTGATATGGTCTCCATATCTCACTGGTTGCGCTAATACAATGTCGTTGCCTATATTGTTTTCTATAGCACTGTGCTCTCTTACGAACTTTGAATATTTTTAGTCATGCTATCTGAATTATACAGTGAAATAGTTGATCCTAGAATTTGTCAAAAGAACTCATCGAAAGAGGAGAATTTGTTGACTAGGCCTTGTTTGATATCATTACCATTTTTTTTTTGTATTTTTAAATGCAAATTATATGATATAGTGTGCATGTGGATGATAGACTGCTTGCAATCCGTACATCTAAGGGATTAATTTGACAACGAAAAACAAATAATTAGTAGTAACTCTTTTTCACTATTATCTTTTTTTTAAAGATGATTTCTTCCAACATTCAACCATGTTGCATTGTAAGCTCGCTAATGATGACAAATGTAGACAAGTCCATCCGCCGGCACATCCAATTGTATAGCCTTTTTTTTTTTCTTTATAAAAACAAAAAATGGCATCAACACCAAATGAGGCGTTAGTTGTTTTTTCATTTCTACAGGGTGAACTAAAGAAATTTCCCTCAAAACATACATATTTTATGGAAAGTGACATTTTGTGTTGCTGTCCTTATTAGGTGTGCCATATCAATTTTGCATTTTGCTAAGCTTTTTACCAACCATATTTACTATCCTTTCGCATCTCAACAGTCATTGGTCATCTATTTTCACAGAGTACATCATGATCTTCTCACTTTTGTTATGTAAAAGCAAAATGTATTTTAACAGAATGTTGTTTTAACTAAAAGTTCGCTCAATGCTTTATGCTTTTGCATTGATTTGGACCTTTCAAGAGTATCCAGATTGGTTTAAAATTTAAATACCAAGAGGAAGCTCTTGAGTTGATGATACATCTTTTGCCTTAGCATATTTATCAACTCTTTCCTAATAAAATTGACTACAGTGATGTAGGCTGGGTACTTATGCTGATTTCTCTCATTTCCTCTCGGGGAAATGCAACTGAAGGAATTGGTTTTTCTAATATTTAGTATCCATCCTTTGCCGCATTATTTAGGGTTGCTCATACTTCTTTCTTGAGAATGATCTAGTTGGTAAAGCTATTTTGTTATGTTCATCAATCTAGTTATTGAACAACCAAGTGGATTCTATCAATTGTTACAACAAAGTTTCTTTGCTCTTAGGTTTAGTCAGTTGAGTCATATTGATGCACTCATGGTTAAGGTCCTGTGAATAGGGATGCAAATGGATCCGGGTAGGTGGAGCTCCCGCCCTGATCCGCTCTCAATAGGGCAGTAAACACGGGAAAATGAACGGATTCAGGGCACCAAACACGGCAGTTTTTATGATCCAAGGCAGATTCATGGCAGGAAATGGGGAAAAACTTGATTCGGCCTGAATCTGCCTGCCATTATCCGCCCTGAATCCGCTTTATATATTTTTAAATACCTCTTAAAAATAATATATTCATGAGAAAAAACCAAAGATAAAAGGTTGTTGATCTATACCCTGAAGTCCAACACTCCAAGTCTGCAACCCTAGTCGACACTCACAGCTCCAGTCTCCAGGCCTCCTGCATCCAGTTGCTTAGCCAGCAACTGTAGCTGTGCCGCCGCCTCCGCTCTTCACAGCTGCCCCTTCAACATCTCACACGAAGAATCCCACAACCCTAACCCTAATACTAGCTCCGGTTCTCAATCCTCCGGATATGGTGTCAGGCCTTGCGTGATCGAGGCCAACCGTTCGAGCTCGCTTGAGATATCGGAGCTGATGCTATCAAGTAGTCCGAGAAGTCGCGGGAGATCTTGAGCAGCTCCTCCCGCACATGCAGCCTATGCTCGACAAATCCCACCTCCCTTCATCATTCGCGTCCTCGACAAATCCCACCTCCCTCTTGCTAAGCTGGTTTGTGAAGGGTGTTTTATGCTTGAGGAAAGAAATAGTGAAGTTTACATAAGCTCTTTTGGTGGTCTCAAAAGCCCAAATCTTTCTCTGGTGAGTTCTTTTTCCTTTTTTTTCCCCTTTTTTTTCATCTTTAACTTAATCTTAGGCTCATGCTCGATATTTTGGCCTCCTTTCGTCATTAAAGAAGAAGAAGAAGAGAGGAAGGGAAATGTTGATACTATCATATATTTAGATAATATTATCCACTGCCGTTAAAAAAACTGTTAATTTAAGTTACAAACTGTTGATCGTATTATAACTTCTAAAAAAAAGAATTAGTTGGCGGGGCTGATTACGGGATAGGTTTTTGACCCACCGTGGATGCAGGGCAGTAGTCAGGGTCGGGCTCCCGTCCCTAGATCCTCCCCATTTGCATCCCTACCTGTTAAGTATGTTGATACTATCATATATTTAGATAATATTATCCACTGCCGTTAAAAAAATTGTTAATTTAAGTTACAAACTGTTGATCGTATTATAACTTCTAAAAAAAAGAATTAGTTGGCGGGGCTGATTACGGGATAGGTTTTTGACCCACCGTGGATGCAGGGCAGTAGTCAGGGTCGGGCTCCCGTCCCTAGATCCTCCCCATTTGCATCCCTACCTGTTAAGTATGTTTATTTTTCATTTCAGCTATAGCTATATCTCTATCTCTAGTTATTTCAATATTTTACCATACTTAAATTCTATTTAGAGTTCAATTTTGAGCAAAACCCCAACTAAAACAATAGTTGTTGCTGCCATATAGTTTGGAAGATAACCTGGTTGGGTTTTCGTCATGAGTTTCGATTGGGCTCTAAATTGGTTGACTGATACAGATTAGGAAATCATTTGAATCTTGAGGACCTACCTTTTAAAGTAGGTGCCCAAATTGAGGAATATAAATAACGTTGCTTGGCTGGCATATGTACCTATCTATCCTATTTGGTGAAACATATTCAATGTGATGTTATGATATCATATAGGTTAACTCATATATAGATATATAGAGTCTGGCTGCTATGCTATCGATAGCACCAAGAACTTGTGCTACCAAATTTTCTACCATTCGATCAATCCCTTTGATCATTTTCAACCGTTAGATCATACTATTCAACCAACCACCCGCTAAATCCTCCGGGATCACTATCATTCTAACCGCACATTTTCTTATCCATAGGTTAAAAATTTAATAGCACCAATGACTTGGTGCTATTAATAGCATAGTCGCCTATATATATATATATATATATAGGCCTTCATGCCATCAAGTTATTTTCGATGTTGGGACTTCTGAATCTACGATCTTCTCCGTTAGACTTGATCTAGAGTATTTGAAATACTTAAAAAATAAATTGAGCTGCAGTGCTTCTGGAAGAATGATATGTCCAACTTTTTGGCTCACTAGTGTTTACTTGGATCACTAGTGTTTACTAAATGATGGTAGTTTTGTTATAGCTCCAAAGGCCAAAATGTTTGATGTACTTTTGGACTATATATATAGAGAGAGAATTACGCTAGTATACTTTCGAACGCAGGGATACCTTTGTGCTTTCAAGTTGTTTTCGATGATGAGACATCCAATTTTGCGATCAGCTCTATTAAACATGATCTACAGTATTGAAACTATTTTAAAACCAAATTTCATAAATTTTCGGCTGCATTTACCTAGTAAATGAGTAGTCTTAAAATGAACGGTTAAAAGTAAAAATATCATATAAAATAATAATAGAAGACTTAAATTTCATATCGAAAGTACTGATCTTGTTCTTGATGGTAAACAGATTTTTTTATTAAAATTTTACCTAATTTGGATTGCTCTACATCATTAAACTTACAAATGTGTCACATCAGCCATTAAGATAGTTATTTTTGAGACCCTTCGCAAAAAACAGTGATAATAAACTTGAATTTTAGATCAGAAATATTGATCTTATTCTGTAAATAGATTCAGCAATACCATCTCACTAAAGCCAATTACAGTTTCTCCTTTGGTGGGTCTAGGATTCCATTAGGCTTCCTAAGGTGGAAAATGCTCTAAGCTATCTTTTTCTAGACACATCGCCTCTACTTTTGAAGTAGAGAAGTTGTTCCCAGTTGTTGGGAAAAGAGGCTCTAAACTGAAATTTGCTAGGCATCATCCTCTTGCTGAATGTTCTAAGTTGGCATAAACTAGGCATTCTCTTGATGAAACCAGTTCATCTGTGTAGCTTAAAAATGGAATCTCTTTTCTTGTATGAAGTGATAGTGATCAGAACTTTTTTAGCCTTATCGACTTCTTCAAAGTTCAAATGTATTGCTGTTAGGGGTAGTGAGTTTCGGAGATCTATTTTGCTGTGTTGCAGTTGATAACGTCCATATTATTCTGTTGCTAGGGTGAATTTGCATTTTGTGCATTTCGAAATTTGATCAGGTGAATTTGGATTTTTATTATTATTCTTCTGAGGGGTTTGAAAACAATATAACTGCTTGTTAATATTGCTCAGCAGTGACTGATCATAATATTTTCAATGTTGTGGTGGATGGTCTTCTATGTAATGCATTTCACGACATGCCTAATGAGCTGAGTTTGCTGTCCTCTTTATAGAACAAGATACTACAGTACATGTTTCCACTGAATATTCTGCAGTTAGGAATATGATAAACAATATATTCTAGTGTAAATAGATTTACTTGCTAATTTTTTAAATTCCGGCAAAATATCTGATATTATTGCTTTCATTTTGTGAGAGGCAGCAACAGATTTAGATTTTATATGGATATTATTATATCACTATGTTTTATTATGATTCTCTCCTGGTTATATTTCTTACTAACATGTCATTTCCTATCTGTACTATTAGCCTTTTTTGTCTATTTGGATTCTGCTGTGCTCAGTAGGATATAATCAGGAAGATTTCAACTAACCACTTTGGTGAGTCACCCCAGGCAAGTAGTTAACAATTACTATGCTGTGCACAGATTGTCAAAATGAAACTGTACCCTTTTAAGCTTCAATTATTGCACAGTAATATATGCCAATGTAGCCATTTAAGCTTCAATTCTTGCATAGAATTATGCGAAGTCATGATCCATTTGTACACTATATTTGATTTTATATTTGAGTTCCGAAAGAATTGATGTGCCATTTATCTGCCTTGTTGTTTTTCATTTTCTTTCGTAACCTAACCCAAAACAGGAGATTTTAAAGGCTGTTTGGTTGGGATGTAATTGGTTCATATGGTTGAAAATGCAGTAATTATGATTACACCCCTTTTGTTTCGATTTATGCAACTGTAACTATTGCAGCTACATCTTTTCTATTTGTAGTTCAAAGGTGTCTTTATTTTTTCACTAAATTCAGTGATATGATTTACTTTTTTCTGCATTTTGGATTTACAAATCAATTTGGGTGTAGTTCCAACAATAGCAATAGGACCTCGTGCAGTTTCAATTACAGCAGTTGAGCTCAAAGGTACTGAATCCAAACACTATATTCGTAGTAACACCAAAATGTTGATTATCTTTTACTATAGATGGGTTTTAGTTCGCAAACCAACCATTAAACTGCTACATCAAATAACTGAATTTGATACATGATTTCATTGAATCTAGTTGTTATTCATTTATTGAATTTGACTTAGATTTAATGAGTCTCATTTTGGGTGTAATTTGGGATGCTTGTAGTTAGTGATGTAGCAGTTTTATTTGCCTTTAATCTTATGTTGTATAACCGGGGATGTATGTAGCTAAAAATTGCATTTGTAAACTTTGTTATTTTATTTGTATTATGAGATTACATCTAGAGAATGGAAATTTATTTCCTTTTTGTTTAAGATGTGAGTAGATGAATAACTTTGCATGGAATTATTCTCTCAGGTTGCTCTATTTTCAACTATGTCCAATTTGGGTGTCATTGGAAACGAAGCAGTAAGGATTTAAGATGGTTAGTATGTGAGGATTTAATTATGTGAGGATTTAAATTCGAAGCTTAGTTATTTTATATTTTTAGCAAAATTTATTTTTTTAAAAAGGTGAATGAAGTAGGTAGTAGTGGTGGGACTTGTGCGAGCTTACTTCACCCCAAGTTTGGCTTGAAATTAGTTTCAGCTCAAGTTTGGTTTGAGATTAGTTTGGAGTTTAAATTTTTGACGATCAGCTCGGTTAGATTTGATGTAGAATATTTAAAGTATCTGAAAATTAAATTTTATAATTTTTCGATATCATCTTGTAGATTTGATGTAAAATATTTAAAATATTTAAAAATTAAATTTTATAATTTTTTGATATTATTTATTTACCTAGTAATTAATAGGGTTTAAAATCAACGGCTAAAAATAAAAATTTTATAAAATGTGATGATATGATACTAAAATTTTATATTAAAGATATTGATCTTATTTTAAGTAGTATAAATTTTTTTTTATTAAAATTTTACGTAATTTGAATATTTTTATATTATTAAATTTGTAAATGATTTTTTGTAATTATTAAAATTATTGATTTTGAGTTTTTTTATCACTAAATAAATAATATTAAAAAATTTAAAAAATAATTTAGATTTTTTAAATATTTTAGATCAAATTTAACGCAGTCTGATCATTTATTCAGAAGTTTCACTGTTGAAAATAATTTGGAAGTAGGAAGATTTTCTTATATATATATATATATATATATATATATATATATATATATATATATATATATATATATATATATATATATATATATATATATATATATATATATAGAGAGAGAGAGAGAGAGAGAGAGAGAGAGAGAGAGTTGTGTGTTTTTAGTAGTACATAGATTTTCATGCTTTCAAATTATTTTTAATATTTGGACTTTTGAATAGACGATCTTAAGGTGCTATTAAGTTTTTTGCCAACTACTCGCTAAAACTTAGGGTACCACTATCATCATAACCGCACATTTTTTTATCGAAAGATTGAAAATCTAATAGCACTGTTGACTAAGTGTTATTAATAGTACAGGAGTATATATATATAATCCTGAAAACAGGTCGAATAGCAAATATATCTCTACAAAATTTAACTTTTCATATGTATTCATTCAAAAATTCTAAGTTATTTATATCTATCCTTCTGGTTTATTATCATTTGAAAACGGTTTATATTTTAACATAATAGAGATGAAATAATTTTTTTGCTCTTACAAATATATTCCTTCAAAAATAAAATTTTTATATTTGTTGCAAAAATATTCCTCTCCAAAAATTTTAATAGTCATCTCCTTTATCTATAAAAAAAATTAAATAAATAAATACAAATTAAATAAATAAATGATGAATTGGTTACGGTGTGTAATATTTGAATACAAATTAAATAAATAAAGATATTTTGAATTTTATCAGATTATTAATTTTATTTAATTTTTTTTTTTTAGCTGAGAATAGATAGAGTGAGGAGAGGGAGAGTGTACCTGCGAGGCGAGTATGATGGCGTCGCGGTGGAGGAAGAGGGTCAAGTGGATACAGGTGGCGTCGCGGGGGGCACCAAGGGCATCGCCCCGCCGTCAGATTCGAACCGTGCAAGGTGCGCCGCTGTGGCCGAGAACGTCGCCGTGTTGGAGGTCGCCTCGTCGCCCAACGCGCCGAAGTCGTCCACGCTCGCCGTGTGCGCCCGTGCGCAGCTCCCCGCCGCCTTTCGCTCTCGGCCCGCCGCCCTCCTCTTTGCCGCTGTGTGGCGAAGAGCGCCGCTACAAAGGATAAAAAAGTAAATTTATTTTTTTACAAAAGAATAGAAATTTATTTTTTTACCTAACTAAGATTAAGCATTTAACTTATAGTTAGCTAAATTTTTCTAACTGAGATAGACGGTAGGGATAGATATGAATAACGGTAGATTTTTAAAGGAATAAATATAAAAAATTAAATTTTATAGGAATATATTTACTATTCAATTTATTTTTGAGGACCTGTATGCAATTAACCCATATATATATATATATATATATATATATATATATATATGCATGCGTGGCTACTATATTATTAATAACACTAAATACTTTGTGCTATCAAATTTTATACCGTTAGATCTATCCCTTTGATCATTTTAATTTTTTCGATCATACTATTCCATTAACCATTCACTAAACGCGAGACAAGAAATGTTTTTGGAACAAACTGGTATAAGCCTAGAACGATTATTCCCTTTTTTTTTTTGGAACAAACTTATTTTTAATAGAGAACAAATTTAATTAAAATAAATATAATTTAAATTATTATATTAATTTTTAATAAATTTAATATTTTAATAATTAATTTATTAATTAATTATTGTTTTTATCGTTTTGAGTCTTATCCGGTCTAAGCGTCCTACGTTGTTCCATTAGACCGCCGCAGCGGCGAAGGAGACGGTGGAACAATCTCTCACACTGTAATCTCAATGCGTTCCGTTCTAATGCGAGAACCGCAGCAGCGGCGAAGGAGGCGGTGAAATAATCTCACGCGTTCCGTACTAAAGCGAGAACCGTCGCTGCGGCGAACGAGGCGGTGAAACAATCTCTCGCACTGTAATCTCAACGCGCTTCGTTCTAAAGCGAGAACCGCCGCAGTGGTGAAGGAGGCGGTGGAACAATCTCTCGCCGGTGTAGCAATTTCTCGCACTGCACTCTCAACGCCCTCCATTCTAAAGCGAGAAGGGTCGGGTTGAATCGAGTTGGCGTGGATTAAGATTTAAAAAATTTACTTACTTTTTTTAAAAAAAAATTAAGAGAAATAAAATTATAAAATAGAATTCACCTTCATTGAATAAAAAGGAGGTAGTTATATGGTAAGAGGGGGAGAAAGAAAAAGTCGAATTCGTTGAACAGAGAGAATGAGAAAGAAAAAATTTGAATAAAGAGGAGGGAAAAAAAAATTATAACGTTTCATCAAATAATAATTGGTAAGGTAAAAAAAATTTGCCATGCAACAAAAAAATATTAAAAATTTATATATTTGTATTGATATCTGCACAAATATATATTTGTATTGATATCCGCACAAATATAACAGCCAACAGAACAGCAAGGTGGATTACATTCTGGATTACGCACGCGTATACATACATCAAAGTTTGTGCAAATTACATTAGTTCCCAAACTTTCAAATAAGTTTTACTTTTGGTTACCGGATTTTTAATTTCGGCTCCAGAAACTATTTTAGCTTTGCTGTCCATTATGTATTAATAGTTATTTTACTATTTAAACAATGAACTGTTAAATTAGAAGTATACACCTTGGAAATTTAGATTTTTTATATATAAATAATATAATATGACTAAATTTTTTAACCCGATTATAATATTTTGGATGGTAGAAATTCAAAAAATTAAAAAAGTTAAGCGTGCTAGAGTTATAATAGTTCTAAGATGGGTGACCTCTTAGAAAGTTGGAACGTCACAATCAACTAGAAGAAGAATTAATCGAATTTGAATTAGAAATAAGCACAAATTTTTATGCCAAGATAAATACTATAATAAAATATTTTTGTAAATTTAGAGGCTAAAATAAAAACCTTGTTGTGAGTTCATCAGAATCTTAATAAATGTCAAAAGTTTGAGGACCTGACTAAAACGTTGGTGGAAGTTCAGGGACTAGCAGTGCTATTTACCCATGGCGGTTTTGGAAAGCAAAGACATGCTTCAGGAGCGATTTTTGATTTGGGAAGCGAGAAAGTAAACCAGTTGAAGATGGAAAAAGCTGCACCGAGTTTTGTGCCTGTTTGCATTAAAATTTATAGCCTAAATTATAGAAAATTTTTTTATAATATATTTTTTTTTTATTTTGTTATCATATCTTTAAAAAAATTATATTTTATTTTCTCATAATTATATAATTATTTTTAGGGGACAACGAGGTTAACAGAATAGGCAAAATGACGATAATGCTCTTCTTATTTTTGTGCTTATCCTTATGGTCAGTATAGAGAGAGTTTTCTGTAATTTAACCAAACTTATATTACACTTAATATTCTTCAACAAGTTACTAGATAACTGACTGGAATGTTCAAATTGAATAGTTATCATATTTTTGGAAAAAGTGATTGAAAAGAGTGATTGTGATCTTCCTGAGTAGAATGAATGCTCATGTTCGGTTGCATGTGTTTTAAGAAGTATTGCATCTACAAGTACAAATAAATTTAAAAAAGTTAAATTTATTTACTAAAGTTGCATTAAGAGAAAGATAGCTTGTTAACCACTAAGACTGACAAATGAATAAGCTGCTGAGTAATCTACTCGTTCGAGATCAACTCAAAATTAAATGAGTTGAGTTGAACAGAAAAAAAAAAAAAAATCAAAATTTATTTTAAGCCGAGCTCGGATATTATTGGGCTCATTCGAATTAGGCTCTAAGAGATTGAATATATATATATATATATATATATATATATATATATATATATATATATATATATATATATATATATATATATATATATATATATATATATATATATATATATAGTCCGGCTATGATGCTTGCAAAAGTACCAAGTATTTGGTATTTGTAAGTTTTTTACCGTTAGATTTATCTCTTTGACTAATTTTATTCTTTAGATCATACTATTTCACCAATCATTCACTAAATCTAAAAAATCCACTATCATTCTAACCGCACATCTTTTTATCCAAGGTTAAAAATATATAAGTAACAATAACTTGATAATTTTAAAAGGAAAATGCTACTTGTACATCCCATTTGGGGGTGTACATCGCACACCCCGCCCATCCAATGGGTGGGGTGTGGTGAGAGGTCACTTCACAATTTGTGAAGTGACCCCTCCACCCTTAGATGAGAGGGTGTAAGATGTACACCCCCTTTGGGGGTGTACATGTAGCGTTGCTCATTTTAAAAACATAGAAGCTCAATTATATATATATATATATATATATAAAATTAGACTGGAATACTATCGATAGTACTAAGTTATTGCTGCTATCAATTTTTTAGCCATTAGATTAAGAAATATGCGGTTATGTATATATATATATATATAGACTGGAATACTATCGATAGTACTAAGTTATTGCTGTTATCAATTTTTTAGCCATTAGATTAAGAAATATGCGGTTATGATGATAGTGGTCCCCTAGGGTTTAGTTGGGTGATTGGTTGAATAGTAAAAATTTTAGGGGACCACTATAATCCCAACCGCACATACTTTCATCCAACGGCTAGAAACTTGATAGCATCAATTGCTTGGTACTATCGATAGTATTCCAGCCGGACTATATATATATATATATATATATATATATATATATATATATATATATATATATATATATATATATATATATATATATATATATATATATATATATATATATATATATATATGTTCGGCTACTATGTGTGACACCCTCAGAATTTGGATTAGTCCTATATATAAATGATATAACCCAGCTATAGCATTTTGGGTGGTAGCAAGATCCAAGAGGTTAAGAGAGTTAAGCGTGCTAGAGCTAGAGTAGTTCTAGAATGGATGACCCCCAGAAAAGTTGGGGCGTCACAGTTAGTATCTGAGCCAATCACCAGTCGGAAATGTGAGACTCGTCTCGGCTGAGCCAGGGTTATATAGCGGGTAGGGCGAGACTCCCCGGCTAATAACCTTTGTGGGTAGAGTGCAGCTCCCCACAAGGTCAGTTAAGGCTAGCGAGACGAGTCTCACATCGCCTGGTGCTTGTGAGTGTCTTTGAGCCTAACGATGACGTCAGGGCTTAAAGGGGAAAGAATGTGACACCCATGAAATTTGGATTAGTGTTATATATAAATGATATAATATGAGTAAATCTCTTAACCCGGCTATAGCATTTTGGATGGTAGTAAGACCCAGAGGTTAAGAGAGTTAAGCATGCTAGAGCTAGAGTAGTTTTAGGATGGGTGACCCTATGGGAAGTTGGGGCGTCACACTATGCCTGTACAAGCAGGGACGAAGCCAGAATTTAATCATGAGGGGGGCCAAAATCAAAATATATGTAAATAAAAATTTTAGCAGATAAATATAATTTTATCTAATCAATTTTTTTTAAAAAAAATTATTAATTTAATAATTAATGTAAAAATATTAAAATTAATTTTTAATTACAGATATTTAATTTTAATTATTTTATTTATATTATTATATTTAAATAACTATAAATTATATTAAATCTAACAATAATTCAGTTAGCGATTGATCCATTTCTTAGTATTTTTAATAAATAAAATTATAACATTTAATGATTATTAGATCAAATAGTTATTAAATTTAATATAATATTTTATTTTGTTAAATAAAATAGCTCACTAGGCAGAAATAAAAAAAAAAAAAATTTGGAGTTAAGGGATGTATTTCAAAATACCTTATAAGTATGCGACTCTTAATATATTTTGACTTATTTAAAATATATATAGAGAAGAAAAAATATATATATATTGGCACCAAAAATAAATTAAACAAATATTAAAAAGCTGAGGGGGACCATGGCTATCTAAATTTTTTTTTATTAAATTAGTACTTAGGACTAATAAGTAATATTAAAAAGTTGGGGGGGGGGGCATGGCCCCTTTGGGCCTTAACATAGCTTCGTCCCTGTGTACAAGCACCAAGCAGTTGGTGCTATTAGGGCTTAAGGAGGGAGGAATGTATAATCGCCAAAATTTAGATTAGTCTTATATATAAGATATAAATAGAACTAAATTTTTTAACCCGACTATAACATTTTGGGTGCTAGAGCTAGAATAGTTCTAGGATTGGTGGCTCACTGGAAAGCAATAGGTTAAGAGAGTTAAGCATGCTAGACTAGAGTAGTTCTAGAATGGATGACTCCCTGAAAAGTTGGGGCGTCACCTTCTTTTTGCACTTGAGAAGAAGGGAAGTGGGAAAGAGGTTTTGGATTCACCTCTTCTTGTCATGGAGGTCGAGAGTGTGACATCCCAATAGTCCCACATCGGATGGGAATGAGATTGTGATTGTGCATATTAGAGACAATGGACACTAGTAATTCTTTTTGTAAGATTTGTCATCGATCTACTTCCATTGCCTCCCTTGACTCGAACCCTAGGGTCTAGATCTCCCATATCTAGGATGATTGCTTGCCATGGAGTGTTTATCATTTTTTATTATTTAGTATTTATTTATATTCTGATACATGTTTAGTTGTAAATTATTTATTCTTTTCGAGTTAGTTTTAGATGCTTCGCATATGTGAGGTGCGTCCTCGTACACATAACGAATCTGTTGCGTGCCTCGAGGGCTTCCACTGTGGGGCCCGATGCATGACAACTTTTCTTAAATATTAGTGCCTTAATAATTTTATATTTATTCAATTGAAAACAATAAACTTACAAACTTAATTTTGCTATCGTTAATTATTTTTCCACATAATTGTAAAGCTTAATTCAACACTATTAGGTACATAAATTTGGAGTAAATTACTTTCAATGCTATGCCAACAAAAGTATGGGATTTCAAATTAATAAAATATTTATCCAGCATAAATTTTCTATCTAACTACATTTATGTTTAATTTTAGGTTAACATTTATTTTACATAGAGTTGTAAGTTAGAGGGATAATATCGTCATTTTTAGTTTTAACTACCCTCTAATTTTCATATTACACCTAATATATATAAATACTAATTTTTTTATAACTGATACAAATTTAATACTCATCCAAACACAAAATTACAATAGCTCTAGTTAGTTCCAGAACTTATATCTATCTCTAGAATAAGTGGTTCTAATTTATACCCAAACTAAACGCAGCCTAGTGGATCACTATCATCATAACCGCATATCCCTTCATCCAAGGGCCGAAAACATAATAGCACCAATGACATAGTGCTATTAATAGTATAGTAGCCTCTCTCTCTCTCTCTCTCTCTTCTCTCTCTCTCTCTCTCTCTCTCTCTCTATATATATATATATATATATATATATATATAACTAGGCTGGAATACTATCGATAGCACCTAGTCATTAGTGCTACTAATTTTTTAGCCCTTAGATTAAAAGATGTGCGGTAAGATGATAGTGGCCCCCTAGGTTTAGTGGGTGGTTGGTTGAATAGTAAAAATCTTAGAGGACCACTATAATCCCAACCGCACATCCTTTCATCCAAGGTCTGAAAACTTGGTATCACCAATTGCTTGGTGCTATCAATAGTATTCCAGACTATATATATATATATATATATATATATATATATATATATATATATATATATATATATATATATATATATATATATATATATATATATATATATATATATATATATATATATATATATATATATATATAGAGAGAGAGAGAGAGAGAGAGAGAGAGAGAGAGAGAGAGAGAGAGAGAGTTATGCTGGTATGCTTTTATAAGCATGGAACCCTCGGTGCTTACAAGTCGTTTTTAATATTGGAACTTCGAATCGACGATTGGCTCGGTTAGACTTGATCTATAGTATTAGTAGTAACTAGAAAATAAATTTTGTAATTTTTTGATATTATTTGTCTAATGATCAAAATGACTCAAAATCAATAATTTTAATAGTCGAAATGAATCGTTTGTAAGTTGAACGGTGTAGAAATATCTAAATTACATAAAATTTTAATAAATTTTTTTTTATAATATATAAAATAAGATTAAATTTTTTATTTTCAGCGGTTGATTTTGAGTCATTTCTATCACTAGGCAAATGATATGAAAAAATTATGAAATTTATTTTCTAGACACTTAAAATACTTTAGATCAAGTCTAATGGACATGATCGTCAATTCAAAAATCCCAATATCGAAAATGACTTATAAGCACGAAGGGCTCAATGCTTATAAAAGTATTGTAGTGCACCGATTTTGGGTAAATTAGCAAAGTGCGGACACTTATAAAAATGTGATTATAAGAGTTTAGACCAAGTTTGGATCGAATCGCAATGAGTTCGGATCGAAACTGAGTTGGAAAATGTCAAAACTGAGCTCTAGAGATTTCAGATGCCTAGAAAAGAAATTGGCCACCCAGAAGTTTATGCAGAGAGCAACCCGAGCCTTCCAAACTTCTTCCCGAGAGGGATTTTGAAAAATGGGTTTCGAGCGCCCGAATTGTCCTACGAACGCCCGACCGCGATTTCAAAACCTAGGGAGGGTGATCGAAAATTTTTTTCAGACGCTTAACCCGAGAGTGCTGGTTTGCAAGCGTGAAGGGTTTTGGATGCCCGAAATGTTTTGCGGGCACCCGAATACTATTCGAAATATAGGGAGGGCACCTGGGCCACCATTCGGATTCTCAACCCAAGAGCAATGCGCGCAAGAAGTCTTGAAGATTCGAGCACCCAAAATGTCCCACGGGCGCCCAAAAAGCCGCGCAGAGCTGTAGCTCCGTAGATTCGGATACCCAAAATCCTTTAAGAGCGTCTGAAAGTGTCGCTAACTGATAGGGGCCTCTAAATGCGAATAAAATTTGTTTCGGCCAAAGTTTGCAATTATCTCAACACCTTTAAATCGGTTCATCCTTTTAGACTATTTCACCTATTCTACTATTTTTCTCTTCCTCTCTCTCAACTCTCTTTCTCTCTCCATATGAAAGGAAACCCCTTTGTTGGAGAAGCTTCCAAGGTTGGTTTTGATCTCCCCCAAAGCATGAAAATGGTGGGAAACTTCATAAAGAAGCTCTAAGAGGAAGTAAAGTTCATCTCTCCCACGTTTTGGCAAGCTATAAGGAGATCTGAGTTTGGGGTATTTTAGGGTTTCATGATTTTTAGGAGTTTTGGGTTTTAGAAGAGGTTTTTGGGATTTCTAATGGTTTCCAAACCATTTTTAGAGATTTTCTTGAAGTCCTAAAGGACCAAGCTCATTCTTTTTTAGAAGAGCTCACACAGAGGTAAGGGATAGCACCGAGAAGGATGATTTAGAGTTTAGCCCTATGTGAAAGAGAACCCTGGGTGTGTTTGCATGTATGGTAAGGTGAATAATCTAGACATAGGTTAATTGAGTGTCACTTATCCTAGATATAATCTGAGGTGAACATAGAATCCAAGAGCTTTATGATCTCAACATAAAGTCAATGAACTCTAGATTAGTTATGATATGTGTAGTTGATGACTTTAGGGCATCGTATAACCCTAGAGTCTTGGACTTAGGGTTAGGTAAGTAAAGGATGTGTATACAAGAGAACAAAATTGACTAGTATCCTTGGGGCATGTCATGCTCCGAGGCCCTTACTGAAATTCTGTTTTAAAATTCAGAGTTTTTTTTTTTTTTTTCCAGTCACACCAGAGAACGTATAAACCAGCCACAAATATAGAGTTTCTTCTATATTTGCACAACGTACCGGCCTTGTCAACAATCACAATAAACATTCAATTACACAATTATTTCTTTTAAAGACTATTTGAAAATCTGTTTCCCACATGGAAATATTTTATTTGAAAACGGCTACCACGAGGGGTAGAAAACCAATCCAAAAGCCAAAGCAAAAATCCAATCAATCTAATTCATAATATAGTCCTATCAAAATCCATACAAACAAATATGTAAAGAAAATCATGTCCAACTGAACCATTGAACTAAACGAGAAATATAAAGTAAATGAACCAAGAAAGTCTCTAATCTCTAGACCGTCGTGATTCTCACACCGTACCAGTGCCCGCCTCGCCGACCATATCACCTGTGGAGACAGGGGAATATGAGAAATCAATCAAAGGTCTCCCAATAGGTACAACCTATCACGAAAACAAGCCATGCTAAACGAAAGAAAGAAACATAGTGGAGATACAAAGTAATGAAAGAAGCAATAAAGTAAACCAACAACAGTCAAGATAATAATAGGCAGTAGGAAGACGAAGAGGCGAGGGCGCCAGAAAGAAACATGCAAAAACACCGCAATGGAGGCAAATCTACGAGATCCGCACTCTAGGGTTCGCCCGAAGGGAGGAAGAGGAAGACGATTGCAGCCGTAAAACAAACCCAAGAGGCAGCACAAAGACGAAAGGGGATGGGAGAGAGGAAGAGGAATGATTTGGATAGACGAATCGGCATGCAAAGGCAAGGGCGCAAGTGGCTGGTGTCGGAGGAAGAGATTGCAGGGCAACAAATTCCACAAGTACCCTCGAACAAAAATAGAAAGAAGAAGAATAAAAGAAAAGGAGGAGGGAAACTGTGAGTAGTTCCAGTGAAGGGTGGCCACTCTGTCTTTTTTTAGTTTGGGGAACAAGAGGGTATAACCCCTTGTCCCCCTCATATTTCCCAACCAAACAAGACCTTAAAGTATAATATATTGCATGCATAATAAATCTATTGTATATTTATCGATGGCTATTTCTATCATATATGTCAATTGCGCCATCTATTTAAGTTAATTTTGTTTGTTTATACAAAAATTTTACCTCTAAACTAAAAGTAGAATTTTTTTATATATTGTCGCAAATTATTAGTTTATAATATCATATTTTTTTAGAAAAATTTGAAATAAAAATTCATCTTCAATTTTTTTTTATTGTCAACATAAATAAGTTAGATATAAGATTAGGTATCCAATCCACTGTCTCTTTCTATTTGTTTATATGAAAAGGTTGAATATAACTCTTACATCTAATTTTGGATTATAAGATATAAAATTTAGGGTTAATTACGTACGGTTTCATATAAACATATCGAATAGTAAATATATCCCTACAAAGTTTAATTTTTCATATTTATTCCTTCAAAAATCCTAAATTATTCATATATATTCCTCCGATTTATTATCGTTAGTTCACGGTTTATTTTTTAACCGATTATATATGAAATGATAGTTTTGTCCTTTGAAAAATGTCATTCTAAAAAATAATGCTGAAATATCTGAAAGGGACCTCACTAACTAATCAAGATTAAATATTTAATCTATGGTTAACTAGATTTTTTTAAAAGAGATACACGGTAGGGATATATATGAATAATGCAGAAATATTTGGAAGGATAAAAAAATAAATTTATCTCACTAACTAACTAATATTAAATATTTAACGTATGGTTAACTAGATTTTTCTAACAGAGATAGACGGTAGAAAATATATATGAATAACGTTGGATTTTTGAATGAATAAATATGAAAAATTAAATTTTATAAAAAAATATTTGCTATTCGATATATTTATAGAGAGTAGGATATAATTAATTTTAAAATTTATTAGCATGCACAGATTATATTACTGTATTATTTTATATAAAAAATTTGGTTGAAAACGAGTAATAATAACCCGAGGTCTTAATATTTCAGGTTTTGAGAAGCTGTAACCTATGAAAGGCAGGTCCGCGTCCACTGCCAATATTCCCCATCGGGGAGGGGCCTTTCCTTTTACTTCGACTCAATCCCATCCGTTCAATCCCACCTCTTCACTTCCCCCTCACTCTCCCTCTCCCTCTCCCTCTCCCTCCCTTTTCCACCTCCCTCCATGTGCTCTTCTCCTCCTCCGCTCCCCTTCTTCCCCCATTCCCGCACACCCTAAAAAAAAAAAAAAAAAGAAAAAAATAGAGGAAGGAAAAAAATAATGACGACTTCTCCAGCAACCTTCGCTGCCGAAGATGATACAGAGCCAGTCGCCATTATTTTGCACCACCTGCTGCCCCTCCTCCTCGCCGCCGCTCTCTCCGTCAAGACCTTCGTCTCGCGCTGGCGGCTCGTCCACGCGAATCTGCTCCACCTGCAGTCCCTCCTGTCTGAGTCGTCCTGCCCTCATCCGCTGTTCGTCCACCTCATCCGCTCCCTCGTTCCGGTGCTTTCGAGCCTTCTGTCGCTCTCCCGCCGCTGCCTCGACCCCTCCCTCCCCGACGGCAAACTCCACCTGCAGAGCGACCTCGACATCGCCTCCTCCACCCTCTCCCTCCGCCTCCACGACCTCCGCCTCCTCATCCTCCACTCCAACTCCTCCTTCCTCCTCCTCCGCCTCCGCCATCGTCCTCCCCGTCCCCTCCCCGTCCGCTTCCCGCTCTGACGTCGTCCTCTTCGTCCGCGACGCCTTCGCCCGCCTCCATATCGGCGGCCTCGACCTCAAGCTCGACGCGCTCCAGTCCTTGCAGGAGCTCCTCGACTCCGACGCCGCCAAGATCGCGCCGGTCCTCACCAGCGAATGCGACACGACCGCGGTGCTCCGCCTCCTCGAACACCCCGTCCTCCGCGACCGCGCAGCCATTCTGACCGCCGCCCTCGCCGCCGCCTCCCCCGCGTCCCGCCGCGCAGTATTCGACGAGGGCGGCCTCGGCCCGCTGCTCCGCCTGCTCGACCTCTCGCTCGCCGCCCCCGCCGCGGCCCGCGACGGCGCCGCCGCCGCCGTCGCCGCCCTCGCCGCCGACCCCGCCTGCGCCTGGGGCGTCGCGGCCTACGGCGGCGTCCCGATCCTCGTCGGCGCCTGCCGCGGCGACGGCTCCGCCTGTCCCTCAGCCCGCGCCCGCGCCCTCGCCGTCGCCGCGCTTCGTAGTCTCGCCACCACCGACGACGCCCGCGCCGCCATGGTCGAGGAGGGCGCCGTCCCCGCGCTCGCCGATCTTCTCGTCTCCGGCACGCCGGATGCTCGAAAGAACGCCGCATTGTGTCTCCACTCCCTCGCCTCCGCCGGCGACGACCAGATCCGATCGACCATCATTAACGAATCCGCATTACAGCGGCTTCTCCAATCGCTGCACGATAATAATTCTTCTTCTTCTTCTTCTTCCTCCTCCGATCAGGAACTCCAAGAAATCGTCCTGAAAGCGATCCAGGCGCTGTCGCCTCACCCGGCTTGCAGCAGAATTCTCTGCTCGTCGCCGCAGTTCTTCGCTCAGCTCGCCGACCACGTCCGCCGCAGCGGCAGCGTCACGGCGGCGGCTCTGATCGCCGACCTCTCCCCCGACGACGACGCCAAGCGCTCCCTCGCGTCGTGCATGACCTCTCTCGTGAGGATGATGGAGTCGTCGAAGCCGGCCACCGCGCAGGAGACGGCGGCGCGGGCGCTGGCCTGCTTGCTGTCGGTGAAGTCGAACCGGAAGGAGCTGGCGCGGGACGAGAAGAGCGTGATGAGGCTGGTGCAGATGCTGGATCCCCGGAACGAGGACGTCGCGAAGAGGTTCCTGGTGTCGGTGGTGCTCGCCTTGACGGCGGGCAGAGGGAGCGGGGTGCGGAAGCGGCTGGCGGAGGCCGGGGCCTGCCAGGCGCTCCAGAAGCTCGCCGACTCCGACGTCGCCGCCGGCGCCAAGAAGGCCCTGCAGAGGATTTCTGGGAACCGATTCAAGAACTTGTTCTCCATAGGATGGACTAATTGACACTTCCTATCCTTCACCACCCTCTCTTGTCCTCCTCCATTTGGGTAAAGTTAAAGTTCCAACAATTTCATCTGATTGTTATTTACAGAGTGAAGTTGAATGAATTATTTGGATATCATAATTGATTGATTGATTCAATCAATTCATTATTTACGTTAGATTAAATGAATATGATCCAACTCAAACTCAGCTAACTGAGCTAACTGAGCTGATCTTGAATTGATTACACATAGCCAGATCTAATAATTTTGATCAGATGAACTTTCCTAGTATTTACTTGTCAAAAATTTGGATGAATACTTTATTGAATTCATCAATGAGATTTTTGTCTGGTGCTCAGGTTGGATTTAGTTGATTGAGATTGTTGGATTTTTGTTGCAGGAAGGGCCTCACAATGGTTGGAGATTGAGGAGGAATTTAATTATAACTACTAGTCAAACGAATCCAAGTTAAGGAGTAAATTATGCCACAAGAAAACAACAAGAGAAAGCGAGTTTTCTGGTTCTCTACTGCAAAATACAACACACCAAACCAAAGATTTTAGCATGGATGCGGATTTTTAGGAAGTATCCCTGTGCCATTTTGTCCCCCCCCCCCCCCCCCCCCCCCCCCCCCTCTTTTTTTTTTTTTTCTTTTTTTCTATTTTTGCATTCTACCCCCTCTATTTTCTTTTTATTTTTGTCTGACTTGGTTGTATGTTGTCATCAAGCAAGTGTTGTAATGTCTCAGCCTCATGCTATTGCTCATGTGGGTTGAGGTTCACAAGCATATGTTGGCAGGGAGCATGTGGATATGCTCATACTGCTAGAGTCATGTGGGGCTTTTGCTTACTTTTTTTTTTTTTTTTTTTTTTTTTTTTTTTGCTTTTTGTGTATTTAGCTATAGCTATATGTGAAGTAACTGTTTAGGGTTTGCATGCTTTCTTTGTCCAAAAGCTTGTTAAGTTGTATCTATTTGGTTGGATTTGTGGCTCACTTTTCACTGTCCTTTACTTACCTTTGTGTATCTTTGCTTGCCGGATTGTCCCCCTTTTTTGTAGTTACTCTCTTTGTTTATATTGCCTCCATGTATATGCATAAATCTCTATCCTTTTAGCTTTTTACTGCCTGGTGTTTGGCCTTACTTGAGAGTGTAGTATTCTTTAATAAATATCTGAATTGAGCTATTACTCTCTGAACTCTGTAATTTTCTCATTTTGGTCTTCACCATTTTGATTTTGACATCCAAGCCGGATTTTCAAATCAAAGATAGAGTCAATCACAAATATAAACTTTCCTGCTGTTTCAAGAGGCTGTTCTCATCAAATTTGTGATGTAATATTTTGTTCTGTATAGTATTTAGCTTTCACATTTTCGGCCGGTGAATTAGTTTTGATACTAAATATTACGATTCAACCCGCTAATAATAAAAACTTGTTGCACCTGAACCACCGACCCAAAATTATTTTAGTTCAACTATTATTAATAGCTTGTCCGGATTTTTATATTTTCAATCAGAAATTTTTTTTTTATTTATTGTGGGACTATTAGGGCATTACATACTCTCTCTTCGTTTAGACACCCGGGCGCATTCGTCAAGTCCAAACTATATCACAAATCACATATATGTATCAGAATTATCATGCAATGTGAGATTTTAGAGGTGGCTCTTAGACGGGTTTAAAAGGTGGCTCATATCAAATTTATAGTGTAGCATTTTGTTCCACATAATATTTAGTTCTCACAATTTTGGCTGGTATTCGTCTCTGATACTATTTGTGACGACCGACTCGCTAGTAATGATAATTCGTTTGATTCAAATCACAACCTAAAATGGTTAAATCCAGTTATTATTATTACTACGGATTCCCAAATCACTGATAAAGTCAATCGCAAACATAAACCATCATGCAGTTTCAAGAGGTTGCTCCTACCAAATTCGTAATGTAGTATTTTGTCTCGCATAGCACTTAACCGTTTTTCGAGCTACACCCCTCAAATTTTGAAATTCGAATTTAAAATTTAAAATAATTTGAATTTGAATTTCACAATTATTACAATCATGTATTCGGCTTCTGCTGTCAAGAGAACTACAATACTGTCTTGTTTTTTTTATGACCAAGTGAATGCACCACTTCCAAGAAAAAAATACGTTACCCGACTTGCATTTCCATTCTTTAATATTGCCAGCCTAATTGTTGTCAGTGAATTCGATGAGTTCGAATTTGTCACCGTAAGTGTAGAAAATACTATAGTTAATTGTTCTTTTTATATAGCACAAAATACTAAACTGCTTGTAGATGCATCTGAGTCGGCATGTATCTACTGATCAACCCAATACCATAGACTATGTCAGGTTTAGTTGCGATTAAGTAGCGGAGACTTCCCACCTTGCAGTAGTGAGCATTTCAAACTCACTGTCAATGACATCCGTGAAGCCATCCTTCACAATATCTCATAACTCCTGAAATAAAAATAAGCATTGTATCTGGATACTCTAGTAATCAAAGTTCTTTTCCATAAACTTCGAAAGCTGTGGTTGAATCATCTCGTTTAGGGCCATGATCAACTATCAGTGCCGATATCGATGGAGAGCGCGATGCCAACACGTTCTACATCCTCAATCACGGAGCTATCGATCTTCTTTTTTATTGTAAAGCTTTTTCTGCCTGGCTTCGATACCACTTGTTGCTTCAATATTCTAGTGAACTAGATTCGTGCGAATTAGCGAAGTTTTGTGGAAATGGCTTGGAGAAACTATCTCTATGATTTGGGTAAAGTTCCAAGCTCATTTGAGTGTTTTCGCCGCGAGTTTGGCGCGAATTGAGTTTTGGAGAAAATACCGTATTAGACTTTGGTTCAAAATAGTCAAAGAGACTGTACACGTGTTAAGAATGTATTCCGAGCATGTCGAAATGATTAGAAGAGGGTTAGAACTTCGTAGAGCCAAAACACGCATTTCGAGACAAAGAAAAATTGAGCAAGTAGCTTTCGGGGTTCGAACCTAGGGTTGGAAGTTCGGATCTCAGTGGATAAGACCAAACTCTAGAAAGGCAGTCCGGACCGTGGCTGGGTATCCTGAAAGATCTGCGTTCATGAACCGGACCGTGAGTCACGGACCGGTCCGTCAGCGTGTAGCTAGAACACCCACGTTAGAGGACCGGACCTTGAGCGGTCTGGACGCACAGTAATAGGGATGGCAGAGTTGTAAATTTTGAGAGGTTGGGTTATTAAATAGATCCAAATTCCTTCCTTCCCCATACCAGTTCACCCTCTCCTATTTTTCCTCACACCCTCACTCCCTCTCTTCTCCTATTTTCCCTCACACCTTCACTCCCTCTCTTCTCTTTCTCTCTCTAGAAAAGAGAAAACTCCCTTGAGAAAGGATCTCTCTTGGTGGGTTTTGATCTCCTCCAAGACAAGGGATTGGTGAAGAGCTTCAAGGAGAAGCTCTAGAAGGAAGAAAAGCTTTTTCTCTCCACATTTTTGTCACACCCCCGGGATGAAAATGTGGTTTATATATATATATATATATATATATATATATATATATATATATATATATATATATATATATATATATATATATATGGGTCCAGCTACTATACTCTTATGAGTAAAATTCTTTTATACTCATAAGTTTTCATCCCTTGGATGAAGGAATGTGCGGTTAGGATTATAGTAGTTCCTAGAATTTATACTATTTCCCTAACAACCTAGTAAACCCTAGGGGGACCACTATCATCCTAACCGCACATTCCTTCATCCAAATGTAATAAAGTTATGAGTATAAAGGGGTTTATACTCATAAGAGTATAGTAGCCCTACGCATATATATATAATCATAGTTTGAAACGATCCTCAGGATGTGAGCAAATCTACCACGTACATAAAGTTTTCCATGTGGCAGGCCAGCTATCTAGCTAGCATAAAGAGGACGACTATGTCGCATAACCTCTCATCAACACCCCGATATCTCATCGCTCGATGGACCTGAAAAAAAAGGTGTCAACAAAGGAACGTGAGATACAACTAAATGTATCCCAGTGGGTACAACGAGCCGGGGACCAGTAAGTTGTACCTACTAATATATAATAATCAAATGGTAGGGAAAAGAGCGAAAATAACTGAGCAGGTAAGCAGATATAATCAATAATGAGATAATGAACATGGTAATGCGGTAAGCGGTAAAGCATGTAGTATAATAACATAAGCAGATAGGAGAACAGTAAACCAGGTAAGCAGTAAATACATCAAGAACTAAAGATCAAAATACCCAATTAAGTGCCACTGTTGGTCCCTAGGACCTTAAGCTAATGTCTGATCAAAACAGACATATATCCCACAGCTGCCGGAACAGCCAGAGAATAGAGGCTTAATATCACCCGGAACCTGCAGATGAAGCCAAAGAATGGGGCTCACAGGTCAATCAGACAACTCTACCTGTGACACCCCCGAAATTTGGATTAGTCCTCTATATAAATGATATAATAGGACTAAATCTCTAACCCGGCTATAGCATTTTGGATGGTAGCAAGATCCAAGAGGAACATGAGAGTTAAGCGTGCTAGAGCTAGAGTAGTTCTCGGATGGGTGACCCCCTGGGAAGTGGGGCGTCAGAGTTGGTATCAGAGACATTCACCAGCCGGAAATGTGAGATGAGTCTCGGCTGAGCCAGGGTTATATAGCGGGTAAAGCGAGGCTCCCCGGCTAATGACCGTTGTGAGTGGAGTGCAGCTCCTCACAAGGTCGGCTAAGGCTAGCGAGACGAGTCTCACATCGCCTGGTGCTTGTGAATGTGCTTGAGCCTGACGTGGACGTCAGGGCTTAAAGGGGGGAAGAATGTGACACCCCTGAAATTTGGATTAGTCCTCTATATAAATGATATAATAGGACTAAATCTCTAACCCGGCTATAGCATTTTGGATGGTAGCAAGATCCAAGAGGAACATGAGAGTTAAGCGTGCTAGAGCTAGAGTAGTTCTCGGATGGGTGACCCCCTGGGAAGTGGGGCGTCAGACTACCGGTAAAGAATACCATAACGAGGGCCAATCTGTTAGTGTACGTGAAATGAACACCCGGTGCATGGCGATCACAATGCGGATGCTCAATGTTCGCGGTCAAAAGATCGAAATATGGCGATAAGTCGAGAACTCCCAAATGGAATCATAAATCAACCATCTCAACTCGTGTAATATAACAAAGCTGTAATCTCCTACTCTATCACGCATATAAGGATCAGGATATAATAATGACATAGCAAAAGTAGGATCATAGGGTAAACCTAAGCACCAACCACGTAAGGTCAACAACAATAGAGAAATGTCATAATAATCGTACTGAACATCATTCATAGGAGTGTAGCAATGGCAATACAAGAAGATAGGGCTAGTAATGATCACTAAAGATTCGATCGAGTATGATACCCAGTGAGGTTATACTGTGCTAATGCCCGGATCGAAGTATCTACCTCAATGCAGGCGATCCAGGAACCCGCCACTCAACTCTCGCGGAGGCTCCTGACGGCTCGGACCTAAATTAAATCATCTGTCGGTTACAGTCTCCCACAAACTCAACCCACTGACTCACATAGTGGTTAAGTACTAAAATACGAACTTATGTCTAAGTTTCGGGATCTGCCGAAATTTTCGATAATCTGCCGAACGACTACTAATGGTTCGAATAGTGCATATAAGCTACCAAAACATCCCAAACTTCACCTACTACCCCGAAACGCTTCGTTTAAGGCGTCTGGACAGCAACATTTAATATTGCGCCAATATACAGTATAACTGTTCCATAATTACTGAAACAGCATTCGAATTTATTGATTTCGGCTTCAGAAGTCACCAACGCGATCCAGATGACTCTGGGTCAACCCAGGTAGCATCGGGACCAGCCAAGGATACTTGGCAATTGTTAATGTTTAGCTAAATTGCTCGGGATGCAAATCCCACGCCGAAACAATGATAAACCGACGATTTTGCCGATTTATGACTCGTAAACCAAATATAATCCTATGAAAGCCACCGGACCTTGAATGATCAGTCCAAAGGTCACGTGCACGCTGCTAGAGGCAGCCCACATGGCTACACTTATATCTAGACCCCCACCATTCCTTTATAATTGAATATTAGAGTTGTTACCTTGATCCGAGAGTTTTCGAATAGAACCAATAGTGCTAGGAGATGGGCCTCGACTCGCTGAGACCCATGCTCGTTGTCCCGGGTGTGCTCGGAGTCCAAAAAATACGCGGGCCAACCTACAAGTTGGCAAAAGAGTCCAACTATAGAGTTATTAAAAATCCACCAACATTAGCCTCAATAGGGATGAGCATCATGCTCAGGAGGTTCAAAAGGCTCGAGAGCTTGCTTACTTGGGCTCAGCAAGTCGCCGGAGACGTCGTCGGAGCAACCTTGGCCAAGAACCAAGAAACTAGGGCTCGGGCTTGGGCTATATCACAGAGCTTGGGCTTAGAGAGGATACTAGGGCATGCAACAGCAATAGAGGGTCGAGGGAGGTGCCATGAGCCCACCCAGGCACGGCGCTGGCGGCCTGGTATGGTGGTTGGCTGGAGGGTGGTCTTGCGACCAACCTAGAGCAAGCTCGACCGAGCTCCACCTTCAGCGGCTCAGGGACCCAAGCAAGGGCACCAAGAGATAGGGTCTAATGAGGGGAGCTCATCGGGGTGTGCTGCCCGTGACAGGAGGTGGCGGCGCACGGCGGAGATCGGCCAAGCCCTAATTGCAGAAACTAGGGCTTGATCTGTCCGGCGATCCGCTCGGCCGAGGGTGCTCGAGAGGCAATAGTGTAGTAGCCCTGATTCCCGTGTAGCTTTCCCCATGACCCACGATGTGGAACACCTATTATTGGTGTGACGGACCCGCAACGCGTCAAATGGACGCGTTGGACGAACTCTATGAGGCCTTTGGATTGAGCCTGCCATCCGGCTGTTTTTGTCAGAATTTAGAAAGGGTTATAGGCTAATCCGAGGTCATATTTGGATTCAGTGCGGAAAAACATCAAAAATCAGCTATTTGCTTGCCTTTTTCGGAGTCCGGATGCCTAATAAGTTGAGTGGGGTTGCGGTTCACAATAGACCTATAACGGCAAGAGGCCCAACAATAGACCCAACGTCCAAGTGGGTTGAGTCCGGTCGAGACCCGTGGGCGCTGTGTCTGTACGCTTTAAGTGAATTGCTTGCGTATTTCTAACAGCTCGAGCTTTTGGAATTAATGGTTAGCGCCAACAATCCTACAGACGTCGCGCACTGGCGCGGTCGTACCGCGAGCTCCCGCCGCTCGGATCCGCATGGTCGCGCCATGGCACCGTCCTCGCTGGCCCCCGAGGCGCGGCGATCGTGCTCACCGAGCTCGCCGCGCTCACCTACACCCTCTGCGACGTAGGTGAGCGCGGAGTCCGATCCTCGCCGCCGACTCCATCTTCGCCCTCTGCGACGTCGGCACCCCATGGCGGAGCCAGTGGAAGCTCTTCTTCTGCCCCCTCTCCGCCCTCGGCGGTGGCGGCGACGGGGTGTCCGGATCCGGCCGGTGGGCCCCACTCAAGCGGCACGTATGGGGGGACGTGTTCGAAGTCCTGAAGCGGCCGCGCCTCCTCCCCGGGGCGGGGGCCGGAGCGTGCTCATGATCGGCGGGCCTTTGATGCACCCTGCTCGACTGTTCTATATTATTATTTGATTTGTAAAAAGTATGTATTCAATATTTTTGTTTTTCATGTATATATAGGTTAAATATTACAAAACCAGTCTACTGAAATAAAATTGAGTAAGATGTAATTACTTGTCTGGTACAAGCAATAATTTCTCCCTTTCGTTGGAAAGAGTGCATGAGAATATACTCGAAATCGATCTCATTGTTTTCACATAAGATAGCAAAATATCTAATCAATGACAATATTGTAATTTAATTTAAAATAATATTTTTTATTTGAAAAAATATTTTTATACTTATGTATCATATGGAGACATAAGATTGGTTGCTATTAACTCTATATTATTGCAACAATTCCTGATGAATAGATATTGCTAAAATTAAAATTTTATTCAAAAAGTAAATATAAAAATAATTTTAAATAGTAGAAATCAAAATAAAAAAAAAAATAAGAACAACATATATAGAATTAAGAAAGAAGAAAACTAAAGCATACTATACATAATTATCGTCCAATGTCTAAATCAACGAAGACAAATAAAAATATATGTACAAACAAAATAAAAAACATAAATATTTTATGGTAACATTTTGAGCCCGTGGCATTATCGCTCCACCGCATAAAGTTTATAACAATAACGTCGTAACACACTTTCTCACAGTTCTCGTAGTTGTAGACGTTCCATCGCTTGTAAATCAATATTATTGAGCCTTCCATACCCTCCCATTTATCTGATCTAATCTTTTGAGGACGGTAGGCGAAAGGCCACTAAAAAAAAGTAACTGCGGTGGGAGAAAAAAGTTATTTAAAAAACAAAATAAATATAGTTCTTAAGCGAAACAAAAAAAAAAAAGCAGCTCAAAGAAAAACATAAAGAGATGTCGGATGGAAAAGCAGAAAGATACAGATTAAAAAAAAAAAAATTTAAAAATAATTTTCAAAAAAAAAAAAGAAATCGCGCCATGTCGTAGAAGGCTTTCTCATCTAAAAAAGATTTGATGTGTATGGTGTAATAATTTTAGGTTCAATAGAGCTTAAATACGCGTTCATACCAAATCGATCCTTAGATGCACTTTATCAAATAGTAATATATCTTAAAATTGGTATAAGATGGCCAAAAGGGAGTAGTTTGATAATATAACTTAAGAGATTCATCCTATTTTTTTTTGGCAGGTTGGGATAAGTTCTAGATAGATCAATTTATATCATATATTTTGCCCTTACTATTTTGTTCTGGACGGATTAGAGTGAGAGCGAGTTTTAGTGAATCAGGATGGATTAAGAGAAGAAAGAAATTTCGTTCTTTTTTATTTTTTTTTTGTTTTTTTTTTTTTAGCTCCAACTTACATCTTCGAGGCGGATTGGAATGGAAGCTATAACAATCCGGATCCATTTGCATTGGGAAACATAATTTAGAGCCTATTTGGTCAGTTTCTGCAACTGAAAATATTGAATATCTTAATTTAAAAAGGCAATAGTGAAAACCCAGTACTAAGTAGGCAGTTAGGAACAAGGTGAAATCCAGTTGCATAAGCATGGAAACTTGGTCATGATTGTATCTTGTACTGGGTTTGTTAGGAGAACAAAACTCTGAATGTAGTGCGAGTTTCGAGGTTATATTAATCATTGTTGTGCGGGTAATGCTACTTTTACACTCCATATGGGTGTACATCACACATCCCACTCCATCCAAGGTAGGGACTAATCTATCGGTCACTTCGAAGTAACCGGTGAAATTTATCCCACCCTTAGATGGATGAGGTGTAAAATGTACACCCCACTTGAAGGTGTACAAAAAGTATTTCCCTTGTTGTGCCAGGCGCAAAAAAATACTGTTTGGCCTTAATTAGGTGATATTGATATAAAAACAAATATATATATATAATTAATGTAAAATATTTTAATTGATTTTATATAAATTTTGATCAAAGATATATTACAAAGACTAAATAGTTAAGGAAATTGCTACTTGTACACCTCATATGAGGTGTACATCATACATCCCACCCCATTCAAGGGTGGGGACTAATTTACCAGTCACTTCGAAGTGACCGGTAGAATTCACCCCACCCTTGAATAGGTGGGATGCAAGATGTACACCCCACTTGGGAGTGTACAAAAAGCATTTCCCAATGGTTAAATTTGGACCTCCAAAACTTTGTTGACTGAAATCAACCTATTCCCAACGCAAGTGGTAAAGAATTTGATAGTTGATACCCAAGGTCCTGAGTTCGAAGTCTATTTGCTTTATATTTTCAGCTAAGTTTATTTTAAAATAAACGAAATGAATAGCATACTATCTTTCTCTCCAAAAAAAAAAAAAAAAAAAAAAAAAAAAAAAAAAAAAAACTTTTTTTGACTAAAGGTCTATGTTAAAGCAAGGGTTTCTATATTAAAGCCGAACTGTTTAGTTTTAATTGTCTGAAATTTCATTAATCAAAGATTCGTCGTAGGTTAAGGATTTGAATTTTCACACCGAGTTCGAACAATCAAGCTCCAACCGCTGAAACTTAATTTGTCAGTTAAGTTTCAATTTTGAAGCGCAACGGTTTAAGTTGCAGCCACTAAAAGTTTGCCTCGACTAGGGGTTTTTTGCCCTAATGTTAAAAGTTTCAATCGCTGAAACTCGGTCTATTCTAAAAGACCGGAATATTGTCTAGTTCATTATTGAAGTTTCAAGAGGAAGTGCGCGTAAGATGATAAGAATGTCGAAGCAAAGAACTTATGCTAGATCATTCCTTTTCTAACTTGCCTGATTAGATAGCCAATTTTGATTTACCAAAAGATACTAGTAGTAAAATTTTATAACCGAGAACACATAAAAGTTTCGATCAGATGTTTGTGTTGAAACCGAAAGCGCATAAAAGTTTCGATCAAATTTTCTATCAACACAAACAAATAGGATGAAGTTTTTATAATATAGTTTGTTAATATGCTCTTAATCTGAACTGAATTAGTTCTATCAAATAAAGTACAATCTAAACTGTTCTAAGAAAAAATATATAAATAAGAATTACACTGTTATAGTAGAGTTAGAAAATTTCTGTAAGTACACTCATTTTGTTTCCGGTTACAATTACAATAGATATTTTTTAAATATTTTTATTATAATAAAAGCCAAAAAGATTGAATTCATTGATTGCAAAAAAAATCAAAATAAAATTAAGAACAAGATAAGAAAAAAAAAAAAACATAAATAATTTAAATTTTAATTATAACAAAAAATGAAGTACAAAAAGATATCTTTCTTATAAAATCCTAACCTCCGTAATTCTTTCTCCGCACAAGATCAATAAAATAATATATACATATATATTTATATTAGTAACTAAATTCCAAGAATTTAAGTGCCGTGGCATGGAGTCGTGCCCAAAATTTACTGGCATGGTACAGCACGGTGCGTGCCGAGCCGTGCCGATGAGTGTCGGTCATAAAAAATACATGCATGCCGACACATAATGGCATGAAATATTTAATTTCTTTAGCAACAAAATTTTTTAATTGCTTATTATGTATTTTTATCAAATATTTTGAACTTTATTAAGAAAATTGATAAGTAATTTTTTTAAAAAAAGAGTTTTGAACTATGTCATCGGTACGGAAGCTGTATCGTGCCGGTATCTTGTTGGCACGATACGGCACGGTAGATACGGCCCGTACTGATGGATACTTAAAACCTTACTAAATTCTAAATAAATTTATGAATAAAATCCAATAAAATTATGAATAATTCTAACTTAACTAAATATGATAACCAAAACTTCCGAAAGCTAAAAAAAAAATCTTTCGAGTCAAAAATTAAAAACATAGTTAGCAGTTCTTATTTCAATTTATTCAATAGTTTGTAAACATGAGATTTGACGGTCGATTCAATCATAAAACAGCGCATAAGTCGGCTTGTCCATCATGTCCAAATTTTAAACTGGAGGTGGGTGATCTCTGTCATACCGTTGCCTCCCTTCTGATAAAACAATCAGATCAAGATCAGTATCAGCATCAGCATCAGCATCAAGCATCAGCATCAGCATCAAATGTGCAGAAATTTTACTGGTGACTAAATAGAGACAAAAAAATGGGCACAGTCTCTATAATGAGATGGCCTTATCAATTGTTCATCATACTTTGAATTTTATGTTAAGTTACACAATGCAGAGTAGTTGAGATGGTCTTATTTAGAGGACCAATACAATAAATTTTGCGCCAACCAAACTGACTAATAGGATTGAAATGTTAGCTATATATTTGGTGATCCTTCTTTTTAATTAGGATAAATTTTAATTTTACCTAAATTTTTTTTTTATCAAATAGAATAGCAAAATAAAATATTTTGACAACCCTAATGTAGTTAAGTAGTATAATTCTTAACTAAATAAAAATGAACTAAACTATAGAATAATTAAGTATAATTTTTTAAATCACATAATAATAAAATAAAAATAAGATAAATTATGAAGTTTATTCTTTCATTTAAGAACACTGTTATTTATACATTTTATTTAAAAGTGCATGATATACACTCATTCATCTTCATGTGATAAAATATTTTACCTTTTAAATGAACAGTGTACGAATATCTTTTGCTTTTATTTAATACTTGATACTTATGCTCTTACTTAGCTCATTAATGAGAAAGGTGGCTACTTTTCCCGCCAAATGTATGCATCCCGTGGAAGCCACTAAAGCAGACTGCAAAACCGAGCTGTAAAGCCGCCAACCATATTTACCACCCAACAACCCTTTTTAAGTTGATTAATGCTGCTGGTACATTTCAAATAGTATCTATAATAGTAAAATTTTTTTATTAATTATTTTTAAAATGGTTAATAAAATTTATTTTATTTTAAAATAAATAGAATTTAAAATATATATTTTATTTGGAATGTACGAATAGTATTTTTAAATGAAAAATGCATGTTTCGATACGCTCTAAATATTGTGTATATTTTACACTCCATTAATTTTAGAATGAATTGAATTTTATTAATTATTTTGAAATGACTAGTGAAAGACTCATTATTAGAGATAAGTGGAATGTAGCATGAGCAATACTACATATACACTCCGAAAGATATGTGTGAGATATACGTTACATCCATTCAAGAATGAAATTTTCTCTAATAGATACTTCGAAGTGACTAGTAAAATTTACCTCATTCTAGAATGAGTGGAACGTAAAATGTACATCGAAATAGAATGTACTAAAAATAATTTTCGAATAACATTGTTCTTTTTAAGAAAAAAAAATTTTCGTACACTCCAAATAAAATGTACATCTTATATCTCAATTATTTTATGATGAGATAAATTTTACTAGTCATTTCGAAATGACTAGTAAATATGTTTTCATCCTGAGATGGATGAAATGTATATAATATATTCAATTTTGAATGTAAGGATAATCTGACACAATTTTTAACACAAAAATATATATAATCTTAGTAACTACATCACATAGAGCACTTTATCTCCCTAATTTTATTTTTTTTTTAAAAAAAAAAAAAATTAGTAAAATGACCACCTCTACTTACCATTTTCTTTTTCCTCCTTCGTAGCACCTTGGTACTAATTAAAATTTTAAAAAGTCTCAATGAAAAATGTAGAAGTTGAGGGGTGACCATACATTTTTACCTTTTCCTTTCAACTTTCACCTTCACCCACACACACTCACCGCTATAGGGGTGGCAATTCAGCTCGCTCTTCGCAAGCCAGCTCGTGTTCGATTCGAAATGAGCTCGAGATTGAATCACTCGTTTAGTAAACAAGGCAAACACGAGTCGAATTTTTTATCTCATTTAATAAACGAGCCGAACACGAGCTAGGATCAGCTCGCTCGTGTTCAGCTCGATAACAGCTCAAATATATATATATATATATATATATATATATATATATATATATATATATATATATATATATATATATATATATATATATATATATATATATATATATATATATATATATATATATTACTATTTAGATTTTAGAATATCAATTTTTTATAAATTTTAATTATTAGATTAAAATTTTAATTTTTTAATTTTTTTTCAACTTTACACGTAATAGTAGGAATGAAAATCAAACTTGTTGTTCGTGAGGTAGCTCGTGTTCGACTCGTTAATAATCGAGCCGAATATGAGCCAAAATTTTTAGCTCGATATTTAAACGAGTCAACTCGTGTTCGGCTCGTTTATTAAACGAACCGAACACGAGCCGACCCCAGTCGTGTTCGGCTCGTTGACACCCTACTCACCGCCTCCTTTTTCGTCTCCCTCCATAACAAAATTACTAATTTACAAAAAGTAAAAAATAAAAAATAAATAAAAATAAAAAATATTTTTTGTATATTTTAAGGGAATTCTCTCTGTACGTTTAATTCTCTCTGTACGTTGACAGGCTTGTCTCCTTTTGCTTAGCTTTTGTGGTGGTGACTCGTCAACCTTTGGTAGATGAGGGGGTAAAATTGCAAGAAGATCTCCTCAATTATAGAATATTGCACAATCTATTTAGAGCAAGACTATTTATCCATTTAGTTTTTAGAAATAATTATCTGTGTATCCCTGAAATCTGAAGAAATATCTGATTTACCTTTTTTATTTTTTTCTTTTCAATATATCCTTTATATTTGAAAGGACAAAATAGTAACTTCATACAGATAACGGCAGCTCCAAACGGTACACTAATAGAGTTTAACTTCAGAGGTATTTTAGAAAGAAATTGAAATATAAGAAGGTTAGTTTTAATATTAGTCTTCTAAGAGGAGTAAATCTAAAAACAGAAAAATTTTTAAAAATATATAAAAAATTGCTCCTAATTTTTAGTGTAAGATATATATCTCATTTAATTTAGGATAAAAATTTATTTATTAATTACTTCAAATTGATGTGACGTATATTATATACTTATTTTTAAATTTATCAAAAATATTTTCCTTGATTTATGCACCCTTTCTTTCCGTTTGAGCATTTGATTGATTTTTTTTTTTTTTTTTAGAAAAATACTATATGTACACCATCTCTAGAGTGAATTTGGTTTCAAATAACTTTATAACTTTTTATAATTGATCAAATAACTATCTCAAAAATATATTTACAGAAATAATTTTTTTTTTTGCCAACTCAACATCAAGGCGGATAGTTTTTTAAAAGACGGTGAATCGCTCAACGTGTTTGTAAAGACGGTGAACTCTCTCTCTCTCTCTTCTCTTATATAAGATAGTAAATAATAACAATTTAATTTTTTTAAAAATTTATTCGTATATCACTTTTTTTTTATATTAGTTAATAAATAATAATAATCTAAATTTCTTAAAAAAAAAAATTTAAAAATTCCTTTTATTTATTAATCAATAATGTTTTTTTTCTATCATTTTTATTGATCGATGTATCTTATAATATATGCACAGAACGGTGACAAAATAGTAACGAGTGCAAGATTAGATGCTATAATTTTAAATTTTTGGAGATAACAAAATGGAAACTTTTAAAAAATAAAAAAAGGGTAAAAAAACTCATAGGAGAATTTTCTATACTTAGACTTTTTAAGAAATATAAGTAAAACAATTGAATGTTACTGATAGATAGATGTGCTTTCTCATTGTCAATTTTAGAAATATAATGCAATTGAATGTTTATGTACTGCCCAAGCATCTCCATACAGTCAGAAATAGGGATGTCAACGGATCGAATTCGGGGTGAATTTTTAAAAATCCGAATCCGAATCCGAATTCGACTATCAAATCCGAATTCGAATTCGAATTCAACGGATTTTAAAAATTCATATCCAAATTCAAACCCGATCAAAAATTCAAAATCCGAATCCGAACTCGAAAATTCAAACCCGAAATAATTTTTTTTTTTACAATATTTCAAAATATATTATATTAAATTTAAAATTTTAAAATATAAATTTAAATATAATATCAAATATTTATATATACAT
Source organism: Tillandsia leiboldiana (assembly GCA_029204045.2). Lineage (NCBI taxonomy): Eukaryota > Viridiplantae > Streptophyta > Magnoliopsida > Poales > Bromeliaceae > Tillandsia > Tillandsia leiboldiana. The sequence goes on from CM055079.1 coordinate 3,745,144, forward strand.
ATATTATATAACGTAAAATCAATTCGGATTCGGGTCGGATTTCGGTTCGGATCGGGTACAATCAAAATTCATAGTCAAATACAAATCCGTCGGATTTTTTTATTTTTTATATCCATATATGAATCTATATCCGTTTAATATCGAATAAATCCATTCCGTTCAGATTCAAGTTCGGATAAAATTTTAAATATCCGTACCCATTAACATCCCTAGTCAGATATAGTCCAGCTTGAAGCTTGATTATAATTCTGCACACTCCTCCCACCAACAACATGGCCCCAAATAAATTCTCTTTGTAAAGGTAAACTTTAATTTGGTAACACCCTAAAAATCATTTATTTTAAAACTGTTCTTCTAGTTCTAACACGTTTAATTTCCTTTATCTCTTAGGTCTAGTCGCAATCTAAAATATTATTGTCGGATTAAAAAATTTACTTATATTATATCTCATATATTGAATTATTCTGAATTTTAGAGCATCACAATTTTTTCTATAATATGTATTTTATCATTATGTTATTTACTAAGTGTCATGAACATTGTCACAGGACGCGGGATACAACACGAATCTGACATGATGACTCAACAACTTATAAAAAATTAGAACGCGAATACGACATAAACATAAATAATAAAATATACTATTATTAATATAATAATATATATTTATTATATATAAAATATAAATTTTGATAAAATATTGTTATATTTTTTATATAAAAGAAAGTTAATAAAAAATTTTATTAATAGTTGATATATTTTTTGAAAAAAATTCTCCATCATAATTTATTTATATTATTCAAAAAAAAAAAATATATGTACTCATCAAAAAGCTAAAATATTTATTATCTTATATTATATATTCATAAAAAAAATAAAATAATATAATATATATATTTTTTTTTAGTTGTATGCAATATAGATCAATATTGAACGTGCGTTCAAAAAGTGTCCACATCAGACGTGAAGCGAGTGTCCAACACGAACACTCGGGCCTGTTTGTTTTGGGGCTAGAACAAGGAATAAGGGAGAAATCTTTCTTATTCTACCAAACGCATATGGAATCAACCGGTATAGCTTGTTCCAGTATAACTAGAATAAGCTGAAATTACTCTTCTCACTCTTTCCAACCACCCTCTTACTTTTTCCTTAAATACTCTCTCACGTCTACCGAGGCACCCTCTTTCACTTCATTATTACATAATAAAGTTGAGGGTAAAAAAGTAATTTACCCTAACTAATACTCTTTATTCATCTTATTCCTCATTATCATACCAAACACAAAATCTCTTATCCCTGGAACCATTCCAAACGTTTTTTTACACTAGTTCCGTACTTTTATACTTATCCCTGAATTAGCTAGTTCTGTCTTAATCCGTTACCAAACGGACCATCCAGAATTATTGAAGTGTCGGCCGAGATACATATATTATTTATAAAATACATTACCATATTATTCTGTTTATAGTAGGGTTAGGTTACTGGGATGATGAAATAAATAAAAATTATTAAAATAAATAGCAGTCGTTTATCAAGTGAGTCCAAATATAAAAATTCAATGAGTTATAAAATGTAAATTCGAATCTATTTAGAATGTACAAGTATTTTTTCTAGTCAATGATCAAGTGGGCCCCCCTGATCATATCGCAACGGGCCCACATGCCCACAGAAAAATGGGATTACTACCTACCAAGTAAAAGCACTTCAGAGGTGAATAGAAACATGATCTGTACCGTTCATTTCAAGCTCAATTATATTATTTTTATATTAATAATATATTAAAATTTATCAATTAAATTGAATTATAAAATTTTAACGGTTCTAAAAACTTGAGCCAGAAAATATAGTAAATTAGATTTCGACTATTTAATATATTACTCGTCTCATAATTCGAGCACGAGAAATGCAATTTATCCAATATTTTAAGACCTGAAAGCAATAGTCTTGATTATTAATATTTTAATAATTTTAAAAAAAAAATTGGAAGAAAATGCCTTCGGACATTCGGTAGGATTCCATCGCAATCAAGCAGCCATAACAAAATAGAAAAGTCTGCTTGCTAACGCATTCAATCATTTAGGTCTGTTTCGATTCGGTGTAGAACTGAAAATAGAAGGAATATTTTTTTTATTTTTTTAAACGCACTAAAAATTAATTAGTATAGTTTATTCCGATATAAATAGAATAAGTGAGAACATTCTTCCCAACAACCCTCTTATATTTTTCTTAAATATTTTTTCACATCTACCGAGGCACCATATCTCATCTCATTATTACATAATAAAGTTTGAGGGTAAAAAGATAATTTATCCTAATTAAAACTCTTTATTCTTCTTATTCCTTATTCTCATACCAAACACAAAATCTCTTATCCTTGAAATGATCCCAAACGCTTTTTTACACTAGTTCCGTACTTTATACTTATCTCTGGAATAGCTAGTTCTGTCTTATTCCATTATAAAATTTTGAAGTGTAAAACCAAACAAGGACTTAATTTTTTTTTTTTTTTTTTTTTTTTTCTGGTATTGAATTAGTGGGAATCAATTGAAAGAAAGCTTTGGTATAGTGATACTAAATGAATATCTTATTTTTAGGATTAATTGCATACATGTCCCTGCAAATATGTCGAATTGCAAATATATTCCTGCAAAATTCAACTTTTCATATTTATCCCTTCAAAAATCCAAAGTTCTTCAAATATGCCTCTCTGGTTAATCCCCGTTTGGAAACTGTTTATTTTTTAACAGATTCGATGTGAAATGACTTTTTTGTCCCCTTACAAATATATCCCTCCAAAAGCAATACCATTATACTTGTTACAAAAATGTCCCTCTTCAAAAATCATAAAATTCTATCATCAAAATAATTCTTTTTTTCCCTTTTTTTTTTTTTTTTGAGGTATAATATGGAAAGGGTAAATATGTAAATTCAATTTTTAATCTAACCAAGGTTAAGCATTTAACCTAGGGTTAAATCAACTTTTTTAACCAAGATGGACGGTAGGGGCATATTGGAATAACGGTGGATTTTTGAAGGGATAAATATGAAAAGTTAAATTTTGTAGGGATATATTTGCAATTCGACATATTTGCAGGGACATGTATGCAATTAATCCTATTTTTTATTATGTTTAGTAAATAAGGAGTATGATCAAATGTTTAAAATAATATATGATATTTAACATTTAAAGTTATTTTTTCATACTAAGATGTACTAAAATTTTGTATAACAAATTCTTATTATGTAGTCACACAAAAAAAAAAAAGGAAAAAAAAATTATTGGCTATTTATTTATGAGTTAAAAATTATTTTAATTTTCTGTTCCGTGACAATAAGTTCAGAAGACTGATAAGTTGAGTTAGATGAGCCCACTAAGTTGGGTAGAACTGCGATTCACAATAGATCTAACGGTAAGAGCTCCGACAATAGACCTAACGGGTTGAGTCTAGTCGAAATTCGTAAACGCTGTGTCTGTACGCTTTAAATGAATTAGTTACGTATTTCTAACCGCTCGAGCTTTTAGGATTAATGGTTAGCACCAACGATCCGACAAAATTCTCATATATTTTTTTTGAATGTCCAAACAAATTATGCAATTATAACTTACACATTTTGAGGACATTTCTTTGTGATTGCTGGATAAGGGTTCTAAAATAAGCTTGCAGATTTGGACATTTTATTCCTCAATCAAATACTGACAAAATAATATGATTTTGCGTGCACCAGTTAATTTGCTTATACTGTTAATCAAATGTCTTTAATTTGTCATAATCTCCCAAATCACTTCATCTTTAATTTTTTCTTTGATGGATCAAAATCATAGTGAAAGAACAAAGAAAGAAGCTTGCCACCTAAATTCTTTGAATAAAGTGTTACCACTCACTTTGTCATTATCATTTTGAAATAGGAAGATATATAAGTGGGAATTAAAGAAAGAATAAAATTGTATTCCTTTTGAGAAAACTTATACTATTATACATTATAAGATCAAATATAGAAAGAAATCAAATAATACCAAACAATGTGCCCAATTGTGGTACACATAAAGCAATCTTATAAATTAAAGGCATTAGAGGAATATTAGAAATATCCAATAAGAAAAGATTATTAGTAATATTAGGAGTATATTAGAAATATTAGAAATGTAATATTGTAACATATCCCTCTCACCTCAAAGTGGATCAGTAGTGAACAACTTGTGGAGGATGAGTTTGGTATATATCTCTACTGTTTGATTAGTGGAGATTGGAGAAGATAGATTATAAAGAATAAAGATAAAGTAGTTTGATATAATTGATATATGATAAAATGACAGTTGATCTCAATATATTTCGTATTTCGTGTGCTCATAAAAAAAATAAAATCCAATGGTAAACAACTAGATCCATTTCTTGCTCAATCTATATCGAAGTAGGTCCCAAGAATTTTATATTTAGAATTATAAAATACATAATTTTATGGAGGGCCCTTTAAACATTGAAACATGAATAATATTCCTTTAAACTTTTAAAATTTTTAAATGTAACCCTACTCCAGTATTCATCGAGATCTTTACAGAAAAGAAAAAATGATAGACAAAAAATGAAATGCCATGAACAAAGGGAATTAACTGAGAAGTAGAGCTAAGCGATCCATTGAATGAAAGGCAGGAATGAATGGACTGATTGATTGCCCTAGCTCAAAAGGCAAGGGGGGAAGATCAGTCTTGAATAAAAGAGCTTAAAGGGGCCAGCATCCTACCCTGTGGCGGGAGGTTAGGTTAGGTCGAGTCACGTTCAAAATAGCGGGAGATCAGCAGATTAGGTCCAGTCATGTTCAAAGTGGCGTGAGGCTGGCTTGGTTAAGTCACAATCGAGACTCGTGGGCATTGTGTTTGTATACTTTAAGTGAATTAGTTGCGTATTTCTAACAATCTGAGCTTTTAGGATTAATGGTTAGCGTCAACGATTCGACAAGTAGTATCAGGAACATAGGTCACAGATTTGGCTCCCGCATGCTGCGAGCAGGGATGTCAATGGATACGGATACCTGAAATTTTATCTGAGACATGTCACAAATTTGGATTTGAATTTTTTAAGTCCGTCGGATTCAGAATCAGATTCAGGTTTCGAGTTTGGCAGTCGGGTTCAGGTTCGGGTTTTTAAAATCCGCCCCGAATCTAACCCGTTGACATCTCTAGCTGCGAATGTGTGTAGGTGTTGGGAGGGAGATTGTCGGCTTAAAGGGGCAAGTATCCTGCCTTGTGGCGGGAGGTCAGGTTGGGGCTAGTTATGTTCAAAATGGCGGGAGGTCGGGTTGAATCAAGTCATATTCGAAGTGGCAAGAGTCTAATTGGGCATTATGTCTGTTGGCTTAAGGGGGCAAGCATCCTACCCTGTGGTAGAAAGTCAGGTTGGACCTAGTTACATTCGAAATGACGGGAGACCGAGTTGGACCCAGTCATATTCGAAGTGGCAAAAGTCTGGTTAGGATGAATCACATACGAAATCCGTGGGCATCATATCTATACGTTTTAAATGAACTGATTATATATTTCTATCCGTTCAAATTTTTGAAATTAATGAATAGTGTTAACGATCCGAAAACTCCTACCTTTCCATCGAAAGTAGAGTAAACAACATTCAAATTCTTATTTTATCCTATTCCTTTGATCAAAATCACCCTACTGAAGGTCCCATTCTTATTTAGCATTCATTTTCTTTTATAAATACCCTCTAACTTGTATTTCAATTTTTGTTCTAAAGATTGCTAACTCAACAATAGATAAAAATAAAAGAAAATTTCCACATGTATATAAATGTAACAGTATCTTTTTCTGTAGGTTTGTTTTTGAGTTGATTGGAGCCCCATAACATTCAATAAGAGTTTGGTTCTTTTTTTTAAAAAAAAAAAAATGTGATTGTTTTGGGGTTATAACTTGTGTTAGTAACGTTTAAAACTTGCTAAGAAGTGATGTTAAATTAATTATCTCATATTGAATTTTTTTTTAAAAAAAAAACAAAACAAAACAGAGTTTACATGAATTTTTGCTTTTATATTTCTTACTACTATTCAAAATTTTCAAATTTATCTTTCTATTTCGAAAATATACTTCTAAACTTCAAATCCCATTAGTAAATCCTAGGGTTAATTAAGAAGGATTTTTTGGTTAATCAAAAATATATTAGATATTTTTGAAATTTTGAAGGGTATATATTATGTTGACTTAAAAGGAGCCAGCATCCTCTCCTTTGCCTGTGGGAGGGGCCCAGGTCGGATCGAATTACATTCGAAATAGCGGAAGGTCGGATTGGATAGAGCCATATTCGAAATGGCATGAGATTGATTGAATTATTGAAGCCGTCGACGTTATATTTTGTACGTTTTAAATAAATTAATTGTATCTTTCTAACTATACGAGTTTTTTAAATTAACTGTTAACGGCAACAATCCGACGCATTAAATATTATACTTGTATATAATATATAAAGATACTATTTATGAAACTCAAAAACTTTTGGATTGGCTCTCGGATATATTCTGCAAAGGTTCTTGATCAGGGAGGTCAATGGGTACGGATATCCAAAATTTTATCCGTACTCGAATCCAAACGGAATGGATATACCCGATGTTAAACGGATATGGATTCGGATATGAATATAAAAAATAAAAATCCGACGGATTTGAATTTAGATATGGATTTTGATTGTACCCGATCCGAATCCGAACCTGACCCGAATCTGAATTAATTTTACGTTATATAATATATGTGTATATAAATATTTGATATTATAATTAAATTTATATTTGAAAATTTTAAATTTAATATAATATATTTTGAAATATTGTAAAGAGAAAAGGAAAAATAATTATTTCGGATTTGAATTTTCGGGTTCAGATTCGGATTCGGATTTTGGATTTTTGATCGGATTCGTATTTGGATATGGATTTTAAAATCCGTCGGATTCGAGTTCGGATTTGGGTTTTTGAAAATCCGTCCCGAATATGATCCGTGGACATCCCTATTCTTGATTAGCATGCTTAGCATGTTGGAATGTGCATGTTCAGCCTTTGATCCTGGAGAATTTGAAGGGGTATGGTTGATGATTGCTAGGTTCACTTTATTTGGGTCTTTTATTTTTATTTTGTTCCTCTGTTGGATCTCACTGATCTCAATTTTATGGGATTTTATTTATTGGGCCTTGGGCCACATGCCTAAATACAATATTTAGTGGGTTTGGGCCCTTTTTGAGGTTGGAGTAATGAGATTAGGCCCATTTGGTCTGTCCTAATTTACTTTGGACTTTTAAGTCCAGTTTTTCATGTCTTAAATTCTTTTTTTTTTTTTTTTTTTTTCTTTTTCTTTTTTTTTTTGAGAGAATGATAGCGTGTTACCCGCTTCGTTTATTTTTTAAATAAACTTAACTCGAAATGTGAAGCAACTAGGCTTCGAACTCGAGTCTCGGATATTAATCATCAAGTCCTTTGCCACTTACACTAGGGACGGTTGATCATGTCTTAAATTCTTAATACAATGTTTTTGTTTTCTAAAGGGGTAATCACTTCTTACTATTTAACACTCCATTTTGTTCCCTTCTTTTTTAAATAGTACCAGTTTTTCTAAATGCCCACATGAGAGCTCGAATCCCCAACTTCTCGAATAGTAACCCAAACAACAAATCACCCCAGAAGTAATGATTGATTGTCATTATCAAGCCGCTCATAAGGTATATGTTGGCTTAAAGGGACCAGCATCCTGCCCTATGGTGGAAGGTTAGGTTGGGACGAGTCACGCTCGAAACGACATGAGATCGGATTAGACCTAATCATTTTCGAAGTGGCGAAAGACTGGTTGGACCAAAGATTGTATATTTCTAACAACTCAAACTTTGGAATTAATAGTTAGCGCCAACGATCCGACAGTGTATTCCTATATATTTGATGATATCGCTACATCTTATATTATGATCTTCCTAGTATTTGTTACAACAAAAACAAAATTCAAAAACATATATAAAAAAGCGCTCTATTCGTTGGGTACAAAACAACAAAGAAAATTGAGAAATAGCATCATGACCCGAATGCCTTTCGTCTGGATCACAACCACCATGCCTCCATGAGATTCAAACCAGGTTTTTCAAATTTGAATTCTATGAAGCTAACAAGGCTTTAAGAAGTAGAAAAATTTGCTATCACTTGAGGAAAAAAATTTAGAGTAGTGCAACAGGATGTTGTCTGATAATACATGCAACAACTAAAAAACAATAGTACAATGTAACTTACTAGCATTAAGATACATGCCATCTGAAACGGTGCCTCCTCACTACATATTCCACTCTTGGGTACACTAGTCAGTCCAGCCAAGACAGATCCCCTTTCGAACGTAGCTAGAATAGTCTCAGCTAGCTTATTTTACTAGTCTTGCGCAAATCGGATCGAATGATGTGAAGAGGGCTACCAGAGACCTCTTTCTATATCCATACTCCAAAAATCCGAAAATGTAGATAGAAACCTAGAGAGAACATAGAGAGAGAATAAGGAAGAAGAAGGATCACGCCCCGGCGTCGAAACTGCGACCCGGGCTCGCCAACAGATCCGCCGCCCATACGGTGAACCCCGTATAGACGAAGCGTCAAACCTGCAAAAGATAGATACTAAACTAACCAGATATCAGAGCTGAAAATAACCTGCTAGAAATAAAAATAAATTAATACAAGGTCCTCACCAAAGTACAAGTCACTCAACTCTGAAAGAAAAGTACAACTCTATACCTCACTACAAAGTCTCTCAACAAGAAACTCTCAAAATAATAAGGGTACATCTACTCTCTGGACGACGACTGGTAGGGATTTAGCTCGCGACTCCCTCACCTCGATCTGAAGAAGCAGCAACAGGAGCAGCAGGAACAGGAGTAGAAGTCCCTGTGGGAAAATACACCACGACGGGTGTGAGAACTACGTCCCAAGTAGTTCTCAGTGGGTGCCGCCAACAAGCCCAACGGTCTGCCCACTAAGTCTACTAGAGGCATAAAGTAACAAATACAGTGCTGTAAGGAAAGCAGGGAAAGGTAAACTCTACAGCTACTATGCCTCTATCTAGATGCTCAAAGAGTGGAACAGAAAGAACATGATGCCACAACTAACTCTCATCTCTGATCACCCAATCTGAACTGACTGCCTCCTCGGGTCCAGTCAAACCTGCGCCAACCTACTGCCGTTACGTCCCGGAGGAGCGGACTTATGTAGGACGTCCATGACTGCCAACACCAGCACAGTCAGAGGGACAAATGCAACGACAAGTCGCGATAGAAAAGCTCAATCTCACGCCGGTTAAAACAACCCGGTCTCGCCTACTCCGGAGTGGCACTCGAGGGGAGCGACCCGCTCGAGTAAAAAGTAACCCATCTTAAGTATCTCTGTAAAGTATCTCTGTCAAGCTCAAATGTGGCTCATGCAGGCTATGATCCACGATCAAACAGATCGGTAACTCCAAGCTCAAAGCACAACTCAGTCGGAAAAAGAACCTCGACTCAAACAGGAATAGCCCAAAACACTCTCACAGCTATGTCGGAGAACCCTCAACGACTCAATCTGATAAATGCACGACCATGGCTGAGTCGGGAAACCTCCACGACTCGATCTGCCAGAACCCCAAGATCCTCAAAGCTAGGTGGGAGAACCACCTCCACCACTAAATCAGAAAAACAACCTCTAGATCACACTCTACCAACTCATAGCACAAAGTCGCATCCACTGCGAGAAACTGCCTCAACAGGCCAACATCGCATCCACTGCGAACAACTGCCTCAACAGGCCAACATCGCATCCAATGACACGAGGAAGGGTCCGGGAACCCCGAAAGACTAGAACCTACAATCCAAATCAAACAAGAACAGGCTCTAGGCATAGCCTCTCGTTGTTCTCGTCCCAAGAAGAAGGCAGACCTTAGAACCCAGACCACTCGAATCATCTCGGGTGGTTAATTTATAGGAAAAGGTGACATTTCTTACTGAAGCCCTTTGATCTGTAAGAAATCCATATTTAATGATTTTTAGTTCTTTTTAGGAAAACAATTGAAACCAAGTTTTATATCCAAGCCTCGAAGGGCTAATGCCTTCGTCCAATCAAACAAGAACAGACTCCGGCGACCCTACGATGCTTGGAAGAAACCATTTGGTTGATAAAAATCATATGTGTGTCCAAAAAGGTTCTGGGTTTAAGGTCCTGCTAACACTGATATACCGCTGCCACTAACACAGCGGCGACAGATAAAACAAGAGAATAAAACATCTCGGGACCGCCGTCTACCCAAACGGCTCCCGCTACAGATGAACAACCAACTACATCTACCAGACTCCACTCTGCTCCCAAGCACGAGTGTAACATGCATCCCACGCTAAAAGATAACTCCTGACCACTCGGCCCACTACCCGGGCGAGGAAGAACACTATGTCCAGGAAAGTAGAAGTGTGGATGTCTAAAGCAGAAATAACCCTAGCCCAAGTGAGGGTTTTCTACTAGTCTGGTTACACATGCAACATATGACAGGGGTGCTAGGTCAAATTCCAAGATAACAATAATCAACAGCTTGTAGGGAAATAAATAAACACATGATCATCTGACAGCATCAGGAACATCAATTCCTAAATTCTAGCATGCTATACAAAATACATCTACAACATGCAAGTCCCTACACTGATAGAATTAATGTACAGTCCATAGGTCATGAAGACAAGGCCACCCACCTGAAGAGCTGACTATCCAAGTCCCACAGCTGAAAATACCCAGAATCCCAAATCTCCAACTCCAACGGGTCCAGCAATACCCGCAAACTCTCCTGGGTACAACATACAGTCCAAAGTTACACTTAAATCCCATAAATTACCCAAATAATCACACTCTGAAATTCAGCCTCAAAGATGTCCATTTTCACCTGCAGATAAGGCTCCAAAAATTCTGAAATAAATATCACAGCGATCCTTGCGTCGAGACCTTCGAAACGGGTACCTGCACGCCCAATTCGGAGCCCCGTAGGCCAAGTTACAAATTCTACAGTACAGGTGCGCAAACACTCACAACCACACAACTGTAAACTCAAACACAGATAAAAGGGGAATAGTATACCTTCGGGCAAGCCTCAGAAAAATCCCGGAAAAATACGATGATAATCCTTGTGACGAGTAGGTCCAAAAGTGTATAGGCTCGTCTCGATCTGATGCTCGAGTGCGGAGATAAAATTCCGGCAAGGAACCGCTGTCCAAAAACTCCAACAGAAATAAGGGGGTTCGGAAACTCCTCGGAATCCATGTCAAAAGCCCCAAACGAGACTAAATGATGAATACGGAAATCGACGGCGTACCTCTCGTGATTCCAACGCCGCGAAAATCGTCCAAAAATACGATCGGGGTAGCTCTGTGGGCCTCTCACACTGAAGAGTGACACTAACGGGCCTCCGACGGAAGAACGTCGCTTCGTACTCCGATGCCGAGATCGCCGTCGCCGGGTCTTCCAAAAAATCCGGGCCTTTGCCAGAAGATGTGCGACAGGGAGCTCTTCAACTTTGCTTGAGGGTGCAAGGGTGGTGGAGCTCGGGAAGAGGGAGAAAATCCAAGGTGAAGGCAGCTCGGGTTCAAGAATAAACCAACCAAACGAAACAATAGAAAAAATGCCATCCATGTCCCGGTTTTTATCTCGGTGCGCCTGGACCACGTACGCCACCCACTCGGAATCCGACACGTGGCGCTCCAAAGATGCGCGGGAGCCACGGGTCAGCGCGCCCACGCGCGCCCACGAGCGCCTGTCGGGCACGCATCCCGAGGCAACCACCCCACGTTCCATGAACCGCACGCACAACACCGCACCAACCACCAGATGCCACGCGTCCACCCCCGGTCCACCGTGCACCCACGACACTGCGTGGACCGCGCGCACCAAGACCGTCCAACCACTAGGTGACACGTGGCCTAACCCTCGGTCCACCGTGCACCCCGCCACAGCCCGTGGACCGCGCCTGCTGCGCCGGCCAACCGGACCGCGCCACGTGGCCCGCGCCCGGTGCACGCCTCCCGCGGTGGACCGCGCGCCTGTGCCGCCGCGCTCCGTCGCCGCCGGCGCCGCTCCGGCCGCCGGAACAGTAGCCCTTGCCTCGAAAAACGTGTTTTTCGCATCCGGGCTCCGATAAATTCGAGTAAATAGTCCATTTCGATCGTTTCGCGCGCTGATTCCAAATCCGAAGTCCGATCGACCAAAATCCAACTCTAAAATTTCTCGAAAATTCTCGGAGAAGCAAACTTGATCCGTTTTTTCATGCCGGGTCCAATCCTTGAGTCCAATATGCGCGCAAACACCTCTAACACCCACCATGGGTCTCCAGAAGCCGCAGATCCAACAGTAATCCAAACGTGGGAATTTTCGGGTCCTCACACCCTCCCCCACTAAAAGAAAGTTTCGTCCTCGAAACAAACACGGCTCAAAAGGGAGTTCAAAGCCAAGGGTAAGCATCCAACAACACAGTCTCCAACTCCCCAGTCGCTACTCACTCCCCGTGATTACTCCTCAACAAAATAATAATCAGTACGGCATGGCCCGGTTACGCAATTCTCTCATCACACGAGCCAGAATTCGCAACGGGCGTCCCTCGTACTCCCACACCCACAAATCTTAGCTGGAGCGAGTCAATCACGGGCGAGAGATCCAAAAGGAAAAAACACTCCTGAGCTGAGACGTGAAACACCACCGGGGGCTCCGCCAAAAGCTGGGGGAAACAAAATAACCACCAGTGCCATACGCACCAAATCACATCCTGTGTCAACACAACCAAGGCAACCGAAGCATACCCCCACGATCAACCCATAAGGAAAGAGCTCAAACAAGGATGGGTCCTCACTCGGTCACTCCCGAATCCTGACCATCTGAGTGAACTACTCAGCCGCGGTCTATCATCCAAAGGAACCCTTAGAGACACAACCAGAAGCCATGTTTCCCTCAACAGTCCACACCGCGCCAGCTGTGGAATCATTAAACTCAACCCCGAAAAGCTATCCGGCTCCAGGTATCCGCCACCACAGTGGCCCGTCGGGGTGATACAGAATGCTCAACAATAATCTACTGTAACTCCAAAGCCACTATGGGAGGCATCACTGTAACACGCAAATCCAACTCCCATCACTGGCGATGCTAAAAACGGCGCTGGTATCAGCCTAATCATCCATTCGTCCAGGTCTGCTGGCACTGTCCAGTCCAGGAAGCTTCTCGTCTCGACAATAGATGTCAGTCTCGGCCAATCCCAGATAGCATCCATCTTGGCCGGATTTCACCGCCACCCTAACGGCTAGAATAAGGTGACCAAAGAAGGCATGCACTTGGAGCTAAAACTTGTATCACAATAACTTGGCATACAGCTTCGTCCACACAGGCCTGGTAGCACATCCACAAGTGCTCCTCGTGCTCCAAGTCGCTCTGGGAGTAAACCATAAAATTCCTGAAGAATCTTGCTACCAATTCATTCAAGTACAGCTGGAGCACAATTCCTCAATTCATAAGAGCGGCAGGGCATTAATCAATCCAATTGGCCTCACTGTGAGCTCATAATGCCCCTACCGTGTCCTAAACGCCGTCTTGGCAAAATACTCAGTTGTATGATTCCATATAGGTACTCGCTGTAAGAAAAATACGGATATATGCGCAGCGGAAGAAAGAAACGCAATTAAAATTTTTTCTTAAACCAAGATCACCTCATGTTTTGTTTTAGATCATAAAAAGGTAATCTAATTGATCTCATCAATTAGGATTTAATTTTTACCTTGCGCGGGTCGAGATCACCGCGAAGCCGACGATCGTTGGTAAAATTGTTCGTCCTTGATAGCCGCGCACGCACCCGGCCTCTACTTGTGTCCACACGGAATTACGCCCTTGATCGAAAAATCGATCTCCTTGATTCGCGATCCGATCGCGAATTAATTCTTGCGTCGATGTAAGGAGATGAATCAATCTTCTAATTGTGCTAGCAATCTTCCGAAGATCGAGAACGATTAATTATGGAGGACTTTAGGAAAAGGGAGAGGATAGACGGCCTAGGGTTTTCTCACGTTCCGCGACTTGATTAATTTCCACTTTATCTTTCTCCAAAATTGTTACGTATCACATACGTACTACCTATTCTTATAATAGGAAGTTGGCCGGCTATAACAAATTAAATCTTATAATTAGTTACAAAAAGATCTCCTAAAATATAATAACTAATTAAATCTTATAATTAGTTACAAAGAAAGATCTAGTAACTAATAAATCTTATAATTAGTTACAAAGAAAAGATCTCATAAAATATAGTAACTAATTAAATCTTATAATTAGTTACAAAGAAAGATCTTTTAAATTAAATCTCAAGATAAATCTAGTAACTAATTAAATTCTTATAATTAGTTACAAAGAAAGATCTCCTAAAATATAGTAACTAATTAAATCTTATAATTAGTTACAAAGAAAGATCTTTTAAATTAAATCTCAAGATAAAATCTAGTAACTAATTAATTGAATCCTAATCCGATTGGATTATCCATTATCCTACGTGTGTAACATTTACGATAAGTCCTCCAAATATTTACC